>JAQQAC010008880.1:76775280-76838430 GCA_029783875.1 Phataginus tricuspis | reverse complement strand
GGGGAGACCGAGGGTGTGGTCGAAGCCAAGCCCCGCCCCCAGCTAGAGCCGCTCCGCATTTACCCGCTTTCCATCTTGGGGTCCCACATAAAAGTGTCTTGGAAAAAAGGCTCTGCTTGTTTAAAAATGTTTAAGAAACACGTTTCCAACTTTCTGCCTCCCTCTCCCAACCCTACCTGTTACAAATTGAATTTTTTCATCTGACAGTATCGACTGCCAGTCTGAGAAGTTAGAATGATTTCCTTCAGCTGGAGATCTTAATATGGTGGGTGAAAACATGGGTTTCATAATCTGAGGTTCTGGGTTTGAGTTTTGGCCCTACCCCTGTGGGACTGTGATATGCTGAGGCTGAATAAACTTGCAAGAATAAATTAAACTAATAATGTTTGATTTTTCAAAGCTAATTAAGACTAGCACAAGATAGGCATACTTGTGTCATATCGGAGCACCTTTCCTAAATACAGAATTTCCTCTGGCTTCTCATAACATGACCTGTACCTTCCGATCCCATCTGTGTGAACACAGCCACAAGACATCCATCTTCTCCTTCCCCTCAAGCAAAGGGCAGCCCTCCACGAAGGCCCCTCCCACTCGGTCTTTTAAAGAGCACAGGTAATGACTGAATACCGATGAGCAAGTGAAAGACTATTTTGCCTCTGGCTTGTGCTTGACATCTTCATTCTTCCTGATTGGGACTCAGCTGCCCTTTTCGCTCGAAGGGAGGAGGCGACGGGAATGACAGCAACCGCAACCAAGAATCTAGTCTGTCAATTCAACTCTGCTTCAATAGATAGAATAATCCAGCATCTACTATGTGTAAAGTACCTGCCAGATGCCACAAAGGATACAGATCCACAGGAAATAGTCCACGCCCTCAAGAGTCTTCCGAGAAACCGGATAGGATAACCCAAGTACACCCATGTCTGTCTCACTAGGCAGAAAATAAGGAATACGATGAGAGAGAAGCAGGAACACAAAGAGCCCACCTAACGGGAGGGCATCGGGAGAAACAGCAAGGAGGGCAGGGCACCTATGATAATTTGAGAAATGGGTAAGATTTAGCCCTAAGCCAGGCATGGCTGTAGGAGAAGATAGTTTCATAAAAAAAAAAAAAAGCACAGGGCATGTCTACAGTAGCAAGTGATGCATTTACTAGAGCACCAGTGTCTACTAACTAGGTGGTTATGAGAACTGAATGAGTTAATATGTATGAAGCGCTCAGAACGGTGCTCAGCACACAGTGTTCTGCGATCACTAGCTGCCTCCTTACTGCTCTTGCTTTATCACCACTGCTATTTTTACTAGTAACAGCTATTGCTACTCCTTCTGTTTCAGTAGAGAAGTGATTGTAGAACATGCGATTGGAAAAGCGGTTTCAGATCACAGTCTGGAGAGCCTAAACGCCACAGACCATAAAATATTTTTGACAGAGCAGATGTGATCTGAGTTTTATTTTGGGAACATTCGAGCAATAGTATAGGATAGAGTGGAAAGAAATAGAAGATAAGAATACCAGTAAAATTTACAATAGCCAAGAAATGGAAGCAACCTAAGTGCCCATCAGTAGATGAATGGATTAAGAAGATGTGGTACATATACACAATGGAATATTACGCAGCAATAAGAAAGAAACAAATCCTACCATTTGCAACAACATGGATGGAGCTAGAGGGTATTATGCTCAGTGAAATAAGCCAGGCCGAAAAAGACAAGTACCAAATGATCTCACTCATATGTGGAGTATAAGAACAAAGAAAAAATAAAAAAAAATAAAAAAATGAAGGAACAAAACAGCAGCAGACTCACAGAACCCACGAATGGACTAATAGTTACCAAAGGGAAAGGGACTGGGGAGATGGATGGGAAGGGAGGGATAAGAGGGTAAAAGGGGCATTACGATTGGCAGACATAGGGTGGGGGGGCACGGGGGGTACTGTACAGCTCAGAGAAGACAAGTAGCGATTCTCATCTCACTACGCTGATGGACAGTGACTGTGGTGGGGTTGGTGGGGGTGACCTTGTGATGGGGGGAGTTCAATCATCACGGTATTGCCCATGTAATTGTAGGTTAATGATACTAAAATAAAATAAATTATTAAAAAAAAAAAAAAAAAAGAATACCAGTAAGAAATTATTCTTATCGTCTATTGAAAAAGTTCATGGGAATCAGGACCAGGGCAATCCACACGTGTAGAAAGGCCTGGCCCTAAGAAGCTCTGAGTAAAGAGATGTCAAATGAACAAAAGGAGGGGGTGGACGCTAGAGTCCCTAGAAAGGCAGAAGTCATGGGACTCAGAAAGAAGTTAGAGATGTTAAGTGAGAGAGGTGTTGAAGGAGTGGGGCTGGGGCAACAGGAGAGCTGGGGTGCCACAGGGTGGGCAGCGGGCGGGTGCTGGAGTCGGGTGGAAAGGGGAGGTAAGGTGATGGAGGGCATGCCATGTTCGGTGCTGGAGCGCCCCCCAGAGGAACTGTCCAACAGCGAGAGGGAAGCAGGGCTGAAGATGCCACAAGTTGGGACTGGTGGTAGAGAACTCAGAACCACTTCGACAGCGGTCACGGTGGCAGAAGCCAAGAGGTGGATGAGAGCCCTGAAGAAGAGTGTGCAAGAAAAGCCAGCTCAGAAGAGAACCTTACTCTGGGGGTGTCCCCATGCGGTGGGCAGAGGATGGGAAAAAGGGTGGGGGAGGCACACAGAGCCAGTGGAGCAAATGCACTGCCGTTTTCTCAAAAGAAAACAGAACTGGTTCAGAAGAACAAAGTCCTTCCATCCTGTGCCTACTCTGCCCGCCAACCGCCAATCATCGATTCCTTCGACCCTCCTCTACCTCCATCTGTCATCACCAGTACACAGAGGACATAAGATTTGCATAGGTGACAAGACAAAGAGGAGAAATGGTGGCCCTTTTTGAAAAACTGACTCAGTTAATGGCCACATAATGTAGCTCACTGGTCTGAACTAATGGCAGTTACCTTAAGCCCTAGATATTTAGATTTTGCAATGAACACCAGTCCTTGTGGTACTGCCAAAAGAACATGGAATTTGAATCCAAAAACCTGATGAGAATCTTTTTTCTACTACTTACTGGCTGTGTGATTTGAGACAAGTCACTAAACCTCTCTGGGCCTCGTTTCTATCTACAAAATGGAAACCACGATACCTACACCTCTTATGGTTATTGTAAGGATTAAATGAAGAATATATATAGATACAGCAACTTTTATTTATTACTTATTTTAAAGGAGGCCTTGCAAATAAACATTCTCCCCTCTGTTTTCGGAAGAACATCACATTCTTCACCCCCAAGACTTTCAGTGCCTTTCACCCCGTCACATGATGGGGATTGGTAGAGGCAAAAAGTAGGAATCGTTGATCCAAAAGCTCTCCACCAAAGACTGGTTGCACATCTTGTATCCTGGGGAAAACATCAGGAAGGGCAGCCTGGGACTCACGTCTGAATCACTAAATCTCCCTTGGAGTTGAGGGTGATACTTCAGGGCAGCATCCAGACACACACTCATCGGGTTTGGGGAGGCCATCTCTGCAGGGTGGGTCCTGCCTGTGCCGCAGAGCACTGGCTGCTCATGCGGACCACACTCCCCTAGCAGGCACCTGGCACCGATGGGCTTGGACAGGTTCTAAATCTCCCCATAACTTAAGTACAATTGTCAGAGCTTACCCTTCAGAGCTATCCATGGAAGATGTGGCAAACATGGTATTCGGCCTTGTACCTTCTGAAGGCTACAAGAATCCTGTTAGCACAGGTGATAATTCCAACTAGACACATTTCCAATCCCACAGAAGAGCTACAAGGCTACATGATAGAAGAGGAGGAGGGATACCAATGGCAAAGACAAGCTAACATCTCCACAACGTGACATATACATCTGAAGAGCTGCCCGGCTCCTAGCCGGAGGGAACAGCACTGAATAAATAGGAGATACCTGGAGGAAGAACCTGGTTGCAAATTGGTTTGCCATTTAAATGGTCAAATTACCCAAGACATAATTAGGGCCATGGTACCCTCCCCTGGAATTCCTTGGACCCTTCTCGGTGAATTAATGGACCCTTCTCAGTGAGCTAAACTAGCACTAATAGCATTTTCTTTCCCTGAGACCATTCAAATCATTAATCCTTTTCCAAGATGGCATTTGTGTTTGCGTCTTCTGTGCCCAGAGGTCAAGTCTCTAGCAGGCTGCCTTTTGCTCTCTGGCAGCTAATGCTGGGCATCCGTCAGGACAGAGAGAATCTTTTCTGGTTCTATGTACACAGCATTCCCAGAGGTAGTTAGCACTAATCGAAGGAGCAGTGGGCTGGGACAGTAGGCAAGCTTCGTTGGTGCCTTGCGGCCTGCCAGGACTGTGTGTGTGTTGGGGTGGGGGGACAGTAAAATATACTAGACATAAAATTCACCATCCTAACCATTTTAAGTGTACAGTTTAGTGGCATTCAGTACATTCACGCTGTTGTGCGACCATCACCAGCATCCATCACCAGAGCTTGTCCATCTTCCCAAATGGAAACTCCACACCCAGTAAACAACCACTCCCTCTTCTCCTCTCCCCTCAGCCCTGGCAACCATACCAGCCAAGACCTTTAACTGGACCAGCCTCAGGTTCTTCATCTGAAAAACGTATACTGTGATCACAGCATTGGACCTAGGAGTCATTTGAGTTGATTTCATTCAGCTCAGTCCCCCTGGAACCCCCTTGAATTCTCTTTCTGGATGGGTGTTTACAGCCAACTCCAGGGCAGCTGGATTTGGAAGACATCTGGGAATGTACTCCAGTCCCACATACCATGGGAGAAGGGGCCAACACTTCCATCACCGCAAGGAGTAGCGTTGTTCCTAACCTTTCCACACACCTACAAAACACTGCTCTTGGCATAATTAAACACACTTAGCCCAAGGTTAGAAAACCACGCACAACAGGAACAATCTAAATATAAGTCCCCATTTGGCTTTTATTTTCACTGCTACTTTTCTGGTCCTGGACAAAAAGATGAGAAAGTGTAGCTGGTTTAGATTACTCATTGCTATCTCCTCTAAGAGAAAAAAAAAGTACATATCACCCACCCATCAGTGAAACACACACGTATGGAATGACCATCTCCTAAAAGAGAAGAAAAATATGTCCCTATTCGAATTAAGAATCTCACTTTTGGCAAAAGAGCCATTTTCCACTTTATATATTGTGCATGTTTATTAGGGTTTAACAAAGAGGAGAAATTTCATGTAATTAGTCACTGGAGGATACCCATACAACCCCAAAAATGTAACAGAGGCATATTGACAGCGGCATAAAAGGAAACACTAATTAAATCCCAATTTCCTCCAAACACTGCCAGATCTTTCAGGTACAAGCTCACTTCCTGGGTTGTTGAACATTTACTCAGAAGTGCCCGGATTTCAGAGCCAATGCTTCAGAATACTGAAGAATCTGGAACAAAGCACTTCAGGAACAGTTACAGGTGCTCCTCCACAGACAGGATGCCCCTGGCCCAGCCCAGGAAAGGCGGACGGAGCCAAAGAGAGATGAGGAAGGGCACTTAGTCAAGAGAATGGACAGGGACAGCTGAAGAATTTTCTGGAAACATAAAAACGTAAGACAAGAACAGCACATTTGAAAAATAAAATTAAGGAGCAGACTCGGTTCTCTATTTACCACATTGACCTGTTTGCAAAGCACTTCCCTCCAATTGGTGCTAGCAAAGCTCAGTTCACCCCAATCCCCATTCTGCTGACCATAAATCCCAAGTCAGTAAGATACGACTACTGGAGACTCACTGACATTAATTCAAGAAGCTTAAAAGTAAACTCCTGGAAAATTCTACCCAATTTTAGTCTGCCCATATTATGACTCCAGATCTTTCCTCCCAGCTTCACTGTTCCTTTAGAGTTCTTATTGAAGCAAAGTTTCACCAAGGTTGCCAGGCCCAGCCTTGGGTTGAAAAGAAGGGGAGGGGACTGTGCCATATGTTTTGAGTGGCATCAGAGCCCCCCTGTCCTTCTGATGTCACGCCCAAGGCACCACATAGGTTCCAGAAAGTCCACTGGTATCAATTCCTTCCACTGCAAGTGGGGATTAAGAGTAGGGGCTCCAGAGGTAGACAGTGTGGGCTCTGCCCTTTAGGAGCTGTGTCAGTTACATTCTCCACCTCTGGTGGGGACAGTCACAGCACCTCTGACATGGGCTTGTTGTGAGGCTAAGCCAGGACAGCACATATACATCCCATGGCAGAGGTCATTATAACAGTATCAACTCCTAGTCTTCCTTTTAAGCCAGGCATTCTGAACAACGCTGTGATGGGCTGTGATGTACAAGTAAATGGAAAGAAGCAGAGGACGAGGATCCCGCTGTAAGCTTCCTCTCCCAGGATAATGCTCTAAGTGTGCATTGCAAGTCACCAACGTAACACGCATTTGTTGTCTAATTAAAAGACTTTGCTTCTTGACAGGAGAGAACGTAGAGCATGACAAGGCTGTGGGGTGAGGTGCAGGAGATCCAGAAGGAAGAAAAGAGGTGGTAGGAAGCAGTGCAGAGGAAACACACTTACAGGTCGGCCAGCGTGTATTATGGTGATGCAAGATGTTACCACTGGGGGGAAACTGAGTGAAGGGCATGCAGGATCTTCCCATGAATCTAAAATTATCTCAAGATAAAAAGTTTAAAAAAAGAAACCTGCTGGAATGTCCAGGTCCCTAAGGTTCTATTAAAATGAATCTGGGCGCCATCAGCAAGCTGGCTCTTCCCCTCTGGGCTGGGGCTTCCTGAGAGCAGGGACGATGTCTTTTCATCTCTGCATCCCCAGCTAGTGCTGTGCCTGACACACAGCAGACTCGCAATAAATGTGACATCCGTGCATAAAAGAATGAATCCTCTTTCCCCAGCCCTCATCCGTGAAGACCAGCTGGAAGGAGTCTTTCCCCTTTGGCTCCAGTGCAAACATTTAGGATTTTGGTGCATTTCATCTTTCTCTGTGTCTTTGGAAACCTCATCTAGGAGAGACATGTGTGCACTGCAGTCCGCTGTAGCTGTCCTGCCAAGAAAGGTTAACGGGAATGCAAACGAGCCACCATTAGCATTAGGAGGTTAATGGTAACAGGGCTATGGCTGGACCATCTTCAGATTTCTGGAAATGTGGGACAAAGGTGAGCTGCTCCTCTGAGCTGGTATATCCTCTCTGCTCTTCCACCTGCCTCCGGTTTGGCAGCTAAAATGCCTGCTCTAATTTCATTCCCTGCTCTTGGCCGTGTGCTTTGTGAATTGCCTCTCTTGACACAAGATGAAGTGAATGAGCAGAGGAATTGGCCCCCTGCAGAAATCAAAGGCAAAGCCAAGTCTGTTTGCTAAGAAAACACTCCCTGCTCACCAACCACAGCTCGACAGGTACTCCCTAATGTTTGCCTCTTCTTAGGGCCTCATAATAATCCTTGAGCATCTGGGACCTGCCAGAGCTAAATGTGCTCACTAAAAAGGAGACCAGACATCCTGTGGGGGGGGCATCACAGCAGGCCCCAACGGTACTGCGCAGACAAGCCAAGGGAAATGAAATACTGGGTGGCACCCGCTGGATCCGAGGCTCCAGGCTGCACCTGCCCTTTCTCCTGGTCCCATACCACAGGTCTTCTCTCCTCTGTCCTGCACTTCCCAAGCTCAACACCTAACTTTAAGTCCCCTAACCAAGCCAGGAGGCTGCCAAGATTCATCCATCAAGGGCCCCATATCTCCCATACCCCATTTTCCCTCATACCCGGCACTTAGGTTTCTAGAATCTGGATGCCTTCTTCCCCCACATCCAACAGCAAAGCAAGCACACAGGCATAGACACCCATAGGTCTGAGCAGCTCCCAGGTGGGCAGCTCCTTCATGCCCCAGGACCCCAGTAAAGGGAAGGACACTTCTCACCGTATCATCCAGTTCTGGGTGAAGGACAGCAGGCCCCAATGGTCCCTCTATCTAGTGGTACTAAAACCACAGAATTACATGTGCAAGCCTAGCACCATCAAACCGTCTTAGATTGAAAAGGGTCCATGTTTGACTGATGTTCTGTTAGTAGGTGATGCTCCACAGCATGGTGAGGGTCCATCCACCAGGGTTTAGAACCAAACACGTTTCTGCAAGAGATTCTCCGTAATTCTCTATAGGAGAGAAATGGGAATAAAGTGAATGAAGTTCAAGATTTATCTTCTCTTTTCTGTATTTGCTCAAGGAGTCTGAACCCCAGTGGGAGAGAACAAGGAAAGCCTCTGTCCTTCCAGAAACCAAGCTGGTTGCTGCTGTCAGACTGTTGCCAGACAGCTGCGTCTGGGGGGGGGGGGGGGTCTCTCCCTTCGCACCAGGTGAGGCATGAGGAGAAACCTCAGCCTGGACAGGGGAGGGTTCTTGACTCTGGGTGAGAAAGAATTCTTGAACAGGTCAGATGAGTGTAGGTAAGGAAGAAATTCATTAAAGCAAGAGCAGCAGGGAATGGCAGCTTCCTTGCAGGCAGCAGAGAAATAGTAAGAGCAAAGGGAAAGAGGGGAAGTTCTCAGCCTAGGCAGATTCCCTTGCTAACTCCGGAAACCAGGGTCACCAGCTTCCTGTGTTGGCTTGGCTCTGCATGGCATGGGGACTAGCTCCAACCACTCCAGGATTTGGGGGAGCCACGGGGCACAGGATGGAGTGAGATTATGCTCTGAGAACTTCCCAAAGAAAGGAGATTTTCCGGCAGGCTACTGAGAGCAGATCCCACGGCGGCAGTTCCATCCAGGTCACCCAGGTGATGGAAACATGCAGGTCCAAATCTGAGCTCTTAGCAGCCCCTTCCTACTTAGTAGGAGTAAAGCGGAGACAGAGTGAAGACTTGGAAATAAAATGAAATAGCAAAGAGACAAGCTGCAATAATCTGAGCAATGAGAAAGCTTTATTTGAAATATGCACTTAAAGAAAGGAAAGTTCCGGTGTCCTCAGAGAGGAGGCGCACTGAAAGTTTGGGGATTCTATCTTTTAAGGCTTTCAAGAATGTGGCAAAGGGCAGGCGGGAGGTTGTTATTGGGTGTAGGCTTGCCATGTGGTCTCAGGGTGCATATCTCTGCTGAGAGACACCATGTTTCCCCTTCCGGTACTATCAGTCCTCCAGCTAATTCTGCGAAATAAACCCAACACAAGGGATTTGTTTATCCTGTTCTTCTCCAAGATAGTGGTTGCCCTCAAGCAGTGGGGACATAACAGTTAAAACTATCTACCCTGCCTTAAGGTAGGCTGTTGGGTTATTGTCTGATTACCAGAGAATATGTTAGGAATCTTACTTCTCAACTCTACTTTTTAAAATGGAATCTTAACCTTAAGATGTGGTCCCTCCTGTTCTTACTGTACTGTTTGTATCTCAGCATTTTTTGTCATAGGCAAGGAAAGTTAATCACGATGCTTGTCCCATGTCTCTGCCCACCTCAGGGTGGGACCTGAGGGTACTGAGTGTGCAGGGAAGGAGTGTTCATCTCAGCTTGTTATCCCCACTTACAAGGCATTTAATTGGGAGTCTTTGTTTAAACACCTTTGAAAGCTGCAACAAGAGAGAAGGGGTTGCTCAGCCTGAACCCAAGAGTTGGTCTCTTTCAATGGCCTCTTGTTTCTTCCTGTTAAGTACAAAGGTACTTTATGCAGGAGGACGTAGTCACGTGCCAGCCAGGCCTTTGGGTACCAGAGGCTGTCAAAGAGATGGTCTCCTGCTGGTTCTTGCTTTGGGTCTGAGACTCTAAGCCTCAGAAAACAGTCGTGACTCCTCTCAGAAAGGTGATGTTCACATTTCTAGATTTCAGGAGCTGAGATCAGCAGTGGTGGGAGGAGGTTGGCGATCCTGAAACTGTACCCTTATTATTGGTAATCATTACAATTAACATTTGTAAACCACTTTTGCAGTTTCCTACTGACCCAGGTCTTTACAGCAACCTAGGAGGTGGGCAAGAACCAGTACCCACAGTTAACAGAGAGAAGCGAACCTGCTCAAGGTCTCTCAGCTACGAAGTGGCAAACCCAGGACTCACATCCGGGATTCCAGATACAAATTCTTTGCCCCTTCCAGGACTCACATCCGGGACTCCAGATACAAATTCTTTGCCCCTTCCAGGACTCACATCCGGGACTCCAGATACAAATTCTTGTTTTTCTGCCGGAGGATATGAGTTTGCATGTGCGAGCTCACTCCTTGCTCCCAAAGATGAAAGGCGCTTGAGCAATGATTCTTTACAGTCTGGTTTATTAGACAAGATAAATGGCTCTTAGAAAGGATGGCAAGATGACAGTGAAAAGATATTTCTGAGAAATTAGAATAAAAACCAAAGTTAAGAGGGGGTAATGTCAAAGAATGTGACACCGCAGGTCAAGAGAAATCCAGTAACTTTGCAGCTACATTCCATACGCCTGAATATTCTGAATCTTCTATATAAGAACACTGGTCTGTGCTCCACAAAACACTCAGGTAAATTCTTGCATTCGTGGAAGGAAACGTGTTAGAGCCCTGGGGGAACAGGTTCCGCAGGGCACTCAGAAGCTCCCCAAGGCTCTAGAGGCACAGGATGGCCGTGTGTAACATGACACAACAAGCAGAGAAGGGTTGTCTTTCTGGAATGTGCATCCAAGATGACATGACAAAGAGCCAATAATAGAAGGAAAGAGAGCAAGCAGGGTTGTGATATTTTTTTTTAATGTATCTCTATGAGATACACAAACCAGAGCACAGAACTCCAGGGAGGACAGTGAGGTGCAGGCATGAGGAGGTGATGGATGTGTCGCCAAGGTAGTAGCCGCCCCAACTGGGTTGAACAGGACTGATTTTCTTCATTGTAGTAAGACGGAAATTTCAGCAGCCCAAGACGAAGCTCGGCCAAAAGACTGATAGGATCCCTCAAATCCCGCTAACTGAAGGTGAGATTCTTCTTTATTTATCTCCACAATTCTGGGCCAGGGCTCTTGCTGCCATCTGGGGGGCCAGACCAAAGGAATAAAGTGCTCCCACCTCTTTATCACCTGCCCTTGGGGCAGAGATTGGGAGCCCCTGATGTCAATTTTCTCACCTCCTGCTGGACAGTGAGTGGTACACGTCTCTGTGTTTTCTAGTAGAAAGAAGTCAACATGATTATTCAACACAGTTTTCAAAGGAACCTTGCAACCTTGTTTGCTGCCAGTCTCCCAGTAAAGGGGTGTGTGTCTTGGCTTATCCTACTTAAGAATGACAGACAATAGGTGCCATCTGTTAATTCCAGCTGCTTCTCATAGGAAAGGAGAATCTGCCACATGGTGATGTCAGAGGACCTCAGGATCATAAGAAGATTTCCCAGAGGGTCTCCCAAAATAGGAGGAACGACCAGAAGTCATTTTGGTTGAGGTAACTGAGTACAGAACACTCCTCCTGCTCAGAATAAATAACACTTCCCCAGTATAGAGGACAAACTTTTTCAGAGACCAGCTACAGCAGTGATATGAGGAATGCCCTGTCTCCTAGAGGCCTAACTCTATTACTAACATGCACAACACCAGAGTCCTGCCTTGTCCCGCTGATAGTTTTCTCTATCAAAATGCAGAGAAAACAATTAGGGAGACCACTATTCTTGACACAATTCTGACCATCAGGGACGAGCCAGCTGGCAATGTGTGAGTCGCAAGGATCTCCTGAGTAAGTGACCACTTCATCTCAGGATTTGTAACAGCTTGGGACTGGAACATGCACACAGGTGAACAGGGTCATCACTCACAGCCAGCATAAAGGAACAGAAAGTAGCATGGCTACTTCCTTCCAAGAGCTTCCAGTCTACATGGAAAAGAGACAGCATCCAAGGGCATTTTATCAGTGATAAAGGAGAAGCAGAAAGGGCCAGTGTCATAGAAGTTCAAGGAAGGAAGAGTATCTTGTGCACAGTGGGACGAGGTGGTTGGAAAGGTGGAGAGTTTCTTTAAGGATATAGTAAGCAATGAGATTGAAGACTGAAGGTAGTCCAGGCCCTGTAGGTGTTCAGTAAGCCACACCTGTCTTCTCAGAGCACTGCCAGGGCCCTCAGGGCAGGCCCTGCACCCACATTTGTTCCAAGTACCATTCAGCCCCCTCGCTGCACACAGCTGTTTGGACTAGGGCAAGCATGTGACAAAAGCTGAATCAAACATAGGCTTTCTCCCAAGAATTTGGATTTTGATTCTCGGCTCGTTGGCTGCTTTATGGGTGCAGAAACTCAGGAGCTACGGGGAAGACCATCTGCTCCTAAAGGCCAAACAAATAGAGGCAGATAGCAGTCTGCAGAAGAAGAGTGAAGTGGACAAACAGAAAAGCAGAGATGAGCCCCTGCCTTATTCAGTCCCTGCCCTGGTCTCGGTCCCTCTTGGGGCAGGCATCCCTGTGCGGGGCCGCAGGAAAGCCCCACACTCTGATGCAGTCTCCTTTTCACCCAAATCAGACTGCCTGGGTCCTGTGTACCTCAAAGGCCATGACAATAATAATGGCTAACATCTTACTCTGTACCAGCCCTGAGCGGATAACTTTTTCAAATATAAAGGTTATCAGCCTGAAGGCCAAGAACTTGGCAGTCTGATGCAGGGAGGTGAGGACGGAAAAGTGGAAGGACAGCTGGGTCAGCAGCCAAGTCAGAAGAGCAGTGAGTGGCCCAGGGACAAAGGACAGTAGGATGAGGCAAGCGGGCAAGTCAGCCAGCACCCGCCCGGGACGGTGCCTTCTGCCACACCTGGTGTTGGCTGCCTGCATGGGGCAGCCCTTTGGAAGAACCACGATGGAGCTCACAACTTCAAAGGCAGCAGGAGGCCAGGAGACGGTCTGCAAAGGACTATGGAGAGAGTGGACAGGGAGCAAATGAAGGGGGGGCAAGCCAGTTGAGGAATGTGGGTGCCAACTTGAAAGGAAGAAGGCAGGCGATTGCTGGAGGGGATAGGAAAATCAAAGAGGGTTTCTTTCTTCTTTCTTGTCTTTTTCTCTTCATTTAAAATCTGTTTTTCTTTCTTTTTTTGGACAAAGAAGCTTTGCTTATCTTTGCGGGCTGAAGGAGCCAGTAGGCAAAACTAAAGATGCCACAGGCCAGGAATAAAGGATGGTGTGGTTGGGCCCTGGGTGGGCAGCTGGACTTTAGAAAAAATGAGTGGGAGACATTGGCAATGAGAAAAGTAGGTAGAAGTTCACAGCGAAGTAGCCCGGCAGAGTAAACTCTTCATGCGAGAAAGATTATGAAAGGTAAAATTTCAGCTGAACAAACACAAATGATCCCAGAGGGAAAAAAAGAGTGGGAAACATCTAAAGAAGGCCACCTGGGTGCCCAGACAGCTATGGAGCCTGAGCCCTAAAGAGGCAGAGGTGAACATGGGGAGGCAGGGCCCCAGCGTGGGGAGCGCACACTCCAGAGCGGGGCTTGAGGCTGTCAGCAGGGCTCCAAAAGGGCCGGCAATAGTTAAAGGGGCTTTTGAGCTCTGTTCCCGAGGAAAACAACTAGGAAGGGGGGAACCCACTGCCCGGGAAGACACTCCCCCTTGCTCGCAGGCGGCAAAAAGAAGTCAGACCTCCTAGTTGGTTTGCCTTTCCTCAGGAGAAGGGTCTTGGGAGTGAGCAGGGTAAAGTAAACATCATAATAAAATAAGTGAAGCACAAGAGAGGGGAAAGATCATAAGAGAACAGCTGGCTTCCTTAAATGAGTTCAACTATTCAGGCCCAGAAATGAAGGTGCGGTGCACGGGTCCATGTCTGGGGAAGTTGTCAAGGAGATGCCAGTTAACTGGAAAGGAGTATTGTCCAGATCACTGAGAAGAAGAGGGAGCCCTCCCTTCAAAGCCCCACGCTGATCCCCAAAATGGAATTAATTATTAAACTGGTGGCTTGTGAATATTTAGAAGAGAATAAATATGTTGATGACCAAAAGCCACTGGGGTTCATAAATCGGGCTAGGTAACTCATTTCCATATTTTGAGAGACAGAGGTAACTAGACGCTATTCATTTATTATGGTCTGTCTCATTCCAGCAAGCACTGAAGGGTGATTAAAGGGACCCCAAAAATCTACTGAGACATCCCAAGTTACAAATATGTGAAAAAGAGGAAACACAATAGAGAAGTGAAAATGGAGCCATAAATAAGACCAATATTAAAATGTGCAGCATAGAGTTCTACCCATGTGTTTTATAGTGAATTCTATTCTCCTGCTAATGACAGACACTAATTTGGCCTTAAATGTTCCAGCAAGCAATAAAAGAGAAACCTGATCTACATTCACTTCACCACCTAGGAAATTTTAAAAAGAAGTAGGAAGAAAGAAATGAAAGTGGGCAATGGATGGGGAGGGAGGAGAGAAAGGTTGAAAGAGATTAAAAAAAAAAAAAAAAGGAAGTACCGTAAGTAACATTTGAGCATTTATTCACACTCTGAAAGAGAAACAGACAGTTGGGGACAGGCTGTGCTACAGGGACGGTAAGTAACAGAAGAGCTAAGAGGTCAGTTATTCTAGGTTGTAGAAGCCACATTTCTTGTGGGTTTATGTTTCTTCATTAAGGACCTAAGAGTTTTGCATTAGGAACTCTAAGTTACAAGAGGTTTGGAGTTTGACAAACTTTGATTAAATCTCTCTTTCACTTACAGCTTTGTTTGCCTGGCCAAATCTATGAAACAATTTGGGTTTTTTGTTTTTTTTTTTTTTGGTTACAAAAATGGAATAACATACCTACCTCAAAGAATTATTGTGAAAATTAAATGAAAAAAAGAAAAGCACAATTATTCCTGAGACTAAACCCAAAAGTTCTCCCAAGAGTCCTCATAAAGGGGATAGAGCATAATTGGAATAGGCAAAGACTTGAAGGACTTCCTTGCAGTTAGATATAAATTAGATGTAATATATTACCTCCAAGAATCCCTCTAACTCTATGTTTATGATTATTCATAATTCAAATTAGAGTAAATTTTGTTAAAGCTAAAGTCTCGATGCTGTAAAGGTACTCTCAGCCCCCAAATATTGCCCTGGTTATTTTAAGCAACATGCAGTACAGATTAATTCTAGGACAAACTGACTACTAAGAAAATAAACGCTAGAGAACTTTCCACATTCTTCTCCTGAATGACAGGTTGGGGCACACAGTCTCCATGCCAGTCTGTGCAGGGCTTTGGGAAGACTCGGGGGTCTGCTCAATGGAGACCAGTGACAAGCATGGTTCTCTCCAAGGTTGGGCAGACCCATGTGAACAACCAATGATCCCAGTTGGGAAAGGGCTTGGGTAGCCAGTGTTCCCATCTTCAGACAACACTGTATCAAGGCCGCCCTGACCTCATCAATGATTATCTTCAGATGGCTCTTCTAAGTTGTCATGCCACCTCTAAGGACAGAGGCATCACATGCACTTGTCCAGACCGGCAGAGTTGACCTTTTTCTCTCACAGCCAGTATCAGGAGCCCCACCACCCTTACCTCTGTTGGGCTCCATTCTCCTTTACAGATCTTAGACTCTGCTCCCTAACTATCCCTAACCTGTTTGACTCCCAACTGAGTCTCTGTGGATAGTCACGTAGCCCCTTTAATTACACAGATTCCATTCACCCTGGACTCCTTGAGAAATACTGACCAGCCTAGGCCCTAATGGCCAACGGTCTATCAGGTTCCCCCTTCATATTAGACTTGAAGAGATATCCTTGATGTTCATCCCTTTGTCTAACAATCCTTGCTGGCCCCATCTTAAGTCTTATGTTATTCTGTCCTGAGGTACTTTGGAATAATATCATTGCATTCTATGATAAATACTATTTTCACTTTCAATTCTTGGTAAAGATATAATAGAATCAGGAAAGGTCTAGAGAAGGGCAACTAAATTCATCAAAAGACAGAAAACCTCCTTCAGAAGGATGGATTTAAAGAAATTAGGAGTCTGTAAGACAAATAAAAAATGTTAGAAGGAGACAGTGTCAACGTTTTCAAAAAGTCTTAGAGAGGATAAAAACGCACTCATACGCCAGACTGAGGCATCGTCCCTTGAATCTTAAAGCAGACAAATTTAGGGCAGTTAGAAAGAAATTACTAATAATAACAATGAAAATGGTGACATCAAGAGGCCGTAAAGACTAAAAGTGTAAAATTGAGGAGGGTTGAGATAAAGTCACGGTGAGATCCACACAAGAGCATCATGAGGAGACTGAACATCTCCAACCTCTGGAGAAAAGCTCAGCTCCCAAACCCCGTGTCCTGCTGACCACCAACCAACAGCTGAGCCTGCAAGCTGTAGACCCTTAAGCCTTTGTGGTGTTCATCTGTTGTGAGGATTAAATGGGACCATCCGTGTAAAGTATGTCTCACAAGCCTCAGTAAAATAAATAGCAGCATTAGCAGCCGTGTTGCAGCAGGTTTTATGTAATTCAGCCGAATGAAGCTGGATCCAGCTCCGTATACTGGTTCTTCTGCGTTTTTCTTGAACCGATCACCAACCCCCATCTTTCCATAACCACATCCTGTGGTCAGGTCTCTCCTTAGTTCAAACATTTGGGATTGTTCTTGGACATTCCAGACAAGCCCTGCCACGAGAGGAGCTAGCACTAGAAAATTTCCAGTATAAAGAGCATTCCAGTCTCAGAAAAAAATACATCTTGTAAAAAGTAAATACACATTAACCAACTGCCGTGCAACCCTTTACCCCATTAATGTTTAGTAAGAAAGCTTGTATGCTGAGTAGTAGGATGTCAAAGAACAGACGTTGTGCCCACTCAGGAAGGACATGGGAGGTTTCGACAAATGCTTCAGACACTAGTCTCTGCAATAAGACATGCCAAAAGAAGTGAAAGACAAGAACTTAAAAGCTGAGAAAAAGAAGATTTCTTGACAGATGCAAAATGAATAGTGGCTCAAAGTCCATCCAGGGGAAATGGTGGCCCTGGCTGCAGGAGACAGGAATCTTTAAGAAAAGGGAGACCATAGCTGGGGATCCCAAATTCCCCTGCACCTCATAGGGTCAGGCAAGCAGTTCCTGGAAGCAGACATTTCTGCTCTGAAATTTACCTTCTGCTTCCCCACTTTGCAAAGCAGGTATGATTATCCCCATTCCCATGGGTCACTCCTACCTTGCGCTACATCATATCTGCTCGATCCCTGGGGCAAGGGGATAAATCAACCACAGGTAGAAGAAGCTGGTTGGATTTTATAGCCAAAAAGCATTTTAGAGGTATTTTGAATCAACCTCTACCTTTTGCTGCTAAGTAAGCTAAGTCCCAGTACATTAGGGGAAGAGCTGAATCTAAGCCTGGCTCTTCTCACATAGGCGGGTCTGCCTGTACCCAAGGACCATGACATCCACTCAAACACCTGTGATCACTCCAAATTCCTCACTGCCAATAAGGGGGATAATGAAAAGTCCCCCTCTCACCAATTGAAGGAAGCACTAAAAGAAACAGTTTAAATGAGATAGTTTGTGAGCTAAACACAGTGTCTGGCATGTCTAAGCATTCAATAAGTTATAACTACTGTTAGAATTCTTCAATATGATGTCCTTTCCTCCTTTTTCAGCCCCATGCAGTTGGGGAGGAAGAACGAACAATGAGAACATTTTTAGATCATCTCTGTCTGCCATTCCTGCATTTTCAAGTGTTCATTTACCTAATAGGCTGTGTGCCTTGATTACAGTCCTATACGGGTTTGAATTTACATTCACAAGTATGTTCAAACTTCACTAGCATTCCTCTCCAGGGAGTCATGCTATGTCAATACCTCTTATCCGATAAGGCTTAAATTGGTGTCTTAAACTACCATTTGGATTCTGTAAGAGAATTGTACATAGAGTGATAATTAACAAATTTCCCAAGTATTCATCCCTATTCCAGATTTATCAGGAACTGCACCTTCAGAGATGTCTTTCACCCACAGGAAGATGGAATAAAAATAATGAGCAAAGGGGATAAAAGAGGAAAGAAGCCCCACTGACTCTAGGCAGGTGATCTAATTCTGTGGTTTATTCTTCATAGTTGAATGCTGTCTTTGCTTCTTCCCTTCCATCCTCTCTTCAGCACCCCCTGTGATCTGTTTCTCTCCCTCCAGCCTTCCCCTCTGCCCCAACTGATCCATTAAAACCGCCCTCCTTAAGGCCAGGTGGCAGGGGCCTCATCGCCAAACCCAAGAGCACTTCTCAGGTCTTAAACCACTTCCATCTTTGGATGTTCTCTCCCTTGGCACCCAGTTTCCTCCTATTTCTCTGGCTACTCCATCCTCACCTAGAGGACCTCTTGCTCTGCTGTACCTCCTGAATATTTCTTCTTTCTATTAGCTCTTCATCCCTAGTGCCCTGGCCTCATTCCAACCTTTATCATGGCACACCTGACCGCTGTCGTGGCTCCCAAAGAGGTTTCCTTGTCTTCAGGGTCAACCCACACATCCTCTAACACAACCTCTACTCCACTGGCAAAACGGTCATTCCAAAAAGCAAATCCTATCACATCACTCCTACTTTTTTTTCCACCTACAGAACCATACCTAGGCAATTCCATGCAGCACACACAAGCCCCTGCTGTATCTCCTAGAGGCCTCCACGTGCCGCTCCAGAGCGCTATGCCCTGCCCTCCGCACACATGATGTTCCCTCTGGTGCAGGTGCCCTCCTCTGCCTCCCCTGCTGGGCAAGCTCCACCTCCTCCTGGAAGGGTCACTTCATTTGGCTCCCCAGGCAGAGGGTTCTGTGTTCCTCTTCCCACAGCACACAGGACCCCCCACATTACCAGGGTTCATTTGTGCCTCTGCCTCCACATGAGGCAGAAAGCTTCTTGAGGACAGGGGCCACACCTCACTGGACTTCAGCCCCTGGTACGTCACAGGCTGGCTACATCATTAGCCTCTGGGCGCTCAACCTGGTAAGTAGCTAGAGAAAGAGATAAGCATTTGTTCAAAATGACATTTTTAAACCCCAAAAAAGAAGAGATGCCCACAATCTTGTTTCTGCTCATGTGAGCAGCATTCTGGGAAGCTTTCAGGAAGAAAACATATCTGTGGGTCTGAGTGATGGCACCAGAACAAGCCTATCCCTGAGGCGCTATTTAAATTCCACAGTGATTTTCTTTTTAATTCATTTTTATTCCAGGTGCAGCCCTGCAGCTATTTTAAAACTGAGACTTAAAATAAAGTAATACTAATAGCTGGAGTTATCACAGGCTCCCGCAGTAACAGGGCGCCTTGAATCCAAAAAAAAGGCCTTCGTGGAGTCTTGACAAATCACAGTATCCCTTCCCCAGGAGAGGGTGGAGAAGGAACAAAACGGGCTCCATCATCAAAGGACTGTGCTTCCCTCTGCAAAAGCAGTTATGCCTAGACTCCCTGGAATGGCTCACGCTGTACATTTAACCGTTTGTTTTCAGCCTATGAAGTGGCTGAAGGCAGGACTAAAATGCCGGGCAGGGAAACAGGAAAACACTGGGTAAGAGAAGCTGCTTCCAACTGTGGTCAGCATGCATCAGCCTCCCGAGCGAGACCCAGGGCTCTGCGCACAAATGCCCATCCCAGGCACAGAATCTCTGCTAGGGGGAAAAAAGTATAATTTAGATGCATGTTTTCTGGAAAGCAACTTCATGGTAAGGAAAGCTGGCCCAGGAAATGGAATTTTTTGAGTGGTACCCGCGGACAGCCCTGCCTCTGACCTGCTTGTGTCAGCAAGAACCAGGGTTGTTTCTCTCAACTCATTAATGAAAAAATCATGTTTTAATTACTGACCTAAGCCAGCAGGGAGTCCGCAGTATGAATACAGCCCAGCCAGGGAGCTTCCCCAGGCATGGCACCGTGCACATTGAACACGTCCTCCGCTCAGTGCCTCCTCCCTTGTTCTGGGAATGGCACGGATCCTCCAACATGGAGGATTCCTTTCTCCTCATCTCCCACCCAAACGTACAGCACAAATCTGAAAGAAAGGCTAACGGCATGTCCTCCATCAGAGTCACAGTCAGAAGGATGGGAATCCGACTCAGGCTAGGCCACCTGGAGAACTTCCTTAAGGATCAGTCAGGAGGGCCTGGGGGCAAAGTCCCAGTGGCCACCCTCTGCCCTCCCATACCAGGGGAAACACACTTAAGACCAGGCTTGCCCAAGCTGGGTTTCTGTCACTCTTTAGACAACCAAAAGGCCCTGCATATGACACAGGTGACTAAAGTTAAAATGGAGTCTATCTGAGGCCTTCGGTTTACAGAATCCTAGACACCTTTCAGATAAGAAGTTGCAAGTCCATGGAGGTTTGTGATTGGATACCTCCGCCGCTACACAGAGGGCGACCTAAGAAGCGCCCTTGCTAGTTGCCCACAGCCAGCTTCCCCGGCGGCCCCCGGCAAGGTGGGTCACTGTGGGCAGGCTCCACATTCCTGAGTAGGCCTGCCCTAGCAGTCCACTGCCCTCCTTCCCTGCGGCCGAGCGAGGGAAGTCCACCGGCCTCAGGCACGAGAGCATCCTCCCTCCCAGCCAGGAGTGTGCACAGCTCCGAGGTCAGCTCTAAAGCACATGTTGCTGTTTTAAGGGACCAACCCTGCTGCCCGAGACGAAAGTGATCATCTCTCCTTTCTATGAATTTGCACAGCATTTGCACGGCCTGCCACTAATTTAGAACTTATACTTACAATTCCTGACATCAATGACAGCCTTTGAGTCAGAAAGAGAATTGGACAGTGTTTTCCAATCTTTAAAATTTCACAGACCCTTAAAATCCTCCCATAAAAAGAGTACAAACATATTATTTTGCTAAGAAACAACATGTTAAAAGTACAGTAAAATCCATTACCGGCATCCTATCATAAAAGTATCCTCATGGCAGAGAAAAATGAAAACCACCTGAAAGGTATCATCTCCAAATAAACGAATGAGAAGTTTACTATGTTGTCGTGGCCACCCTCTGCCCTTTCCCCTCCTCCTCCGTCTTTATTTTTTCCATTTTGCCTCGGACCAGGAGAAATTGCCTCACAGACCAGCCCCAGTCTGCAGAAATGTCTGAGTCACTCTCCTTGGAAGTTCTCTGCCTAACCAACTCAGGGCCATGACTTTCCTACAATGAGCACTGACCTCTGGACATTAACAACAGAAGCTTGCCTTGGTGGGATGTTTTCAGATTACAGAATACAATACTCATCCAGGCTCTACTCATTTAGTCTCTCTTAATTCTCATTGCAAGGCTCTCATGGTATAGGTGAGGAAGCTGAAACACTCAGAAAGATATGACCATCTGTCCTTGTTTGCAGCCCAGTGCCTCCCTCTAAGGTCTACATTTTGGCCTTTATTTTACCCTTTTGAGTTTTCCTTCTACATAGTTGTCTTTAAATTTCACCAAGTCCTTTCTTCTCCAGACTAACTAGACATCTTTTAATTTTTTCAAGTATGGCAGGCTTCTATTTCCCAAACACATTCCACAGTCTAGCTATATGGTACACGCTCAACAGGTCTTTGTTGAAGAATGAAGGGACGAAAAAGGATGAACTGTTCTTCATTTGATGTGATTTCTAGACCCTTCCCTTGCCTGGCCATGTCCCCCAAGAGGCAGTGCAATCTTTTAATGTGCCTCTTCAAATGTCATGCCCAGAACTGTGTGCCACACACCAGATGGGCTTAGCTGTGCCTAGTGCCAAGGCCCCTTAGCTCTCTTGTCCTGGGCACAAAGCCTTTATTCATGAAGCTTCAGATTGTATTTGCCTTCTGGCAGCCATTTCGTACTGCTGACTCCTATGAGATTGCAGTCAACTAAAATTCTTAGATATTCCCAATTCTGAATTTCTTAATTGGTATTTTAAATCCAAGAACAGTTGTTTTACATTTAGCCCTACTGTACTGACTTTTGTTAGTATCTTCTATTCTTATCTAACTTTTCATATCTTCCTATCTCTCCAACTACATGTTAAGGTTCTTGAGATGGTATCTTATATGCTTTTATATAAGGAATAAGTAAATGTTCGGCACGTTGACACTGAGTAGACAGTCAATAAATATATGTTGGTTCATTAAGCTCCACTTTTTTCCTACTATCCCCCAGGACTCTCAACTTCTGACGAATCACATTTAAGTTCTATGGGTTAGCCCCTGAAAACTTGTTCCAACTGTCCCCTTGTTACCCTCTGACTCTTGCTTGTCTCCACAGGGCCTGCTGAATGCACCACAGCAGCCTGTTTGCACCCAGGTGTGCTCCACTCTCTATAAACATGCACTCCCTCCCAGTGCCTATCGCTGACTTCTCAAAACTCACTGCAGCCATAAGCCCTGACCCACTCACTCCCCCCATGCTCCCTTAGCCCTTCTAGTGCAGTCCGTCATGCAGGACAATGATCTGGAACAAATCTGTGAACATTCACACTAATCCAAACAGAGGAAGAGTCATCATTTACTTTAAAATGGGATTCTCTCCAAGAAGTGGTTCGCCATAGATTTATCTTTATAAAAAACTCTTTAGCATATTTAAAACATGACTTCATGTGCCCCTATATGGTTACCATGCAACCTTCCACAAACACATCTATCATACAGAGAGATGCCTCAGAACCTTCACAAAGAATTGTTCTCTGCAGCAATGCTGTTTCCATACATACCAGCCAAAGGCCCTGGGACACACTCTGCCATTGATTGGGTGATAAAGAAGTCTGTTCAACAAGTTAAGTATGTGTACAAGTGCTTTCTCTGCACTCTCTATATATCACAGTTTTTCCATGAGCTTATTATGGAATTAAAGAAATCATAGAGTCTTGTATCTGGAAGGGACCTTGAGTGACTCACATTATGGGCAAGGAAAAGTAAGCTAAGCAGAGAGGCTGAAAACTACTTTATCCTGCTTTCAAGTGCCAACAACTCTTCCATGAAGCCCCCCGCCCCCACCACCGCGCAGACCTCCTCTGGAAGCTAAAGATGGCATTCCCATCCCTCCCTTATGCAGTTTAGAGGACTGAGTATCTCCAGCTATTTGATTGGAGAGGCTGGACATCAGCCTCCCCTCTCCAAAGCTCCTGAAGATGATGGAGTGTTTCCTGGCAAACTGTTTAACATTCTGCTACAACAGAGTAATCTGGAGGCCCCACTGCTCATGTTGGTAAAAGCCTCAGCCATAAGTGTCTGTACTTATTCAGATACTGCTTTGAGTTTGTCTTCTCTTAAGTGTGGTATACTACTTGGATAGGGACCTCTGGGCACCCTTCATGGTTCCCGGGACAGCCCTGAGCACAGGACTTATAAGTTGGAGCAAATGAGGAATGAAAGCAATGCACACACTCTGTCCCATCGTACTTCATGGTCAATTTGCTGAAATAGTACGTTTAGATGGCTAATAACCACTGCTCTGTTATTTGTAGAAAGCTGTGTTTTGTTTTCTAATCATGTCTTAAGTCAGTCTCTTATCTATGCCTTAATATCTCTACAAAAACGTATCAATTTCTCACTCATTTATTATATCCCAGGGACCCTGAAGGTTTGAAAAGGTGGTTTCCGTAGTGTATTTTTTTTAAATACAAGTTGCTGTTACCATGCCTGCAAATCGTGTCCTGGAAAGAGAAATAGATGTGCTGCTCAGAGTAAGATAGTAAGGGGAGTCCACCAGTGATGGGGGAAGACGAACTCTCAGAATCCCAATTTTTTTGGCAGAAAAGAAGTTGTACCTAGCGACGTAATTCCAACACAGGGCGCCCTTGGGACATCACGTAGAATAACCCAAAATTAGGTTTCAAAATGAGAACTGCATTTTTTCCAGCAAGACAGCATAGTTGATACTGAATGTTATTTATAGATTTGACTTTAGTAGGTTTAAACCATTTTTCTTGTTTCCAATAAATCATGTCATAGATAGAGCTACATATTATTACTTCTTTGTTTTAGAACTAAATTACCTTTTCAATAAGGGGGGGGAATGAATTATGTTAGTAAAATCCTCAAATTGCTTTGCACAACATCAATTCAGAGGAATGCTTTCTTCCTTCATAGGGTAATGGCCCAAGTTGAAAGTAATATAATCAACAACCAGATTTGTTGAACATGTACTATGTGGGAATGTATGCTAATCACTGCAGGGGAAGCAAAACTCACTAGGAATTTCCTTCTGAAAATGTGCCACCCAAGGAGGAGACAGAGACATGAAAATGAACTACAATACAAGGTGGTGAATGGTGAGTAGTTGAAGCCACATGAGCTACAGGAGTCCACAGGAGAGCTCACTTCTGTCTGGAGTGTGTACAGAGAAGCAGGCTGTTGAGCTGGGCACTGAGGGAAGGAGGCTTGAGCAAGGAGGCATGCATACAAGGACATGAAGGTGAGCAGAATAGGGCACACCTGCATAGTGGGAAAGCGAGTTTAAATCCTTAACTTATGAGCTGTGTGATCTTGGGCAAGTTGCTTGATCTCCTGAGCCTCCATTTTCTCACTATAAAAGGCAGATATTAGAGGAACTTAGTTCACAGGATTGTAGTGAAGAGTAGAGGAGACAATGCAAGCAAAGCACTTAGCAGAATCCCACTTAGAACAAGAGAGTAAACCCTCAGTATATGAACTATTGTGATACATTCAAAGTTATAAAAGAATCGGGGCAACCCTCAGGTTGAACTCTACGCTGGAACCAAGATCGATGATGTAGGGACCCTGTTTTGCAAGGGCAACTTACAGCCAGAGAGGAAACCGGTCATGGACTCCACAGCGCCTGTCATGAAAATGAGCATGGGAGTAATACAGGAAAAAGGGGTCTCAGTCAAGCCCGTCGGGCTCTTCCCACACACTGGGACCCACCTCGTGGTGATGACCATACATGGAGTCAATTCACCCTGCTCAGCTGTTAAACCACTTACACTCTTTTTAAAACCTCATAAAAGGAAAGTCAGAAGGAAGCCAATCCAGAGAAGTACTTGAGGATGGTCCCTGTGATCCTTGCCCCCGAGACACCAACACAGGAAACCAGAGTTACTAAAGGCAGAAACAACCAAGAGGAATTGCTGGGAGGCCCGGGAGCATGGAGAGATTTTGAAGTATACCTCCTGCCCAACTCCAGCTTCTCAGATGACCCAGTGATACAGGAACAATATTTACTGGAACCCAGCTATTAGAGTCTCCAGATGCCTCATCCCAGAGCCCGTGCAGGGGGAAGGGCTCCTCTGTTCCTGGGCAACAGGCAAACTGAGGACACAATCAACTGTCCCTTTGAAGTCCCAGGAGCCCATGCTGGGTACACCCGGCTTAAAGCACTTAGAAACAAGCCAGCCGCCAAAGTAGCTGCCTGTCACCCAGGGCTGAGACCCGCAGTGAGGATGGTCCAGCAGAAATGTACAAAAACAGAACCAGGCAGTTCAGGACGGCCCAGGAGGGGCTGACAAGGCTGGTCACGGACTCACTCTTCCACACTGGGGCCGAGATGGCTGGCTGAGGCCCAAGTATGGTGGCATTTTCCTCTCCGATAGTGGAGACAGAATGACCCGGTATGAAGGACATGGTAACACTTAACAACAAAGGCCATCAAGAGCTATGGCTTGGTTTTTAGGAGGCTTGTAAAGAGAATTTACCTTCTTTTGATTATGCTTCAACTGGAATTACACAGTATTGTCTTTAAAGGCCCATATTTTAATTACAAATGATGCTTTCAAGAAGAATGGTAAAAACGGCCACTAAGAAAATCAGTTAAAGTAGCGAAATGACCTCTGCTGAACACATTTGACAAACAGGAATGTTAAAAGGTAGTTGAGTATGTAAGTCACTAAACTGCATGAAATTTTAGGATCAAAAGAGAATGTACCCAAAGATAATTCCTGGATGTCCCTTTCTCATTGTCCTGGGGTCTTTCTTCTCTCCCAGAGGTGTAGACTGCCCAACTGAGCATCTGAGCTTCAAGCAGGTGCTCCCAGAGCAACAGGCTGCCCTCCGGAACCCAGGCGGGATCAAGAGCTCCCCAGAGCTGCGGACTGACCACACAAAAACCAAAAGTTGAACCAGGTGCTTGCCCAAGGGTCTTTACTCCTGCTACTAGATTCTAAAGCCACACAATTCACGTAGTACTTCACGTACCACGGCCCTCTCATTAAAAGGCACATCATATCTAGGGTAATCTGTCCTATCATGAATGTTTGGACAGCCACTGCATTTCCTATTGTTGACAAATGAGAAATATGGGCTTCCACATAATTCTGTAGCTCTTACAAAAACGACGGCAAAGGACACAGTGCCACAAAGTGGGCAAAATACGCCTTGTGCTCCCTTGTCTGTTCCGACATTGACTTTCAGGGTGAACTTTGCGGATATTTGTTGAGCACCGCTAAGTACAGGCACCAGCTAGGTTCAGAGGGTGAAATGGCTATTGGTCCAGCCCCTCCCTCGCCTCCCAGTTACAGGATGAGGAGTAGAGAATCAGGCCAGGAAAGCCCTTAAGAGGCTCTTAAAGAAAAGCTTGAATTATCTACAAGGATATCCCTCTAGGACGGATGTGCTGGAGCAAGAAAGCTGGTAAAGCCCCCAGAATGGTGTGGCTCCTCTGCGAGAACCAGCTGAGCCGCAACACAGGAGGCGCGTTCCCAGGCTCCGCAACCAGGCCAGGGTCTCTGCAGACATGACTCTGTGTTGAGCCTGATGCTTGATGCTAGCACATTAACCAAAGGTGCCTGTGTCTACACCTATGTCCTGGAGGCTTGGCTTAAAGCCATGGAGGAAGAGGAGGCCAAGGGTAGGTGACAATGACAGAAACCCTCAAATATCTCCATCACTGAGGTCTCAAAGCCCGCCGCTCGCTCATCCTTGTTTTGAGTTAAGTGAGATCCTCACTTTTTGGTAAAAAGCAAAACTATACTTTAGATAGGAATGAGTCATCAAGCCCCTACTACTTTAATGTGAATGAATTTAACAAATTATTTAACTCTGTTAGGAGAGGCAGGAAAAACCTTTAAGTAGAGAAATCTAAGGTAAGCAGGGGGTTCAGAAATCAGGGGAAAGGGCAAAAGAGGGTTATAGAATTTCACTTCTTGGCTACTTTGCCCTGCATCAGCCATGCTGTTATTTAGCTCTAGATCAGCTATTGGGGAGATTCTTTCTATTTGTCACACTCCTGCTCCTCTTACCTCCTAGGTAGTGACAAAGGACAGGCGACAGACACGCCTGGGGTCCTACTTCTGTTAGGTTAGCCAAGGTCCAGCAAAGCCCCTGGGAGCATCACTTGATTTCAGTGAAATGAGAGGCAGGCCACACGGGCTCATGGCAGCTTTCGGGGAAGAAGGGACTCCGGACCAGTCCACCTTCAGAAAACCCAACTGCAGCAAGAACACTGCAAGATGTGTGCCTTGGGTCTGGGTCTCTGCTTCTATCTCAGTTCACAGACAGATTTTCCCAAATAATTAACAACTTCTTGATGATCAGTTAACAAAAACACAGTATTTCTGACAAGTGTCTTATAAATAATAAACACCTTTTAATGTCTTAGCATTATACAATTCACCCTGGGTTCCTAAGGCTAAAAGTTGCAGTGGCTCTTGGGGGGCACTACAGGAGATGTCAGGATTTCCTCAGAATCTCCAGAGGCAGCCCTCCTAATCCACTAGGAGATTCACATGGCCTTTCTTAAGCCAAGAGCTAGCAGGACTGTCCACCTGGGATAAGGAGGATGGAGAGAATCCCCCAGGAACACTCTGTTGACACGTAGTTTTGAAGAACTAATAGCTCAGGTGCACAGCATTTGCTGAGAAAGCAGCTGCAACTAGAATTCTGAGTTATTAACAAAGAACCGATGGACACCAGAAACTAGGCTTAGCTCTCTACTCAACATTCAAGGGCCATTAGGGCCAGGTGTCCCCTCTCTCAGGCATGCCATCTGCCAGTGAAGACAGCAGTTACTGATTCTGGTTCCGGGCAGGCTCAGAAGGATGCTGGGAAAACTAATGAAATGATCCTCCCCCATAGAGCCTTACCCCCAAACAAGTCTTACCAGAAGAGGAGATACGCAAGGCTATAGCACCATTTACGGTTCCATGTTTCAATATTTTTCTTAAGAAACTTAGAGACATTATCTTCGTGAGTTCGCAAACAGCCTCTTTGGTTAAGGTCTCTGCTGTCAGAAGCCCTGATCATGCTTCAAGGTAGGCTGGATCATGGAGCAACAGAACTCAACCTCAGGCTCCCCAGGACAAGCTCATGGGGGACACCGCCCCCCAGCCAGGCCATATCCAGGCCAGTGCACAGAGGTCAGCTTAGTACAACTCGTGAAGAATCTTTAGCTGGGGAAACCCAGACCTGTGGTGGCAGCAGCGCACTTCCAAATCAACCAAACCCTGTATCGGGAAGGGAGCATTGTTAACCATCATGACCATATTTAAAAGTTGGGGGGCTGGAGGAACACCATTATAGCCTACACCCATATTATCTCTGTGGCCCTAGAAAGAGCACTGGATTTGGGGTGTCAAGATCTTGGTCCTTTACGACTTATGTGGCCTTCAGCAAGTCACTTAATCTCTGTGAGCCTCAAGACCTCCATCCATTAGTATAAGACGAACACAAAACTTAACTCCAAGAATGTTGTAAGGATCAAATGAAATCACATTCGTGAAAGTACCTTAAAACTATAAAGGGCCACAACAATGTCAAGTATTATTCTGAAAGTACCTGGGAGCCTTTTGAAAAAATATAAAGTTACAGAGAAGCTGATCCTATGTCTTCTTTCTTCATCCAGCCGAACTCCAGAATACACTGCCTCTCATAGCTACCAATCCACTTAGTCAACAAACATTCATTAAACTTTCCCGTGCCCTGTGCTAGATGCTAGGGGTTGAATACTAAATGAGCATAGAAATTCCCAACACTACCTGTATCTGTCTCCACTTCATATTCTTAATCTGTCCATCCTATCCTAGCTAGATCGCATCTCCCAGGGGCAAATAGAGTGGTCTCCTTCTCAGTGTAGATGAACAGGCCTGAGCATGCAACCCCACCCTGTGAGCTAATGTGTTGCCTGAGGTTAAGTCTATGCCACTGTCGTGAAGCCACAAAACTCAGCTGTCCCTCCACACCCCACAATTGCCCCCGTCATCTGGGCCCTTCCAAAGCTTTTCATGTAGTAACCTGAATCTCCTGGTGGACCCAGCCTCAGTCTTGGCAGATGCATAGACTTTTGAAGCCACTTCGGAAATAAACACATTAAATACCAAAACAGTGAACCAAAGGTTTATCTCTGTCCCATAGGCTATGTTAACCATGGCCATCAGGGGACTTGTAGCAGGTTAAGTATAGACACTGAAGTCAGAAAGACCTGGGTTTGAATCTTGGCTTTGTCACCTGTGAGCCTTTAAGCTAATTATTTAGCTTAAAATACCACTCTAAGATTCAATTTTCACATTTATAAAACTCAGATAATCATACCTACCCCATAGTGTATTCAAATTAAATGTGATAATGTTAGTAAGTAATTTAACAGTGCTTGGCACTTACAAGCACTCTATAAATGGTAGCCACTATTATTTATAATTATAATAGTCATTACTATTAACATGCTCACAAAACAGCGCATTATATCCTATGCCCCTTGACATCTCTTACTGCCTGTATGGATGTACACAGAAAGCAATGCCTCCATTGACTCCCAAGCAAATTATTCCTGACTGTAGACTCCAATTCATCTTGCCTTTTTGGAAAATCTAGCTCTCAACCCCTGAAGGTTAAGATATATTTATCCTTGGTTAACACCCACCTGATGGACAAAATGAAAGAATAAATCACACCTAAAACAATATTTCAAAAATCTATTGGGTTTCATGTCTCCTACTTCATTCACACAGAATACTGCAGTAAGTGCTTCCAAGCAGCCTCTCCTTTCCAACTAGTTTTTTCCCACCCCACTCCCTTGCTTGTGATACTTTCACCTCCATCTTCCCTATGGCCAGCTGCCTCATCCACTGCTGGGACACCCAGGCTTACCTGAACAGATTTCTGCAGCTGGCTCAGCAGGCAGAGAGAGGCTGTATAGAAAGAATTAGCCTTGCCCTAAGAACATTCTGGCCTTTGCCCTGGCCTTCTGGGAGGTAATTCTCTAAGCCCTTGGAATATAAGGCCTGACCAGAGTTGTCTTTGTTTGCATGGGGCCTTCAGTCATGCAGGATAGTATAATAATGCTGCTTAGGGGCTTGGGTCCTGTGGTATCAGCTCAACCTCAGGAGGGGCTGGAAACTAAGCTCAACCATGTGCAGTCAACCATGCCTCCATGAAGGAGCCCAAATAAAAGCTCTGGATGCCAAGGTTCGTTGGGCTTCCCTGGCTGGTAGTACTCCATGCATATTGCCATATATTGTTGATGTTGAGAAAGTAACATTGCCCATGACTCCCAAGAGAGAGGAAAACTGGGAACTCCACATTTGACACTTCTCTGGACTCTGGCCTTTGTGCTTCTTGCCTCACCTGATTTTAATTTCTATCCTTTAACTATAATAAACCATAATCATGAACATAACAGCCTTCAGAACATTCTATGAGTCCTTCTAGTGAATGATCAAAGCCAAGAGTGATCGTGGAGGCTCCTGAACTTGCAACTGGTGTCAGAAGTGAGAACAGTCTTGTAACTGTTCTTCTAACATTGCAGAGACCATTGGGAAATCCCTGCAGATGGGCAGCCACATTCCAGTGTGCACTGGGGATATCGCTAGGAAACTGAACAATACATCCTCAGATCACTCCCTGTCATAAGAAGGTGAAACTCAAAGCCTAAAATTGTTACCCTGCAACCACTTGCAATCCTTATATGGTCATGATAATTCACTCTCCCTAAATTAATGGTACAAATGACAGCTCAGCCCTCTTTCTGTACACTGGTCTCTATGCACAATATGGGTGCGGTCCTGCCTCTGGGGCATTTGGGATTTCTCAATCTGGCAGTCACACTAGATGGTAGATCACAAGTAGACTGGAAAGATTACCACCTGGGATCTGGAAGGCCATACCTGGGAAACTGCCACCTACATTCATGTGTCTCATCTGCCTGGAAAATCTCACAGGACCATTTCACTGAGCCTGGTCCTCAGCCAGGAAGTCTCAGATAGAGGAACAGAAAAGAGGATCCGGAGGAATGCTCAGGGAAGCCAGAGGCCAGCAAGAGTGTCGTCCGTGACAAACTCCAAATCCTCGAATCACACCCCTGTTAGATGTCTTCCCCAGGCTCGCTGGGCCCCCTGCTGAGAAAAAAAGTTCCTCTTCAAGGCTGTGCTGCTATCTGCCACAGTTTGGTGTCCAGAGAACTGGGGAGCAAGGAGATACCTTCTCATGTCAAGGCTCACAGGGAAGATACAGAAAGAAGAAATGTCAGCATTTGGATACCAATGGAAATGGGAACATCTCAAAAACATGAAGAGGGAAAGAAACTGTTCTTGTGATAGTGGGACTGGAGTGAGCTGAGGCTGGGTGAGCGCTGTCCTGGATCTCAGGCAGCCACAGCGTCTTTGCTAACCTTGAGTCCCAGCCATCTGCCCCAAGAAAGGCAAGTAAAGATGAGGGAACACACTGGACCCAATATGTTTAAAATAAAGAGGTTTCGGAGCTGTATCAGTCACTTAAGCCTAATATTTGGATTTCCTTTAAATTGCATTGCTGTCAATGGCTGTTAGGCTGAGTTGCTTAGACAGTAAATTCTGGTTCTAGCTGCCACTTCACATTATGCTAATGTATGTGAGAAGCTGTCTCCCTGGATACCGTAGCAAATTACCAGCTGAATCATAGAAATGCTGTCAACTTTTTTTTTTCAACTTTTCCATTTTTGCCATTGTGTATAGCCAAGAGAGATGGGAGAGGGGGGTGGAATATGTATGTGTGTGTATATATATATATACATCAAGCTTCCATTGGATTGGTTTTGCCTCTTTGAGGGAAACCTACACCTTTCTCCCTTGTTTCGAAAGCAACCCACATACATGCCTCCATTTTATTTGAAGTCATTTCATCGCACAAATATCTGTGTCAGTTTCAGGGATCAGCCTTGAGAGCCAGCAGAGGGAGAAAGAGAGCACCAAACCTGATTTTCTACAGATTCCACTCAAAATCAGAGTGTGAGCAAGTGTACACTTGCTGAGCCCAAAGAGAAAAATGCAAATCAAATAGATCCACCAGGTGAAGTCACTTTTCCAAAGCTGGCCCAGGGCTCCTGGCGTGGTGCAAACAGCCTTGGCTTGGTTCTGGCTTTGGCACTGCCAGCTTCTCGCCTTGGATGACCCCTCCTGCTGCAAACAGTTCCTCTGTCTGTAAATTAGGAGAGGGAACTAGATGACCTCTAAGGTCCTAGGGCTCTTTTCTGGCCTTAGCTGTCTTTTGAACTGGGGATAACAATACCTTATTTTCTTGGAATCAGGGGCTGGACCTGACAGCCTAGCAAGGTTCTTCCAGGTCTGAGAGCTAAGATTCTGTGATGCTTGTGGTACAAAATGGCAATTTCTCTTATTGTCCAATGATGGAAGAGACTGCTTTGTGCAATGGTGAAGGATAGCTGCAATAGAGAGTGGAAGGGTGCCTCCCAGAGGCTGAGGCAGGGACAACAGGGAATTATTAGTTAGAGAGTGCAAAGTTCCCATTATACAAGCTGAGTCCTCTCTACAATACCATCCACTGTACAGCATAGATCCCAAGTTAACAATATTGTAGTATACTTAAAGACCTACTCAGAGAGTAGATCTTATGGTAAGTGTTCTTAGCACAACATAATAATAAATAAAAAGGCAGGAGAAAACTGTTGGTGATGGATAGGTTTATGGCATAGACTGTGGTGATGGTTTCACAGGTCTATCCTTATCTCCAAACCCATCAAGTTGTATGCATTAAGTATGTACAACTGTTTGCATGTCAATTATAATTCAGTAAAGTAGGTTTTTGTTTTTTTGGTTTTTTTTTAAGAATAATACAATGTAAAAAGAAAAGACAATGGCAATAGACCTAGCACATACTCCCTCACGCCCCTGCCCTTCACTTCTGGACTCCAGCACTGGGGCTCACTCCCCATGGCCTAGTCATTGTCCTGTTTCCTGGGATGGCGGTAAGGACAGAGGCTCTGTGAGTCCTGGGGACGACCATGTTGGCACACAACTCTCAGTCACTTGCTGCAGTTGAGACTTCCCATCCTGACATTTTGCCAGCTGTAGAACCATATATGATTAACAAGCACTTAGGACCCTCCTCTACCTCCAATTTCATTGTCCAGCCTGTCCCATTTCCAACCACCCAAAAGTTCTACTCATGTCCCAATGCCCACTTTTCCTACAGACGAGGATTCTAATTCTGTCCTGCTGCACCTTAGCCCTCCCCTAGAATCCAGCCAGTGTAAGGGGAACATGCTCAGATGCCTTTGGGAGACTATCGCAAAGGCTAAGCAAGTGAGGCTGCAAGGTCCAGGGAGGAGCAGGACCCGGGCTGAGCCAGGAGAGAACCCCTGCCCTGCCCCTCCCCCTCCCAGACAAGGCGCGCAGACTCAGTGCTTTAAAGCTCTGTGCCCCAACCGAAATGATTATGCAAAATTAGGTCCCACTCCACCAGTTTTTGACCGCAAGCATCTGTTCATTGAATCTGGGCTCCTTTTTAGGAATATAGAAATATACCTGCACTGAGAATTCACGATTCTTTCCAGTGACTAGCCTTGTATTAATAAAATGATCTTTTAAGTTTAATATATTCTAAAGCTTTCTTACCGTAAGGCTGACATTATCTTTTGTTAGCTGTTTTTTAAGTCTAATCTCTATGGCATTTCTGTAATTTTTTAATGAAAATACTCCTGAGGATGAAGTCATACCTCTAGGGGTCACCCAAAGTGGCCAGAGTAAGTAGAAGCTTTCTCTGATGTCTTGGGTTTTATCTAAAAAACACATGAAGTATTTTTTTGTGAATTCTGTATTTGCTCTATATTACATCCGCTTATTAATTTGAAAATATGTTTTTAATGACTTACCATCTACATAGCTCTTTGCTATAAATCTTCAAGTGAAATGGATTTATGGATGATGTACCACTCGTATCCCACCATATCCCTGGAGGGACTTGGGCTTTCCTGTGCTGCCCACATAGGAAGGTTGGTTGGTGTTTCCATGTAGCAGCCTTAGAGGGAAGTAGGTTTGTTCATGAAATCAAAGGTTTAGAAAGGGCTGTTTCTGGGAACTGCTCTTCTGCCTCCCTTCTGAAGCTAAATTCTCAACAATTCCAAAGTCTTGTCAAAATAAACAATAAGCAAAGTTCCCCAGTTGCTTCAAAGCTGGCCTTTGGCCTTACACTAAGCAGCCTCTCACACCCTCTTCTCCCTGAATGAAGAGGTCAGCTGCAATCCCCTCGTCCTGCTCCTGGGGCCCTGACAGCATCGCAGAGACCCTGACAAGAATGGAGAAAAGTGAGAAAAACCTGACATGATGCTGCTGAAAACTGTGTGCAAAATAAGTCTTTGTATATTAAATCCTATCTTGCCATTGACCCCCCCACCCCAGTTACTTCTTTTATGGTTGCTTTTCAAAAGACAGTAGACATGAACACGCGAACGTTAAGCTTTTCTCACCTCTGCCAGGTAGTCAGTGATTTGAAATACTTGGAGGACATAAAGAACTTTTCATATTGTAAAGAGGAAAACTGCTTCATATAAACTGCTCCTTGATTTATGTTTTTTTAAGTCTAGATTTTTATTTTTCAGCTTGTGTTAAAATTGGGTCACCTTTACTTAGATTCTGGAATCTAAGAACTGTGCATACAGAGGATCATAGCTCATGTTATCTCGCTTGTCACCTCTTTAGAATTCTGCTTGCAGTGAACAAGCTTCTCATTCCAGGCGAGAAGGAAAGCAATGCAACTGGCCAAGGGGTGTGGCGTGCTGGTGGGCAGAGGCTGTATCTCAGCGAACAAGCTGCCCAGCACCCAGTTACCCTCTTTGACATCACCTATTAGGGCTTGTCTTTGAAAGACCTTTTCCCCATCCACATCGCATCCTGACCACCCCATGCTCAGATGCCAACCACACAGGAGAGGTCATGGCCCTCTTAAGAAACAAAGCAGATTCTACTAAATATCCTTCCTTCCCATCAGAAATGTTTTTTTATACTTGACTAGCAGAGTTAAGGTAAGCCCAACTTTGAAACCATTTTGAAGGCAAAAAGCTGACTTCACAAACAATAAGTTGGAAGTGGGAAAGAAAGTAGGGGGAGGAAGGCATAAGTTCCTTTACCAAAAGGCTTCTCTCTTTGCCCTGGGACACAAATGCAGGGGTTTTTTTAATAGGAGGAAGCTCTTTGTTCAGTTTGGGGTGGGATTACAGGTCCCTAGTGTTAGGAGCCATGACTCACTGTAAAGCATTCAAAAATGAAGGGACAATGTGTATCTGAAATGAAATAGTATAAAAAAGTAGAGCCCAACTACTAAATGCATAACTTAATGCAGTGTTTCTGTAGCACAGCTACTTTGTAAACCAAGATACACTTGCTACAGGGGATTAAAACGAGCACAAGCCTGGAGCTGATGCGCTGGCTTACAGACCCAACAGCCAGGGAGGAAGGGAGAGCCGGACATGAACACATGAACTTTAAGCTTTTCTGACCTCTACCAGGTAGTCAGGACACAACAGGGTATGGCCGGGGCACTCCAAGGGCTCGACTAAAGGGAGTTTGGGGAAGGGAAGGCACTGGCCGGTGCAGAATTAAAGGAGCCAGTAAGGGATGGTGAAGCACCCAGGGGTGACCAGGGTGAAGTTACTACTGCCCCCAGGCTCTGGGGACAAGGGAAGGGGAACCGCGCATGCTGGGAGCCTGGTGAGAGCCAGGGCAGTGGCAGAGAGTTCCCTGGCAGGACTGCCTTGAAGGACCACAGCACTGCAGAGCCAGAGGGTGTGGGTGCAGATGATGACCGGCCCCTCCTGCCTCTTGCTTCCTGATTTTCGGGTCATGCCTCCTGCTGAGCAGACCCAAATGGAAAGCCAGGAGTAAGGAGCCCAGGGACACAGCCCATGGGGGGCAGCCTCTCTAAGCATGGAGAACAAGGCTGGGCCAATGGAGCAAAACCAGCAGAGCCCTAGACTGAGGGTCAGGACACCTGTCCCAGCTGTGTCACCACTGGCTTTGTGACTCTGGACAACCCGCAACATGCTTAGACTTCGGGGAAAGAGGCTGTGTGACAGCCTCTGGGTGTCTTTCAGGTTTTATATCCTGTGACTGTAATCCCAGAGTTATAGAGACCCAGGAGCTACACATACCCAGGAGAGGTAGAGAATGAGATGACGCATTAGCTACCATGGCTATCACAGGCTTTATACCAGCACCCCTCCATCTACAAGACGCTCAGTCTGTTGACTAACTTCAAAATCCAGAGAGAGATCAAATCTGTGGCACAGAAACAGTGGCCCAAGGAATCCCCATCTCTTGGTTCTCAATTTTATCACCAGAGCTACTCTCTCACCTTGACCAGTTTTCCTTTGGATTATGGAAGAGTTCAGAATTTCACGTGGCTGCCCTGTTCCTTTTGAGAACAAGGCAGTATAAGAAAATAAGGCATGTTGGGCTCCAGAGCTCTGTGGCTATGGGTGCGGGGAGAGGGCTCAGACACCCCCAGCCAGGGAGGGAGCCTGGAAGTCCTGTCCCCATCACTGCCGACCAGCCTTCTATTGCAAGGGTCCCTGCTCCTCTGCATCTTTTCCATCTTGGTCTCATGCCTGCCCCTTGCCAGCCTAGGAGGAGAGGATTCTGTAGGTCAACAGGTTCACACGTTGTGCCTCTAATGAACAGCCTTGCCCACTTTCCCTTGTCTCATTAGCTACTTCTGGTCATTTCAATTCTGTATGTTGACAAAATCTTTCTCTTGCAATTTCAAAGCAGTTGGGAAAAGGATACTAATAAATAGACAACCTCATTTTTCAGTCTTAAGCAAAGAGAGATCTTTGAGAAATTCCTTTCTCCTAGGAGAAAATAAAAGAATTACATGACAAAAGCAGCATCAAGTTGATGGAAATTTCAGAGGGAAGTGACTCCCTTGCACCCAAAGGACAACGACAGATTGACAGATCCAGCCACCCCTCACCCCCCATGTCAGTCCCAGGGCACCGCAAGTAAAGGAATGAGAGCCCGTTCACCTCGGACGGGCCCGTCGTGGGTTGGGACACACTGTAACGAACAGTTAAGTACAATTCTGGGTAGATAAATTATTCCTAGGGTAGTAAACACTCTAATTTTGTTTTATAAGTTTGCACTGGAGTTATTACCATCATTATTTTACTTAATAATTATGGCTTAATATGTAAATAATTTTTACTTATGCAGTAATCTTGCAGGCTAAGTAGTTACATGGGAACTCTACATCATGCACCTAGTAGGTCCTGTCAATAAATGTAAATTGCAGCAACTCCAGCTGCAGAACTTGGGAAGCTATGAGAGGGCCCTGCTCTGTCTCCACCCTCTCTATTCCCTAATTCTGTCTATTAGCAAGTTGCGTCACCTCCCTCTGGCCCATTCCCAGATGCACATATGATGTGTTTCCCTGGACATCTGTCCTCACGCACTGTCCAGGCCCCTCTGGCACTCCTGAATGCATCTCTACGGCTCCTGTGGGGTGTTTTTGTTTATTTGCTTGTTTGTTTTTGCCTCTGGCACAGAATTTTCTGGCAAAGAGATTGCTTCCTCCCTGGGGACTGAGGGGCTCCCATACAAGTTAGACTGAGAGCCTCCTAGCCTCCAGTGTATCCTCAGGGTCTCTGCGGGGGCATGCATGGCCCACAGGAGATGCCTAAGGAAGATTGTTAAAGCCAAACTGTGTTATTAGGTCAACTGAGCCTGGCCAATCCTTTAGGGAAACACAAAGTTGAATGCAAAGTATAGGTCTGTGAGGGGAGCCTTCCTTTCCCACAGTCTGGTGTTCTGAGAAAGATCTTCCCCTTGCAAGGTGGGGAGGGAGCAAAGATAATAAATGGAGTTCATCTTTCAGAAAGAGACTGGAGTGAGATTAGACCCTTTGGGTCCTATAGGATGGGAAAAGGCTTCTCAGGAACTTTGGGGCGTGTTGGCCAGAACTGCCCTTGGTGGGAACTGTGAAAAGGTAGCGGAGAAAGAGAAGATGACGGCATGCATCTTGGGGAGAGGGTGGAAGAGTCGCTTGCGGCCAGGCGCTCAGCAGGAGCCTTTCCCAGGGAGAGTCGGACAGTGACAAATGTCAGGAAGCCTCAAGAGGACTGAATGAAGGTGAGCACAGAGCTCTTCTTCCCCGCGAGTGCGTCAGATGCCCCACCCGATGCGCTCTCCTTTGAGCTCTGTGCATACAACAAAATATTTGTGATTCTAGAAACAATTTGCAGGGTACTATGGAACTGGATTCGAAAGGAAGGGAAGGAATAAAACTAGATTTCTTCCAGTTTTTAACTCTAGCATCCAACATGATCCATTGAGTTCATGACTAGCCCCCTCCAGGAAGCCGTCTCTGGCTACTACATCACTTGGTACTATTTAACTTCCTTTGACTTCCTAAGCACACGAGCTGTACCACGAAGCGCAAATTATTTTAAAATCCTTTTGAATTGTTCTTGTCGCTCCCCCTAGGCTATAAGCTCCTGGAGAATGCGTACCACTGCAGACACCCATCTGTAGTCTCAAAACACCTTGCATCTACTGGGCCTGAAAAATACTTGCAGAAATCATGACTAAAAAATTTGCCACTTGCATCACATAGGGAAATGCATTACTAGTCTGTAAGTATTTTTCAATTCCATTTTACTCAGGGAATATGACAGATTTCATTTGAACGAAAATAAGCATGGCTCCGTTGGGAGGAACTATCACCAAAAATGGACAAAAGTCATTGCCATTTCTCCATAGATATCTAGGACCTGGTAGAAATCCGATTCTTACTCAGAATCATACCTTCAGAAACAAATTTGAACAAAAGTTAAACTGCCTAAATTAAGCCTGACTTAACTAAGTCTGGTTAAGCCTAAATTGGTCTCTTGATGAGTCCACAGAAATCTCCAGAAATTACAGGTTTAATCAGAATTCAGGGAGAAAAAAAAAACCAACAGAAACCCCCAAGCCCTTTTCAAGTCCAATGGTGCTTTCGGAATGAGATCCAGATTGTGCTTGTTTACATAACAGAAGTAGATTTACATCTGATTCCATGTGATAACATTTCTATCATGGGCCATAATGAAATTCATTGGATGACTTCCACAACGGAAAGAATATGGATTTGGGGAAGGTTTGAAAGATTTACTCAGAGCATGCTGATTCTCTTGCCTCTATTTCAGTTAAATCTATAAATATTTGCAAATAATGTGGAGCTTTGTCAGGGGAGCCGGCTTATTGGTGCAGTGTGACTGCATCTGAGCTTGGGGACAAGTGAAAACATATCAGCATTATGCGCAGAAACAAGAGTTTGCAGAAGAGGATTCTCAGAAGGGAAGAGAATGGTTCTGGGACCTCAATGATTCCTCTCCATGCTGGGAACTCAATAGGCTCTCAGAGACTTTTTGTTGTGTATTTCTATTTTCTAAAATGTACTTGAAAGAAGATTCAACCTCTGTAGCAAACATTTAACATCCAGGCCTCTGAGCAAAATTATCTACAAGTGCACAATGAACAAACTTCTATCTACAAAAGTCTTTTCTTAGTCCTGCTGCAAAGGTACCCTGGGTTCAGCTTCTGGCCTTTCCAAGGTTCTGATTTCCCTCCCTGTGTCAGGCACCGCAGGTGGCAGTCCACACCCAGAAACCCCCACCCTGGCCCCCTGGACAGGACGCGCCATCACTTTCCCCCTATCGCTGCAGTCATCCCTGCTTTGCGCCCTTTACTGACTCCTGCTTCCCTCTCAGTGCAAGTTCTGTGCACTTTGCAGGCATCTAGCCCTCACTTTCCTCCGTTTCGCAAATAAATCCTGTCTCCTGACTTGTACTATCCCCTCTACTCCAGGACTCTCAAACCTGTATTCCTCACTCCTTTTTTCATCTACACTCCAGCTCAGGTGCCCATGAGCATTGCCAACTGGACATGTCATCATCACTAACTCTCCATACCCCAAACGAAAACCATGATCACCCTTCTCAGCACTCAACACCTTGGCTGGGTTTGGTCGGCCAGCCTTAGAGGCCTGAAGCCATTCATTTGTTCATTCAACAGTGACTCACACGTGTTCTACATAGTCACCCACCACCAAAACTTTAACCCACATTATTCCTACTGAAAAAACTATCTTCCCTCATCTCCACGTATCCCGTGAGAACTATCTTCACAACTCAATATTAGTCCTAACTCATCTTTCCCATCTCTGAATGTCTGAAGCATTTATTGACTATATAATCACCTGGGCACTTAATAAAACCATGCCTCGGACTCTTGACTGTTGCACGTAGATGTACATCTCAACATAGTCTATAAGCTTCTGGATGACAGGCACTGTGTTTGTGGATTTTTTTTTTTAAGGATTTATTTTAGCACATAAGCGAATGAGCTGACCTTGATAAAATGCTTATTTCAGGGCCTGACACAAATTAAGGGTCTGAGAAAACAGGCCTAAAAGTAAGTAGATACTCAATAAATGTTTGGAAAACCAAGTAAAACTGAATTATACAAAATGCTCCCAAGATATCCATAGCCCAATTTGCCTCTTCTACCAACTGTGAAAGCTCAGAGTGTCAGGCCTTGGCTGGGACCACAGACACAGGTCTGGGTATTCACAGGCCAAAACCCATGCTAACTTCAACTATTTGGGGAGTAAAAATGGAATGTGGAAACACATTAGCTACTATTTTCCTTCCTTCTCCCCATCACTTTAAATAATGTAAACACTTGGTTTAACCTCTTCCCAGCTCTGTAACTGGGTGCCTGCCTGGCAGTGGGAATGAGAATGCCCTGAGAAGTGGGTCTGGACTCACAGGCCGGTACAGGAGAGCAACCACACAGAGCACAGCTGAATTGGACAAGGAGGAAGGAAGCTGAGGTCCAGGGAGGGCTCAGATTTGCTCAGGGTCACACATCTACTGCCCAGGTTAACCTGATGGTCCTGCCTCACTTCCCTCTTCCTTCCCCCTCCCTCCAGTCCTGGTCCCATGACAGCACCCAGCCCCAGCTGATGTTTCTCTCAGCTTCATAAACATCTCCAATCCTTCACTAAGGTGCTTTATCACTTCCCATTCCAACCATAATCCCTCAAAGCAGAGCTGACCTCCCTCCCTTCTGTCCCCTTGCAAGGAAAGTAGAGCTAAGAGACTTCTGTGTCCTTTTTATCTCAAAACAGAAGTTAATTGTTAGGGTCAGACCCAAAAAACTGACCATCCTGGCACCCCTCTCAGCAAAACCCAACACAGAGTGCCTGGCTGACGTCAGATGGATTTAATAGCAAGGATATTTTCCCCCTTTATTAGTCAATGGCTCTCAAGAAAAGGAAATCAATCGGGGGTCACAGGGGTTTGATTATTTAGGTTTCCTTAAATTTTATTTTACAGTGAGTGAAAAATCTAAACTGTCTCCTTTCATTACTGGGAATTCAAAATTATTTCCTTCAAGAAAGAACAATTGAAAAAACAGGCAGAGCACAGAGAATTTTTAGGGCAGTGAGCTACTCTGTGTGACACTACCATGGTGGGCACGTGTCATTCAAAGTTTCCTTAAATCCACAGAATGTACACCAACAAGAAGGAACCCTAAGGGCAAGGAGGGGCTTTCAGTGACTATGACGTGTCAACGCAGGTTCACTGAGGGTGACAAACGTCCCACTGGGGCGGAATGCTGGCGAGTGGGGAGGCCATGCCCGTGCACAGACAGAGTGGGAATGCGCCATCTCTGTTCCTTGCACTCAATTTTGCTGTGAACCTAAAACTGCTTTGAAAAATAAAACCTATTTTTAAAAAATACAGACTTTGTAACTAGTTCATGAAGAAAGTCAGATATGAAAGGAGGAAAGAGGAAGATAAATAGCCAGATGGAAGGTGAAATGGAAAACAGTATTAGAAAGGCAGGAAACCCAAGCAATGAAACTAAAAGGCAGAGAAACAGCAGTTAGAATCCCAGCTAAAGAGCCGGGAAGGTAGTTAATGAAGAGACAGACACGGGCACATTTAAAACAAACAAAACTTGAAAAGAGCCTCACAGAGAGATCCTGTAGGGTAATCACTATAAAAGTCCGTTTATATTTTTTCTTTTTACTTACACAGCACTTTAAAATATTCTAAAGTAGCCAGCACATGTACTATTGGACATTTGAAATGTGGCTACTGGGACTAAGAAAGTGAATTTTTAATTTGACATAATTTTGGCTAAACTTAAATTTATTTAAAAACGAAAGTAAAATAAAGTCATTTTCCATTGAACACTTTATTCCATAGGACTACTTTTCACTTTGCTTCAGAGTCAAATCGATTTATTCTTCACTGTTAAACCCATTTTATTAATATGTATGTAAATATTAAAGAAAAAAATTTTTTGAGAGGTACTCAATTCAGTTACTGAAAAACTTTTAAGTATGTTTAGAACAACTTGAATATGTGAATCCATATTTTCCCATGCAAATTTTATGAACTCTAAATACAGGTCAAGTCTTTCTTTTTTTTTTTAAGGACAAATCTTTCTGATGAAAATTTACCATCCAAATTCAGGGGTGTTCTAAGTGGAAAATACCCACCAGGCTTTGAGGACAGAGTATGAAAAAAAGAGAATGTAAAATATCTCACTAATATTTTTTTACATTCATTAGACATTGACATGAGAATATTTTGTATATACAGGGTTAAATAAAGTCCATTATTAAATTTAATGTCACCTGTTTCTTTTCATTTTTTTTAATGTGGCTACTGGAAATTTTAAATTAGGTATGAGGCTCACATCATGCTCCTATTGGACAGCATTGCTAAATTCAGTTAAATTCTAAATAAGTGTTAAATTCAGCACTGCTAAATTCAGACAAAATTCTAAATAAGATGCCATGTTGACTCCTGGGATGGGATGAGCCAGGGAGACGGGAGCCCTCTTTGGATTGAAAAGGGACCCAAGAAGTGAGGATGTTCTGAACTCACAAAGAGGGCTTCTGGGGGCTTCCTCCTGGGAGGAGACACAGGGCAGAAAGCCTGCAGTGGAGCCTCACGGGTGCGCTCCTTTCAGAAGATTTTCCAAGAGCTGGTGGGTACCCAGTCACCAGGAGGAGGAGAGAGACAGAGGCACAGAGAAGCAAAGGGAACACACTTCAGCGCAGTGCAGGATGGGGAAGCAGTTTGCTTTACGTACAGGACAGCAGAACTATTCGCAAGGCTTCTGCTTGTAACTGGGAGGGCCATCCTGGTGTTCGCCAAAGGCACAGAAACAGCTCTGTCTCACCTACGATGGCCTTCCCTTTGGGGTGAGAAGGCAATCCAATTGATTAAAAAGTTTTATCACATAATTTTTTTTTATCGAGGCATAGTTGATATACAATATTATATTGGTCTCAAGCATACAACATAGTGATTTGACAGTTATAGACATTATTAAATGCCCACCCCAACTAGCGTAGCTACTATCTGTCAACATTGAAAGATGTTACAGAACCATTGACTATATTCTCTATGCTGTACTTTTATCCCCATGACTAATTTATATTATGATTGAGATTTTGTGCCTCTTTATCCCCATCACCTTTTTCCCCATCACTCACCCACCTCAACCCCTCCACCATGGTAACCACTGGTCACTTCTCGGTGTCTATGAGTCTACTGCTAGTTTGTTCATTTTGTTTTGTTTTTAGACTCCACAAATAAGTGAAATCACATGGTACTTGTCTTTCTCTGCCTGGCTTATTTCACTTAGCATAATACCCTCTAGGTACCTTACCCAAAAAATATTCTTAAAAATAAAATTTGTGGAGGAATTGAAGATGGCGGCGTGAGAGGTGAGATGGAGAGCTCATCCCAAAACTACAAACAGTACAAAAATACAGTTAATTAATACAACTAACCTTAAAACAGCAACAAGAAAGAAGGCTGAACCAGTCAGCAAACAGAGCAGACTTGACGAAACAGTGCAACATAGGAAAGCCTTAATCCAGCAGGACCCAAGCCCTTCCCCCACCCCAGATCACCAGCGGAAGGAATAGAAATGGACCAAGGGAGGTGGTGGAAGACTGGGACTGCTGGACACCTAGCCCAGGAGATCTGCTTTGTGAGAAGAATCCTAAAGTGTGTGGTGCTGTGGATGTTGGGGAGCTCGGACAGGTTGAGGGCTTGAGAAACTGACATTCTGGCCATTTGTGGAAAGGGAATCCACACCCGGCTGCTCTGTGTCAGAGGAAAGGCAGGCAGTCTGAGAGGCTTCCTAGCAGCCAGAGGGCTGCTGAAGGGGCTGGGTTTGCATGGAACTTGCTGTGCGGGAGAACAGAGAGCTGGACAAGGTTGCCTGGGCGCATTCTGCCCAGCTGGTTGGGAACTTTGGGAAACTTCAGGTGTTCCATTCCCCTGACTGCCTACTCAGCTCTGAGGCCCCCCCACTGTGACACACAGCCTGCCAAACCTTCCTACTGGCCTGCAGGCACCTGCTCACAAACCGGCAGTCACTGCACAGGTGTCAGACCAGCCAGAGGGAGGCCCCGCCTACAACAGCTAGAGATGCAAAGCACAGAGGTTTACACGTGTGTGCTTGGCCCACTGGCTCTGACCCACAGATGGTAAGCAGGAAACAGATATTTCCTCCCCCCAGGCATGAGCTCTGCTCCCCTATGACCCACAACCTCACCCTAGGGGCTGAGCCAGAGACTGGAGTTTCTGCACACTAGTGGGTACCACACAAAAAGATGAAATGACAAAAGAACATGGTTCAGACCAAAATCTCACAAACCCCAGAAAAAGGGCCAAATGAAACTGAACTCACCAATCTTCCTGAAAGAGAGTTCAAAATAAAAATTATAAACATGCTTATGGAGGTACAGAAAAATATTCAAGAACTCAGGAACGAATTTAAGTTGGAGATTCAATCATTACGAAATTCCATATCCGAAATGAAACATACAATGGAGGGATTTAAAGGCAGATTAGATGTAGTAGAAGAGACGGTAAATGGAATAGAAATTAGAGAAGAGGAATACAAAGAAGCTGAGGCACAGAAAGAAAAAAGGATCTCTAAGAAAGAAAGAATATTGAGAGAACTGCGTGACCAATCCAACGCAACAATATTCGCATTATAAGGGTACCAGAAGAAGAAGAGAGAGAAAAGGGGATAGAGAGTGTCATTGAGGAGGTAATGGCTGAAAAATTCCCCAATCTGGGGAAGGAGATAGTCTCTCAAGCCATGGAGGTGCACAGATCTCCCAACACAAGGGACCCAAGGAAGACAACATCAAGACATATAATAATTAAAATGGCAAAGATCAAGGAAAAAGACAGACTCTTAAAATCAGCTAGAGAGAGAAAAAAGATCACATACAAAGGAAAACCCAACAGGCTATCATCAGACTTCTCAACAGAAACCTTACAGGCCAGAAGGGAGTGGCATGATATATTTAATGCAATGAAGCAGAAGGGCCTTGAACCAAGAATACTCTACCTGGCAAGGTTATCATTTAAATTTGAATGAGGGATTAAACAATTTTCAGATAAGCAAAAGCTGAGAGAATTTACCTCCCACAAACCACCTCTACAGGGCATTTTGGAGGGACTGCTATAGATGCAACTATTCCTAAGGCTAAATAGATGTCACCCAAGAAAAGACAAAGAGTACAGAATATGATTCATAACATACAAAGAATGGAGGAGGAAGAAAAAGGAGAAAAGAAAAAAGAACCTTTAGGTTGTGTTCGTAATAGTATAGAAATAAGTTAAATTAGACTGTTCAATAGTAAGGGAACTGCCCTTGAACCTTTGGTAACCACGAATCTAAAGCCTGCAAAGGCAATAAGTACATACCGATAATCACCCTAAATGTAAATGGTCTGAATGCACCAATCAAAAGACATAGCATTACTGAATGGATAAAAAAACAAGACCCATCTATATGCTGCCTACAAGAGACTCACTTCAAACCCAAAGACATACACAGACTGAAAGTAAAGGGATGGAAAAAAATATTTCATGCAACTAATAGTGAGAAAAAAAGCAGGAGTTGCAGTACTTGTATCAGACAACATGGACTTCAAAACAAAGAAAGTCACAAGAGACAAAGAAGAACATTACATGATGATAAAAGGGTCAGTACAACAAGAGCATATAACTATTATAAATACCTATGCACCAAACACAGGATCACCTATATATGTGAAATAAATACTAACAGAATTAAAGGGGGAAATAGAATGCAATGCATTCCTTTCAGGAGACTTCAACACACCACTCACTCCAAAGGACAGATCAACCAAACAGAAAATAAGTAAAGAGACAGAGGTACTGAACAACATATTAGAACAGATGGACCTAATGGACATCTACAGAACACTCCATCCAAAAGCAACAGGATAAACATTCTTCTCAAGTGCACATGGAACATTTTCAAGAATTGATCATATACTAGGCCACAAAAAGAACCTCAGTAAATTCAAAATGATTGAAATTGTACCAACCAGCTTCTCAGATCACAAAGGTATGAAACTAGAAATAAATTACACAAAGAACACAAAAAAGCCCACAAATACATGCAGGCTTAATAACATGCTCCTAAATAATCAATGGATCAATGGCCAAATAAAAACAGAGATCAAGCAATATATGGAGACAAATGACAACAATAATTCAACATCACAAAATCTGTGGGATGCAGCGAAGGCCATGCTAAGAGGGAAATATACTGCAATACGGGCTTACCTCAGGAAAGAAGAACAATCCCAAATTAACAGTCTAAACCCACAATTAATGAAACTAGGAAAGGAAGAACAAATGAGGCCCAAAGACAGTAGAAGGAGGGACATAATAAAGATTAAAGAAGAAATAAATAAAATTGAGAAGAATAAAATAGAAAGAATCAATGAAAGTAGGAGCTGGTTCTTTGAGAAAATAAACAAAATAGATAGACCCCTAGCCAGACTTATCAAGAAAAAAAGAGAGTCTACACACATAAATAGAATCAGAAATGAGAAAGGAAAAATCACTACAGACACCACAGAAATACAAAGAATTATGAGAGAATACTATGAAAAATTTTATGGTAACAAACTGGATAACCTAGAAGAAATGGACAACTTTCTAAAAAAATACAACCTTCCAAGGCTGGCCCAGGAAAATCAGAAAATCTGAATAGACCAATTACCAGCAACGAAATTGAACTGGTAATCAAAAATCTACCTAAGAACAGAACGCCTGGACCAGATGGTTTCACTACTGAATTTTATCAAACATTTAGTGAAGACCTAATACCCATCCTCCTTAAAGTTTCCCAAAGAGTAGAAGAGGGAATACTCCCAAAGTCATTCTATGAGGCCAACATCACTCTAATAACAAAACCAGGCAAAGACACCACAAAAAAAGAAAATTACAGACCAATATCGCTAATGGACAGAGATGCAGAAATACTCAACAAAATATTAGCAAATGGAATTCCAAAATACATCAACAAGATCATCCATCATAACCAAGTGAGATTCATCCCAGGGATGCAAGGATGGTACAACATTCGAAAATCCATCAACATCATCCACTACATCAACAATAAGAAGGACAAAACCCACATGATCATCTCCATAGATGCTGAAAAAGCATTTAACAAAATTCAACATCCATTCATGATAAAAACTCTCAACAAAATGGGTATAGATGGCAAGTACCTCAACATAATAAAGGCCATATATGACAAACCCACAGCCAACATTTTACTTAACAGTGAGAAGCTGAAAGCTTTTCCTTTAAGATCAGGAACAAAACAAGGATGCCCACTCTCCCCACTTTTATTCAACATATTTCTGGAGGTCCTAGCCATGGCAATCAGAAAACACAAAGAAATAAAAGGCATCCAGATTGCAAAGGAAGAACTCAAACTGTCCCTGTTTGTGGATGACATGATATTGTACATAAAAAACCCTAAAGAATCCACTCCAAAACTATTAGATCTAATATATGAATTCAGCAAAGTTGTGGAATACAAAATTAATACACAGAAATCTTTTGCATTCCTACACACTAAAGATGAACTAGCAGAGAGAGAAATCAGGAAAACAATTCCATTCACAGTTGCATCAAAAAGAATAAAATACCTAACCAAGGAAGTGAAAGACCTACACCCTGAAAACTACAAGACACTCTTAAGAGAAATTAATGAGGACACTAATAAATGGAAATTCATCCCATGCTCTTGGCTAGGAAGAATTAATATTGTCAAAATGGCCATCCTGCCTATAGAAATCTACAGATTCAATGCAATCCCTATCAAAATACCTACAGCATTCTTTAATGAACTAGAGCAAATAGTTCTAAAATTCATATGGAACCACAAAAGACCCTGAATAGCCAAAGCAATGCTGAGAAGGAAGAATAAAGCAGGGGGAATTACGCTCCCTGACTTCAAGCTCTCCTACAAAGCTACAGTAATCAAGACAATTTGGTACTGGCACAAGAACAGACCCATAGACCAGTGGAACAGAATAGAGAGCCCAGATATAAATCCAAGCATGTATGGTCAATTAATATATGATAAAGGAGCCATGGATGTACAATGGGGAAATGACAGCCTCTTCAACAGCTGGTGTTGGTAAAACTGGACAGCTACATGTAAGAGAATGAAACTGGATTACTGTCTAACCCCACACACAAAAGTAAACTCAAAATGGCTCAAAGACCTGAATATAAGTCATGAAACCATAAAACTCTTTGAAAAAAATATAGGCAAAAATCCCTTGGACATAAACATGAGCAACTTCTTCATGAACATATCTCCCCAGGCAAGGGAAACAAAAGCAAAAATGAACAAATGGGACTATATCAAACTAAAAAGCTTCTGTACAGCAAAGGATACCATCAGTAGAACAAAAAGACATCCTACAGTATGGGAGAATATATTCATAAATGACATATCCGATAAGGGGTTGACATCCAAATTATATAAAGAGCTCACATATCTCAAAAAACAAAAAGTAAATAAGCCAATTAAAAAATGCGCAGAGAAGCTGAACAGACATTTCTCCAAAGAAGAAATTCAGATGGCCAACTGGCACATGAAAAGATGCTCCACATCACTAGTCATCAGAGAAATGCAAATTAAAACCACAATGAGATATCACCTCACACCAGTGAGGATGGCCAACATCCAAAAGACAAACAATAACAAATGTTGGCGAGGATGTGGAGAAAAGGGAACCCTCCTACACTGCTGGTGGGAATGTAAATTAGTACAACCATTATGGAAAGCAGTATGGAGGTTCCTCAAAAAACTCAAAATAGAAATACCATTTGACCCAGGAATCCCACTCCTAGGAAGTTACCCTAAGAATGCAGCAGCCCAGTTTGAAAAAGACATATGCACCCCTATGTTTATGGCAGCACTATTTACAATAGCCAAGATATGGAAGCAACCTAAGTGTCCATCAGTAGATGAATGGATAAAGAAGATGTGGTACATATACATAATGGAATATTATTCAGCCATAAGAAGAAAACAAATCCTACCATTCACAACAACATGGATGGAGCTAGAGGGTATTATGCTCAGTGAAATAAGCCAGGCGGAGAAAGACAAGTATCAAATTATTTCACTCATCTGTGGAGTATAAGAACAAAGAAAAAACTGAAGGAACAAAACAGCAGCAGACTCACAGAACCCAAGAATGGACTAACAGTTAGCAAAGGGAAAGGGACTGGGGAGGATGGGTGGGAAGGGAGGAATAAGGGGGGAAAAGGGCTATTACAATTAGCACACATAATGTAGCGGGGGTGGGGGTGAGGTGGGGGGATACAGGGAAGGCAGTATAACACAGAGAAGACAAGTAGTGATTCTATAACATCCTTCTAGGCTGATGGGCAGTGACTGCAATGGGGTATATGGTGGGGACATGATAATAGGGGGAGTCTAGTAACCATAATGTTGCTCATGTAATTATATATTAATAATAGCAAAATAATAATAATAATAATAAAATTTGTACTCACAGAGATTCTTGTCCTCATTTGCAGCAGAGAAAATCATTAAGTTTCTACTTTGGGGAAGTAGAAGATATCCTCAGCCACAGGAGTGAGAACAATATCTCCTACGTTTGCAGCCTAATATCAGTATCTTGGGACTTTTTAAGGTATATATATATATATTAACATTATTATATGTTATATATAGTGTATATATGCTAGCAATGATCAGGTATATATTTAAGGTATATATGCTAACATGATTATCATTGCTGGTCATTGCTGGTCTGCTGTCATTGGAGGTTTTTCTAGCTAACATAAACTATATCATCTCTTAAAACTTGCCCTAGGGTCCAGATGACCCTGAACTGAAGACTGATCATGAGATTTAGAAGCTCAATCAGTAAACACTATAGCATAAGCTTAGAGGCTTCTAGAAGGAAGGTGCCAATCCCACATAGTCTTCATAGTGCACACACAAAACAGATAAAATCCGGTGTTTTGTATGTATTTTCGAGTAGTAATAGTGATGAATTTGAGTTACTGGCTTCCTAACCCCCCCCAAAAAACACTTTCACTTTAATCTGGGGGTCATGGAAAGGGTTGATGGCATTCACAGCAGAAAGAAAATGCATTCTAAAGCTGTCCAACACAGTAGCCACTAGCTACATGAGGCTGCTGGGAACTTGAAATCTGGCTGGTCTATTGGACTAAGTGCCTAACTTCAGCTCCCTAAAAATGGGGGAAAAGGCCCAGATTCAATGTCTTTAAGTGGGGAGATCAACGGTCTTCCGCAGCGGGGCCACCAAGTTCTGTGACAAGCCCCTTCTCTCTGTGTTCTAGCCCTCCCTGATGCAGGGCCTAGAACCATCAAGAAAACTATCCTGTTGTTGGAAACCACCACCAATGGGCCAAGAATTGTGAGCAGCTGTTACAGTGCAGATATCCTGAGACTCTCACTGCCCGCTGTAGTGGATGCTCTGGTATCCCCCCAAGATCTGCCTTCGGCACTGAGGCATCCATACCCCCAGCTACCCTGAGCAGTGCCTGTCAGGGCTTCCAGCTGAGCCTCTCCCTAGGAATTGCCCTCAGCCACAGGGAGCCGCCACACCCAAGGCCAGACCCTTTCTAAGCAGCATCTCACACTCAGTGATAAGTCACTGTGGAGGTATAAAGGCCTCAACCTGTGCCTTATTTTGAGACACTCTGAAGGGCTATCCCAGCTCCACAGCAACCTGTGCGATTGGCTGAGGCCTCTGTCACAGCTCCATCCTATCCAGCTGTTCCTTTGGCCCAATCCTGCTGCCCACCCTCCCCAACAGAACACTGCCCAGGAAACTCTCTTCACGCAAAGCCCAGCCTCCAGTCTGTGCCATGGACTGAATGCTTGTCTCCCCCCAAATTCATTTGTTGAAACCCTTATCTTCAATGTGATAGTATTTGGAGATGGGGCCTTTGGGAGGTAATTATGTCATGAAGGTGGAGCGCTCATGATGAGATTAGTACCCTTATATATATTAAAAAAGACACTAGAGAGGGGCTGCTTCCTCTCTCTGCCCTCCACCATGTGAAGACACAGCAGGAGGTGGCCAATTACAAACCAGGAAATGGGCCCCCCACCAGACCAGATCTGCAGGTGCCTTGCTCTTGGACACCCAGCCTCCAAAGCTGTGAAAAAATAAATGTTGTGAAAGCCGCCCAGTCTTCTTGTCATAGCAGCCTGAACTCAGAAAGTCTGCTTCCTGGTGAACCCACCTAAGACACACACATGTAAAGAAAACGTCATGGAGAAAGTATACTGCATGCACTCGTGTGTTCTCACACACACATACACATGCATTTGGGCCCAGGAATGATGTCAGGGTATTTGGTTCAGCTACACAAAAAAAAACAAGTTCCCACCAGCTCCCCCAGCCTCTCTGAGCTGTCATGATTACTGGGAAACATTGGTCAGTCTCCGCTTTGTTGGGCAGAGAAAAGAAATCCTGACACCCAACGAGCAACCGTGCCCATTCAGATGTTATCTCACCTAGTTAGAGCCCTTTGCTGTTAAGTCCAGAGATACAGGCTTCAGTTCTCCCAGGGGGGCCAATTAATTTCACCGTGTTCCTTGACCACAAACTGCACCCCTCACCACACGGGCTCCGGCGGCCTCACGCTGCTGGTCTCAGGGCAGCCGCACAGGAGCACAGGCCTCCACGGGCACAAACGACGACCGGGTCTAGTAACTCACAAAAGCACACCCAGGCAGGGGGCTGCCAGCCGCCTTCTACAATGTGCCCAGCTTCACTTACTGCTTCCAGCATGAAGCAGAGTGAGTGTTTTCCCAGAGATGGTTCCTAGCCTGTGCCTGTTTTCTCTTCTTTGCTGAAATGTCACTTCCCTGCAGTCCTTGCCAGCCCTGATACTTCGGTTCAACAGCACAGGTTTTTTTCTACATGCACACACCTGCTTTCCCCTCTCTTTCCCATAATTCCCCCCATCTGCTCCTCTGCACCTCCTGTCAAATTTGGGAGTGATATAGTCAGAGATGCTGGGGAACCTCTCCACTCCCTCTTCTCCTCAATACAAATCCTTCCTGAGACTGGAGCTCCCTTCATCCTGTCCCTCCTCACATTCACAGGGACCTCTGGGTGGGGGTGTTTGCTTGGCTCACATCCCGGAGAAAATCTAGGAACTGGAACCAGAGAACATTACTGCAGCTCTGATGTGTTTCTCTCACTCTCATCCAGTTCAACTCTTGCTGCTGAATGAACAGAGAAAAAAAATCCCTCGTGTGCTCTTCTGTTTGCTCTCATTAGAAAACCAAACAGCGGGCAAACTTAAGGATCATTACACACCTAGGACCTGGAGGGCTGAGCTGGATCCAAGGCAGGCCATCCGCAAGGCACTGTGCGTCTAGGGGAGCACGTGAGGTCCGCACAGCAAGTCCACACCCATCCTGTTCTCCAGGGCATCCCAAGACCCCAAAGGGCGTCTGGCATTTCTTGGGGCTCCTGTTGTTAAGGAACGAATAGGGGTACCCTCTCCATCCTGGCCCCCAGGGAAGTATGGTGACTGAAATACATGTAGACAATCACTCGGTCTTATCTTTAAAGGGTTATTTTGGGGTTTTGTTTTGGAAGCCAATCTACTTTTTTTTTTAATCCTTGGCTAGCGCCTGTGCCCCGCACACTCTTTCAGTGCAACATCCTCAAGATCCTTAACTTTCTCTGGGCTTCATCACTAAAATGATAAAGTTTGATTAGATGATCTCAAATGCCGCTTCTAGCTATAAAATTCCATGGTGAGATTAATAAGTTAAAGATGAATGCTTTTACTGATGGCTATATATTCTGTTCTGTCTACATACGGGCTTAGAGTACATCTCATAATTCACATCTGACTGCACTGTACCGGCAACTAAAGCTCAAAAGGGAATTAGAACCATGAATGGCTTTTCCCAGCCTACTGTATACACTGCACCACAGGCAAAGGAATCATCCTCCGAGCAAGCATTCTCCACCAACCAGGACACCGTTATTAACATAATGACATAGTCTGTACCACAATAAATCAGGAGCCTTTGGTCAACGGTTCTGAATTTGGTGGAGGTCATTCCCAGCTTCATGAAAAATCAGTCACAAATGAAGATGTGCAGCAGGAAGCCCACTTGCCAAGGACGCCGATGCGATGGGAATCCCTTAATGCTCACACTCCTGAACATCCTAACGAGTGTTACAGTAAGTAATCACTATTAAACGGGAAATCGATCATAAGGTTCCTTTTCCCCAGCCTCGGGATTAGGTGTCATGATTCAGGGAGCGCCAACTCATTTGTGAATATGCCTAATGAGGAAAGTAAATCTGCTGCCCCTGCAGCCAGTCGTCACATGGTGCAATTCAAAGCCCAATATAAGTGCCCTTTGTGTCACCCACTGTTTTGGATTATTCAGTTCCCACGTCCATCCCTTCAGCGGCACAGACAATGCAGAACTGACCAAACTGTCTCTTCTCTGTCCTCCGCTCTCTCACCAAGGCTTGGCTCTGCCATGAAGAACAGAGTGCAGATGGCACAGAACCGTTTGGAGGGCATGCGGCACGAGTGGCACGAAGGGAATAAGGATCTCATGAACCCATGCTGGGGAAATGTAAATAATGGTCATGCAAACCCCTGGACCAGGTTTCACCCCTTGAAGGTGGGATCACGTCTGATCCTGCTGGAAAATGTTTCAAGGCTCCCCTGGACAACAGAAAAAAGTCCTGGCATTCCCAAGTTTTGCTCCCATTTAAGCCTCTTCTCCCAGCGTAAAGCCTTGTGCCTTCTCCGCTCTGGCCACGTGGGACCCCTTGGCCATGTGGCCCAGACATCCACATCCTCCTACCTCCAGTGCCACTCAAGCTGCCACCTCGGTCTAGAAAGTCTGTTTCCTGCATCCTCTTGGGAAGTCCTAGCCATTCTTCGAGGTCCAATTTGAATCTTACCTCCCATAAAGCTCTCACCAGATCCTCCCAGCCTCAGTAAAATTATCTCTCCTTCTCCTCATCTTTTATGGCACTGGATTTGCCCCAGGGGGCCCTTTAGTGAAGTGATCATGCATGAATATAGACACCTTCAACTGTAAGCAATAGAGGGCAGAGGCAGCATCTTATTTGTATTTTAACCCCAACAATGTGTATCACCAGCTTTATATATTAACTATGGTCCAGCAAGAGGCAGGCCACAGAAAGGGAGCAGGTACTGCCCCTTGGTGTCATCTGGACAGACAGTGCTCAGGACTGCTCCCAGGGAGACCACACGCCCCACACCGTAGGGCAGGAGTCATCCAACTCAAGCTGGCACATAGCGATAATCTTCAGAGTTTGTTACAAATGCAGATTCCTGGGCCCTGTTTATGACTTTGACTCAGTAGTTTGAACTGGCAGGACAAACGTTTTTGCAAGCCTACTCAAGTGATTCTGGTGGTAGAGGTGCTGGGACCACAGTTTGGAAACTCTGCCTTGGGGAATATTTCATGTGACCGGAACAGACACACAGTGAAGTCAAAGTCGAACCAGGTGCTGCTAATTTTTGAAAAAGGAGAAATACTTTCCGGTGGAGATCCCAAGGGGATGCATACAACTCTCCACATCCTTTTCACGAGCAAAAGCAACAAGTTAAAGGGCTCTGGCCTTTCCAAAAACTGAGCTCCCAGAAGCATATGTATGATAAGAGGCTAATAATCTCCCCTGATAGACCCCATCCTCAGTGAGACCTGGAAGTCCTAACACCCATCCAGCTCTCAGCATCTATCTGTGCTGAGAGGCACAGAAACCCCTGAAAAGAACCAGCCCCAGATGCGGAAGAGCCATGGTGGACTATCACCTGGGGATACGCTTCTAGGGTTTATACAGAAAATGGAGAAAATCCATCCTTAGAACAGAGCTCATCCAGCCAGAGCAATATAAATTCTACCTTCAACAATTCTGAGTCAGCACCACCAGGCTTCAAGCTCATTCTGAACCTAGTAACTCCACTCTTACACCCTTCACTCTCTTCAATTAATTAAAGGATTTTCATGCCTATTATGTGCCCAATATCATACCAGACACTGGGATTAAAAGATAACTAAGACATGTTCCCTGCCCTAGGGTAGTAGACAAGCACCGCAAACAGCTATAACATAAAGTATGCGGTGCGCTGACAGCAAGATACCCAGGAGGGGCGCCAACCCTCTTTGGAGAGAAGATGGAAGATGGAGACCTGACCTCAGAACTGACAGACTCCTCCCTCCAGGATTACCATATGCAATCAACACACTCTCCCTCCATCCTCGCCAAGTCATAGAAGAACGTTGCTACTGAGGGAACTGACTTCATCTATTTCCCCCCAGTTATTAGAGAGGGCAGGCAGTTCAAAGCCATGCTCAGATAATCTCCTCAAGCTTTTCTCACCAGGTGGTGATGTCTCTGTTACCAGCCACATTTCCCAGGTTTGGGGCCTGACTGACGGATCTCCCAAGGGCCTTGGGCCGGAGGTTCAGGGCCCCTGATGGCCATGGGTCTGCCTGCTGTTAACGGAAGGACAGCTGGAGACCCATGAACAGCACAGAGCTAGAGAAAGATCTCCCGAAGGAGAAGGAAGGACCAAAGTTACACAAGAAGGAAGTAAGGATCCTCCACGATTACATGAGTTTACAGGTGTTAAGCCAGACTTACACATTTTTTTAAATTTTTTATTAAGGTATTATTGATATACACTCTTATGAAGGTTTCACATGAAAAACCAATGTGGTTACTACTTTTACCCATATTACCATGTCCACACCCATACCCCAAGGCAGTCACTGTCCATGTAGTAAGATGCCATGGAGTCACTGTTCGCCTTCTCTGTGCTACACTGTTTTCCCTCTGATCCCCCACACCATGTGTACTAAACAAAATACCCCTCAATCCCCTTCTCCCACCCTCCCCACCCACCCTCCCACATCCCTCCCCTTTGCTAACCACTAGTTCCTTCTTGAAGTCTCTGAGTCTGCTGCTATTTTGTTCCTTCAGTTTTGCTTAGTCGTTACACCCCACAAATGAGGGAAATCATTTGGCACTTGTCTTTCTCCGCCTGGCTTATTTCACCAAGCATAATATCCTCCAGCTCCATCCATGTTGTTGCAAATGGTAGGATTTGTTTCGTTCTTATGGCTGATTAGTATTCCATTCTGTATATGTACCACCTCTTCTTTATTCATTCATCTACTGATGGACACTTAGGTTGCTTCCATATCTTGGCTATTGTAAATAGTGCTGTGATAAACATAGGGGTGCATATGTCTTTTTGAATCCGGGATCTTGTTTTCTTTCGGTAAATCCCTAGAAGTGGAATTCCTGGGTCAAATGGTATTTCTATTTTTAGTTTTTTGAGGAACCTCCATATTGCTTTCCACAATGGTTGAACTAGCTTACATACCCACCAGCAGTGTAGGAGGGTTCCTCTTTCTCTGCATCCTCGCCAGCATTTGTTGTTCTTAGTCTTTTGGATGGTGGCCATCCTTACTGATGTGAGGTGATATCTCATTGTGGTTTTAATTTGCATTTCCCTGTTTAGTGATGTGGAGCATCTTTTCATGTGTCTGTTGACCATCTGAATGTCTTCTTTGGAGAACTGTCTCTTCATATCCTCTGCCCACTTTAATTTGGGTTATATGCTTTTTGGGTGTTGAGGTGTGTGAGTTCTTTATATATTTTGGAGGTTAACCCCTTGTCAGATATGTCATTTACAAATATATTCTCCCATACTGTAGGATGCCTTTTTGTTCTGTTGATGGTGTCCTTTGCCGTACAGAAGCTTTTTAGTTTGATGTAGTCCCATGTGTTCATTTTTGTTTTTGTTTCCCTTCCTCAAGGAGATGCATTCAGGAAGAAGTTGCTCATGTTTATATTCAGGAGATTTTTGCCTATGTTGTCTTCTAACAGTTTTATGGTTTCATGACTTACATTCATGTCTTTGATTCATTTAGAGTTTACTTTTGTGTGTGGGGTTAAACAATAATCCAGTTTCATTCTCTTGCATGTAGCTGTCCAGTTTTGTGAACACCAGTTGTTGAAGAGGCTGTCATTTCCCCATTGTATGTCCATGGCTCCTTTATCATATGTTAATTGATCATATATGGTTGGGTTTATATCAGGGCTCACTAGTGTGTTCCATTGGTCTATGGGTCTGTTCTTGTGCCAGTACCAAATTGTCTTGATTACTGTGGTTTTGTAGTAGAACTTGTTGGGGAGCATAATCCCCCCTGCTCTATTCTTCCTTCTCAGAATTGCTTTGGCTATTCGGGGTCTTTTGTGGTTCCATATGAATTTTAGAATGATTTTCTCTAGTTCATTAAAGAATGTTGTTGGTATTTTGATAGGAGTTGCATTAAATCTGTAGATGCTTTAGGCAGGATGGCCATTTTGACAGTATTAATTCTTCCTATCCATGAGCATGGGATGTGTTTCCATTTATTGGTATCTTCTTTAATTTCTCTCATGAGTGTCTCGTAGTTTTCAGAGTATAGGTCTTTCACTTCCTTGGTTAGGTTTATTCCTAGGTATTTTATTCTTTTTGATGCAACTGTGAATGGAATTGTTTTCCTGATTTCCCTCTCTGCTAGTTCATTGTTAGTGTATAGGAATGCCATAGATTTCTGTGTATTAATTTTGTATTCTGAAACTTTGCTGGTTTCTGATATTAGATCTAGTAGTTTTGGAGTAGATTCTTTAGGGTTTTTTATGTACAATATCATATCATCTGCAAACAGGGACAGTTTAACTTCTTCACTGAAAATGTGGATGCCTTTTATTTCTTTGTGTTGTCTGATTGCTGTGGCTAGGACCTCCAGTACTATGTTGAATAGAAGTGGGGAGAGTGGGCATCCTTGTCTTGTTCCCAATCTTAAAGAAAAAGCTTTCAACTTCTCACTGTTTAGTATAATGTTGGCTGTGGGTTTGTCATATATGGCCTTTATTATGTTGAGGTACTTGCCCTCTATACCCATTTTGTTGAGAGTTTTTATCATGAATGGATGCTGAATTTTGTCAAATGCTTTTTCAGCACCTATGGAGATGATCATGTGGTTTTGGTCTTTCTTTATGTTGATGTGGTGGATGATGTTGATGGATTTTCGAATGTTGTACCATCCTTGCCTCCCTGGGATGAATCCTACTTGATCATGGTGGATGATCTTTTTGAGGTATTTTTTTAATTCAATTTGCTAATATTTTGTTGAGTATTTTTGCATCTATGTTCATCAGGAATATTGGTCTGTAATTTTCTTTTTTTGCCTGGTTTTGGTATTAGAGTGATGCTGGCCTCATAGAATGAGTTTGGAAGTATTCCCTCTTTTCTACTCTTTGGAAAACTTTAAGGAGGATGGGTATTAGGTCTTCACTAAATGTTTGATAAAATTCAGCAGTAAAGCCATCTGGTCCAGGGATTTTGTTCTTAGGTAGTTTTTTGATTACCAATTCAATTTTGTTGCTGGTGATTGGTCTATTCAGATTTTCTGTTTCTTTCTGGGTCAGCCTTGGAAGGTTGAATTTTTCTAGAAAGCTTCCATTTCTTCTAGGTTATCCAGTTTGTTAGCATATAATTTTTCATAGTAATCTCTAATAATTCATTGTATTTCTGTGGTGTCCATAGCAATTTTTCCTTTCTCATTTCTGATTCTGCTTATGTGTGTAGACTCTGTTTTTTCTTGATAAGTCTGGCTAGGGGTTTATCTATCTTGTTTATTTTCTCAAAGAACCAGCTCCTGCTTTCATTGATTCTTTCTATTGTTTTAGTCTTCTCAATTTTATTTATTTATGCTCTAATATTTATTATGTCCCTCCTTCTACTGACTTTGGGCCTCATTTGTTCTTCTTTCTCTAGTTTCATTAATTGAGAGTTTAGAGTGTTCATATGGGATTGTTCTTCTTTCCTGAGGTAGGCCTGTATTACAATATACTTTCCTCTTAGCACGGCCTTCATTGCATCCCACAGATTTTGTGGTGTTGAATTATTGTTGTCATTTGTCTCCATATATTGCTTGATCTCTGCTTTTATTTGGTCATTGTTCCATTGGTTATTTAGGAGCATGTTGCGAAGCCTCCATGTGTTTGTGGGATTTTTCATTGTCTTTGCATAATTTATTTTTAGTTTCATACCTTTGTGATCTGAGAAACTGGTTGGTACAATTTCAATCTTTTTTAATTTACCAAGGCTCTCTTTGTGGCCTAGGATTTGATCTATTCTTGAAAATGTTCCATGTGCACTTGAGAAGAATGTGTATTCTGCTGCTTTTGGGTGTAGAGTTCTGTAGATGTCTGTTAGGTCCATCGGTTCTAATTTGTTGTTCAGAGCCTCTGCCTCCTTACTTAGTTTCTGTCTGGTTGATCTGTCCTTCAGAGTGAGTGGAGTGTTGAAGTCTCCTAGAACGAATGCATTGCATTCTATTTCCCCCTTTTAATTCTGTTAGTATTTGTTTCACCTATGTAGGTGCTCCTGTGTTGGGTGCATAGATATTTATAATGGTTATATCTTCTTGTTGGATTGATACCTTTATCATTATATAATGTCCTTCTTTGTCTCTTGTGACTTTGTTTTGAAGTCTATTTTGTCTGATACAAGTACTGCAACTCCTGTCTTTTTCTCCTTATTAGTTGCATGAAATATCCTTTTCCATCCCTTCACTTTTAGTCTGTGTATGTCTTTGGGTTTAGAGTGAGTCTCCTGTAGACAGCATATAGATGAGTCCATTCAGTGACTCTATGTCTTTTGATTGGTGCATTCAGACCATTTACATTTAGGGTGATTATCGAGGTATGTACTTATTACCATTGCAGGCTTTAGATTCATGGTTACCAAAGGTTCAAGAGTGACTTCCTTACTATCTAAGAGTCTAACTTAACTCACTTAATATGCTGTTACAAACACAGTTCAAAGGTTCTTTTCTTTCTCCTCCTTTTTCTTCCCCCTCCATCCTTTATATATTAGGTATCATATTCTGTACTCTTTGTCTATCCCTTGATTGACTTTGGGGATAGCTGATTTAATTGTGCATTTGCTTAGTAATTAACTGTTCTACTTTCTGTACTGTGGTTTTATTACCTCTGGTGACAGCTATTAAGCCTTAGGAACACTTCCATCTACCGCAGTCCCTCCAAAATACACTGTAGAGATGGTTTGTGGGAGGTAAGTTCTCTCAGCTTTTGCTTATCTGGAAATTGTTTAATCCCTCCTTCAAATTTAAATGATAACCTTGCCAGATAAAGTATTCTTGGTTTGAGCCCCTTCCGTTTCATTGCAATGAATACATCATGCCACTCCTTTCTGGCCTCTAACGTTTCTGCTGAGAAGTCTGATGATAACCTGATGGGCTTTCCTTTGTATGTTATCTTATTTCTCTCTCTGGCTGCTTTAAATAGTCTGTCCTTATCCTTGATTTTTGCCATTTTAATTACTATATGTCTTGGTGTCATCTTCCTTGGGTCCCTTGTGTTGGGAGATCTGTGCACCTCCATGGCCTGAGAGACTATCTCCTCCCCCAGATTGGGGAAGTTTTCAGCAATTACCTCCTCAAAGACACTTTCTATCCCTTTTTCTCTCTCTTCTTCTGGTACCCCTATAATGCAAATATTGTTCCATTTGGATTGTTCACACAGTTCTCTCAATATTCTTTCATTCTTAGAGATCCTTTTTTTCTCTCTGTGCCTCAGCTTCTTTGTATTCCTCCTCTCTAATTTCTATTTCATTTATCATCTCCTCCACTGTATCTAATCTGCTTTTAAAACTTTCCAATGTATGTTTCATTTCTGATACTGTGTTCTGTAATGATTGGATCTCTGACTGGAAGTCCTCCATGAGTTCTTCAATATTTTCCTGTACCTCCATGAGCATGTTAATGGTTTTTATTTTGAAATCCCTTTCAGGCAGATTCATGAGGTTGATTTCATTTGAATCTTTCTCAGGGGTTGTATTCATATTCATAATTTTACTTTGAACCAGGTTATTTTGGTGTTTCATATTTGTATATAGCGCCCTCTAGTGCCCAGAAGCTCTGCTCTCTGAAGCTGCTCAGCCCCTGAAGCAATGTCAGGGGACATAGGTATTGGTGCCTGGGGGGAGGAAAGAGCTGTTTCCTGTTTCCCAGCTGCTATGCCTGTCTCCACTGCCAGAACCAGTGGGCTGAGCACACAGGTATAAGCCTCTATGCTTTGTGTTTATAGCTGCTGTAGAAAGAGCTTCCCTCTGGCTGGCCTAATGCCAGGGCAGGGTTTGTTGGTTTGCAAGCCAGGTGGGGCTGGCTGGGAGAAAGGCGCAGTAGGCTGCTTATCATGGAGGGGGTCATTGGAGCTGTGCAGGCAGCCAGGGAGCTGGAGCTCCTGAAGATGGTGAAAGTTCCCAAACTGCTGGGCAGAGTGCACCTGGACAATTTTGTCTACCTGTCCTTTCTTCTGAGCAATAAGCTCTGTGCGATAATTGCCCCTTTAGCAGCCCTCTTGCTGTTACAAAGTCTCTCAGACTGCCCGCCTTTCTTTTGTCCCAGAGCAGCCGGATATGGATCCCTACTTTCCAAACCGGCTGGAATCTCAGTCTGTCCAGGTATTTTGCCTGTCTTAGCTTTCCAACCCCCTAATCACAAGAGAACCATAAAACACCATGAAATGTAGGTTTGTGCTCCCAGATCAGATCTCCAGAGTTAGGTATTCAGCAGTCCCAGGCCTCCACTCCCTCCCTGTTCTGTTTCTCTTCCTCCCCCCAGAGAGCTGGGGAGGGGGAAGAGCTTAGGTCCCGCTGGGCCACAGCTTTGGTACATTTCCCTGTTCCATGGGGTTTATTCTTTTCCCCACATGTATGCAGTTTGGCGTGTTTTCTTTACTGTTACTCTTTCAGGATTAGTTCTATTAGTTATATTTTCATTTTATATGCAGTTTTAGGAGGAGCCTCTGTCTTTTCTCTCATGCCACCTTCTTTAATCCTCTCTCATTTTTTTTTTAACTAAAAGTTGCATGGAAAAAGCAATGCTGACCTAAAGCCCCAGCTGACCATGAGAGAACAGGCTAATGGTAAGAGCTGTGCCTCTTGTGCCCGTCCCCACAGCAGCTCTCGGCCTCTCTGGCAGAGGGACTTGGAGGGCCCTTCCAGCTTCCGGGGAGCAGGCCTGACGTCTCTCTCTGATGGGGATGCTGCAGAGGAGAGGCCATGTCTCATACAAAAAGAAAACAGAAACAGTACTGGGTACTGGGTGCAGAATTCTTTTACTAAGCAAGTATTTGTTTTTATGAGGCATCAGCAATTTTTTAAGGTTATATACTGAGTAACTGCAATCATTGATTACATTAATGGATTACCTCTGGAGAAGGAATCTAATTAGATTTTTTTACAAATGCAAAACCTAGATTAATTTCAAACTTTCTTGGCAGCCCCTTTCTTCTTTTACTGAGCCCTGTATGAGTCAGGAGACTCACATCACAGCAAAGAAACTGGAATGCTAAAAAGACTGCCCATTCAGGAAAAGGGACTGGGGAGATGGGTGGGAAGGGAGGGATAAGAGGGTAAAAGGGGCATTACGATTGGCAGACATAGGGTGGGGGCGCACGGGGGGGGACTGTACAGCTCAGAGAAGACAAGTAGTGATTCTCATCTCACTACACTGATGGACAGTGACTGTAATAGGGTTGGTGGGGGGGACCTGATGAAGGGGGTAGTTTAATCATCACAATATTGCTCTTGTAATTGTAGGTTAATGATACTAAAATAAAATAAATTGTAAAAAAA
>JAQQAC010008880.1:76630409-76759413 GCA_029783875.1 Phataginus tricuspis | reverse complement strand
ATGTTGCTCATGTGAAACCTTCATAAGATTGTATATCAATGATATCTTAATAAAAAAAAAAGAGTACAGGATTCTCAAATAAGAAATCAGAGTCTGATCTTTTTTTTTAATTTGCAACGCTTGATCACAATGATTTGCTAATCTTTGAAAAATCTACTTTATTTCAAAGGGGGTTTACGTGCCAATTCCCACTGAATGTCATCAATATCTGACCTTTGAAAACTAAAATTGACATTTAGTGTACTTCCCACATCATGCCAGCATTGCCAATTATACTTCAGATATGACAGATGCTCACCTGCCCTCTGGCTAAAAATAGCTGTCAACAATGTCAGAAATGGCAAACGTTTGCTGCCTGCCTAATAGCCCATTAGGCCACTTTGTGAAACAAGCAGATGAATCTCTCACCAAAGGATAACTTCTCCTTCACCCAAAACAGGGTGCCCAGAACCTCTGCATCTATCAGTTGCTGAGATGGCTTTTATCAGATAAAAATAGATCAAGAGCATCCCAGTTCACAGGTATAAGCTGCATACTAGGTCCTGCAGAACCCAACAGCATTATAGTTCTGGGACAAGGATCCAGAAGCCATCAGGCTCAGAGAAGATCCCACAAACCTTAGCACTCACCTCGTCTCCCCATCTTTGCCAACACATGCCGTAATGGGTTCTGTACTTCAATTCCAGATATCTATGTGTACAGCCAAAATAGTTCTACCAGGTTTCCCTTGAAATGCATCTGTGCCATTTACACTAAAATAATTCTCCTTGCTGAAAAGCTTTCACAAACTATCTTAATTGCTTGAAGCAATTACACTATATTGTAATTATCGCATTGCCTTGTAATTATTTGCTTTGTGAATGTATCTCCTCCCGCACACACCTCCTCTATCTCCAGACGTGAGCTCTTTCAAAGAGCTCACTGTGGCCTCAGTATCCACTATGTGCCTGGTACATAGGAAAAATCAGGAACTTTGACTGAACTGAGTGAATGTGAATTGAAGCTGCTCTGTCAATAACTTCTTCTTTCCGAGATGCTATTATGACCCCCATAACTTAAGTTACAGTTAAAGGGTTATTCAACAAGGCTTATCATGTATCTTGGACATCCGTTGTGGGCCTCTGTTAAATGACTACACCAGGCAACATGGGAAACAAGGAGTCACCGTCAGGTATTTATACATTTGGCTTCTTATATGCCTACCTCCAAAAAGGAAATTAATAAAGCTGATTATTAGTGTTTCTAAGGCAAATCTCACATTAAAATTAAATAAGAATGTTGTGTTGTGCTTAGCTCAATGTCTAGCACATGGGAAAGCACTCTGACCATTAGCTCTCTGCTACTATGTTCTGGTTAGTGTTGCCAGTAATGATAAAGGCACCTGGTAGGGGAACACTTCAGGTAATGTCTTCCCATTACTGAAACCTGCCCTATCATTTTGGACCAGTGACATTTAGTAACAATCATCCAGACACCTGACCACAATCTTTTTCCTGAAACCAATGAATGATTGCTCTGTTTCATTTTACATGTTTCTCACCCCCCTGCCCCCTCAAGTTATGGCTGGTCACATAAAGCCAAACCAAAAAGTGACATATACCTGGTGGGGCCCCTGCACGCCAAAAATAACTAGGCAACAATGAAGAGAACAAAGACGTTTTTAGCTTCTTCCGAGTTTACCAATTATGGGATCCTTGTTACCAAACAATAAAAGACTCTCCTTCATATATAAACATACAATGAATCTTAACCTTGAGACCTTAAGTGGACAAAGTGGAATAGGAAAGAAATGACAAATGCAACAGAGGCAGCCCAGAGCTCAGCAACAGCAGGCGGGCAGAATTTAAGCCTCTGAGGATCCCTGACGGAGAAATGCCCTAACCAATGGAGGCAGATACTCTGATCTTAGTGCTAAGAACTCATGGGCAAAGCTAAGACCCAAAGCCTGTTATTCTAGGGAAAACAGAAACAGGTTACTTGAGGACCAAATCCTACCCGTTAGTGACCCTACCTAGATGCAAATTCCCAATAGGAGCAGTCTGCACCCACCAGTTGGTCTCACCCTGTATGATGGACAACGCGAGGGATTAATAGGTTACCACAGTTACTCCCTGGGCAACTTGGAGACATGCTGGAGTTAAATCCCAGGAGTTGCTGGATCCTTAATCACTAACTTCTAGTTGGTTTCTTGCGGGGGGGTTCTTATAATTTTAGAAGCACACTCAAGTCTATGAGGCAATCCAAACCAACCAAGGCAGTTCTGACCCACAGACACTGACAGTTTGTGCAGAATTACCACTGTGTTCTGAGACATCCACAGACCTCGGAAGGAGACGCATCCATCTGTCCAGACCAAGCCGCTGATGGGCATCCAAACCTCTGTGACCTCCACGGGTCACAGCCAAAGAAAGAAACTCAGATGTACTCACGCAGGGCATGCCACTCATCTTGACGGATGGTCTTCGTGATGTTGAACGTGAGGTTCCTAGGGATGGTGGCTGAGGAGTAGTGGTATTTGATGTACGTGCACCGCTCGATTTCTCCTGGCAAAGGGAGACAGGAAGCCAAATGTCAGTGAGGTAGCCCCCGTATCAGGAATCGTTCTGGGATAAGGGGAAAAAGGATTCATTCCACATCGGGCCTGGAGACACCTACCGTTACACAAGGCAGCTTCAGCTCCAAAAGAGCAGGAGAGTAGAACTCAAATCAAACAACATTAATTTAAATGGAAAAATACATCTGTGGCACCATTCGGTCATGGGAAGAGCCAAAAAGTTTAGGCTGATAGCAGCGTGCTAAACGGTACCCATGTTTATTTAACCTCAAGAAAATTAACTTTCAAGTCAAGGGAGGAAGTTTGGCAGCAAACAACATTAACAGTTTGACCCACAGACCAACAGAGAGTAGGCTGTGGCCTGAAGGGTGCCCTTCGTGCTTGTAGCACATGCCGTCTTGAGGACTGTGAGCCGCAGGAGGCCTCTTCCCTTTCCTCTGTCCCATGCCTTTAACCTGGCCTCTGACCACAAACCACTCAACGCAATCTGAATCTCCGTGAAGCAGTCTCTTCTCAGGTTTCTTGAACAGAATTAAAGCCCCTTAACACACACAACACCCCATCCAATAGAAGCTTTACTGATAAATTGTTCCTCATCAATGCATGCTTTGCCAGTTGAGTTACCAAAGCACTCCTACATCCTAGAGCAGACGTTCTCTAAGTGTGGTCCTTGGACCACAGCATCAGCCTCCTCTGGGAACTTGCTAGAAATGCACTTTCCCAGGCCTAACCCCAGACCTGCTGAACCAGAAACTTGGAGGTAAAGTCTGCAGTCTGAATTTCAGTTGAGAGTCTAACAGAATTGCCAGTGTATTAATTCACAAATCCCACATGCTCACAAATTCTAAAAGGCAGGAAAGCCAATGAGTTCTTCCCTTGTTACTTTCAGTTCAGTCTCCTGCAGGCATTTCTATGGAAGCTTGCACAATCTGGGGGATATTAAAACTCAGTGTCAGAGCATTGTGAGGAACCAGGAAAGGAGTGATTTTTAAAGGCTAGGGGGTTTAAAATTTGGTTTTGCACCTGAATGGATTTTGATGGTAATCCATTTTGCACCCCACTGATTTCCAATTTATAAGTGGTGGCACCTGATTGAATTGTTTGACCCCTGGCTCACTGTCAGCAGGGAACCTGACAATTGGTGGAGTGCAGTAATTTAGACAGTGCCTCGCATGAAACCGATGCCTTATTGTAAATCATATCTGGGCAACTGCCCAACTGCCTGTTACTGGCAGACAGTCCTCCAGTGGGACAGACATTATCCAAAGAGGCAAACTTTTGGGAAAGTGTTATTCACTCTTTTCCTGTTATCTTGAATTTTCCAACTCCTCTGCCTCTATCCCCTTGGCCTACAAACCTCCTGAAGTCTCTCACCTGCCCCAGCACTCCCCTGACCACATCCCCACTGTTTCCTGCTTCCCTAACTTGCTGATACTTCTTGAAAAAGTAGCCTACCAGTCTCCACTTCGGCTCAAATGCCCACCCTCTAATTTCCACAGTTTCCATAACAGCACTGCCCCCCATCCAGTGTACAGCACCCCAAATCCCAGAGTCCTCTCCAAGGCCTCCCCTCTCCGGCGGCTCCTCTTCCCTGACACCCTGCTGGTCACCAGATTCTGTGAGTTGTGCCTCAGTGTCCCTGGAACCCAGCCTCTCCCCCGTCCTCACTCCCTCCATGGCTGGCCTCAGCCCACGGCCACACTCACTGAGGACTCAGGCTAGGCAGGAGAGTCTCGCCAGGAACTTCGTACACCGGTGGTTTCCAGCTTTCCTCGCGCCCTAGTGCACCCGGGCAAACAGCTCTGCTGGCCCAGCCTGCCCTTCTCCCTGCAGGCGGAAGGCACCGAGGCACCAGTGACCCGTTTAAACTCTGTGCTTATCCCGCCAGGGGAAAGTTTCGTTATGGATAGTGTCTTAATCCTTTATACAAGCCAATTCATTAAGTAGGTGTCACTATGATAATCATCCCTATTTTACAAATAAAATGAAGGCTCAACAAGATTAAGTGATGGGCCCAAGGAAACAGCAGTGGCAGGACTAGAACCCAGATGTGACGGGAGCCTCCCTCCACCCTGCTGCTTGCGTGTGTTGCAGAAAGGAAAATGTGGCCTTACTCACGGGATGAACCCCAGTTCCCTTAGGCTCCCACCCTGACACCCCTACCCCAGCCAGGCAGCCCCCACACCTGCCCTGGGTAGGCCGGCGCCACCACGCCTCGGCACCCGCTCTCCCTGGGAGGAGGCCAAAGGGCAGCGGCCAGCACAGCTCCCCGGCACGGAGGACACCACCTGACACCGGGTGCTCCGTGGGCCCCTGTCCCCGGCCTGTCCTCTGCAGCAAGCACGCCACCGGCTGTGATTTATCTGTTTACACGCCTCACTCCCCTCCTAGATCTTGAGTTTCTTAAGGGCAGGGACTTGTCTTCCTCATTCATGTTTAGCTCCCTGGCCCCAGCCCAGGGTGAGCGCTAATAACGAGTGCTTTGAAGAAAGAAACGAAAATATGAGGCACCCTTTGTAAGACCCCAGTGGGCAAGGAATCCAACTGTTTCTATTATATACAAGGGATTTAAATAATTGAGGCAAATTAGAACCTAATGAATAAAAGGAGGTGATCATTACAGAACTCTGAGTCTACAGCAAACACTGCTTCCCTGTCTGGACGACGTTAAGGAGGAGCTTACCAATCACAGGGAGGAAAAAGAAAACACATCTGCAAAGAGCAGCCTCTCAAGGCACTTTGTAAATGTAATCCAAGGGTCAGTTAGGTTCAAGGAAGGAAGGAGGGAAGAAAGGCAGGAAGGAAGGCAGGAAGCTGGGGAGATAGAAAGAGCAGAGTTGTAGCAAGAACACCATCAGCAGCTACTTGGCCCTGTACAGTTGAGCAGGTTGTGCCCTGCCCAAGGGCACCTCCCAAGGACACCTAGATGTTAAGGTCTAACTGCCACTGTGCTTGCCAAGCCTTGCATCCTCGCTGGGTATGAGAATGTGCCCCAACCAGAGGGGCTGGTTTTGTCTAATTTGCACAAAGGTGTCAAACAAACTAGCAGCTGCTCTACACTCAATTATTTCAAAAAAAACCAAAACACTCCCCAGACCTATCTTCAAAACAAGATCCTACTGTCAAAGGCCAGATTGGTGCTCATCACTAATGTCTGATCGAAGCACCTGATTCCTTGGCTAAGCTCAGGTTCTCAGCCTCAAAACAAACCCAACAAGCGGCCACAGGTTCCAGGCGGGTTGTAACCAGCTCCCTCAGCCTCCCTCACCCCCAGCCCACCAGGCCACACAGCTCTAGGCAAGATGAAGAAGCTGACAGACAGACCCTGAAGGTGGCCGGCCCGGAAGCCGGGCAGGAGCCGCTGGGATGGTCCACTGGAGGCCTCAGATTTGCTTTGCCTCGGGGATGCAACCATCCTGTCTCTGACAGCAATTAAATTTGAAAGACTGAAATATTGCCTAAGAAGAAAGGCAAAATATTTATCCATGTGTCTGCAGGTCCTGTCAGTGTGCTGGGCTTTTGTAAGTACAGGCACCATCTGGGCGCCAAATTCATGTGCCCAGAACGTGGGCTTCCCAATACAAACAGGTTTTGCTGCAAGGAACAGTGCGGAGGAGCGACCTGGAGGCAGCGGAGAGGCCATGGCCTTACCTGGAAAGACCAAACCTGTCTCCCACTCTGCCTTCAGAGCTGGTGACCCTCCTGGGTGTCAGGGCCCCAGATAGGACACCCAAAAGAAGGGGGGAGGCACAAAAATGGACGATTTACAAAGCAGAGCCCAGGGCATAAAGAGACCAGTGAAGGGTCACACAGGAATCTGGGGTGGGGGTGGGGGGGGCAAAAGAAAGAGCTAGTGTGACCCCCAGGCCTGGAGAGGCAGAGGAGCAAGCTGGCACCAGAACCGGGGGAGATGAAGCCTTCAGCGCAGGGTCACAGCTAGCCTGAGGATAAACACCAAGCCTCTGGCTCCTGCCCGGGCCCCCAGCAGCTGAACCGACTGGAAGTCAGAGGGCAGGCCCAGGCGCAGAGAGCAGGTACCAGGCAGGGACTGCATCCAAGGGCCAAATGCAAGCATCCAGCTCACCACTCTCCCCACCCGTTTCTCTTTCCTCTGCTCACACTTCCCCAGCCCTCTCCCTTTCTGAAGGCAACACTCCAGCCTTCTCCTAGGCCAAGGCTAGCATGTTCCTCCTCCCCTCCACTCCAAAGTCTCCTGTGGCAAAAGGAGACATGGGGACAAGGACTCCAGGGGAGACTGTTCCCATCCTCTTTTCCATTTCAAATCCATTAGAACCCAAGGTGTAAGCAGGATAACTCACATCAAGTACTAAGTGTGGCGACTGCACACAGTAAGTGCTCAATAAATATTAGTTGCTAATATCAATTGCTGCCCTAAGAGGGCAAGACCACAAGAAATCAGAATATTAGCAACCAATGTTTACATCATATATTGTGTGTGTGTGTGTGTAAAAGAGAAAGAATCTTCACACACACAGTAACCCTAGGAAGCTGGTAGAGAAGAGCTCTGCTGTGTATTGTAGACACGAGGAAACAGACCAGAGACAGGAATGGCAGACATGGTACGCAAACACTGAGTTCTGGATTCCAGTCATACTTTATGACAATACCAGCAGGTCACTTTCCTCTCCGGTCCATCTGCTATCAGCAAGACATGGCTTCCTAAGTACTTGCGGAAGAAGTCTATTACTCCAGAGTTACATATATTAGGCAGGAACCTTCTCAGAAAACATGACTTCAGATGCAGCATGGGGATCTACCCCACTCCATTTAAAATGATCTTCCCTAACATTTAGTTGCCATTGTACTTTAAATTCTTCCATTAGAGAGTCATTCCTTTGATCGCATATTTTATCTCAATAAAACTTGGGGGGGAAGTAGAGTGAGGCAGGATGGATATGTGATGATCAAACGTATTTTGGGAAAGCTGGGCTAAACAACATTTAAATGGCTTATTTGTTGCAGGACTTTAAGAGTTTTTAATATACATTATGACTCCCCCCCAAAAGAGATGGATATGGCATGCAGACTTTCCAAGAATCCTTTGACCCAAAATTTTTTTTTTCAAGAACAGTTTCTACTGCTGAACTGTAAGATCATCAAAATCAGAAACCATGTCTCTCACTTACATTTTTACCCCCAGGCCCTGGCAAGTGGCTGGCATCCAGCAAGCCCTCAGATATATTTGAATGAATGAAGAATGGATATCGGGGTCTGTCACTTGGTCAAATGACCTACATGGTAAATGAAGTAGTTGGCTCTGAGTATTTGCTGGTCTCCCCCAAGAAACCATGTCTGGGAGCTACCAGCAAAGCAATACTAGGGTCAAATGCCAATCTGGGAGCTGTGTTTGCAGAATGCCTTCAAGTATGTCTGGGATCTCTGGGGACAGAACTAGAGCAACGGCCCTCAGCGCCCTCAGCCCATCCTGGCTTCTGGCTGCAGCTGCCGTGGGCATGCCAGGCAAGCTGATGGCACCCGCATCAAGCACCCGGCCAGTCCCCCTGCCTCAGTGGGCTTCAGAAGTCCACCCAGTCCCAACCAGGACTTACTCCACAGGAATGCAGCAGGACAGGAGGGGGTGAGCTTGAGAGAGCAACCCTCAACCAAGGGCACAAGAGCCAGAGAGCCAGCACCCATCCTCCAGGAGATCTATGAAGCACACGGCACAGTTACCCAGAGGGTTGCCTCTGGGATCAAACCCGAGGCTCCCATGAGCACCCAGCCCAGCACCGCACACCTCCCTGGCCTCCCCTCCTTTCCCGCTTCCTGGGAACTCCCCCGAAGTCCCTGTCTCAGGCTCTACTTTGGGAAGGACCCAAAGTTATCTAAGAAGGATAACCTTGAGTGAATATGGTTTAGACGGCTGAAAACAGCAAAGATGGTAATAAATAAAAGGAGTCAGTCCAATGAACCCTGAGGTTACTCAGAAGGGTTGCCCGGCACCTGGGGCTGAGGCAGGCCCTTCTTCCCTTCTCAACCTCTCCGTGTTCTCAGTGCTCTTCTCCCGAAATAAGAGTGCCCCAAAGGCACAGTGATGGACTGGACCGCTTCCGAGAGTCTGAGTGTTTCCTTCACCCCACAGCTGCTTCTTTAAAACAAAAACCTATTTGATGCCTTCCAAATACCAGACACTATTTTATCCCATATCATCCCCGCAATAACCCCTGGAGGTAAATGTTACAGGAATATCCCCATTTGACTGAAGGAGGGAGGTTAGACAGACGAAGGCCCTCCCAGAGCCACTCGGCCCTCAAGGAGGCAGCCAGTGTCTTTCGGGCCCAGACAGCACAGCTGTCGGGATTCAGCGCCCAGCCGAAGGTTCCCCGGGAGCCAGGGCGGCCTCAGCCACAGTGCCCTGACGCAGGAGGAACTCGGCGTGTCTGCTGGTAAAGGAAGACGGAAGGGGAGGAAGGGGTGTCACTGTGTCTTCTCTGCTGCGCCTCTTTCTTGGGGCCAAGGGCAGAGCGCCCAGGACGCTGGGGTCCGTCCCACTCCCCTTCCCGGCCTCAGCCTGCCACTGCGCTAGCCCTCACTTCGCAGGTCTCACCCTCCAGGCAGACAGTTCTGAGTCATCTTTCTAACCCAAGGCCTGTGGTCTGTGCTTAATAAATGGATAGGTTAAGCAGAAAGTAGAGAGAACACATCAGAAAAAAATTGAAAGCCAACTTTTTTTTTTTTAAGATAAAGCCAGTTAGAGTTTTAAGTCTGAGACTTCATCTCCTCTTTAAAGGGCATTTTCTCAAAAGGAGAAAAAAATGTTAAAATTATATCTTAGCAGGGAGAGTTCCCTCTAGCAAATTAGGAAAGCCATTATCAGATTTGTTAACATCATCAGTGTTGATTTCTTCCGCAGGCCCCAGGAGTGGGGATGCAGTTTAAGGGGTGAAGCATTTGGGATGAGAGGCAAAACCATGTCCCTGATGAAAAGGGAGGAAACCACAGGGGTGTCCCAGGGCTTCCAGGAGGGCAGACCAGCTGCGGGTCCCCAAGAGGGGCAGAGATGGGAAAGAGATGGGAGAGCGCCCATAGCAGCCCCAGCAACCAGCAATCCTGACCAGCGCTCCCCCGATTTAAGACCCAACTCTCCACAAAGCTTATTTCAAGAAATCTCCCACCCCTCCTCTTCCATGACTGCTCTTAGCACCTTCTGCTCCTCCCAGATGTCCTGAGCCTAAAGATTTGCAAGGCTTAGCGCTGCCACAGGCCCAGCCAGAAACAATGTTTTATTTTTTTCATACTGAGGAAAGGTGTTAGCAGCATTTTTATTTTTAATGCTTTCAAATGTGTTCCACGGTGTGTGCTTTGCCTTTCCTGCTTGCAGTAGAGGTATAGCCTTTTCATGTTTTGTATGCATTGCATTGACAGAATCCTAAATATTTAATTCCTTCCCATTCGATATTACATAAATGTTTGTTATGAGCCGTGTTCAAGGGGTCCCTCCTGACTCACAGGAATTTCTCAAAAACCCTGCTCCCAAATGCCAGCCCCCTGTCCACCCCAAAACATTTCTGATACCTCACCTGTCGTCCCCAGACACCTTCTGTAGCTACTACTATAACGCAGATATTTGTACATTAATCATGTATTTCTATCTGCAGCAAAATCTTTGAGATAGGGGAGCTTGTGTTTTTCATCTTTGTGCTCCCAGTGGCCAACGTGGTGCTTTGAGCAGTGTGACTCATTTTAACAATAGCTTATGGTTCACGAATGCTTTCTATGTATTAGGCACCGTACAAAGTACTTTATTATGCAACATCACATTTAAGCCTACATGTTAGATCCTGTTATTGCCTCCATTTCACAGACGAGGACACAGAGGCTGGGAGAAGTATGCTGCACAAGAGCGCAAAGGTATCATGTGACGCGGGTGGGATGCAGACCTGCCTGACACACTCTGAGCGCCACACTACACCACACATGTGGAGAAAAACTGCGAGAAACTGAGCTCCCCAGAAACAGAGGGATCCTCCAAGGCTTTCTAGAGGAAATGAGGCAGATGTTTTCATTTGCAGGGACTTCCAGCATCCCCAGACTTTGCTGCTCTTATCTAAGACGAAAACGTTTGCTTCCAGAATTCCCCTAATGAGCTGGAGAGAAGATAGCTCCTAGTCACTCTGGAGGGAACTTAAAGAGTGTCTACCACCCCCACATCTCAGCCACACCCCTGTCCCCACTCCCAGGGCAAGCCACGTACCATCAGGAGCCCTTGGGCAAGTTACTCAAACCCCTCAGAGCCTCATCTCCTCGTCTGCAAATGCAGATAATACCAGCCCTCACCTCGTAAGACTGATGAGGAATAAATGAAAAACCCCACAGAAAACCTGCTTCATGGTGGGCGTTCGACAACTGCTCGCATCATTCATCAGCCATGTCTCTGGGACACACGTCCTGCTTCCATATAACAGCCCATGAATATTGTAAGGTTCGTGCCCCTCCCACCCCACAGTCACCTCCTCTTGCAGCTGAGGGCTTCTGTGTTCCACCCCCCAAGTCATAACACCCAGCACTACACCGGTCATCCTCAGGGTTAGTCCACGTGCCAAAGTCTCTGAGGGAGCCCTGGCCACAGTGGCGTCCTCGCACTGTCAGACCTGCGCAAAGCCCACAGGGCCACAAGCTCCCCTGGTCCAGGAGCCATGACTCTACAGACATAGCCTGGCTCCCTGCGAGCCTTGGGAGCAGCCATACCACAGCGCTGGTCACACAGAGGGGACAACACCCGAGTGCTTTCCTCCAGTGAAGCTGGAAAGCCACCATGTGCCTGGGCAGCTGTCTTTTCTCATTTTTTGCTTGTTTTTTGTACTTTGGTTTGTTACCTCCTGAGGGAGCTCCTATTTGTTACAGCCCCTGAAAAAAATTTCAGATCATGATCCTATCGTTCCACAGATTAGCAATCTGTCCCACATGCTTTATCAGTGAGCCGTCCTCATCCTGGCCACCACTGAACTCCCTTAACAGACCAGTAGTGAAGGCAGAACTCTGCTGCACACACGCGAATGTCCTTGTGACCAGAAATCAAACCTTTACCTGAGGGCAATCTGGGCGTGCCTGCCATGAATTCATGTCCCTCATCTGTCTCCCAGGCCCAGCTGCCCATCTCGTCCACCTGGATCCAACATTCACCCTCATCAGCCTGTCCCGGATCTGTGTCCAGAAAGGCAATGTGGTCTGCGTGGCATGGCCTGGTCGGGGTCCTGGCATCCCACATCTCATGCTGAGCGCCCACCCACCGTCCGTTTAATGAGCCCTTCAGACAGTTCTCCGGCTCCCTGTAGCTTGGCTGCTGGGCTGTGTTCATGAAATCCCAGGAGTCTTCTCCTTTACGAAACATCCCAACACGGTTCCCTTACCTCCAGGCTCAGGGCACTTTGGAGCCACAGCTCCCCCTGGCCAGCCAGTGACCTTCTGCAGACAGGATGGCCCCACCGGAGGAACCACGTCCCAGGCAGCAACCTGTCCTTCAACATCTCGTGATCAACACTCCAATTAGGAGGCAGAAATGAGGCCTCCCCACCCCCCGTAGCCCGGTGCCCATGCCTCTGGCCCCCACTCCACTTACTCGCCAGGCTCTTCATTACTTCACCGAGCAAGGACTTCTCCTGGCACAATATTGCAGCCTCTAACCGTTCACCACCTTCCGTGCTGGAGGGCACCTCATCTGTTGTAAGATCTGCAGCCTTCTTATCCTAATTTCACCGTTCCCGGATTCCGAATGTTTTCCCCCCATTCTGAGTCTTTTTGCATGCTTTAAGCAAGACTCTTTTAGATGTCCGAACAAGTCCCTCACAGAAGGAAATAAAGAATGAGGTGTCATGCCTGCCCCACACCGCCCATCTTCCTTGTGAGGTGCTGGCTGCCTCTTTTCCCACTTTGCTCATGAATTTTCCAGCTTGAAACAGAATGCTCGGGAAGGAATTCTCCTTCTCTTCTCTAAAGGTGAGGTATGGCTTTAAATTAGCATTTGGGGTGTCGTAAATAATCTGCTCCCCTGCTCCCATCACACCCCTAATGACCTTCTGGGAAGTTCAGAGCCCCAAGCTGCCACTGCCCTCACCGCGGCCCCCTCCCCCCGTCCACAGAAACCCAGCGCGGGAGGCTGCAGCTCCTCCAGGCACAGTTTTCAGCCGCGGAAGGATCATCCATCTCCAGGCTCTGGCAGAAAAATGAGGCGAGAAGGAGACCAAATCTGGTTTTTCACTGGAAAACAACGAGCTCATGCTTTCTCTCTGGGGCACCAGGAAGTGGAGACATCTGGAGATGGGGAGACAGCGATGGAGACAGGCAAGAGCAATGAAGGATTGGCAGGAAAGAGGGAGGAGGCCGGTCTGGCCCTTTTTAAGTGTCACTTTTGATAAGAAGTTCCAGCTCTTAGGCCAGAGGGAAACACCCGTTTTCTTTAAATTAAAGATCCAGCATGAGGCGGTTGTCCAAAAGCAGAGGGACAGTGAGAAGATAAAGAGAGCTGGAAATTCTTCACTCCTGCTCCTTTAGGGAAAAGTAAGATGATTGTTCATGAGTCACCAGGAGAACAGAAACCAGGGCAAAGATGGCTCTGCCTTTCTCAGCCACAGATGCTCAGGTGTGGGGTGCAGGGTCGGGTCCTGGATAAGCACTCCGGCCAGGTGTGCATCTCCACGTGGCCAAGGCCAGTCATTCTCTACAGGCAGAGCCCGATAAAGATGAGAGGATTCCAACAGCTGTCCAGATGTCTCCAAATAGCTGAATGTTTGGTTTCAGCTAAGAACAAAATAATCCAGATTACTGAGTTTCCCACTTTCCACTTGAAAAAGGAGTTATATAATGTCAATTTTGCTTGTTACCAGTTAATTCAGAGAGAGAGAGAGACTCTGTGGGGGGTGGGGGGGGCAGGATAGAGGAAGCTGAGCTCTTTGAGAAACCAAACCCAGATGACTGATTATTTTACTCTTCAACCTTTGTGTGCCTTAGCTAAAAACTGAGTGAAAACTAAAGACCACAGAAAGAAAGCCGAAAGCACAGATTAATTTTTTGAGTAGAGGTATAAAGGAAAACATATTTTCTTAAGCTAAATGGCTTGGCTAGATCAGAGAAATTAATTCAAGTGTTAACTTAGCCTGACTCACTAGTAGAAATGAAATTCAAAGCCAGATATGAAAAGATGAATAGTGCATTATTCACTCTTTCCCTGTTGGGGCCAGCAGCACTTCTGGGCTGAGAGCCTGGGCCCTGAAAACAGCTTGCCTGGGGTCAAATCCTGGCTTTGAGACCCTCTGAGTGTGTGATCATGGTCAAATTAAGCCCTCTGTGCCTTGATGTCTTTACTTTAAAGGGGTGTGATATAAATATCTACCCCATTAGGATACTGAGAATCCAGTGAATTAATATAGGTAAAGCACTTAGCACCTGGCACATTGTAAGCACTCCATAATTGCTGTTACTGTGTCTTCGGCCATACTGTATCACCATATAAGCTGCAGATTTATATGCATCAGACACCAGGTAAATCCTTTAAAACAGGCAGCGAGCATGTATCTGGCATGTCTCAGCAAAAGAAATGGATGCCTAGGAGACAGGTTCCTAGAACATTCTCAGCCATGGCTCTGGCATCTCCCCCACTCCCAACCCAGAGCACTTTCCCAGCAGGCTCCAGCCTCAGACATCCTACCACCCTGCTCCTGCCTTAGGGCTGAGACCACGTCCCAACCCCCGCCCCTGCTATTTCCAGCCCCTATAACACTGGTTACACCAGTGGGCTCGAACACCTCTCCTCCACCATCTGCAAGTTCCTCAGACTCAGCAGCAGCACGAGGGCCAAGGCACAGCTCTGGGTATAATCGACCACATGCACCCAGGAAAATAGCAATTTAGGACCAACCTTTGACCTAGGGGACAACACTTTGTAGTTGAACAAGTGTCCCCTAGCCCTAACCTGATGAGTCACTGGTCCAAGCCAAGATGGGATTTCTCATTTTTTAAGCTTTCTGGAAATGCTGTGCCACTTCCACCTCCCAATCAAAATAGCAATAGTAAAGTAAGAGTAAAGGCAGGGGAAAAGAAGTTTTCTGACACTGTAACAATTTATGGTCCAACAACAGATACCTGACAAACATCAAGGAAACTTGTTAGGCAGGAAAATAGATATGAGCGAGATGGAAAGAAAGTAAGGTCAGTGAAGCCCAATCAAAAGATTCAAAGTTAACCAGTTAAAACTAGAAAGCCAGAAAAGACTCAGAGTTCATCAGTTAAAGCTCAAAAGGTCAGGAGCAACTTGGCTTTGAATGTTTGAATATTCGCCTAGAAAAGAAAAGTATCTGAGCACAGCCCAAGTCTTCATTGTGTCAATTAGATCATGCCATTGTAAGATTTACTCTGGCCTGCTAAAAGGCCCACCTACAAATAGCATAGTAAAGACAGGAAGATAACATCTTAAAGCTAAAATCGCATTTTAAAAAACCCAAGAAGTTAAGAAGTAAGATTCTTAATATACTCTTTAACAAACAGACAATAACTCAGCCCACGTTGGAGGAAGGGCAGACAGTCTTAACTGGTATGCTCCCAAACCAGGAAGCTGCTATCTTGTGTTAAACTAATTTTACAGAATTACCTGGAGGATTGATACCACTTAACAAGTCCACATGCCTAGCCCTTTGTCACATTCCTGAAAAATCCTTAAAAGGGGGAGCCCCAACATTTCAGCACACTCCTCTTTGAGGTCACCCATACTTTCTGAGTGCATAACTTTAACTTTTCCCAAACTTGCAAGGCGCTCCTCTCTCCTCTGAGGTCACTTGCACTTTTTCTCTAAGTAACTTTAAATAAAACTTTTACTCTGCTTCACTACTGTGTCTCTGCCCTTCAATTCTTTGTCATGGTGGGAACAAGAACTGAGGAAAATACACAACGTCTCTCCCCTAATATATTTGGTGCCATGCCTCGGATGGTTTTCCATCCCCGGTAAGCCGAACTGACCTCTTCTACTACCAACAAACTGGAAATGTATGTGACCTGTGGCCCAAAATTATACCCCCAAGGCAAACTCCCCTATTATGTACATGAGGAGGAAAAATGAACAAGGATGTTGCAAAAAATAGTGAAAACCTAAAGGTCTGTCAATTCAGAGACAGAAAAATAAAACAAGGTGTGGGTAAAATTGTAATGTTTCCAGAACATCTCACCTGGCTTTAGTGCATTTGCATATCAACAGGCACTCCTCAGGGGTGGATAAAAGTAGTTAATCTCCATATCAGGTGGGTAATTACCTGGGCAACCAAAGGCTTATATGAACCTGAGAGGTTGAGGGGAGGCCTTGCTTGCTTTTGCTTGAGTAGGAGAAACAGTCCTGACTGCAGTTTGTAAGCAATAAACGTACTTTAAACTTTATTTCTCACTTCGACTGATTTCGGTTTTAGAGGTATTTTGCCTCAGGATTTCCTGTCCCTGGAGTTACACAAGGTTATATTCACAGAAGATATTATACAACAGTTTAAGTGAATGACCTACAACTGTACATATTATTAGAGATAGACTTCTAAATATAATGTTGAGTAAAAACAGAACTGTCGATTTTATATCTACAATATCTTTCCACTTTTCTGTATTTTAGATTTTTTTCTCCAACAAAATATAGTCCCTTGGAGCCCATTGAGAAGGAATGTTAACAATTTCTAGAGAAGAAACCCATTTGCTCCCATAACAAAATCAAAGCCCCATTATCTAAGTTTCAATGGCAGGAGAACCTCCAGGGGGCCCCGCTTACTCCCACTGATCTTCTAGGAGCTTCTCACTAAGCACCTGTGGGGAGCCCCATTTCACCTCAGCTGTGAGCACAGTTGCCCGCCCTGCAGGAGCTAGATGCTCAGCGGGAAGAATGAGGCAGAGACTGGGGAACACTAGATGTGGAGAGCACTACAGGTGCCGGCAAGGGAAGGCTGGCAGAGGAGGGGAGACCATGTTCTTTCGCTTGGCAGGATGTAGAATCTGTGGGAAGGGGCAGCCTGGGGCTAGCCAGCCTGGAGTCTGCTGCCGACTCAGCGGGAAATAGAGTGACTACCCTGAGCCAGAGTTTGGCAGACCCCACAGGGGGCTGTGGGGCTGGTGCAGAGCGCTCAGGCAGGGGGCACTCATGGTTGTCCAGGCGCCAGAATGGGGCGGGCGAATGGCTGGAGGCGTGGCCTGGGAGGACATGTGTGGAGTCACTCTGATCCTCATTGGCTTCCTGGCCCCTGGATTTCATCCTCCCCACACACAGGCCAGTACTTCTGCTGCAGCTGAGTCGAACAGCTGCTCCAGAGCATAGGAGCAAAGAAGTGGCAGGTGGGTACCCTCTGGGACCCCTGGCATCCAAACTGGGTGAGCTGAGAGAAGCAAATCACCCTAATGGAGTAACCTGCTCCCACCCTAATGGCTGGCCAACTCCTCCCTAAGTGCAGTGAACATGACTCCTGGGCCCCCTTAAGTTTTGCATCCAAGGCTTCACTGAAACCATCAGCCAGCACACAAAAGCAGAACCAGATAAGACAGACAGATGCCTCCTAGTTTTGCAAGGCCTCCGGGACCACTCCCTTCACTACTGTGTAACAGGACTGGTGCAGCACAAACCCGGCAAGGAGGCTTTCTATATGGGCCTCAGAACCCAGAAAGTGGAGCCAACGGAGGGGCTGCAGGCAGAGAAATCCAGCGCGAGGCTGCGTCACCGCGGGGGGAGGGGGGCAGGGGCAGGGCTGCAGCTGAAGGGCTGGCAGAGGAGCCCCAGGCAAGAGGGGGTGATGGCAGGGGTGGGACGGGTAAAGGAGAGCTAGGCAGCTAACACGGGAGAAACTGCCATTCGCTTGTGTGCTCCTGCTTACAGAGGATGGAATACATTAAGATTTTGACAATAAAAATAAGTATCAAATCGTAAGAAGCCACCTCCAGAGGGTTAGTCACTCCAAATGCACATTGTAGAGATTTCTCTGGAACAGAGTGGGACTCTGAGGAGCCTGGGCCCGGAGGGCAGGTAGGAAGTCATAGAAAGCAAGTCGAGTCTGGACTATTGAGAGAGACACTGAAATAAACACCTGAAAATGAAGAAAACCGCACAGTGTTCTCTCACTCTCTCCCATCTCTAGTCCGAGTGGCAGCAGCCCTGATTTAGTTCTCAGGGCATCTGTCCTGGTGCCTCCTTCTGCCGCGCCAGCAGCTCCCATCGGTCCTTCCCCAGGTAGCTCCCCAGTGGCTCCGCTCCATGCCCTCACAACCATCTCTCACCGCCCTGGCTCCCCAGCCGACCTCAGCCCTCCCTGAGGCCCGTGTCCTGTCTCTGCACTGCTGGGGGCTTCCTTTCCCCAGAGCCCTGTCCCTCCAGGCCTCGGGAGCCCTGACTCTGCTGCTGCCTCGGTGGTGGGCAGTGTGATATGATGGAAGAACTGGACCAGAATTCAGAAAATCCAGGTCAACCCAAACATGGGAATTCCCTACACAGCGTGTGTTAGTCTGCTCTGGCTGCCATAACAAAACACTGCCGGCTGGGTGGCTGAAACAACAGACATTTATTTTTCTCAGCATCTGGAGACTAGAAGTCCAAGACCAAGGTGCCAGGGTTGGTTTCTAATGAGACCTTTCCTCCTCGATGCCTGGTATGTCCTTGCACGGCCTTTCCTCTCTGGTGCGCAGACCAAGCAAGTAAGCTCTGGGGTCGCCTCCTCTTCTTATTAAGAGCACCAGTTCTATCCAAGCAAGGCCTCATCTTATGACCTCAGTTGACCTTAATTACCTCCTAAAGGCCCTGTCTCCAGAAAAAGTCCCTCTGGAGCTTAGAGATTCAACATGTGAATTTTGGGGTGACATGATTCAGTCCACAGTAGCATCTTGGAGCAGTAGGGAAAAGATGATTTATTCAATAAATGGTATTCAGAAAACTAGATAACCTGCTGGGGAAAAAAAATTAAATTGAAGTCATACTTTTATACCTTATACAGAGATAAATTCCAAATAGATCAAATATTTGTTTGAAAAAAAGTCATGAAAGTACATGAGGAACCCCTTTCGTAACCTTAGAGGACGAAAGCGTTTATAACTATGATGTAAAATCCACAAAAGAAAATATTGGTAAATTTAACTACGTAAAACTTAACATAGCAAAACCTACCATAAGCAAAATCAAAAGACAAACTGAGTAAAATATTTGCAACAACAGATCACAAAGGACTGGTTTCTCTCACTCATAAAAAGCACCTGCATATTAAGAAAAATTCCAGCAATCCAGTTTTAAAGTGAACAAAAGACAGGAATTGACAGTTTGTGGAAATACAAATGTATTTAAACATACGAATGACGTCCATGAACAACCAAAACCAGAGAATTACAAGTAAGATCTACACCAAGATGCCATTTTCAACTACCATTCTGGCAAAAGTACGGTAGTTTGCTAACATGCTGTGTCACCACAGGTGTGGGGAAACAACACACTCACAGGTGGCTGTGGGAGTGTAAATTTTGTAAATTTGTACCACCTCTCTAGAGGGAGATTCATCGATATCTTTCAAAATTACAAAGGTTCAATTTAACCCACAAATTCCACTTTTAGCAATTTATCTGAGAGATGCAATTTCACAGGAGTGAAATGACATATGTACAAGGTTACTCATTGTCACTTTGCTCACAAAAGCAACCTAAATTTCTTTCAATAGGGGACTGGTTAAATAAATTATGGTATATCCACACAATGAAGGCAATATACCATTTTTTTAAAAGACGAAAACTCTTTATAAACTGGTAGGGAAAGCCTTACAAGATAAATTAAGTGAAAATAAGCAAGATGCAGAAGAGCATGTAATGTATATTACATTTATGTAAGAAGGGGGGAAAGATGATAGGAATAGATATGTATAGATATGTAGGTACATAAAACATCTCTGGAAGGAAATTAGAAATACTGGTCACCTGGTAGAGAAAATGAGAGGGAAAGAAATGTTCCTCACACTGTTTTATACTTTTCAAATGTTGAACCACGTGAACACAGAGCCTACACAGAAAACTCAATTATAATGCTAAAAACAAAACAATGTTAAGGTCATAGAAAATATCATAGAAAACAAAATCTGGCTCTGTCCCAGTTCTGCCAGGATGGTTTTGAGGCAGTCACTTGCCCTCTGAACCACAGACCCTGAGCGCTGCTCTTCCAGCTTCCACATCTCAGCTGCACGGCGCCCAGCATCCTTGGTGGTCACCTTTCAGTTCTCAGCACTCAGAGCCTCCTCCCCCCACAGTTTGGACCACCCCTCTCTAAAGCCCAAAAGCAATGCTAACCTTTCCCAAAGAGACCTTGGAATGGCTGACAAGGCCGGTGGGTGGCCATGCACGTCAGACTCAGGCTGGGCAGAGGCCAGCACTGCCTGCCATTCCCCACCGTCTTTGTGCTGACCTTGCATCCAGTCCTGCCTGACCCTCTTGTGATCAGGGCCTGCCGCCATGGCCATTTAAGTCCCCAGTTCCTCCAAGCTGTGGGCTCCACTTTCCCCTTGCCAGGATGGATGGATTCCTGGCCCTGGATGAGCCTCAGAAGGCCTAGTCATGGGCTGCCAAACCTCCTGTGCATTGACCCAGGGGTGTACAGCCTGCCCCCAGAGTCCTATTGCTCTATCTGCAGGGCAGTATGTCCCACTGGCTGGGCTAGCTCATTTGTTCCTGGAGCCAGAATGCCCTAGAAGGGCTTCCTCTGCTCCTCTTGTTAATGGCTACCTCCCAGGTGCCCCTTTCCTACTGCTTGGGAGAGCCCTGCCCTCACTCATGTGCCTCTCATGGCCAGTCCATCAGAGCTTTGCTCCTGGAAACAGCCTTGCCCTCAAGTCTTGCCCTCAGCTACATTCTAGTACATCGTAGTGAGAGATTCTCTCTTGTCATTTGATGTTCATTCTAGGTTATGTTAAAACAGCTCAGAAAACCTCTTGTGAAGTCCTTAGCAAGGTCAGGCCCCACAGCTGTCAGATGAAACACTACTTCGCAGTGGACCTTCAGAGCCACTCTTGCCCCACCACTCACCTTCCAAAGGACACAGCGACCTCCCTGGTTTGGTCTTCAGGTTCTTTGTCAATTAATCCAACATCAGGCCATGCAGCCCTGGACCTCCTCAGATAGGACTCAGGGACACCTTCCAGCTCAGTATCACCAACGAGTAATTTGGCTGTTTGCAGGGTTTCTCGGGTTTGGACAAGAACATGACTTTGATTCTCTCCAGGCTTATCTTCAATCCACAGAACATCCCAAACTTTCAGAGCAGCCTGTAATTTTTGTGTGTCCTCTGGTGTGAGCACCTCAAGGTCACAATCACCAGCACAGAGCAATCAACTCTCAAATGACTGTCTTAATGGATGTTGTTTGCAGTTTATCCTAACTAGAATGTTGGCTTCCTTCTTTTTATCTCCTCAGAATACCTAGGAACGTACAATGTTCTGCATACAGATATAAGACGTATGGGGAAAGGAAGGGTGGGCCGGAAGTCAGAAGGCTTAGGCCTAAGTCTGCCACGTACTTGTATAAGTCTCTCAACTTCTCCCGGATTCAGTTTCCTCACACGTAAAATGAAAGCAGTAATGCCTACGTCACAGGGCTGTTGTGAAGAGCTAACGAGGTCAGGTACATGAGGGTGTGGTCTGGGCCATGACACACAACACAGAAGCTGTATGAATTCATGTAGTGAGATTCATTTTATAAACAACTTACCAAAGAACCAAATCTAGACGATACGGGCTCTGTACCATCCAAGTGGGCTGGTGATGCTCCCACGCGCCTGATCTTTGTTCACCCCTTAAAGATGGTGCAGAGGTAGGAGCGTTGTTGTGAGGGCGGCCCGTGTTGTTAGTGGCCCTGGTGAGGCTACTCAGTGTCCCACAGAATCAAAAGAACCACCTTCATGACAGTTCCACAGTTCCATCTCCAAAAAACCGGAGAAATCCTGCCTCAAAAGCCTGCCAAACTCCCTTCTAGGAGAATGTGCTTTGCCCACTGTCCCTGCCGCTTAAACAGGCATATACTGAACCATGTGCCCCTCCAACCCCACCCGAGGTGGGCACCAGCCAACCATCCCCAACAAGGGCCCAGCTTGAGGCGCTGACGTGGGCCAGTCAAACCTTCCCTCAAGGGAAAACAATGACAGAAGCAAGGAAAGAATGCAACTGATGTCATGAGATTAAGTTACCAAAGAAAGCAGAATAAATACATCAATAAAATAGAATGCAGGTTAAGTTATGAGGGAGGCACAGAGGGAGGGAGCCAGGTAGAAAGAGCAGATGCGGAGGGAGGGCAGGATCACGGCAGCCTCGGTGCCCCGCCTTTCCAGCAGAGGCGAGTCCTCCCAGTCAACCACCTCTCCTTGAGGTCATCCAGCCGGTTCCTCGCAGTCAATCCAGGCGGTCTAGAAAACTCCTCATATCCTCAACAGGCATCCACTTCCCCAGACACAGCTCCCTCTACGGACCACAGCCGTTGGCACCGCCCGCTTAGAGCTAAGCCCCGAACTGAATCCTCTACGATCGGCAATGGTTCCCTACCCAGGACCTTGACTCTTCAACCATGAACTGAATTTGCCACCCTGACTCATCAATAATGGGTTCCTCCTCACCAGCATACACATACCCCAACCCACCTGCTTTTCAGTTTTGTTCCACAGTGGGCAGGAAGATTAAGGATCTAAAAGATTCCAAGAAACCGAAGTTTCAAAGGAAAAGAATTCTCGGGACAGGCTGGTCAAGGACCAAAGGCCATGTTAATGTCATAATTAAGACCACCTATGGAGCTCTGCTCTGCGCGGGGCTCTGAGTACCAGCTCCACAGAAGAGCACCACAGGCGGCACCCTGACAGCCTGGGCCCCGGCCGCCTGGGGCTTTGCACGTGCCTGGGCATGTCTGGGGGGTCAGGATGGCACTGCAGCTCTGAACAGGATTGGTGCTGAACAAACACAGAATGTCCACAGTCTAGTCCCAGATCACCTGTCTCTTCCCCTCTCTGGCCCTTCCAGAAGTTTTCTGGGAAAATACTCATCCTGAGGGAAAAGCCACTGTGCCCAAGCCTGGTCCAAGGACAAAGAATCAAAATGAGGGAAGGGTGATTCCAAATGGAGTCTCCAGGCTCCCGGCTCCAGGAATTTGTGCCAGAAGGGAAGAGAGGTGTGCAGAATAAATGAAAGTGCCAACTGCCCAAAGTCCCGGCCTCACACATGGCAGCACAGGTTGGTGACCCACGGGACACCAGGAGGGCTTCTTCCCTCTCCAACGAAATGACTACCAAGACCAGGCTCCTCGGCAGCCAGCGTGTGGCAGCGGGCTGGCCCCGCCTACATCTGGGGCAGACCGGGGGGAGGGGGGGGGCTCCACTCATCAGACATGGGGAGAGGCGGGGGACCGAGCGGCAGAAGCAGGAGCGGCCACAGGGCAGGTGTTGCAGGCAGAGAGGACAGGTCCTGACACATTCTGAAGGAAATGCCAGAGCTCTCCAGGGAGCCAAGGGGCAAGAACATTTAGAAATACATATGAGACACCCCTGAGGATTCCCTGAACCCACTGGGTGGAATTTGAGAGCCCCCAAAAGAAAACAGTAGGGGAAGAAAGTGAAAATCAGGACAACCTAAACCATGCTTACAACCTAAACCAAGGCCATGCAGTAATTGCAGATCTAACACTCACTCCCACCAGGCCAGATTCTGTCAACACTTACCCACCAGCCCTGCAAAGTCTCATGCAAGATGATGCAGATATGGGCTCTCCAGAGTCACACTCCACAACCTGGGGCCCGACAAGCTGCCCTTCTCACAGTAACAGCCAACAGTTTGTGCTGTTCTGCAGCAGACCCTAAGGAACACCCGAGGAAATCCATGAAGAAGGTCTTCCCTCTGATTAAGACCTTCCAAGTGAAGGAAAGACTTGCTGAGACGCATCAGTGAGAGAAGCCCAGCTGAGAGAGCCACCCAGCTGGAGGCTGACCCCAGAGTGGGCTGCTTGCATCACGTCTCAGGTGATGCTCCTTTGCTGAGGCCAAAATTGGCTGCTCTGTGAGTGAGGAGGCCTGCGTGCCAGGGCCAAGTCAACCACAGGCCAGCGCCGGGACAAAGCTACAACCCTCCGCTCAGAGGCCACCACTTCTGGGAAGTGCTCACTTATCAACTGTCATAATCTTACATATGTTCACAATCATCCAGCACCCGTGCCATCAGGTATCAGACGCTGCACTAGGCGCTGGGGTGGGAAAATGTATCAAATACTGTCTCGGCCTCAGCAGTTTACAGTGTAACTTGGGAGGGGGAGCAGCAAGGAGGCAGAGGAGGAAGAAAGCTGGAAATCAGGCCGGAGGAAACGGGGTGTCAGCAAACAGAAAGACCTATTTGGTGACTAACACATCAATGGTTGAGATATAAATGGGCACTTCTAAATTGTTTGAAATCAGAAAATGATACTTATTTATGTTTCTAATATGCTCAACAAACTATTTTTTCCTAGGTAACACACAAAAAAAATTCTAATCCCAGATCTGTTTGAAGAACAAAATGTTCTAACTTAATAGCACACTAATTTTTACCATTTACCAAGTCAATTCCACATGCATTTTCAACAATTAAGGGGAAAAAGGACCTGAAGTTTGAGAATCAATAGGCTGCTGACAGGGCAAGCTATGAAAACTGTCATGGTTAAGGGCTGTTTTCTCTTACTTTTGGTTCATTTAACCCCATGCTGTTGAAAGATTTCAGGTGTAGGAAGAGATTAGCAAGGGCAGGCCCTCTGACTTCAATTTGTTACAACTTAGAGTCAACGATGTCTTTCTAATGAAGAATCTTACCCAGTTAGGGTACTAAAGACTCAATCATTTCAAGCACACATAATTCTCAGTTGAAAGCTCTGAATAGGTGACAAAATTCAGGTCTTTTAGGACAACTGCTTCCCTGACTTACTTCCAGGCCTTGCTGAGCACCATTCCAGCGTGCCGCCTGGTCAATGCCAATGTTCACCACCATCCCTTCCATCGGTTTCCCCCACTAACTCTTCCCAGCAGGTGACCCACTTCTCTTCCCTGTGTGATTCCAGATGGACCGTGCCCTAGAATCAGACCTAGTCCCAGTGGGAGGAGTCTCAAAAACATCCTGCCTGCACATAGTGTGCCCTCAGTTAGAAAGCTTCTCAATTATGGTGTCCTGAGGCCACTACCCAGCGGACATGCATGAATCTCCCTTGGCTGCCTGGACACTTGCCTGGTTCCAGACTCCTGACTTTCCTGGGCCCAAAACTCCTAACTTTCTCTGAATCATAATTCTTGTAGGTCCAGCTTCATGGCATGAGGACCTCAGGTGTAAGCTAATAAGAAGAGCGTGCAACTGGGAACATCAGGCCTGAGTTAAGAACTACCCAACTCAAGGCCTTAGCCCTGAATGAGAATCACCAACAGTCCAAATACCAACATCTCGTTTCTAGGCAAGAGGTCCAAGCTGGCAGGTGGATGCTGGCAGGGGGACAACTTTGGGTCGAGATGAGCCTCCTAGTTGGAAGCATCATGGTTCTAGGCAAGGGGATGGCAGATCATGGAAAGGCTTAGCACCCAGGGAAGAAGGCTGGCCGTGAGTCTGAGGAAATGAGGGATGCAGTTTAGCGTGATGAAATCCATGGCCCAGTGACAGGAGAGGGTCATGTGTGGCTATGGCTCCTGATAGCAGCTCCTGGCCATGAACCTGAACTCACTGTCACTGCAGATTGGAGTGGTAAAGACACAGCCACAGGCAAACAAAACAATGTTAATGGGTAGGCCTCTTCCAGAACAAGAGCATGGGACCCACTCACCCAAGCCCACATCTCAAAAATTTCCTCCTCCTCCGGGAAGCCAGTTTACACTGAGCCCCGCTGAATCCACCAGTGTACATGGGGCCCTTCTCTAGTGAGCCTCTCTGTCTCAGCTGCTGTATGTTCCCACTGTACTTACCTTATCACAAGCTTCAACAAACATGTGTCAAGAAATTACAGAATATTAAGGCCTTAAAAGGCATATAATCTATACATTTAAAGATGTATTTATGAGCACATTGTTGTGACAATACAAACCTGTATTTGTTTGTGTCTGGCTATTTTATGCATCCAATTTTGTCTCTTTAACTAAAATGTAAATTCCCAAGGTGAATTCTCATCATCCTACCATATGCAGTTCCCTATCATACACATGAGGGAGGGATGGACGGGACAGGTACATGGATGGATGGGTGGGTGGGTGGGTGGGTGGATGTTCTCAAAAAGAGCCTCTGAAATGGGATTCAGAAGCAGGAGAGGGCAGGGTAGAATAAAACCTAGAAATTTACAGTTGGGTGTGACGTTAGAGATAGCTGGTCACATTTCTCATTTGTAAGATAAGGAAACAAAGGACTGGAGGAATCTGTGACAATTCAAACAACTACTAATGAATTTGGGAACTAATGAAGACACCACTTTCTTCTGCTGGGTGGTATTAGTATTTCAAATAGAACTTATCACTTGAATTTGGATATACCAATATGAAACAACTCCTAAAATATGACCAAGTCTAATATAAGCTCAATTCGACATAGTAATTCTACCAGTAGAGTATGACTTTCATTCTCATTAAAGTGACTAAGGGAAGGAACAGTGGGTGACCACCAGGTGGAGAACAGAGAGAGGATGGAGTTGGAATGAATGTCATTCTTTTGCATGTATTTGTACGTTATTGAAATTCTTAATTTGTTGAACTGCATCCACCAACCCTCTCCCTCTACCACTCTGACATAATGATAAGCACAAAGGAAAAAAGACTACTCCAGGGACAGTTATAACCACCAGTCATTTACATCTTAATTGAGTTTAATAAGACATCTTTCCTCTTGAAAATAGGTGGAGAAAGGGCTGGGAGGTGGTATGGGTGCACAGGGCACTGAAAGTGTGCAGGTGCAGGTACAAGGCAGAGTGGGGGCGTCGGACCACACCAGCAAGGCCAAGTGAGACAGAAGAGGCCGGGGGAGAAGGTTAGGGGAGGGAGGGCAAAGTACGGTAAAGACTAATTGGGACAAAATCAAACTTCATCTCCTCTGCAACAAAGCCAAGGCTCAGCCTGGTCCTGGGTTCTCATGTGTCCTGAGGATGAAGGACACTTGTCCAGGTTGGCCTGCCCTGACACTGGCATTAAAAACGCATTCCCTTCTACCTCACCCCTAATACTGCCCTGTCCCAAACCATTTAACTCCCATCCCGAGCAGCCCTTTCCCATTTAAAGGTCACTTTACATTCTAAATATTGTCAAATAGAACCTGAACTCCAACTATTTCCCTAGACCTAATCTTTTGCTGTCAGCTAATTCAGAGGGGAGAAAAAAGGCAATAAGCAGATAAGCTGCGAGTGACATTGCATATTACAGCAGCGGTACACTGTGTCCGCGATGAAGGACTTGCCAGCTGACTAATATTATGCAGCCATTTCAAATGATGACTTTTTAATCAGAAAGCCTCTTCTGTCTCTCAAAAAAAAAATTTTTATAATCAAATTGTTTAACCAAAATTTTTCCATTTTTCAAATTCTATCACTACTTTGTCTGATATTAACGCTTCAGAGTAGGTATTAACTTTTATATCTGATCTTGATACATAGCTCTTTATCCAAGAAACTAAGTTCTTAAATTGTTGGGAGCTAGCCCGAAGGAGAGCATTTTCTTCCAAATTTCAGAGAAGTTAAGCAAATTCTAGCACATATATCTAGATCCTCAGCTCTCCAGTCTGGAATCTTATTCTCTGGACCAAGTGGTTTTAAGTCTGACCTGGAAGGCTAGGCCATAAAAATCAGTGCAGCACAGTCACGCCTCAATTATCTGAAGGTCACTTATGCAGCAACCTCAACCAGGCGGAAGCCAGCGGAGAACGCAAAGTAAAGAGGTTTCAAGAACAAACCCAAACACCCACACTCAGGAACGAAGTGCACATTCTTCATTCGCAGGAATGTCTCTTAGGCCCTCTTTCCTACTGCTTCCCTATAAACAATGTTCAACAGGCTTAATTATGTGATGCTGGAGACCACAGAAAATCACAGCGCAAAAAGAGCCGCTAAAAGCAGGCAAACTGATGGCAGTCAAGAAGAGGTTGTCAGGTGCCATCAAAATAGGACATAGGAGAACAAAATGAAGATATAAGATCTCAAGAGCCAGAGCAACCTGGGACCATCTCATAGAGGCCAAGCAGCCCCATAAGCCTTGGGATGTAACTGCATCACAGCAAAGTAAAATGCTTGATGCTATGATGACAGCGTGTCACCAACTATATCTTAAATAATGATTGGTACAAGTGAGCCATTTAAGGAAGGAGAAAATTCTACAATCAATTCTACACTTAGTTCTGTTAAAATTGTTCGAAACTGTGTTTAAGTTTTACACAAAGCCTAAGTAATCCGGAAATTTAACCTTTGTAGTTCAGGTCAGACCTCAACAATTCTAGAAGAAATGATAAGGTATTATAACATTAAACTGAATAGCGCTAAGATGTCTATGCTTCTATACCTCCCAGATGCATAATTTCTTTCTAATAACTAATGTTTTTTTACTGAAGTTGATATATATTGTATTGGTTTCAGGTGTACTTGACTATAGTGATACCTGACATAGTTATGTGACAATTATATATATTGCTAAATGCTCACCACAATGTAGAGTTACCGTCATCATACAGAAATATTACATTGTTGACAATATCCCCTATGCTGTATTTTTATCCCTGTGATTATTTTATAATTGGAAGTTTGTGCTTCGTTATGTCCCTTCACCTATTCTATCCATGTCCCACCCACCTCCCCTATGATAACCACCAGTCTGTTGTTTGTGTTTATGAGTCTATTTGTTTTGCTTTTTAGATTCCACAAAGAAGTGAAATCACAGGATATTTGTCTTTCTCTGACTTACTCCACTTAACATCACACCCTCTAAGTCCACCCATGTTGTCACAAATAGCAAGATTTCTTTCTTTTCTATGGCTGAAAAATATTCCACTGTATATATGTACCACATCTTTATCCATTCATCTATCAATGGACACTTAGGTTGCTACCATATCTTGGCTACTGTAAAGCTGCAATAAAATTGGGGGATGCAGATCTTTTCATATTAGTGATTTCATTTTCATAGGATAAATTCCCAGAGGTGAAATTACGGGTCATATGGTATTTCTACTTTTAATTGAGAAACCCCTACACAGGCTTCTGTAGTGGTGGCACCAATTTACATGGTAATTGGTTCTAAAGACAACATCTCTGCTAGAACCTCTTCAAAGCCTATTCTATACATTCAGTCTCGTAAGATGCTTTTATGATGGAGAATTTGAAACTGAAAAAATAGAGAACCACTTCTCTCACCCATGTGATCTCTTCTGCTTCTGTGAGTTGGTGTCAAGTGCATTGCCAGGCCCTGTAACCATGAACCTGCCTATATATGAAGCTGAGACAAAAAGGAGTGGGATTATTTTTAAAAATGCAGAAACTTAATATGAGAATGGCCAACGTGATACAAATGCCACAGTGCCCCTCCCACACCACAGCAAACAGGGCCAATCAGTCCAGCATTAACATAAGACTTTCGAATCCTTCCCTCAACACAGATTCAGGCAACCATTATGGACTGACTGGGGTTGACATTCAGAAGGAAATTGTTCCAGGCCTAAGTCATTGTTATATGGCTTCAAATCAGATTTACATGCTGTCAGTGTTTTAAGTTTTCATGTGCAGTAGGCTACCTTCTTTGGTATCTCCACATCCTCAACAATGACCACAATCCAATCTTGAACATCTGCCTCAAATAACTAACCCTCCTCAGTGAAGCTTTCCTCAAACACCCAGGGGGAAAGGGTTGAAGAGGGGGCGGTCAGGCAATAAGCAGCTGGTTCCATTCTGTTTCCATAACATTTGCATATTACTTTTTCTATGTAGGAAGCATTTCTTGAATATCTACTCCATATCAGGCATGATGCTAGGCACTGGAGATACAAATTAATATGATATAGTTCTTCCCTCAAGGAGCTTACAGTATACCTTATAGGATCTACCCCTGTTTTGAGTTCCTGAAGAGCAAAGGCTATGTCATATTCATCTCTGTATCCCAGAGCCAATGCGATGCAGCAGTCTTTGGGACACTTAGCTGGCCACCCACTCCAGGCTTCACAATCTGGACTTCAACAGCTATTTTCACGCACACACACACACATACACACACACCACCACCACCACAGTACATTTGTGCAGATTTCATCTATAACAATACCTCAAGGAATATTTTAACTAGGACTTAATGAGGAGAACAAAAGAATTAATTGAGAATGACTATTTTTGCTTTGGGATAGAACTTACATATAATTATGTACAGCAAACTAAAAGAACTACACCTTCAATGTCTAATTTTCCTCTCTCTACCTAGAGCTGTAACTGTTTCTGTTCTCATCTATTCCTGCTAAATCTCCTCAGATCCTCCTCTGTGGCATCCTGCACTGCTGCGAGGTAGCAGAGTCTTCATGAATTACTCTTAGAAAGGCTCTGCGACCAGGCCTGTTCCTGCTCTGGTTCTGGTTAAGCACTACTTTCTCTCAATTGTGGGGCTCTGCTGTGTGCTCTTGCTATCTATTCCAGGCCCCAGATCCTCTCACCAGACCTGCTAGGCCTGTTCTCTGCTGTACTGCAGCATCTAAGAGGGCCTTGCTGGCTTCCTTTCTGGTATGGAAACTTCCAGCTTACATTGAAAAATATCCCAACACCCCTCATAGGCAGAGACATGGAGTCTGGAACATCCTATGTAACATAAGACTGCTAATATTCTCCCTAGAAACAGCAAATCAGGGGCTTCACCCTCTAAACCAGTGCCTAACACCATGGCTGGCACCTAGCAGGTTTTTGGCAAACATCTGTGAACGAATGAATGAAATGAAATTATGAAATAAATTATTTCATACTCACTGTCCTATGAGTTGGAATCCCGATTCCAACTCTGTAACCTTAATGGAAGTATTTATTCTCTATGTGCCTCAGTTTCCTCTCCTATAAACAGAGCAATTCGTAACATACAGCGTCATTGGAAGGAATAGAGAAAATGTGCCTGGAGCATAAGAAGCACACAACAAGTGGTTGCAATCATTATGGCACCTGCACATAGTAGGTCCTCCACAATGAATATTCAGTTATTCCAAAAAGAACTGCAGGCATCCCCCCCTGGTCCCTCCCCCAGCCCCCACCAACACATGCTCACACAGCCTTACTCTACTGTTAACCCTCCACCCACCACCCTGTCTGAGGCACTGTCCCGTCACTCGTTGGCATGTATGTCATCCCCGCCTCAGCAGCCCAGCAGGAGCTGCTCTGCATGCTGCAGCATTTCCTCCAATGTCCAACTAGTGTGTTGGGCCAGGAAAGAAGCCATGCCCGGCAGTTTGGGGCCCACTATAGGACCTAAGAGTAGGTTAGTGAGGGAGCAGTGAGGCCTGACCACCAGGGACTCGTCTGGCATTAGTTCTCTCTTAGGCACTTCCAGACGTTTCTCTGTTAGCTCATGTGCCTGTCACCAGCCCCACAAGCTCCTCCCGGTACAGCTATGCACTGCACAGAGTCCTTGCCAGCTACTGGGAACTCTGTCAGCCACCCTTCTCATTCTGGGGAGGGTCATGCAAAGCAGATAAAGGGGGATTTGATAGGCAGTCAGTTACATCAGAGCAACAGCTTGCTTTTGTTATCATTTACAGAGCAGTTCTACAAATTATACTGTTTGAGCCTCACAGAAACAACAATCCCCATGCCCCAGATGAACACATGACTTGGGGTAAGTCATCCATTATCTCATCACTAATCACACAAAATTGAGAAGAACTACAATGAAAGAAACAAGCTCATCCAGCCATAAGACAGTTACTGTAAGGGATTCCAAGAACTACTTTTATAATGGAAAGAACTCCATCCAGGGACAATTCAGGTCAAGAAAATTAACTCACATTTTGTGAATGATAGGATCAACTAACATTACCATCGAATAACAATATGACAATACCTATCAAGAACCATGGAAATGTTCAAACCTTGACCTAGTAGTCATAGTTCAGGAAACGTAGATTAAGGAAGTAACCCAAAAGAATTGTAAAGTATTTACAAAAAAATGTTTATTACAAGTATATAAAGGCAAAACATGGAAACCTAAAAGCATCCATTGGTAATGGAAAGTCTAAGGACACAAAACATCCATTTGATTAGTAAATAAAAAGCTGATGTGGCAATATGGGTAACAGTCATTTGGGATAACATAGCAAAATGTGATGATGTAGCAGTTTGTATAATATTAAGGAATCATAATTTGTATTCATATGGATAAAAAATAGAAAGGAATGGAGTCCAAAAACTTGATTTGGTGGTGTGGTGGGGCTGTGGGGAAATTTTTTGTAATTCAGAGTTATATAAACACGGTTAAATTTTATTATCATACCATATAAAAGTTTAAAAAAATAACATGAGGGAAATTGTTGGAAAATTGCTAAAGTCACTAATAGCTCCAGTATTTATTGTGAGTTTTTTAAAACCAGGACCAGTGTCTTTTTCATCACTGTATCCCCGGACTTTCCTGTGGCTGAACCTCAATAAACATGGAAGTAACCTTACAAATGACCACGAGGATGATTCTCTGCTGAGCCTGGGACCATCGGCAAAGTCAGAGACTTGATCACCCCAAAAGCTATGTGTCTACATATTAATTAGATGAAATAGAGGTTCAAGAAAATATCCAGGAGGAACCATTTCTTAAAAGAGGAGATGAGAACAAGATCTGGGGAAGGGAGTACTTGGTTGAAAATTTCTAAATGTCTCTTTGATGTAATTCCACAAATTGAATTCTCCAGGTCCAAGGGCACAGGGAAGCTCTGCCTCCAGCTCTCCAAAGTCTGGGGCTCTTCTCCAAGGTAGACCTCATCTGTGGAAGGAGAGGCCGTGGAGTCTGCATTAAATTCAAAGTCACCAGGAGAAAGACTTGAAGCCAAAAGTCAACCAAATTACACCACAGCAAAAGCCTGACAGGTCAGAGACCCTGGGTCAGAAGAGAGAGAAGACCCAGCTAGCAACATGGTCCATCTCCACTGGTGTAAACAAATCACTTGACCTGCCTGGGACTCAGATTTCTGGTCTCTGTCCTGGCCATCTCACGGGGATGTCATGAAAATCAAACATGTTATGAAAATGTACATGAAAAATATGCATAAACTGTGAAGTGTGATATAATTCTCAATAAATATTGGAGCACATAAAAGGGTGGAAAGAAGCAAAATGATTACATGATTTTCACAGAAATGTAGAGGTAAATATAAGGTGGAGTACTGGCCTGTGTTCAGAGCAACAGGGTATCACCATTTCCCTGGGTCACGATGGGAAGGAATTCACAGACTGCAGGTGAATTGGCCTCCGAGATGCCTCCTACAGCCTCCCACAAACCACCCTGCCAGGGCTGAATTCTTTTACAAAGCTTTAAAGAGGTAGCAGCCTCAGAATGTGGAAAACAGCTACACTACATTCACTGATTATGCATTTGAGGACAGCACAAGCATGAACATTTTGCAAAATGTTTTCAGTTTAAGGGTTTGGAAGGAAGCCCATCGTAAGAACACTTCAGGCGCCTTCTCTGATCAAAGGGGAGAAAGAGTGAGGGGTGTCAGTGACATAGATCCAGGCGCCATACATCATGAAGTGATTAAAGGCATGCATTTGCCCCAGAGCTTTCATTCCTAATAGGATCTGACCAAAGCAAGGAGGAATGAACAGGCAGAACAATGCGCCTCACACATTCACGGTGCCATGCTTGTGCCGGCTGCAGCCTGCCGAGATGGGGAGGACAGAGCACCCTGCACTGGAGCTGCTTACAGAGAAACCACAGAGGCAGAGGGACACATTGGGTACCGCTCAGACGCACTGGTAAAGAAGTGATTTCTTAAGCCCTGCACTGAGACAAGACGCAGTACTCCTGGGCGGCTCGGGACAATGTGCCCAGCAACCAGATCACCTGCCCTCAGAGCAGGGCAGGGAACCCAGAGCAATTTTTGCCAGAAATGATCTTAGATCACATAAAATCAACACCTTCATGTTACAGATAAGAAGACCGGAGCCCAGAGAGGTCAAGTGACTAGCTCTAGGCCACAGTTCAAGCTATGACCTTTAACATTCTCCAAACATATTTAGGAGAAGCATGGCTCTTGCAGGGTTAACATTATCTGGCAGGAAACTGTTCCAAGGCATCTAACAAGGGCGCGGAAGGGGAATGCTTGTTTGTAGGGACCAAACATGAAGAAGTAATGCAGCTGGCCACACACGGGCACACTGGGCTCCAGCTGCAAACAGCGCTTAGACCCCATCAGCAGCAGCCGAGCTGGTCCTTCTCATTATGTTCGCCTTTCAAACCTGAAGGCCCACAGGCGAGACTTGGCAGTGACCTGGCTTTGGTTCCTGGTGCTCTGAAGGAACATCTGATACATGAAACATGGCACGGGGGCAGGTTCCAGGTCACTCCCGTGGCTCTTTTGGACGGCAGCCCTCTGTGTCCCCAGGGACGCTCCTTCTTACTCTTTCTGTTAACACATAAGGTGGCTCTGACCATTGCAAAGCCTTCTAAGCCCAACCCGTCTCTTACTTTTTGAACATCAACTGTTTGAAAAAGCAAACATAATCAAACACTTTCAAATGGATATGCTGTTGCCTCTACCAACATGTGCTGGGTGTGAGCCACTCAGAGGCGTCCTGGGGAAATATGATGTTAGAGGAAACTGATTCTCCATAATGATAAAGTACACCCAGAAGGACCCTGATTTCCTTATGACCTCTTAGCTCCCTTCTGGTTGCAGCCTGTGCATCTCCCTCGCCCAGGGTCCAGAACCACCGCATAGAGAGGCCGTGGACCCTGATCAAGGGAGACTTTGCAACGGGAAGGATACTCCCATCACTGCTGGAGGCCCAGTGGCCCAGATCTCGGGCACCGTGATTATGGCAGATGCTGCTAGCTATCTGAAAATCCAGCCTCCCTTCTCTTCCCTAACAGCACCCCAGTTTCAAGCTAGGCATGTTGCTTCCTAGGAAGACAACTAGATTTCTCAGCCTCACTCACACTGGGGTGTGGCCATATAACAATGTCAAGAGCTAACAATGATGGGACCTCCCTATGTGCCAAGTACATTTCTAAGCACCTTTACGTGTAGAAACTTAATCCTCACAACCACCCAATAAGCAGGCACAGGTACTTACTTACACAGCTAATTAACTTTTTGCTGAGGAAACTGAGACACAGAGAAGTGTATTTGCCCAATCCATAGTTACTAAGCCCCAGAGCTAGGATTTGAACTCAAGCAGCCTGACTCCCGTCAAAGCTCCTCACATTCATCATACTATACCAAATCCCAGCCAGCAGAAGCAGAACAGAAGCTCTGTGTGGGGCTTCCAGGAATGCACCTTAAAAGGAAGGGGCTCCAGGAGGTACAGATTAATTCCTCTCCCCTTGGGTATAAGATGAACTTAGAGACTTCTAACCAAGAGAGTGTGGAAATGGAAATAGAGCAACTAGAGACAGAGAAACCTGGCAGACACCATGTTAACCAAGTGATCAAGGTTTATATCAGCTAGTAGTCGTGCTGGTGTCAGGAACCCTGATGTAATGCAACGAGGAGGGGACTTCGTCTCTGTGGAATTCTTCCCCCAAACCCATGACTGCAATCCAACCATGAAAGAACATTAAACAAACTGAAATTGAGGAATTTTCTACAAAATACCTGACCATATTCCTAAAAACTTTCAAGGTCATGAAAAATAAGGAAAGACAGAGAAACTGTCACCCACTTAAAGGGACTAAGGGGACATGATAACTAAATGCAATGTGGGATCCAGGATAGGATCCTGGAACCAAAAAAGACATTAATATTAATATTAAAACTTGTGAAAATCTAAATAAAGTCTCTAATTAGGTTAATAGTATTGGGCCAACGTTAATTTCTTGGTTTTGATAAATGTACCATAGTTATATATGATGTTAACATAAGGAAAAGTTGAATGAAGGATGTACGGGAACTATCTTTGCAACTTTTCTGTAAATCCAAAATTACTTCAAAATAAAAAGGTTTTCAAAAGGGAAAGACAACTGCATTTTCCCTCTCCTCTATTTCTTCCTTTACTGGCCTGTTAAATATGATTTCTGGAGCTCCAGCAGCCATTCTGATCCATGAGGCAACCTGGAGGTCACCTTGAGGCTGGCAGTCATGTCCTGAGGATGGCAGGACAGGAGGACAGAAGCATGGGTCCCCAATGAAGCTCAGTGCTATCTTATTTATCCTGAACTCCTAACACCAAACCTTTTTTTTTTAAATGAGAAACAAATAGCCTCTGTTTTATATAAACCACTTATATGGAGACTTTTATCGAGTGCAGCTAAACTTAGTCCTTACTAATAATAGCACTATAGTAAATTCTATGTAATTTCGATCACTGATATAAAAATTAGAATCTTAGCCTTAGAATTGGCCCTAGATTCCATCTAGTCCAACCTGTCATTTTTCATATGAGTAAAAGAACCATAAAGGTGAAACACGTGCCCTGGATTCATCACCTATAGCAAAGTATACATGGGAACCCAAGCCCAGCCCATTCCAACCCAGTTGCCTCCATTGTGCCTCATTGTTTGGTGAGAATCCCGAATGCCAGCATTACAGGATTAGTATAATCGCATACACAAAAGTCCGGTGAAATGCTGCGAGGCAGGCTGCTTCTGATTGTTGCCCTGACTGGCCTACCTCAAGCTAGCAGTAACACTCTTAAGTTTTCCATTTCTGAATCAATTACTGAACACAACAACACATTGGCCAATTATATCATAATTCTGCAAATTTCATATTTTGAGTTTTGTAAACCAGAAGCTCTAATATTAAACATAATGCTATTATAGTCACCTGTTTTTTTTATTAAAGGAATTTAAGAAGGAAAATGTATACTGTTATACCTATCGGTGTTATATTCAGAAAAAAGGGTTCAATAGTTATGTCACTCATTACTAAAAACCCTGTGAAAATCACTTTCCCAATCTGGATTACAAATTTCTTGGTCTGTGAAATGAGGGCTTTAGCTGGTTTGATTTCCTCTGAGTTTCCTTCTAACTCTAATAATCCATAATTCAAAACACTAAACAATTATTCAGCTTTCACTACCCTGTGTGTAATGACCGTTTCAAATTACATACCTTTGCTTTCTTCATCAAGTCTGCTTAAAGCATGCTGTTTACTAGACAGAAAATATTAATCTCTGGTAGATCACATTAATGCTCCCAATTTTTCATCCTTCCCTACATTCTCACCTTTTGCCAATTAACTCTGCTACTCCTCTCACCAATGAGGCAGAGTCGATTTCCCCACCCCTTGAATTTGGGCTTAGCCATGTGATTTGTTTGGGCCCATATTAAATGGTGGGAGTGACAGTATGTCAGATCCAAGCCTTGGCCTCAAGAAGGTTTACATGTTCCACATGTACTCAAGGCACATCTGCCATCGCTGGGAGAATGACAGGCTGAGGATAACTTGCTGGTCCTGGGAGGAGGATGACAGACACATAAAGAACTGCCCTAGGAAAGTCCCCATCAACCTACAGACACATGAGTGAGTCCACCTGACAGCAGAGACAGGAAGAGATCCACTGTACCCTGAAATGCTGTAAGCCACTGTGGTTTTATGGTTGTGTTATACAGCATAGTTATCTGTTAGTTAGCTGATACACTATCTTAAAACCTCACCTTTGGAGGGAATCTATTTTGGGCAAGAACTGGCTATATGTACTTGCCATAAAATACTCTGCAGGGAAGAGACTTGGTTTGCTTGTGAAGAGAAAGATTCCTGTGTCTACTCGGCACCACACTCACGACCAAGCCTTTGCCCAGAGATGGATAAGGAAGCCCACCTCCCCTTCATGTACAACCTCTTGAGCTTTATTCTCCACTCCCCTAGAAGTACACACAAATGCCGAGTCATCTCCACAATGCCACCTTTTAAAATCATGGTTTAAAAAACATTTATACTGGTCTCCATCTTCTTCAGTGCATGAATTCAACCAAACATTGCCTGTTTTGATTAATGAAATGAAATGCTAGTATTGATACCATGGAAATGATATGATTCTTTTCTAACTATGCATTGGTAAGAAAGGAAATTAGATGTCAACACCCTATAATAGGTTGAATATTCCACTTATCCCCTTAGGCAGTAGTGTCAAAAGGCAAATATATTTAGTTGGACCCATTTTGCTTGTTCTTAAATCATTCTGCACATACTTGTTAAGGATCAACCTGCTCTAGTGAACAATGTTCGGGCATCACCCCAGGGTGGGGGCAGCAGCTGGAACCAGAAAATCCCAGGGTGTATCACATGCCAACAACAGAGCAGACCAGGTGCCAGGAGGCCCTACAGGGGTCAAAGGAGACAGCTGGATGCAAAGCCTGGAAGCAGCACAGGGGTGCCAACCACGAGCGGGACAGGGGAGAGGCAAGTGGCTGGACAGAAGGAAGGAGGGCAACACCTAGCAGAAGCCTCAGGACCCCAGTCTCCCGAGGCAGACTCCAAGTCTGAGACCGCTTCCGCCCCCTGCTTTGGGCTTTTCCGCGGTTCCTGGGAATCCGAGGGGAGGAGGCCGAGCCCCGCAGGGGGGCAAAGGCGGTTACTGGTGCCTCACTGAGGGACATCTGGAGAATCAGTTCCTGGCTGCAAGCACTGGGAAGGATTCCTCCTTTTCTCCTTACAAATGCACAAATTCTCGCCCACACACGCACACCCTGTCACGCACACGCACTCTCACCTACAGCACTCTCTCACATACACTCTCTCCCCACACACACACACTCTTTGTCACACACACACTCACACTGCACATTCTGTCTCTCACACACACACAAACTCTCACACCCTATATACATTCTATCTCTTTCCCTCTCTCTCTCTCACACACACACGCACACACACACACACACACACACACACACACACACACATACACACAGTTGTCAGGTCTTATCTGACCCCCCTCAGAAATGTCTATCTCCCCTCCTCCTAGCCTCCATGTTTGGGCCCATGCTGCCTTCCGTCTTTCCACTGGAGGAGTCTCTACGTCTAACTGGGGCCCTGCAGCCAACCTCTCAACCCACGGTTGTCAAGTAACTTCCAAACTCAGCTTTGATCTCTTCACTCTTCTGCTGAGAAGCCATTGTATCCCTCAGGGCTGCAGAATAATGGCCACACCACAAACACACACTCAAGACCCTTTGCTTTGTGACCCCCACCGACTGGCCCTGCCATATGACCCCAAGCCCCAGCACTGCCTGCCCCGCATTCACCCACATCTCTGGCTTTGTTCTTGCATCAAGGTCCACACCTGTTCCCCACCAGGTCAGAGTCCCTCCCCCTGTCCAGACCTGCTCCCAAGGAACCTTTTGGTGGAGGCTTTCTGGAGCCCTGTGGCTGTCACAGCGCCCCCACCCTCATGCCCGCTCTCATACCACCACCACCCCCTGTCATTCCTCATGGCCTTGGCCACTCACAACTTGTCAGACTGGAGCCTCTTTGAGACATATCCTGTGCTTCATTCATCTTTATAACTCTCTTCCCTTCCATAATGCCTAAGCATAAAATAAATCCAATAAAAATATGTTGAGGTAAAGGTTAATAACTGAATCTCTATGAGGGCAAATTAATTTTGTTAATCCCACATCCAGCCAGTTTCCATCACTGGGCAGAGCAGGCTTGCCTAGAGCTCAAGGCTAGTTCAGTTCACTCAGATCCACAAGGAGGAAACTGCTTAGAGCACACACCCTCTTAACAGTCAACCAGAAACATGCATCAGAAAATACCACTCACCTTGCATCTACCAACCATCTGTCTTGTGACAAATGCTCTTGATGAGAAGGCACCCACCATGCAAACTCCCTTCAGGAGACGAGAGGTAGAAGTCGACCAAGAGAAGAAAGGTTGGTGCCAGGGTAGCGCGTGTGAGGGGCCCAGCACCATGAGGCTGCAGATTGAGGCAGAGCCAGAGCAAGCAGAAACTTGCTCGTGGGCAATTTGGACTTCTTTCTCAATGACCAACTATTCAGAACATAAAATGGACTTTCTTAACCGTTTGTAAGTGCACAGCTCAGGGGGGGTGTTACACTCATTCACGGTGTCATGCAACCATCATCGCCACCTGTGTCCAGATCTGTCCAAATTTGGAACTCTATACCCATTAAGCGACAGTTCCCCATTTCCCCTCCCCAGCCCATAGGAACCACCATGTCTGTCTCCATGTCTCTATGACTCAGACTAATCTACGAACCTCATATAAGTGGAATCACATGGTATTTGTCCTTTTGTGATTGGCTTATTTCATGTTAGCACAATGTCCTCAAGAATCACCCATGATGTAGTGTGTGACAAGACTTCCTTCCTCTCTGAGGCTGAATATTCCATCACACATATGTGCCCCGCTGTTCACCCATTCATCTGTCGATGGACACTTCGGTTGCTGTCACCGTTTGGCTACTGCAAGTAGTGCCGCTATGAACATGGGTGTGCAAATATCTCTGAGAGCTTGCTTTCAATTCTTTGAGGTTGTTAAATTAAACAAGGAGGCCCTTAGACTGAGCTGGCTTTAGTGCCTTAGTAGCCTAAATAAGGAAGCCCAAGCCTAAGCCTGTAATGCCTCAAGGTTAAGAAATCAAAACCCGAGGGCAACCCACCATGGCCAGCCAACTGGGCTTTCCAAATAATGTGACCACTTAAACTATAGCCGCATAATTTCCTGCTTTGCCTCCACCTCTTCCCTATAAATGCCTGTCCCCTGGACTCCTATCGGTGGAGGGCTCCTAACCACTTCAGGTTTGGCACTGCCCAGTTTGATTTGATTTCTGCTCAAACAGACTCTTAATTTTTCATGTGCCTCAGTTTGTCTTCTAACAGTTCATTCCCATGCCTAGAAGTGGAATTGCCAGATTATATGACAATTCTATGTTACATCTTCCAAGGATCCACCATATTGTTTCCCATAGTGAGGAATCTGGATTTTATTCTAAGTGAAATTGGAAGCCATGAGGGTTTTGACTGGGGAAGCAACATGATTTTATTTAGATTTTTAAATCATCCCTCCGGCTGCGTGTAAGATGGACTGCAGGTGGGCGAGACTGGCGACGGGAAGATAGTTACAGCGACACGGTCACAACGGGAACCCCAGAGGAAGGCAGTGAGGAGGCAGAGGAGACGGGGTCCACGGTCAGACGAGGCAAAGAAGGTGGAGGGAAGGTGGGACAGACCACAGGAGGGGCAGGTGGGGAAGAAAGAGCTGGAGCGCTCTTGGGCTTCGCCCCGAGCCCCCGGCAGCACGGTGGCGTTGTTTCCTGAAATGGGGAAGGGCAAGGGACGCATGTGTCGTTAATTAATTCACAAAAGTACAAAAACACTGCCGAAATTCTCCCCTCCTTTTCCTTGTCTTCTCTTTTTAATCAGTTAGAAATCGCCATTTAAACGTTGTTCTCTCAGGCCTTGCTATCTAACTCCTCAAGAACAGAAAATTACTAATCAAGGGCTTACGCACAGGTTGGAGTTCTCTGAAGCAGACATGCAACTCCCACCCTCAGGAGGCACAGGCAGTGTCCCTGGTCCACCGACCAGTGAGCGAGGTAGGCTCACTCCTTTGGCAGGCAGGCCAGCAGGGAGTCAGACCACATCTTCTCATAGAGGCTGGACAGCTGGCCAATCAGTAGTCTAGCAGTTTATCAGTGGGTCCCAGCACTCAGGAGGGTCTCCTGAGACCATGTCATCCAGGGTCAGGCTCCAGACAGAAAGTGACCCTTACCACAGATCTGGCCTCTGAGCTCAAAACCCCCAAGAGTCCTGTTCTTCCTGCTGGTCTTCTTGTCCCCGTCACATCTCATAGATAAAGGTAAAAGCTTTGGGAAGCCTGAGATTATTTTTTTTAATCATTCAACAGATATTTATGAAGCACTACCATGTCCTCTTCAATGAGCTGGTGTAAGAGATACAGAGATGAACCAGACTTGGATTCTGCCCTTGAAGAACTTTCAGCAGAGACATCGAGCGGCAATATGAGGCCACACAAGGTTAAATACCAAACGACAAAGAGAAATTCTGTTAGCAAAAGAAAGTGGGACTCATGCTGGCCTTAAAGGGAAAGCACAATTTTTGCAGAGAGGAGAGAGGATGCACCAAGCAGGGCAAAGGGCTCCATCAAAGGCACAGAGGCAGGAGAGAGCAGAGCATTTAGGAGGGAATTTGAAGGCTGAAGGTGCATATGGGAGGATGATAGACTAATCCAGCCATGAGGGGATAGGGTTCAAAGATGAGCAAGAAGGAGAAAAGAATGTTGTCTTAATACCTACTATGTGCCAAGCATCGTTTGAAGTGTCCCGTTTGAAGTGTCATAGCTGTTAGCTCAATCTTCACAGCCACCTCTGAGGAGTGAGACTGAGGTTATATATGGAGCTGAGGCTTAGTACGACCAAAAGTATTTCCAAATAAGACTGCCTGCTGTAAGACCTGTCCTCCAGCTCCTCAGATAAGCAAGGAGAGACCACGACACATGCCCACAGGCCTCCTCTCTCTGTGTTGTCACTGTTGGTATTGCCGCTGCTTATTTTGTGTTTTATCGATTGGTTTGTGTACATGTTATTTAGGCACAGGGAAGAGAAGATCCATTTTTCTTTGTTTCTTGTTGTCGTGAAGCTGCTCTATAAAATAAGAAGCACTCCCCCCCACCCAAAAAGAAAAATGAAGAAAATAAAGAAAAAACAAAACAAAACAAAAAAGAATAAAATAAGGAGCGCTCTTCTTCTACAACTGTGGACCAGAGGCCTCTCTGCAATCTTCACCCCATCCTGTTCCCAAAGTCACCATAGGCTCTGTGGTTTGTCGCAAGAGAAGAGGAGCATGCACTCCTGCCCCAGGGATGTCTAGCTTGGCCTGTGACTTGCCTTGGCTAGTGGAACATGAGCAGAAGTAACAGTGGTCTCAACTAGCCTAGGCCTTTAGAAGCACTACGTGTCTCCAGGCTAAAAGAACCTGCCCGAGGTAGTCCATCAGCCCCAGAAAACAGAGCCAAGTGAACAGACCTGAACTCCAACTGCAGCTGGGAATCCAGTCATTCTGAAATGTCCCTTGTTTACAAATCACTGGTCTATTCCAAATCCCTCATTTTTCAGTAAATACATATGAGACTCACACCAGAGAAATAGTCTGTTGGAGTCTTACAACCAGTTAAAAATTGAGGCTCCTGGTTGCTAACCCACTGTTTTTTGCCTTTACCACCCTATCTCATCAAAGGGATTCCTTGCAGGCTACAAGAAAACAGAGGAAATCCGAGATGCCAACTAAGTAAGTAATTAAGCAGAATAGATGCAGTCAAAAAGCATGAAAGCAAAATTTAACCTGGATAATCCCTCCATAATTTAGAGTTGATCTGTCTAAAAGAGTTCCTGTTGATTTCCCAGGAGGACCTTTTCCTTGAGCTGGAGCCACAGGGAGCATCACAGCGGAAACTATTAACCCCATCATCTTTCAAGGTGTCAGTCTTTTATACCTAAGAAATGTGGCCCAATTTCTTTCATTTTTGAATTTGTGTTTTATTACTAGGGTCTATGGCACTCAAAAATAACATTTCTTTCCTAAATGACTCTGCGTGTTTCTCTCTGATTCACAGATTATGAGCCATCCTTAAGACTCCCTTAGTAATATCACTGACCATAAATATCACTGCCATCATTCAGAGATTCTTATAACCACGGCATGTTAGGGCTGGAAGAGACCTTGGAAATCATCCATTCCAACCCCATTATTTCACAGATAAGGGCAGGACACCGTGGTCCAAGTTAGTGATACTCTGGAGGTCACACCGCCAGTGAGTGGCAGAGCTATCAGTGCCACAGGTGAGATCAGCAGGACCACGCCAGAAATGCACAATAAGTTTAACTGTCTAAGCAAGCCACTGAAAATGGGTCCCTCCATACTTGTTAAGATGTCCAATACCAGGAGCCTCGCTCTGAGGCTGGGAAAGAGGACGGCCCCTACTGGAAGAGACCTCGTTGAAGAGCCACTAGGTCTCCAGGACTAGTGGTGCCTCCGACACCAGGCTGGACCCAGATCTGAGCAGCAGATACCATCCTCCCTTCAGACTTGGACACCGAGACCCCAGAAGGGTGAAGTGCTGCCAGTGGTGGGCTAGAGCCAGCTTGTGCCAGCTCCTGGGAGCCCATAGTTGCATCTCATGAGCCAGTCGTTGAACTATTAGTAACTTCAGATCAGCCAGGGTAGGAGTATTTATACTTGGCAAGTGCTACAAATCAAGGGTGGTGGTGGTGTTTCTTGAGGGCCAATTGACCAGCATGGCGTGGGGACTGTCCCTTTACCAGGGACTGACGGCCTGCCCTAAAACTGACAAGCCCCTTCCCCATAGACCAGGTTACTCAGAGGGAAAAAACCAAAACAGAATCATCAAGGATGCAAGAGCTCTTACGCAGACCCCTGTCAGGGTACAAGAGCCCCAGGACCTCCGTCCCTATGCTAGGAGAACTTGCCTCTCAGAATTCCTTGTCTAAGCCTTCTGCCTAGAATCCCGGCGTCCTGGTTCTTGTTGCCCACCCTAGCCTCTGTTTTCAGCCCTGGACACTTACCACTCTACTGAATCCTCTACAGATTAACCAAGGTGGGGCAATAGCAAGGAAACCAACTCCTTCTCCCCTTTTCCAACCTGAGCTGGAAAAGCCAAATGGAGCCCAGGGCTCCAGGCCTCCTAGTAACTAGCATGGAAACAGAATCATTAACTATCACACGGGCACTGTGGGCCCAGGCCTGTTACCTTCCATGCAGAAAGAATCCACTACTTACTGGAAAACCCACGTGAAGGTACTGCCACATCAAGACTGAGGAAGGAGACCACTGTGTGATCAGCTGCAGGGCAGCATGACCTCAGTGGTCAGGCCAAATTTTCTCATCCATACAAGCCACCTCTGCAGGGCCTACTGCACAAATGGAGAACTCCAACAGCTAGAGCAAAGCCTTGGGTCTGTTCTGGATGAGGGCCCATGCCCATACAAGGGAACCAGTTTCAGGAAGGAGGCCTCAGTGGCCCTTGCAGAGGAACTGGCCTTTGACAAGGGGTCTGGGATTCTACAGCCTGATAATTATAAGTCAAAGGGCACTGGTCTCGTGGCAATGTATCTTCCATTGAGGCAGAAAGCCATTCTGGTTTGAGCCTTAAAGTTCTGGCCTTAACTGAAGAATTTCTCTCTTCACCCTTTCCTCCTAGGGAATGCAGAGCCACAGCAGAAGCGTTCAACCACGCTCCAGATGGCCTCTGCAGGAAAGAACATCTTAGAATCTCCCTTCACCTTAATTTAAAGGCAGTTTCAGATGGATGGAAAACGTCAACAGAAGTGGGAAATTTACATCTTGTTTACATATTCCCAATGCCTAGGAAGTTTAAAAATGAGTAAAAGAATCATTAAAAAAATTAGTGGAGACACCTGTACATATCATCCTGCATAGAACCAGAAGTAAAAACAGTAAAGGCAAAGATGGGTAGATTTGATTACCCAGAAATTTTAAACTTCTTTACATTAAAAAAAACACTATAAAAGTAAAAGTATACGGGGAAGGCAGTATAACACGGAGAAGACAAGTAGTGATTCTGTAACATCCTACCATGCTGATGGACAGTGACTGCAATGGGGTATGTGGTAGGGACTTGATAATGGGGGGAGTCTAGTAACCATAATGTTGCTCGTGTAACTGTATATTTATAATAGCAAAATAAAATTAATAAAATAAAAAAGTAAAAGTACATGACAAATGGAAAAATATCTATAACTTATGACAAATGGCTCATGTCCTATTTTTATTAGAGCTCATTCAAATCAATAAGAAGATATATATTCTAATCTACATTAGAAAAAAAAGACAAATCACAGTGGAACTCCACTGTGCCTCCAGTTCACCATCTGTCAAAAGGGGTTCTGGTAGTATCTGCCTCACAGTGTGTGAGACTCAAATAAAATGAGAAGCGCTTAACACAATTCCTGGCACATAGTAAATGTCTGGTACATGTTAGCTACTGCTAGTAGAGAAAATGAACAATAACTATTATGTAAAAAAAGAACATATTCTGAGGTTTGGCTTTGGCTCTTCTAGGGGCCTAACAATCTGCCTAGCTGCCTGTCCAGTTAAAGGCCAGCTCTGTCCAAGGAGAGAGCCTCTGGTTGGGGGCCCCACTGAGCTGCTAGATTGGAGGGTCCACCTTTGCACCGCTTACCCTGGCTGACATTCTAGCTCCCACATGTACTAGCCTGGTGCTTCCGGCCACCACAGAGCAAGGCCACCTTAGGACTTTCTTTTTTTAACTTCAAAATCCTCCTCGGTACCCAGTCAGGACTAAGCCCGGTCCAGGGTATTGAAGTGGCATGCGATCATTCCCATTTTGAGAAGTCTGGAAGCTGAGTCAGCATGACTTGTCAGGGCCTGAGGCCCACCTCCTAGAGAGGGTGCCTGAGCTCAGTCACCAGCACCAAGTCACCAAAGCACCAAAGAGGGCCTTGCTGAAGAAAGCAGCCCATTCCAGAGTGGGATTTCCCAGAACTGAGAGCCACTCTCGGTCTCCTAGAATGTGGCCCTGTCCACCTGTATCCATCCTGAGATGCTGACTTCAGTCTCCCTGCCCATGCCCTCTTACCACCCTGTTTTTCAGGGCGGTAGCTGCTGCCAGCTCCCCCTGAACGTACACCACCATTCCTGTTCGCAGAGGATGGCTCCCCAGCCATGACCCCTCTCTCCCGAAGAGTCAAGTCATCTTTCGAGCTTAGCTCACAGCCCCACTGTAGCACACTGTCCAGTGGCCACGACACCATATCCTAGCCCTGCTGGTAGAACCTGGCTACATGCCCAAGTTGCAGAGCCCACAGGATGCAGCAACACGGCTGGGTGGGACCCTAGAGACAAGGGGCACTGACGCTCACCACCCACATGGTTTTGCCATGAAAACAACAGAATAAGAAAATGTCCTGGAGGAGGCAGCCCTCCCTGTAAAATCTATTCGGGGAGGGAAGGGTTTCTTTCAATATTTCACAGATTAAAATGATAACAGCGAGGGTTCACTTGGCCTTCCCCTTCCCAGTAGGATCCTGATTTTCCCGATCTCTCTGATCCTGATGCAGAGAGAACAGGGGGCTATATCTCCACAGTGAATGTTACCCTTTGGCATCGATCCTCCTGATGCCAACTGCCAAGCCAGAGAGGAACTCCATGTGACACAGGATACCCAAGCCCAGCCTATAATCTGGCCCAGTAATTGGGTGTTTGAGTCAGGTGAGGGATTAGTGGGAAATTAAGACACCCTGGAGGAAAGATATAAACTTGAGAATCAGACACAGCTGGAAGCACATCCACCCTCTCCAGCCGTGCAATCCTGGCCAAGCTACTCATCCTTTACAGGATCCAGGTTCTGCATCTACAGAGGAGAGAAGAATCTCCACCACATAAGGTCATGGTGGAATCTAAGTAAAATAATGAATGCAAAGGGCCCAGGACCTAGCAAGAGGTCAATGGCAGCTGTTATTATCATTAACCATATTTTGTATCTCCAAGGCCATTCCCAGCTCACAGTCATGCTACACCCTCAACAATAAACTCCATGAAGGCAATGACAGTATTCGGAGTGCTCGTCCCAATCACCTCTGTACCCCTCACCTACCGCCCTGCCAGGCATATTCTAGAGAGCAGACCCTTACATATTCGTTGAAGGAATGATTGAATGAACGCCATTTCCTCTCTGAAATGTGCCTTCCATATTTTAATCATTTCATGAATGATGCATTATTCTATGACCTTTCGGATTTCTATTCAGTCATGCATCTAGATTAAATCCTGATTTACTTTCATGACCCTGAACAGCAAATAGGTCTTCCCCTCCATATCACCCTGCCTACGTGGATATGAGCTCTACACCAAGTGTATCCCTTCATGCAACCAAAACGTTGTGGCTTAAAACTACACAGCATTACCGGCCCCAGTTCTGTGGGCTGACCAGGAGGTTGTGCTGCTGGTCTCACTTGGACTCACCGCTTGGCTGCAGTCAGGCGACTCAGCAGCAGCAGAGGAGCCCAGGCTTCCTTCCATGGCAGCAGGGAGGGTCCAAAAGGGCCCAGTCAGAAGCTGCAAGGCCTTGGGGCTCAGGCTCTGAAACTAGCACAACATCACTTCCATTCATCAGTCAAATTAAGAACGGTGACTTAGGACAAGTGATTCACTTTCTCTGTGCCTCCAGTTCACCGTCTGTACAGAAGGAGTTCTGGTAGTATCTGCCTCACAGTGTTGTGAGACTCAAATAAAATTATCTCAAATAAAGATCAGCACAATTATTTCTAGGGGAGAGGGGCTTAGAGGGAAGAACAGACTACCTCTTCATGCAAGGAGCTTCAGAATATTTTGACCAGGTTCTCAAACCAGATCAAGTATAAGAAAGACACATTCAATTTAACCCACATTGATTTGGAGGTATAGCCCACATTTCCTCTGGACCTACAAAAACTCAAAAGAGTTTCTGACATTGAAAAACATTTTCTGCACATTAGGAATTTTCAAGGCCATTCAGGGTTGCCTGAAACTTCCTCTCCCTGGGTGACTTGATTGAGTCATCATTTCAATGCCATCTATATGCTAATGACCCTCAAATTTATACCTCCAGCTCAATGTCTGACTCACATAGTCAAATCCTGATTTTGCTCCCCAAGTTGCTCCATCCACAGCTTTGCAATCCCGGGAAAGAGTATCCTCAACCACCCAGCTGCTCAGGACACAAACCGAATTCGTCCTCAGTTGTTCCGTCTCCTTTACTCTGAACTTTTAATCTATCAGAAAATCCTGTCAGCAGCATTCCCTCCCAGGCACCTTTCCCCATCTCACTATCAATTTCCTAAGGCTACCATAACAAAATACCACAAAGTGGGTGGTTTAAAACAAAATTATTGCACCACGGTTCTGAAGACGGGAAGTCTGAAATCAAGGTGTTGGCAGGCCATGCTCCCTCTGTGATCTGTAGGGGGGCCTCCCTCCTTGTCCCCTCCCAGCTTCTGGTGGTGGCTTTGATGATCCTTGGCTTGGCGCTACATCACTCCAATCGCTGCCTCCATCATTAACTGATGTTCACCCTGTTCATCTCTGTGTCTCTGTCCAAATTTCCCTCTTCTTATAAGGACACCCGTCATATTGGATTAGGGGCTACCCTAATCCAGCATGGTCTCTTTTAACTGGGGAACATCTGCAAAGATCCTAATTCCAAATGAGGTCACATGCACAGATACGAGGAGTTAGGATTTCACATATCTTTCGGAGAACATAATTCAACCCATAACAACTATTATGATCCCTGTCTAAGCCACCATAACTTCTCACTGCAATCGCCTCTTTCACTAGTTTCCAGTTTCACTCTTGACCTCCAGAAAAAATTAAAAATCTTGGAATAAAACCTGAACTCTTCCTGTCATGGAAAGCCCAAAGCCGTGGTCTGCCCAGCCTCTCCCAACCTCATCCCCCATCACCCTCCTCTCACGTCCATGCTACAGCCACACCGAGGGTCTCTCTGCTCCTGCCAAGCTGGGACCCACTCAGGTGAGAGCCTCTTTACCAGCTGCTTCCAGTGCCTGGAATACGGTGCCAGGATTCAGTGACTCACCCTTCTTGTTATTCACATATAAGCTTAGATGTCACTTCTGCAAAGATCTTCCCAGTCTTTCACATGGTTCCTAATTTGACTCCTTACACAGCACCTATAACTATGTGACTTGTTTGCTTATTTGGTGATTTATTGCCTGTCTACCCTCACTAGGATATAAGTAGGGACTCTGCCTCCATCACCGCTATATGCTCCATACCTAGGACAGTGCCTGGCACAAAGTAGATACTCGATAAATATCTGTTGAAAAAATAAACTGCTTCTTGATTGTCAAGTTCAGTGGGCATTTGTCAATCTTTATCCTAGTGCATTTGACAGGAGTAATCTTGAAATTCTTACCATCTCCTCCCACTCCCAGCCAATGCAAAGGCCATGGTCTCCTAGTTCTCCCTACTGTAATTTCTCTGCTTCCTTTGCATACTCCTCTTCCTCTGTCTGTGCCTTTAATGTCCATAAACCTTAGGGTTCTGCTTTAGGTCCTTATGGTAGACAGAAAAAAAAATGAGCCCCCAAAGATGTCCTAATGCCTGGAACCTGCTAATATGTTACCTCCCAGGGCAAAAGGGACTTTACAGATAGGATTAAGTTAAGGATCTACAGAGGGGAGACTGTCCTGGATAATCCAGGTGGGTCTGATGTAATTACAAGGATCCTTATGAAAGGAAGGCAGGAGGATCAGAGTCAGAGAGGAAGATAAGAAGAAAGCCAAGGTCAGAGTGATGTAGCCAGGAGCCAAGAAGTGTGGGCTGCCTCAAGGGGCAGAAAAGGGCAAGGAACAGACTGAGAGTGCCCTACAGTCTCCAGAAGAAACACACCTGCCAACACCTTGATTTTAGTTCCCTAAGACCCATTTCACACTTCTGACCCCCAGTATTGCTAAATAAATTTGTATTGTTTTAAGCTACTAAGTCTGTGGGAATTTGTTACAGTAGGCATAGAAAACGAATACAGTTGTCCTCTCTCCATTTTATATGTTCTCTTTTGAGAACTTCATCCTCACCCATGGTTTCAATGACCATCTATAAGTGGATGTTTCTCTAAAATTCAGACTTACTGTTGCTGGGGGCGGGTATGGGGGAAGGGTGTTCCCAGCCCGGGGCAATTCCTCCTATGACATTGAGGAAACTGAAATTAGTCAAGGGAAAGGATAGGTTGGGAGAAACCATTTTTTATTGCTCACAGCTTTCTCCAATTCGCTAGCTAGGCCCAGCCCAGTCCGTCTCCTCCAGCCGTGGCTCACTCTGCCGCCACAGCACAAGCTCCCTTTCCCACCCACCCCTTCCAGGAGGAACCCCCCAGTGGGTCCCGAGCAACCAGCAGGCGCCAGACCAATTAGGCATCAGGAAGGGAGGGGAGGAGAAAACGGCTGTCCTCCCTCCACCCCTTGCTCTGGAGGCTGCATCAGTAAACACCTATTGATATATAAATGGATTAAGGCCAGGTGAGAAATTCTGCAATTTACCCAGACCTATTCAACAACTTGTTTAACACCTTTAGCTGAATGTCCTATGTATACACCAAACTCAGTGTGTCCTCAACTCAATCCGTCCCCCTCCGCCCCGACCTGTTTCTCCACCTGTGTTCTGTCTCATGGTGGCAGCACATGCATGTATTCTCCCAAGCAGGGCACCTTAAGGACTCCCTTGCCTTCACCCCAGTGTCCCAGTTTCCAACTCCTGCTAATTTTATCGCATAAACTTGTCTCCTCCTCTCCATTGCCTCTATCACAGCCTTGATTTCCACAATAGTCTTCTAACTGGTCTCACCTCCATCCTTGAACCCATCTTCCATGCTGCATTTTTTAAAAATGCAAGTATATAACCACATCTCTACTTTTTAGATTCTTCTGAGATAGAGGTCAAGTTGCTAAAAATGCAATTTACAAGGCTTCCCTGTCTGCCTCCTACCCCATCACTCCAGCCTCACCTCCTTTGAAAATAGCCCATCTTCCCATGCCCCCAAATGCACTCTTCTGTTAGAAGACAAGGTATAGGGGGGAGGAAGAAAAGGGGGGTAGGGAAAAAAGGTTGGTTTCACTACTAGATCTTTCCTTAGCTCAGTATACCTCTCTAAAACCCCAATCCAACTGACTCTCAATTCAAGAGGAATCGAAACACCCCGTTCATGTAAAACACTTGCAAATGTGTTTCAGCAATTATACATTCTCATTACTCCTCACAACATACCCCAAAAATGCAAAAATCATACCCCAACATGCAAATTCATGCAAATATTAATTCCATTATAGGTATGCCCACCCACAGAAATACACACACAAACTCTACAGACAGATGCTTATCCAGCTGCATGTGCCTTCCCATAACTACCCTTAAAAATTCTCTTATGCAGACACAGCCTAAAGATATGAACATCCAAAGCAGGGGAAACAGTTAACTGCTGTGGCTTGAGAAGCAAGAGAATGAATAGGCTAGGACAGGTGGGAAGGGATGAGGTTGAGGGTAAATGGAAGAATAGAGGAATGAGTATGGAAGATGGAAGAGTCAGCAGGGATACATTAGTTTACCAACATTCCCTAAGCCCCAACAACAGGCCAAATGCCACGCTGCTAAGCAATAATCTTTGCTAAGCAGAAGATTCATAGTAACAGCAGCAGCAGTAATAATAATAACAGCAACTAATACTCCAATGGTCATTATACAGCAGGCACTAAGTGTTATATTAACTTATTTAATCCTCATAATAATTTCATAAGGTAGATACTATTATCCTCCATTTATGGATGATACAATGGAGGCCCAAGAAGGTTAAGTGACATGTCCAGTATCACACAGCTAAAGTATGGCAAGACCTGGATTCTTACCCCAGCTGTCAGGTCCTAGAGTCTGGGTTCTCATCCACCTTCTAATCAACACCCTGCCCAGGAGTAGCTCACAGACCACTAGGGCCTCACATGTTGGAGTGGCGGCTACATGCTTCCTTTCCCTGGAGAGGCAGTGCGGAACAGGAGGCAGTGACATGGACACGAGGCAGGCAGGGACCCAAACCCTAGATCTGCTGCCCACTACCTGTGGAAACTTGGGCAAGTTACGTTATTAACTTCTCCGAGCATCAGCCTCCTCATCCACAAATGAGGATATTGATACCTACTTTGTCAAGCTTTATTCTAGTTAAGAGATATTACATATAAAAGTGCTAAGTACAGTGCAGTGTTTGGCATCAAATAAGGACTCAATAAACAAATTCTTAGTGCTCCAATAAATAATCACTCTTCAACTCCCTAAACCTAAAGCTTTCCAGAAACAGAAGAGCCATTGCAAATTATGGCCCTCAGGCATGTATATGGTTTGGCCAGCAAAGTATTTTTAAAGAGCACAGTAACTGGGCAGGACCTGTTGTGGCCACAGAGAAGCAGCCCAGTGCCTAGTAACAGTTACAGGCACTGCCAGGCCCTGAAGGCATTTTTGAGTTTTCAATTCCTGCATAGAATCAAGGTGTCCTCAATCTGCTTCAGAACTACAGAAGCACACTTTCCCAGGGCAGGCCCTGGACTCTATTGTTTAAATTCTTGTACACCCTTAAGTTTGAGAACCACTGAATTAAAAAGTAAAAAAACATTCTTTTTTCCAGCAAGGTGCATGCCTCAGGGGTGAATGAGTTGACCTGCAATGATGGGAACTTTGGATGTTTCTTTTACAGGAGACAAGAAATAAACAAAGGCCATTTATCTGGCAAGAAGTGGCCCTCAAGCTAAGATTTCCAGGAAATCTTCCAGGGGAAACCACAGTGTCTTCCTTGCCCACATTTCAGAAGCCAGAAAAGTTAGGTACAGCAGGCAACAGCAAGAGTTAATTCTACCAAGTCTAGCCCTGGAGGGAAGAGCTGGAATTGAGGCAGAGGAGAAAATTCCTGGGGGACAGGATCCCTGCCTGTACTGTAGAGGGGTGAGGAAAACAGTCCCCAGTGGCCCTCCCTCGGCTAAGCCCAGAAGGGAACTCAGAGGGCAGCATCGTTGGCCCAAAGCACAAGGGAGCAGAGCCCAGGGGTGACCCATGGTCTGTTGGGGCTGGTGGAACACTGGTATTGATGTTGCATAGGAGCCAACCTTTGGTACAGGCAAGCAGTGAGTCTTGCTGGCTGACTCAATATGCAACTGAAAGTGACCTTAAAATAATTTCCTCATAAAAATAATTATGCCAGAGCTAAAGGTCAAATTGTAACCAAAGATCTCTGAATCACTCCCAGAATTTTCCTCTCTACCTAGGGCTGGGGTCACATAATCCTCCACATCACCATCCCCCAACCCTGAGCACCTGCAGTCTCACCCTGCCCTGAGCCTGGTTAATGGCAGGAGACAACTAAGGGTGCCAGCCCACTTTAGAGTTGACCCTGGGGACTGCCCTGCAGTCCTGGCATCATGCTCTCTCCCTTGCTCCCACCAGGGGCTCCATTTCTGGCAAATGAGCCCCCACCTCCCTGTGGCCAAGTCTCGGTATGTCCCATATGCCCCCTCTCCCTTTCCTTCAATGAAGGACTTTTCCTGAGCCCCCTGGATGAATGACGGCCCCACTCTTTGCAAGTGGAAGGTTCCCACACCAAATGCTCAAGACTCCCAGCATTGTTTGTACCTGGATTCTGCACTGTAAGGATACAGTATTCTCCTAGGAGTTCACCCTCTCATGCTGAGGACCAGAAGCCGGACCTCCTTCTAGTCCTGACCCTTGCACTCAGTACCTGTGTAACCACCCCCACCCAGTGCCTGTTCCAGGCCCAGCCCCTCTCAGCCCTCTGCGCTTTAGCATCTCTTTGTTCCAAAATGTTACTTCTAAAAGATTAGCACATTTATGGTGTCTCTATTTGTACTTCTTTGCCCATCGCTAATTGGGGGTAGGGAGGAAACATAAGAAAAACTGCCTTTATTTTATCTACCATCAAATAAAAATGAATTTTCTTTAGCTCTCCCACCTATAGAAAGCAATACTCAGCTGGAATCCATATACACCTTTTCTGATCATAAAGCTAATTAAAAAGCTGACTAGAGAATCAGAATGTAAACATCAACACAATTAATGAATTTTTAAGTACAATATATAAAGGGAATCATCAATTTCAGATGTTCAGCTTTTGACCAACCTAACCTTTCAACACTTTATACATTGACACCCCTAAAGTCTGAACCACCACTCATATATTATATTTAAGAGTGAAAAAGCTGTTAAATGAACATTCAAGTTCTCCAATGAAAGTCCTGCTTTCCAGACACCATTCATTCATTCCTTCCCTCAACAAATGTTTCCTGAAGGACAATTATGCATCAGGCACTGTGGGTGAAGCACAGAACCTGACCCCATGGAGTAGACAATACAGGTGGGGACACAGACAATAAGCAGGAAGCCCACAAATGATAACTTATGCCATGAACAAACGAATCATGGTACTCTAATAAAAATGAATGGGGAACAACCCCAGTAGCGATGAGCACACCTAGCACCCAGACCTTAGCCTCTAATGCCATTCTCCAATAATGAGAACTAGAGTTCCTTGGTGAAATGGCTGATTCTAGGACTGGGGCAGGAAATATACAAGATTATCCTAGAGCATCTTGAAGTGCCAGAGAGTAAGAAGTTGTTTAAGAAAAAAAATGTCAATCAGTCAATACCTACCCGGGTGGGGCAAAGTCAAAGAGAAACAAGAGTCAACTGAAAGAGCTCCCAATGGCCAAAGCTGCGTAAACTGGGGCAACAAATAAAACAGCATTGGATTATAGCCCAAAGTATAAAATAAATATTCATGAGTCCATACTGATATGAGTAAGTGATTGAATATGTTAATAAAAGAAGAAGAAGCAAATATCCCAAGCAGATCCCAAAAACTTATGTAGGTACTCCAGAAACTCCCCACTCCTTAACTGTGAGCTGTGACCAGTGACTTTCTTACGAGGAGGACAGTACAGAAAGGGGCATGGGTAGGGAGGGAATAATTAATTTTACAGTACAGAAGTCTGACAAATAGTACTTCGGCCAAATTGACATCAACAGTCATAAATCATGTTGATAGGGTACACCCTTGATACGATGTGATGAAAATGGCACTTTACTTGTGTGATTTTTCCTCCCAAAACCATTACCCAGTCTAATGGTGAGAGGAAAAAAAAACATCAAACAAGTTCCAATAGAGGAACAGCCTACAAAATACCTAACCAGAACTCCTCAAAATTGTTGAGATCACCAAAAAACAAGGAAAGTATGAAAAACTTTCACAGCCAAGAAGAACCTAAGAGATATGACAACTACATGTAATGTGGTTATCCTGAATGAGACCCTAAAACAGAAAAAGGACATCAGACAAAAACTAAGGAAACCTGAATACGGACTTTAGTTAATATTAATATACCCATATTTGTTCATTAATTGAGACAATTGTCCTCCACTAATATGTTAAGAGGGAAAACTACACAGTACCAAAGGATTCTCCGTAGTGTCTAGCTCAATTTTTCTCTGAAACTATTCTAAAGATCACAGTCTACTGATAAAAAGAAATGGGGAGGTGAGCCTAATTTAAACAGAATGGTCTGAGAAAGCCTCACTGGGAAGTTAATTTTCAGCCTGGACTTCATGAGAGCAAAGGAGAAAGAATGTTCAGAGCTTAGGGAAGAGCATGTGCCAAATGCCTCCAGCAGGAGAGAACCTAGAACATCTCGGGGAATGGAGATAACACGGGCATTCCTGAACTGGCATGAAGAGAGAGGAGTGCTGGGAAATAAGGCGGGGGGGTAAGTCGGAGACCACTCAAGGCTTCAGCTCTGCTATAAGGAGATCTAATTCTAAGTGTGGTGGGAAGCAACAGAAGGCGTGCAGTGCCCTTAGCACAGCCATCTTATTGGCATACAGTATTGAGCAATGCTGGTACAACCAAGGGATATTTTATTACATTCACTGATTTGATAAAAGTGGATGGGAAAAATCCATCAACATTATCCACCACATAAACAAAAAGAAGGACAAAAACCGCATGATAATCTCCATAGATGCCGAAAAAGCATTTTACAAAATTCAACATCCATTCATGATAAAAACTCTCAACAAAATGGGTATAGAGATAAAAAATAAATAAATAAATAAATAATTTTAAAACCGGTATAGAGGGAAAGTACCTCAACATAATAAAGGCCATATATGACAAACCCACAGTCAACATTATACTTAACAGCGAGAAGCTGAAAGCCTTTCCTTTAAGATCAGGAACAAGACAAGGATGCCCACTCTCTCCACTTTTACTCAACATAGTTCTGGAGGTCCTCACCACAGCAATTAGACAACAAAAAGAAATAAAGTGCATCCAGATTGGTAAGGAAGAAGTTAAACTGTCCCTGTTTGCAGATTACATAATACTGTAAGTAAAAAACCCTAAAGAATCCACTCCAAAACTACTAGATCTAATATCTGAATTCAGCAAAGTTGCAGGATACAAAATCAATACACAGAAATCTGTTGCATTCCTATTTAGTAATGATGAACTAGCAGAAAGAGAAATCAGAAAAATAATTCCATTCACAATTGCATCAAAAAAATAAAATACCCAGGAATAAACCTAACCAAGGAAGTGAAAGACCTATACTCTGAAAACTACAAGACACTCATGAGAGAAATTAAAGAAGATACCAATAAATGGAAACACATCCCGTGCTCATGGATAGGAAGAATTAATATTGTCAAAATGGCCATCCTGCCCAAAGCAATCTACAGATTCAATGCAATTCCTATCAAAATACCAACAGCATTCTTCAATCAACTAGAGCAAATTGTTCTAAAATTCATGCAGAACCACAAAAGACCCCAAATAGCCAAAGCAATCCTGAGAAGGAAGAACAAAGCTGGAGGGATTATGCTCCCCAACTTCAAGCTCTACTACAAAGCCATAGTAATCAAAACAATTTGGTACTGGCACAAGAACAGAACAGTAGACCAATGGAACAAACTACAGAGCCCAGATATAAACCCAACCATATATGGTAATTAATATACGATAAAGGAGCCATGAACATACAATGCGGAAACAACAGCCTCTTTAACAACTGGTGTTGGCAAAACTGGGCAGCTACGTGCAAGAGAATTAAACAGGATTATTGTTTAACCCCATACACAAAAGTAAACTCAAAATGGATTAACGACCTGAAGGTAAATCATGAAACCATAAAACTCTTGGAAGACAACATAGGCAAAAATCCTGAATATAAACATGAGCAACTTCTTCCTGAACAGGGAAACAAATGCAAAAATGAACACATGGGACTACATCAAACTAAAAGGCTTCTGTACAGCAAAGGACACCATCAACAGAACAAAAAGGCATCCTACAGTATAGGAAAATATATTTGTAAATGACATATCCAACAAGGGGTTAACATCCAAAATATATAAAGAACTCACACGCCTCAACACCCAAAAAGCAAATAACCTGATTAAAAAATGGGCACAGAATATGAAGAGACAATTTTCCAAAGAAGAAATTCAGATGGCCAACAGATACATGAAAAGATGCTCCACATCACTAATCAACAGGGAAATGCAAATTAAAACCACAATGAGATATCACCTTACACCAGTAAGGTTGGTAAGCATCGAAAAGTCTAAGAATAAAAAATGCTGGCAAGGATGCGGAGAAAGGGGAACCCCTCTACTCTGTTGGTGGGAATGTAAGCTAGTTCAACCATTGTGGAAAGCAATATGGAGGTTCTTCAAGAAACTAAGAATAGAAATACCATTTGACCCAGGAATCCCACTCCTTGGAATTTACCCAAAGAATACAAGTTCTGAAATTCAAAAAGACATATGCACCCCTATGTTTATCACAGCACTATTTACAATAGCCAAGATATGGAAGCAACCTAAGTGTCCATCAGTAGATGAATAGATAAAGAAGAAGTGGTACATATACACAGTGGAATACTATTCAGCCATAAGAAAGAAACAAATTCTACAATTTGCAACAACATGGATGGAGCTGGAGGATATTATGCTCAGTGAAACCAGCCAGGCAGAGAAAGACAAGTGCCAAATGATTTCCCTCATTTGTGGTGTATAAAAACAAAGCAAAACTGAAGGAACAAAACAGCAGCAGACTCACAGACTCAACGAAGGGACTAGTGGTTACCAAAGGGGAGGGGTGGGGGAGGGCGGTTGGAGAGAGAGGGAGAAGGGGATTGAGGGGTATTATGTTTGGTACACATGGTGTGGGGGTCACGGGGAAAACAGTGTAGCACAGAGAAGGCAAGCAGTGACTCTGTGGCATCTTAGTACACTGATGGACAGTGACTGCACTGGGCTATGGGGAGGGACTTGATGATATGGGTATATGTAGTAAGCACATTGTTTTTTCATGTGAAACCTTCATAAGGGTGTATATCAGTAATACCTTAATAAAAAAAAGTGAATGGAAAATGATGTATGAAGATAAAGACTAGAGGTCTCAAACATTTTGGGGCAAATATGGATACTACTAAGAAGACTAGAAGGCAAAACTAAAAATGAAACTAAAATCATCTTTGGACATTCATTGCATTTAAGCAGAAAGTAGGATTTATTGTGAAAGAAAGGAACAAAATTAAGGGACATCTAGACTATTCCATTGAAGATGATATCTGAAAGAACATTCATAAATTTTTCCATCTCTGAGAACAAAACCTTCCTTTAAAACATGCAAGTCATCTTATCTTTTGCTCTTTTTTTGCATGACTTGAGGGACAAAAGAAAGGGAATGGCTTTTATGCTATCTTCAAATAAGTCTTCTGTTTAACAGCTTGACTGATGTTAGACAAAATTTTGACCGAGTTCATGTTTTCTTCCAAAACCTTCCGCACTGTACTCTGCTTCTCAAGTTCAGCCCACATCCACACCCTGAAGCACACCCACATGCACTACCTGCCCCAACACAAACCTCCACCCTCACTGTCAGGATACAAAGCCCTGGGCTGAACCACTTGGGCCTGCATTCTCCTTTCTGGGGTCTCCTTTCCCCAGACCTTGTGAAGAACTGGTGAGTAGTCTGTTAAACTAATTCTCCATAAGGATGTACATGGGTTTTCCCTTAAAATTTGAATTTTAAAAGAGATCTCATGAAAATAAGAATATCTCACCAAGAAACAAATCTCTCCTAATACACATTTTAGGAGTTCTGCCAATCTGGGGGGTGAAGAGAGATTTTATAGAATGGAAACTTCTAGCATCTACCTTCTCTGGCACCACATGGACAGCCAGATACTGTGCCAGCAGAGAAACCCATTATTTTTTTTATAAGGTATCATTGATATACAATCTTATGCTCAGATTTCACATGAACAACATTGTGGTTACTACATTCCCCCTATTATCAAGTCCCCACCATACACCCCATTACAGTCACTGTCCATCAGCATAGTAAGATGCTATAGGGTCACTACTTGTTTTCTCTGTGCTATACTTCCTTCCCCGTGCCCCCCCTAAATTATGTGTGCTAATAGTAATGCCCCTTAATCCTCTTATCCCTCCCTTCCCTCCCACCATCCCCAGTCCCTTTCCCTTTGGTATCTGTTACTCCATTCTTGGGTTCTGTGAGTCTGCTGCTGTTTTGTTCCCTCAGTTTTTGCTTTGCTGTTTGTTATACTTCACAGATGAATGAAATTATTTGGTACTTGCCTTTCTCCACCTAGCTTATTTCACTGAGCATAATACCCTCTAGATCCATCCATGTTGTTGCAAATGGTAGGATTTGTTTTCTTCTTATGGCTGAATAATATTCCATTGTGTACATGTACCACATCTTCTTAATCCATTCATCTACTGATGTACACTTAGGTTGTTCCCATTTCTTGGCTATTGTAAATAGTGCTGTGATAAACATAGGGGTGCATCTGTCTTTTTCAAAACTGGGCTGCTGCATTCTTAGGATAAATTCCTAGGAGTGAGATTCCCGGGTCAAATGGTATTTCTATTTTTAGTCTTTTTAAGAACCTCCATACTGCTTTCCACAATGGTTAAACTAATTTACATTCCCAACAGCAGTGTAGGAGGGTTCCCCTTTCTCCACATCCTCGTCAGCATTTGTTGTTGTTTGGAGAAACCCATTTTATCATTTAATAATGTTAGTCTATTCCCTTTTCACCAAACCATACTCCATTTTGTTTTTAAGGGGGGAAAAAAAGTATTAACTTTGGTACTCTCAGAAACTCTTAATAAATATATTGCTAACTGTTGATTCAAATATAACATGTTTACTTCCATAGCTGTAAAATGTACTCACTGAACATTTATTAGTTATGTGCCAGCACTGTTCTGGAAGCTGGGGATATAATGATGATAAAGTCAGACAACATGCCCACTTTTGAAGGACTTATTTTTCTAGTTCAAGTTTTTAAAAAGCCAAACTCCAATAAAAATGTAGTTAAGCCAAAAACCCAATGAAATATGGAGACCTGGCCCTAGACAGTCAACAGGAACTTAGGACCTGCCAAACAAGGGCAGGAGAGCTGGAATGAGTCAAGGTCTCCTCCTCTCAAGCAAAGAATACTGAATGTGCAATAAGGGTTTTGCTCAGGAAGAGCTAAGGAAATACTCAGCCTCTGAAATTGTATAAAAACAAATGTTGAGGGGGAACCAGAGTTTGTTAAAGAAGGGCTCCGAGACAATAGCAAATGTAGGTAAAGATGTGGGGCAACTGGAGCACGTATACTTTGTTGGTATGACTCAGTCACTTTGAGAACTGCAAGTTCCTTATAAAGTTAGATGTACACTTACCAAATAATCTCACCCTTAGGTAACAACCCAAGACAAATGAAAATCTATGCCCACCAGAATGTTTTTAGCAGATGTATTCAAAATAGCCAAAAAACTGTAAACTACCAATCAATGGCCATCAACAAGGAAGTAGATAATTGTGAAACATTCATACAATGGAATAACACCAGTAATAAAAATACGCACAATATGGGTAAATCTCAGAACATCACGATAAGCAAAGAGACTGGTCACCAAAGAGTACACACTATGTGTTTCCATTTATATGTATTCCAAAACAAGCAACCTAATCTATACTGAAAGAAATCAGATCTGAGGTTGCCTACTATGGGAAAAGGTAGAAAACTGATGAAGAAATGGATGGGGGACAGAGATATCCTGCCCCTTGTCTGGGGTGATAGTAATACCCAACTGTCAACACACATCCAACAAAACACTTAAGATTTGGGCATTTTATTGTGTGTCAATTAAGACCCAATTTTTTTTTTAAGCCTTAAGGCTGATTAACATCAGGTTAACAGTAAAAAGGGCACAACTGTCAGTAAACACCTGAGAGAAAGAGTGCACAAGGCCTTAGTGGCTACCACTGGCACTCTAGCGCATTAGTATCAGGTTGGTGAGACCGGGCCAAGACAACTTTATGGCAAAATGCCTCTGACATTCAAAAACAACTTCCTCACAAATCATCTTTAAGAAAATAGTAACTCCCTTGTAAAAACATCTATTGACTGTCTACCAGGGCCAGGCACAGAACTGAGTGTTGGGAATTCAGCCCCACATCGGATCATCTCCCGTTCTAGTGAGGAATGGGGTTGCAGCAGGGGAAGGGGAGCCCCTATAAAATCAACAAAGAAGTTAGATAACTTCAGATGCTGATTGATCACCTACTCAATTTGTATATAAAAGGTTGCCTTGCTTTAAGGTTTTTTTCTCATTAAGTTCTAAGATGAGACAGAATGATGTAGCAATGAAAAGCACACATGGGCTATGGCTACAAGCATTTGCTTAGCTGCTTACTGTAATTCCTGGCACATAGTAACCTTTCAGTGAGTGTCAGTTACTTCCCTCCTCCCCCTCCTTTCATATAAGTGAAACAAACTTTGAGAATATATGTGCAATTAGAGACATATACAAAAATATTCCTAGTAGTTTCACTCATAATAGCCAACACTGGAAACAGACCCAAACGCTAGAGTGGATAGATAAATTGTGGTTATCCATATAATGGAATTCCTCCTTGCAATAAAAAGAACAAACTGCTGCTATAGAGCAGTTAACCCAGATGAATCTCACAGACATAATACTGAGTGAAAGAAGCCAAATACAGACGATCACATACTATACAACTCCTTTATGAGAAGCTCAAGAACAGGTCAAAACAATCTGTGATAACAGAAGACAGTGGTTACCTTTGGCAGGAGTTGTTACCCAGAAAGGAGCACAAAGAAGCCTTCCTAGCCATCAGAAATGTTCTTTATCTTGATTCAGGGGTGGTGACATGGGTGTATGCACGTGAAAAAAGTAAGCTCTTCACTACAGATTTATGCACTTTACATATGTTACACATCAATTAAAAAAAAAGAATCTAACTGCAATTAGCAAAATAAAGCACTTCTGGGATATGAATATTTCTTACATAGTCTCTCATATTTTCAGCCACTAATGGTGTCAATAAATGGAAATGCTGGAGCTCTTCTTTCATGAACAGTTGATTCATTCAATACACACTTCCTAAGCATCTCTCAGCTGCCAGGCACCATGCTAGGTGCCCAGAACACATGAATGAACATGACAGCACAATCCCTACCCTTAAGGGCATCCCTGAAATGAGCAGTCAGCCATGTAACTGACTATCCTGGGGCAGCTGGTGGCAGCGCCTCTACATGTGGCCACAGGGTCCTGTGGGAGTTCAATGACTTCCTAGGAGAAACCTGAGGCCCTAATTCTAACCCAATAACTGAAACATCGTGTGTGGTCATCCATTTCTCCTGAGAAGCAATATGGGTAATAAATCTCAGATCATGGTGTTTAATTGCGATTGACATTTCTAGGTCATTGGTGGTGATGGCAAATATACTCCTGGAAGACTCCTCATCAAGGACAATGGCAGAGGAAAGGAGGCTAATTTCAGAGAACGTGGCCTTGCTTCCAACCTGCTGAAGAAACGTCTAACGGAAGACTCTTTGTTCTCTTGTGTGGGAATCATGAAACAACTTGAGCAACTGCCTACCATCCTCATCACGGGGCCCCAGGATTCTGCCCTCCAGATGGTTCAAGAATTAGCCCCATGCAGTATTAATGTGTGAAACATGACAAAACACTTTGCTCTTGTTTCTGGCATGAATAATTTAACATATTTTTAGTTTTATTTTCAAGAATCGAGGTTAATCAATATTGCATCTAAAGTCACCCTGATTTAGAGGCACTATCTTCCCCTCATTGTAGGGGAGCATTTTTAAAAGGCTGAGTGGCAAAAATGGGAACAAGTAAGGTGTCCAGGAGCCATTCTGCCTTACCAAAGGGGATTATGACCAAACAAATGTCATAATCCTGAACTAAAAAAGAAAAATCAGCCTCTGGAGAGAGCAAGAGAAAAGGGTCTAGGAAGGCCAGTGATTCCCAACATGGTCACATTTCTCACTCTTCCTAAGGCCAAGCAGGCAGTTATTCCCAACTCTAACACTGACAAGACCAGAAAGGAGGCCCAGCAGGACTAGTGCTTGGTGTCTAGATATGACCAATAAGAAGGGTGACCAGATGCCCTGGCTTGTCTGGGACAGTCCCAGAGTAACTTGTTATGAATAATAGTAGTGCCCCAGTTTGAATATTATAAAGTCACCTTGTCACAAAGGAAAGCAACAGCTGGTAAACTGGAACCGACACAGCCTTTGCGGGAATGGAACCAGATCCTCTTACATCCTATGGCCCACCTTGGGCCCACTGACACAGGTGCAGACCCCAGGACCGACAGACCGGAGAGGAATACAGTACAAAAGGAACTGGGCCTAAAACAAGAAATTCTAACTGTAAGCGTGAAAAAACCTCTAAAGAAGCAAAGACAACTACTCAGGGAGGCGAAAGAGGAAGCTGTCCCCCGTGGATATCACAGGGCTGCAGTAAAAAGTTACATAAACTGAGAGACTTGGACAGAAATTTACTCTCATGTTTCTGGCGGCCAGAAGTCCAAAAATCAAGGTGTGGGCAGGGTTGGCTCCTTCTGGGAGGATCTGTTCCATGCTTCTCTCCTAGCTTCTGGTGGTTTCCCAGCAATCCTTGCATTCGAACATTCCAGCCTCTGCCTCCAGCTTCACAGGGTCTTCCCCCGTGCATATCTTCGTATCTCTGCATCCTCTTCTCTTCTTATAGGGACACATGTCATTGGATTTAGAGCCCACCTTAAATCCAGGATGATCTCATTCTGAGATCCTTAATTAAGACTGCAAAGACCCTTTTTCCAAATAAGACACCTTCATAAGTTCCAGGGGTTAGGATTTGAACACATATTTTTGGAGGCCACCATTCAACCCACTAAAAATATATACAAAATAGTGTCTAGGTGACCCAGAGTTCACCAGTCTTTAAAAAAAAAATCAAAAGTTTCTCTAAGCTAAATCTGGAATAAGGAGAAAAGGGCTAGCCTCCCTGAAGGAGAGAGATTATAAGCGAACCAAATGTCCATGGGGTGGAGACTCTCCTCTAGTCCTGTTTCTGTGGCCCCTACATCCAAGAAGGAAAGGCTGGGATAGCTGGTGGTCATTTCATTCCCCCTCTCTGGCCTACAAGGCTTTCCCTTTATTCACTGTTGATTCAACACAGCATCATGGCGCTGAATGCAGCAGAGCTGCCCCGACACATCTCTGCCTGGCCCCAACGCCTCCATACTTCCCACTTTTTGGTCATCAAATATGTCGACTTGCCCCACCCCCACACACACGTTGGGGGAACACAATACAGGAGATTGGGCCTCCTTCTCAGGCCACAGCCATTAGAAATGACCAGTGACTTCAATCTCAAAAGTCCCCCAGGGTGTTTCTAGACCAAGATCCTCACCTAACTGTGTGAATTAAACACCATCCACCAATCCAATATTGCATGTCCACTGCCCATCAAATGTCTGCAGCTACAGATGAGACAAAACAAATTGAAAGGTAAATTCTTAATGTAATCATCTTCCAGGACATGTCAGTCCCTTGATCAAAGCATCACTGGCCACCAACTGCCATAGCAGAGTTTTCCCAATGGGTTTTCATGTACCTCCAGAGCACAGGGAAGGGCATAGGGGCAAGAAGTGAGAACGGGTTCAGGGGAAGACATTCCAGATTCAAAAGGCACATCTGCAAGGCTTTCACACACCAGTCCCGGCCAGCATCCCGGCCTCACCTCTTGTTAATTGCCTGCATGCACCACCTCCCCACCTCATCTCTTCTGTGTGCCAATACACTGCTTGTCTTCAAGCTCATACTCAGAATGCCTCTCCACTCACCTTTGAACCAGGTGTCCCGTCAGGTATCCATCCTCCATGAGGTCTTCTTCCTCCACTCCAGATGGCCTCTCCTTTCTCTGAACTCCCAATGCAATGATCTGACCACTCATTCCACAAAATCTGGACATCTCTTAACCAGTGTCTTGCTCTACTCCTATTCCCAGTTAGTCCCAAGCCTTTTAGGGAAGGAGCTCTTGGCCTAGCCTCCACTTAGCAGTCACAATAATGTCTACTAACAAAAGACAAGGTTACATGAGGGCCCATGAGAAATTCCAGAGATGCACTTTAATGGGTAGGTAAGAATGAACCAAAGACAAAGGTGTACTTATTTCTGGAGTTTCCAGTGCCAAAGCAACATTTCCAACATGCTGCCCTCCTTCACTTGGAAAACTGCAAATGTCAATTGTGATTAAAACAGGAACTTTATTTTTCCAGTGGGTTTAAGATGGTATGGGGTGTTGGACTGCACTTCCTTCCAAGCAGTTAGGAAGCTAAGTTTAATTGTTTGCCAGATTTTATAACAGTGCTTCTTCCTGAAGTGATATATGGCATATGTTGTAAACTAACGCAAACTAAAAAAAAATTTTTTGCTTTGAGAATTTTTTAAATGTCTTACTGCCTCTTGAACTAAATGGTGACACCAGAGAATGTCAAATAAAAGTGGGGCTGAGACTGGAGAGAAGTTCTCTTCTAAATCAAACACAGACATTGTCTGGGAAGCATTTTGGAGGCATTTTTTAAGTTCCTTTGACAAGAAACAACTAATTAACATCCTGATAGGGGGCCCCAGGTATTTCTTTTATCCTTGGTTATCCAGTAAACCAAAGCACAAAAAGGATAAAAAAGCCAGGGAGATGTGGGGGTCAGGGGTAGCTTAGGCAATTCTAAAAGCTTTCCTTTTACATTTTTTCTCTTTTGACTGTTTGGTTAGATAATAGGACTTGAAATTCTAGGGAGGAGGAAGGTGATGAGTAATGAGAAAGAAACCAGCTCTGTAATCTTCTCTGAAAGGTTTTTATTTCCCACAGTGTATTTTTCTCATAGGAAAAATAAAAATCATATCCCTACCTTGCTTATGTTGAAATTTCAAATATTCACAATATTTAGAATACCATATGTTAGGCATCAATTCAACAAATATTTATTACATGCCTGGCACTGTGCTAGGTGCTGGGGAAACAAAACAAAACATGACTCTTCCCTTCCAGTAATGTAGGCAGGTAGATGCTCTGAGGAATCTCTAAATGAAGACAAACAGGAGCCCTAGCTTCATGGTGCTTACAGTCCAGGGGACAATGCTTGTCAATATTGGAGAGGAGTTGGGGAAGAAAAAGACAAAAATGGGTCCACTGAAGCAGAAGTTTATTCCTTTAAAACTTTAAAAAACTGAAAGTTTAATATCCCTCTAAGAAAGAGGCAACCAGTATGCAATTCTAGCATAAACACGAGTGTCACAAGGTGTTCTAGAACAAAAGAGGCTAGATCGCTGGCTCCCTCATTATCATCCAAGGAAGCCAAGTCCCATGAGGTCAGTTCACAGTGGCCACTAGTGTAGATAAGGGGATTAGACCCCATGTCCATAAAAAGCAGGTGCACAGCCACTAACAGCTGCCTTCTCCTCTGCAGGATGCAAGCACTTCTTCGCTGGACTCAGGAGTTCAAAGGGATAATGTGAGGGGCTAAGAGGAGGAACTACTTGTGTTCCTGCTGTTTCCCACCTCTGCTATGGAAGGGTGATGTCCAGAGCAGTGTGGTCCTCAGAGGGTCTTTGTAACAGACAGTACCACCACTGGCCCTCACGCTAGTCATAAGATAAGGAAGGTGAGAGCCTCCTGGTCACCTGAGCTCTCATTAAACACCTGAACATCCATCAGATCTTAGTGTTGTTCTCCCTGCACGATCTGATTCCAAAAGTCTCTCCTTCCACAACTTGGGCATGATTCCTATTTTTCTGTGGCTCTCCACTAGAGCATCAAGAAACAAATAAAAGCAAGCTGAGACAAGTGGGACAACATTCAGTACACTCAGAAGAACCTTAAAAGGGGTCATGATAATTCAAGGAAAAGAACCAGGGGCATCATCAGAATGTTGGGCATAAACAGAATGTGGAACTGGCCTGACCACAGACTGAGGCTCCTGGCTGGCCAAAACAGGAATTTCCAGAGTTTAGGTTTTTCTTCTTGTTCTGACCAGTGGCCTTGATCCACCTGAAAATGGGCAAGAAATACTGTACTTGGCTATGGAAATAAATAAGCTATAATGGTTATCTTTATAGTTACATAAAAACAAGCTATTATAGTTATCTTCATTCAGAGCCTTCGGTTTCACAAAGAAAAGAAACAAGAAAAATAATGGGCAAGATAAAAAAAGGAAAAAGCCCTTATCCATAATTTTCTCCCTAACCATCATGATATATTACATTCACGTAATCACATTTAAAGTTGAGTCTACGGTCCAGTAGAGCATGAGACTCTGAGTTGAGTCTACAGCCCCCATACAGTACATTCATGGGCCATTGGACCCCACACTTTGTCTTCCAGGATGCTGGTGGTATTCCTCTAATGCAGGTAAAGCACCTTTCTAAAACAGATGGAATTTGTGCTGTATAATCAGTGTCTTTTGTTTTACCATCTTGTGTTCTCAGGACCTTCTGAGGCTGACGAGGATAAAATTCTTAAATGTAATAGCAACTGATAAAGATGCTACAATAATGGCCCATTGATAAATACATTATCAATAACAATTTCCTAATCTACAGTGGATTAACAGCCTGTATTAGACAAAACAGGCCTGAAATTCAACTTTTTTTCCTTCTTGAGATGTCATTATAAAGTCCCTCATTGAGGCATATTTTTCTGAGCCTTTTTCCTTCATTCTTCCATTTTTTTCCTTTACCCTGTTCTGCCTCTTTTCTTGACCAGCCAAAGTCTTATTTACTTATTAAATGAAAGACCTTGAATATATTATGTTCCAGTTTTCCAGGGGAATTTTCAGGCCATTCTCATTTACTTTAATAATGTATTTCAAGTTGGACAGAGCAGATCAAATATGCCTGTTTCTCTCCTCTCCACAGTAATTCCACGAATACAAGGAAAGGGACTACAGGGGGAAAAAAAGTTACGATTCCACAAAGACAAAGCAAGCAGAGACAACATCAATACATGAACAATTTCAATAAAGTTTTGGAAGGCAGCAGGTGGAAGAGGGTGGCTGATGGAAGTTACAACCTCAGCAAGGCAAAGGGGGATGCAAGCGAGGAGGGAAGACTCTCCACCGCCCAAGCCCAAGGGAAACTCAAGACTTATGGGCAACAGGTACTCAGAGAGAAAAAATAAACCAGGCCTCAAAGAAATAATCCAAGAGGCATCGTCTTTCTCATTACCCAGAAACCAGTAGATTCAGTCTTTCAATTTGTGACAGTATCCATTTCAATCTTTCTACCTAATCAAACTATCAACCAAGAATAAGAATAAAATCATTCCAAGCAAACAAGGGCTCAAAAATACACACTTTTGAAAGAAGCTACTATGGGATGTGCTACAGCAAAAAGAGGAAGTAAACTAAGGAAAGAGAAGACACGGCACCTATGAAAAAGGACTGTAAGCAGGAGAGTGGTCAGCTGGAGTTCTGGCTCACGGGGACGCTATCAGCATCCTAAAGACAAACCAACCAGAGCAGGATGAAAGGTCTCTGAGAGGGGAGAAGGGCACCTAGAGATTTTCTTTCATGTTGAGGTGTTTGGAACACAATATTGGTAGGTATTTGACAGATCTATTAAAATTTGGGGGAAATTAGCAATAGACACATAAAACGCTGAGAGTTTTTTTAAAGGCAAATAAAACAAGGTACAAGAAGTAAATATAATCATAGTGCAGAATTTGGCTCAGAAGTAAATGATATTTACACAGTCATAATAATGTAAACACTGGCAAGGGATTTAACTAAACACTCATATAGTTATAATGAGAAAATGAGAGGGAGCTGGGTGAAGGGTGGGATATAAGAACTACAATTCAGTCAACTACGTCAGAAAATTAATATGTATTATCTAATACTGTCTAAGAAATAGAAGTTTGAGTATGTGAATTTTAAATATGGTGCTAAATGAGGAAACAACGCTAAGCATCTGAAGGGCCTGACTCTAAAAAGCTGCTTGGGAAATGGGAGGCAAGGGACTGGTTTTTTTTTCTTTAGGACACTTTTAGATGCATTTTACAATCACTGTTCATTTGATTAAGAAGCATTAATTAAAATTTAATTTAACTTAAAAATCTGTGTCCCATTAATATATACTCTGAATTAACATTTTTATAAAACCTGCAATTATCTTGTAAATAGCATAATTGTATTGTGTTGCACTATTTTATTAAAAACACTTTATGAAATGCAAACATTCTAAATAATCCACCATTTAAAAAACAAACTAACAAGGATATGAGTGCTTTGTAACAGACACATCTGCTCATCAGATCGTCCCAACCTGATAAGTACATGTTACCTTTTCCTTCCTTCTGCAGATGAAGAAAGGGAGGTTCAACTTGCCCAAGGTCCCAAGACTCATAAAGAACAGAGCCAAGATTTCACCTGGGTCTTTTGCCTCCAGGTGTATCCTGGCACACCACTGATACCACCTGTCTGCTCAAAGCCAAAACCATCAATGCTAATACCCCCCAATTGTGCCTACAAATATGTAGAAAGACAATGCCTTTCACAAAGCTACAGTTACAAGATTTATCTGCACCCACCTCACCCTCCCAACTGGTCTAAAACCCAGCACTTCTTCAAAACAACCAGACTAGCAAATGCAGCCCATGCCCTATGGCCCTTTCAATCCCGTGATGATGGCAGAGCCCAACCCTGCTCCAGCCGTGTTCACCAGAAGGCAGAGAGAAGCTCTTCCCACGTCTCTGTCCCTGCACCTGAAGGAGGGGAGATCCAACCGGAGGCCTCTCCAGATCCAGGTGCTGCCATGGACCCCTCTCAACCCGCAGGCCCTAGCTCCCTGCACCAGCCCTTCATCCCATCTCAGCCTGCCCTCCCTATTTCTGAGACTGGACCAAACAGGAATTCTCCAAGACAGGGATTCCCCACTGAGGACACTTAGCAAATCCATCTGAAAAATCCATCAAAGCACATAATAAAACATTTGCCAAGTGCCAGGACAGAGAGCACAGAAGTCAACAAGGGCTTAGCAGACCTCAGGGCCTCACCCACACCCCCCAGGGCTCCTTGGTCCCTGCAGGTGGGTCCTCTGCTTCCACCTGCCCATACCTGAGTCTTTACCTGAAGGCTCTCTCAGGCCGCCAGAGCCCTCAGGGAGCAGGCAGGACAGATAAGTGCCAGGCAGCCAAAGCCCCTACCCACAGCAGGCCTCAACACATGGCCAAGTGCATGAAGAGAACAGCATCCTCATGAGTCAGCACAAGCTAGGAGCCTTTTCTGCCCCATCTCCGGGACCTCGGCGGGACTGAGCCCCAGCTGCCCACAGAAATAAGCAGCTCAACAACTTACCAGCCCCATCCTGCCTCAGGTGCCCTTCTGGGGGAACTCATCATACAGAGCCAGTCTGACTAAGGGAGCCAACTGTGCCGAATAATTGTCCTGGGGACCTGCTGTAAGGAATAGGTAAGACTGACACTATTAGCACATCTGGGGTTTTTTTAATGCAAAATAAACATTGTTAAAAATATTTCCTGAAGTGGACAAGGCCCTTTTAATTTTGTTTACACTGTTGTTTTTTCACACCATTCCTTCTGCACCTTTTCTTCTTTGCAAAGGTGAACTTCATCTGACCACAAAGTCCAAAGACACAAATTAACAAGGTCTGAACTGATGAGGGCTTGTAATCATTTATGTATTTTTACATCCTGGTGTTGCCTCTGTAGCAAAAAGCACTCAAAATTATCAGCTATTAATTCTTCCTGCAGACCCTGTACATGATTTTTCAAACATCAGGCCTAGGGCTTCCCCCTGAGGTCAACCAGCACTGCTTTATCGACCACTGTCACCATCATTAGCACTTCCTATATGCTGAGAGCTCTAAATACCACGTTTATTAACTCACTCATCCTGATAAAGTAGGTATTATTCTCAGCCCCACTGTACAGATGAAGAAACTGTGTCCAATATCAACCAGGAAATGGAGGTGAGATGAAACCCCCTTACCTCTCAGCCCTGATTCTAAAGGGTGAAGGCAGAGGCCAGACTTCCAAAACATGGTCGTGTTTGTGCCAGAGGCATTCTCAAATCTAGCAATCAGTCCTAGAAGAGAAGCCCTTAAATAGCTGGGGTGGAGGCAGGTGAAGGAACGAGCCACAGAGGGAAGCATATACAGTCCTGAACTTTGCAACTAAGCAACTAAGCTCCATTCCGTAGGAGGAGTTTTTTGCAATACAATAATTACACAAAATTGTATGGGAAAGAGTAAATAATGTAATATTTCACAAATATTCTACTCCACCCACACATGCCATGGAGGGGTTCCTAATCCAGAAAAATACCTCTGAGTCCCCACTTCACTGGAATTTAATAGCTAAAGAAACTGACCTCAGCTCCCCAGCTGAACTAAATATTTAATTCTGGCATCCCTCTTGGTTTTACAAGAGGTTGGTTCCTCCCAATCCTTCTTCTACCTCCCGCCTCCGCCCCAGCTTCCTTCTAGCACCTTCTCTCCCTACTCTGCCATGCGAAGGTCAGCACCCACCTTTGCTTTGTGCTTAGGGCAATGTTGGCACAAATGACGCCACTTTCATCCTCTAGCTAATGAGAAAAGAACAGAGATGGCCTCTCTAGGCAAACAGGTAAATAAATAACTCAGTTCTGGTCAGCTGTTCAAAGGTTTCACTGTGCTTCAGAGAAACAGGCGGCGGGATGGAGCTGTGGCAGGACGCGCAGCACAATGAACTCAGAGTGAAAGCTGGAGCTGCCGGCACTGTGCTCATTCATTTCAGCAAAAATACCATCCATCACATTAAATTAATGCCGTTAATTTGAATTTTATTGGTTTTGTCATTTTACTTGTTTTTAATGTGTAAATCTCTTTTGATTTTATGGATACATAAGAGCTTTAAATACTAGGAGTTTATACCTAGTCTTATTTTATACAGATTTAAATAAAATTATAATAAAAATAATTTAAGTCAACTCAGGGGGTCCATGAGACTTTTTGCCTTTAAACACTACTCCAAACCTTACAGACAGCCCTTTTTCCTCAGACATGTGTGCCCCTTGTTGAGCTGGGTCTCTGCACCCCCTCTCTGGAACCGCGCTCCTAGCAGATGCTCCATCATTTTCAGTTGACTGGGCACTGAACACTGCCCCTCACTGGCCTACCCACCACTTCGATGCCCCAACAGTTTCTTACCCCTTTAAGCTTCCTTCCTCAGCCTATACTCCCTGAGTTTCCAAATTTCCGCAAGACAACTCTTACTACTTTTCATCAAGCCAAGGGGGGTTTGGGAGTCCTGTGCCTTCATGCTCCCCCAGGGCACCCTAACCAGGCTTTTCTCTCACGCCTCCTGCTCCATGGCACTGGCATTTCCCCTGCCCCTCCTCAGTTTCCCTGATCATTCAAACCCTTCTCAGGACCCACCTAGTCCACCTGCTCCACTCACACCCACCTCTCTCCTCCCTTCTCCCATAGCCCCACCCTGTCTGAATCACCTGTTTTGGCCCTTGCGTGTACAACACCTTCTAAGGTTACCAACTGTTTCACAGACTCCCCAGTCAAAGGGTTTTTAAGCTCTTGGAGGCAAAATATCCTTCTGTGTTCTTTACTCCCCTGACTTGGGCTGACTCCTCACTAACAGCAGCGTCTATGCTAACAGCTTACATGCAGTCACTTATTTGGGATGGAGCCCAGGAGCAGGAATGAAGAACTGGGGGGAGAGGAAGCCAGTGCGAATGTGCGCCGACAGGCTTGTGCTGTGTGGCTCACTGGGGCTCAATCACATCGGGACATTTCAAGAGGATCAGACGACGCCCCAGAATCATCCAAAGGACAGAAGGAGGGAATATTTTACCAACACTCCCATCCACGTCAAGGATTGGCCCACGGGGAGTTGATCCCTTTGCATTTCCAAGTGGCATGTGCATGAATTCCAACAGGCCTCCCAAGGACAGTTTCCAGAAACCCTTGGGCCAAAAGGAAGAAATACAATGCAACCGAAGCAAGATGCTGTTGGTTATACCTGTGTGAGGCCGACTGCCCAGCAATGGTGGAGTAAAAGGCGGGCTGAGAGGATGTGAGGCAGGACACGGATATCTGAGAGGTCTCCTCAGCAACTAGCGTAATGTTATGCTTAAAGTGAGGCGTGCAGTCCTTTACCAGTGGAATTAATTCAAACACTTCCTCCATGAGGCCTTCTCACATTCATTAGTTATCTTCTGTGACCATCCACTTTCAGACCTGGATGACTCAAGGCTTTCTCTTTTTACCAATAATAAATGATCATTGATCTTCATACTAAAATGCCCTCAACTGTGTAAACAGCAAGACAAGATGATCGTGATTTCAGATTTTTACACAGTATTTCTGTATACTTATTATGTAAATAACCTTCTCCCCCTGTCTGTGGTAGCACAATTATCATACCCAGAAATCAGAGGTTATCCAGCTCAAATGGTGATTAAATGGTGACCAAATAAAACAGTCTCTTCGAATCAATTCCACAAACATTTGCTGAGTCTACATTACAGGCAACATGCTGAAACAGATGCTGAAGAGATGTGAAGAGTATGCCGTGCTCCTTGGCCTCCAGAAGCTTCCCCTCAGGCTGGGCTGGCCAGCTCACCACCCAGATGGCCAACAAGAGGAGCCCCAGAGAAATAGGTGTGCAGAAGGGGTTCAGTGGGAGGGGTTCCTGCTCTAATGGGGGAACTGGAAATGGCTTCTTGAAGGAGAGGGTGTTGAGAGGGGCTCTCTGACTGGTCATTCTGTCTGCAAGGATACTCCCAAAAGAATGAGAATAGCAAAAAGAAAACATGGTCCCAGCCATTTCATTTGGCTGGGCAATGCTCTCACTTGAGCCCTTCCATGCCTTTAAAGTCTGATGGTTTTCAAGTGGTTTTCAAGCTGTAATGTGGAGTCTCAGCATCCCAGGGAACAGATGGATAGCAATGGGAAGATGGGACAGAGCACAGGGCTCTGAGGGTCCCCCTCCCACTCACCTAGAGTAGCTAAATTAGAACAAAACTCCACTATTAATGACTTAAAAAGTAAATGCCTCTCTTGGAGTTGAACGCACTTATGTGGGAGTTAGAGCCGTACCCCACTACCAACCAGCCACATGAGTCCTCCTCCAGGCCTTGCAGGATCTTAGTTTCTTCACCTAACCCTTCAGCAGCTCTCAAAATATATCCCACTATTCTTGCTGTCTTGGAATTGTTGGACAGTTGAGGGGGCTCTACACCACATTTGGAACCCGGTGGAGTATTCGCTGATAGCCAATGGACTGCCTCTGGCTAAATGCAAAGCAAGTTACCAAGCCACAATATATTTCACCTCCTTTTACTCCTCTTCCCCACATGAGGGGCTTGAGCAGTAAGATAAATGAAACACATTTCTGGATCACTCACCCAGAAAAAGCTATTTATCACCCTAACCAAGTGGGTGACTGGCTGTCTGCAAGACAGAATGCATGGTTCTGAGAAATGTCTAGGTAGTTCTCTCTTCTCTGATGCACAAGAGAAAGACCTTTGATGTTACCAGCCACACTTACGTCTGTAGAGTCCCTAGAGTCACACAGCTGGAGATGATGGCGAGATGCTCTTGCTAAAAGCATAAGGATGGCAAAGCGGGAAATGGGAGAAGTTATGGAAACTCTGGCCTGTAGCTATTAGCAGATTTTTTAATTCTAATCCAGTTATAAGACAGAGGTAGTGAGGCAATTTCTGAAAATAAACTGCTTTGAAGTGAATATATATTCCAGAGTAGAATTAGCCCAAAAAGCATATGAAAATGTTCTGCATGAATTCATTCTTCCTAACTACCTACTACTAGGTTTATATCTATCTGGGCAAAAACTGAAGGTCAAATATCAACAAAGAGCAAAGAAAAATAATTATTGACTTTGTAAAGTGCACATTCTTGTACTTCTGATCTAGGGACTAATTTTTCTGACTGTCATGAAATGCCAAAATTGTTAACTTTGCCTACTTCTATAAATTAGTATACACACTTTAGTTTATTGAAAGGTATAATCAGAATGAAAATATTGATATAAGCAAACACTCATTTCTGGCAGAAGAAAAGTAAACAGAAACACAATCATGACAGTATTCATTTGCCCTGCTCTTTTCCTCCCAGGATTAGTGTAAAGTGTTCTAGCACCATTATACCTGAGGAAATGGTGGAAAGTCTTTTTGGTTCTGACCTTTCCTCCTTCTCTTCATTTTTTTTTAAATCCAGAATTAACATCAGAAAATCCCCTCAACCTCTTAACATCTGTCTTCTCAGATTCTTTACAAGCTGGCTTCTCCTGAAGCAAGAAGCAGCAATCCATTTTTAAGGAACAGTCCCTAAGCCAAGGAATTGTCAGCAAAGATACCATTTCTGCAGCAATCCTTTGTAACAGAATTTCCATATATAATGGGAAATTAATATATTAGATAAACAGAGGTTAACAAATGCTTCAAGTTGAAGGCAAAAGTTTCACACAACTGTCTTAGCTCAGACTGCCTTGGCAAACTACCACAGACTGGGTGGCTGAAACAACAGACATTTATTTCCTCACAGTTCTGGAGGCTGGGCAGTCCAAGATCAAGGCTCCAGCAGGGTTCGGTTTCATCCTGGCTTGCAGATGGCCACCTCCTGCTACGTCCCCACGTGGCCTTTCCACTCTACATGCACGCGGGGAGAGAGCAATGAGCTCTTGGGTGTTTCTTCTCACAGGGACGCTAGTCCTTTTGGATCGGGACCCCACCCTATATAACTTACTTTAATTACTTCCTTACTCCAAGCACTGCCACTCGGGGCGTTAGGGCTTCAACACGGGAATTGAGGGGAGCACACAAACTCAGTCTATAATGACACTTATGGGGAAATTTGGTTTTCTCTGGAACTCAGGAAAATATTTACTCAGTCAATCAATATTCATTCAGTTCCTGCTATATGCCAGGCATTTTCTTGATGGTGAAAGGAAAGAGAGGAAAAAGCAGGGGAAATGTCTGGAGGAAGGGGAAGCATGAACGAGCATTCAGGTCCTAACAGTGCTTCTCTTCTTCATGCCTTTAGTTTTGTATGTTAACTTGTAAATGTGTTTACTGGCTCTCCAGATGCTGTTTCTACACCTCAAGTGTGATGATACCTCGGGCGGGAGTAATATGACCCAAACCACTGTGTGTTCTCCCCAAGTGCTGACACAACTGTGTATTCTGAATTGCACTCCAGAACTTCCACTGCTTACTTATCAAAAAAGATTCTTTCTTCAATCAGTTACTAATTCTGTAAGTCTTTGAGAGGAGGGCCTTGCCTTATTCCACTGAAACCAACAGCTACATAGTGTCTGATACATAATGGACAGTCATACAATTGCTGAATGAAAACAGGAACAAAAATAACAACACAAAAAACTGTAAAATATTGTTTTTAGATAAAAGTGTTAAAGAAATAAGCTCCTAATTCCAATTATCTTTCCTACCATGTGCCTTCCTTTTTCTATAAATCAGTTATTTAAGATGGAACACGATTCTAATTTGTCTTTTAATCAGTAGATCAGAAATTTTGTAAAGTCCTATTTGACTTATTTCTTAAGAGTTGATTTTTTATTCCTGTGCTGACATCATTGAAAGCCACAGTACCCACATAGACAGTCCATCTCCTCTCAGGCCACACTGGTGTGGGCCTTACTTTTCACTCAACAATTATCCACAAAACTTTCACAGTTTTCTAAGCATTGTCTTAAACAACTGGAAGACAGAATGGTTGAGGAGAAACAGACACAGCCCTGACTCCCATGATACTTACAATATAACAAAGGAAATATATAAATAAATGCATAATTACTAACTGAATTAAGCATCCTGATGGAAAGGAACCCAGGCCTGTGAGAACTGAGAATAGGAGGTCAGGTAGGAAGCCAAAGGCCTTGTACTACCAGCAACTGCAACTCCTCCATAACCACAATTTGGGCTGTCACACTGTTTGTCCACCACCTCCTGAGTTTCCAGCTTACTCCCTCTAGTAACCCGTCCCCAACAATCCTCTGATGCCACCAAGACTTACAATCCATTGACCCACTATCTTTCCACTGTCCCCATCCTCTCCTGTCCTTTCCTCTCACATATCCCAGCTGAGATGCCAAGGGCAATCATCCTACCACTCTTCTGCCGACACCCCCCATCCCTGTGCCCCTGTTTCACCTTCTTACTCTACCCTCGCAAACTCCTGCTTATCTCTCATTCTTTAGCTCCTCCATGCTCTTGCCCATGCAGCAGAACGCTGCTAGAGAAAAGCATACAGTCATGCCACACTGGGACCACAAGGCTCCAGTGAGCCCTTAAGGCTATCTGCAAAGATACTGTATTTTCAAATCCACTCCTTCACTCATGCTCCTAGACGATTATTTCACACATCTTTTTCCTCTTCAGCCCGCCCTCCATCACCTGCTTACCCATCCTCACTCTCAGGGGACAGAGTTGCATCCTGTAACACTGAGACTTGACGCAATGACAGAATTTCCACAAACTCCCACTGCCTCATCTGTCTGCCTGCCAGCTATGTGTCTAATGACCACACACCACAGTCACAGAGGAACTGTTCATACACTTATTTAATGCAAACATGTGCACCCGGTCCATCCCTACACCCATTCAATGATATCACTGTAAGGATTCTCCCCTCTCCCACATCAGCAAAAATGTCCCTTCTCTACTGGATTATTCCCATTATCTTTCAAACATGCTGCTATTTCTCCCATCTTTAAAAATCCCTCTCCTAGCTCTCCATTCCTCTACCACCTTTACGATGTATCACCTTTGAGGAATTCTTCATGCTCACCATCTCCAATACATTCCTCCCATTCTCTCATGAACGCACCCTCATCAGGCTTTGCTCCCCTACCACCATGACCACTGATGACCTCCCAAATGACAAGCCCAGAGGGCAAATCTCACTCTTCATTTCATTTGCTCAAAGCACTATTTGACATAGACCACCTCCTCCTCCTGGAAGCACTTACTTCACTTGGCTTCTGGAGCACCACAAACTCCAGGACGCCACCGAGTACTCTGCCTCAATCTTCTTCCTCCTGTACTTCCTTATGTTGGAGCGTCCCAAGCCTCAGCCCTTGGGCTTTAACCTCCTCTCACCTTTCCCTTGGGATCTCATCTAATCACAGCTTTGAACACCATCTATGCTGACAACTGTCAAATCTCAAAATCTCCAGTCCAGATCGCTCTACTGAACTCCAGATACACATATCCAAGTGCCTTATAACAGACATTTCCAACTTAATATGCCCCCAGGAGATTTCTCAAGATGGTGGCATGAGTAGGGCGGTGGAAATCTCCTCCCAAAACCATGTATATTTTTTAAATACAGCAAATACAACTATTTCTAAAAGACAGACCAGAAGATACAGTACAACAGCCAGGCTATACCTATATCTTCAAGAACTAAGCATCTCTCATGAAAAGGGTAAGACACAAAGCTATGACCGGGCAGGACCCTAGCACTACCCCCACCCAGCTCACTGTTGGAAGGAAAATAATCAGAGTGGGGAGGAAGTAGAAGCACAGGACTGCTAAATAACCAGCCCTAATAATCTGCACCAAGAGCACAGACACACATAGCATGATGTACTGGATATTAGAGAAACTGAAAAGTAAAATACAAGACTGAGACTGCAAGTGGGTCCTCACAGCCAGCTCCCCTGGGACAAAAGAAAAGCGGGTGCTTTAAAAGTCTTAAAGGGACAAGGGTTTAACAGGTGGACAAAATCCCGGCACACTCAGCCCAGCAGGCTGGGAATCTTAAGGAACTTGAGGTGCCCTAACCCCCTGGGTGGCAATGCAGCTCCAAAGCCCCTCACAATGATAAGCAGCCTGCTGTTCATTCCCACCTGTTGGCACTGCAAGCAAACCGGCTGACCTGCCATTTCTATGGACCAGCTGGGGAGCAGCCCCGCCCACAGCAACCACACAGTCTTCTCCCAGTGCGCAGCTAACTGCGCTAGTCCCAGAGGCTGCTGCCAGCACGCAGCTGTCCAGCACAGGCAGAGGAAGCCGGTGTAAAGTCCGGAAGGCACTAAGGGGAGCTGTTCTCACAGGAGAACACACACTGCACGCCTGCGACCCCCAGCACTGCCCTAGGCTATTCTGAGGGCCATCCCATCCACAGCAGCTCAGGGGATTAACCCAGAGACTGCTCCCTGTGTGCGGGTAACCACCACAGGCAGTGGAGAAGGGCAAGGCAACCAGAAGCAGGAAGCGACTTTGTTCTCACAGCTGACACAGATGCAGCCAGCGATCACTTCTATAGCCATGAAAAGGCAGAAGAACCTGGTCCAGTCCAAAATCACTCAAATGCCAGAGAGAGGGCCTGGTGAGATAGATATGACCATTCTGCCTGAAAAAGAATTCAAAACAAAAGTCATAACCATGCTGATGGAGTTGCAGAGAAATATGCAAGAGATAAGGGATGAAGTCCAGAGGGAGATAACAGAAATGAAACGAACAATGGAAGGACTTAAAAGCAGACTGGATGAGGTGTAGGAGACTGTTGATGGACTAGAAATCAGAGAATGGGAACACAGAGAAGCTGGGGGAGAGAGAGATAAAAGGATCTCTAGGAATGAAAGAATATTAAGAGAACTGTGTGACCAATCCAAACGAAACAATATTCACATAATAGGGGTACCAGAAGAAGAAGAGAGAGTGAAAAAGGGATAGAAAGTGTCTTTGAAGAAATAATTGCTGAATCCCCAAGCAGGGGAAGGAAATAGTCTCTCAAACCATGGAAGCCCACAGATCTCCCAACACAAGGGACCCAAAGAGGAAAACACCAAGACATGGTAATTAAAATGGCGAAGATCAAAGATAAGGACAGTGTATTAAAGGCAGCCAGAGAAAGAAAAAAGATCACCTACAAAGGAAAACCCATCAGGCTATCATCAGACTTCTCAACAGAAACCTTACAGGCCAGAAGAGAATGGCATGATACATTTAATGCAATGAAACAGAAGGGCCTTGAACCAAGAATACTGTATCCAGCTGGATTATCATTTAAATTTCAAGGAGGGATTAAACAATTTCCAGATAAGCAAAAGTTGATGGAATTTGCCACCCACAAACCACATCTACATGGTATTTTAAAGGGACTACTCTAGATGGAAGCACTCTTAAGGCTAAATAGATGTCACCAGAAAAAATAAAATCACGGCAAAGAAAGCAGACCAACCAAATACTAACTCAAGGCAAAAAATGAAACCACCTACCCACAAAAGTATTCAAGAGAAACACAAAAGAGTACAGAATAAAAACCTAACATATAAAGAGTGGAGGAGGAAGAATGAGAAGGGAGAGAAAGAATCATCACACTGTGTTATAATAGCATAATAAGTGAGTTAAAGTTAGATAATTAGATAGTAAAGAAGCAACCCTTGAACCTTTGGTAACCACGAATCCAAAGGCTGCAATGGCAATAAGTACATATCTATTGATAATCACCCTAAATGTAAATGGACTGAATGCAACAATCAAAAGACAGAGAGTAATAGAATGGATAAAAAAGCAAGACCCATCTATATGCTGCTTACAAGAGACTCACATCAAACCCAAAGACATACCCAGACTAAAAGTGAAGGATGGAAAAGATATTTCATGCAAACAATAGGGAGAAAAAAGCAGGTATTGCAGTACTTGTATCAGACAAAATGGACTTCAAAACAAAGAAAGTAACAAGAGATAAACAAGGACATTACATAATGATAAAGGGGACAGTTCAACAAGAAGATATAACCATTATAAATATCTATGCACCCAACACAGTAGCACTGACATATGTGAAACAAATACTAACAGAATTAAAGAAGGAAATAGAATGCAATGCATTCATTTTAGGAGACTTCCACATACTACTCACTCCAAAGGACAGATCAACCAGACAGAAAATAAGAAAGGACACAGAGGCACTGAACAACACACTAGAACAGATGGACCTAACAGATATCTACAGGACTCTGCACCCAAAAGTAGCAGGATACACATTCTTCTCAAGTGCACATGGAACATTCCCCAGAATAGACCACATACTAGCCCACAAAAAGACCCTCAGTAAATTCAAAAAGATTGAAATTCTACCAACCAACTTCTCAGATCACAAAGGTATAAAACTAGAAATAAATTGTACAAAGAAAACAAAAAGGCTCACAAACACATGGAGGCTTAACCAAATTAAAACAGAGCTCAAGTAATATGTGGAGACAAATGACAACAACAGCACAATGCCCCGATTTCTCTGGGGTGCAGCAAAGGCAGTTCTAAGAGGAAAGTATATTGCAATCCAGGCCTATTTAAAGAAGGAGGAACAATCCCAAATGAATAGTCTAAATTCACAATTATTGAAACTGGAAAAAGAAGAACAAACGAGGCCCAAAGTCAGCAGAAGGAGACACGTAATAAAGATCAGAGAAGAAATAAATAAAATTGAGAGGAATAAAACAATAGAAAAAAAAATCAATGAAACCAAGAGCTGGTTCTCTGAGAAAATAAACAAAATAGATAAACCCCTAGCCAGACGTATTAAGAGAAAAAGAGAATCTACACACATAAACAAAATCAGAAATGAGAAAGGAAAAATCATGACAGACCCCCCAGAAATACAAAGAATAATAAGAGAATACTATGAAAATCTATATGCTAACAAACTGGAAAACCTAGAAGAAATGGACAACTTTCTGGAAAAATACAACCTTCTGAGACTGACCAAGGAAGAAACAGAAAATCTAAACAGACCAATTACCAGGAATGAAATTGAAGCAGTAATCAAAAAACTACCCAAGAACAAAACCCCCGGGCCAGATGGATTCACCACTGAATTTTATCAGATATTTAGAGAAGACATAATACTCATCCTTCTTAAAGTTTTCCAAAATATAGAAGAGGAGGGAATACTTCCAAACTCTTTCTATGAAGCCAGCTTCACTCCAACACCAAAACCAGGCAAAGACCCGACAAAAAATAAAAATTACAGACCAATATCCCTGATGAACATAGATGCAAAAATATTCAACAAAATATTATCAAACCAAATTCAAAAATACATCAAGAGGATCATACACCATGATCAAGTGGGATTCATCCCAGGGATGCAAGGATGGTACAACATTCAAAAATCCATCAACATCATCCACCACATCAACAAAAGAAGAATAAAAACCACATGATCATCTCCATAGATGCTGAAAAAGCATTCGACAAAATTCAACATCGACTCATGATAAAAACTCTCAACAAAATGGGTATAGAGGGCAAGTACCTCAACATAATAAAGGCCATATATGACAAACCCACAGCCAACATTATACTTAACAGTGAGAAGCTGAAAGCTTTTCACCTAAGATTGGGAACAAGAAAGGATGCCCACACTCCCCATTTTTATTCAACATAGTTCTAGAGGTCCTAGCCACTGCAATCAGACAACACAAAGAAATAAAAGGCATTCAGATTGGTAAGGAAGAAGTCAAACTTTCCCTGTTTGCAGATGACATGATATTGTACATAAAAAACCCTAAAGACACCACTCCAAAACTACTAGATCTAATATTTCAGTAAATTCAGTAAAGTTGCAGGGTACAAAATTAATACACAGATATCTGTTGCATTCCTATACACTAATGATGAACTAGCAGAAAGAGAAATCAGAAAAACAGTTCCATTCACAATTGCATCAAAAAGAATAAAATACCTAGGAATAAACCTAATGAAGGAAGTGAAAGACCTATACTCTGAAAACTACAAGACACTCCTAAGAGAAATTAAAGAAGATACCAATAAATGGAAACACATCCCATGCTCATGGATAGAAATCAAAATAGCCATCCTGCCTAAAGCAATCTACACATTCAATGCAATCCCTATCAAAATACCAAGAGCATTCTTCAACTAACTAGAGCAAATAGTTCTAAAATTCATATGGAACCACAAAAGACACTGAATAGCCAAAGCAATCCTGAGAAGAATGAATAAAGTGGGTGGAATTACGTTCCTGACTTCAAGCTCTACTACAAAGCCATAGTAATCAAGACAATTTGGTACTGGCACAAGAACAGACCCATAGACAATGGAACAGAATAGAGAGCCCAGATATAAACCCAAGCATATATGGTCAATTAATACATGATAAGGGAGCCATGGATATACAATGGGGAAATGACAGCCTCTTCAACAGCTGGTGTTGGCAAAACTGGACAGCTACATGTAAGGGAATGAAACTGGACACAGTCTAACTCCATGCACAAAAGTAAACTCAAAACGGATCAAAGACCTGAATGTAAGTAATGAAATGATAAAACTCTTAGAAAAAAATGTAGGCAAAAATCTCTTGGACACAAACATGAGCAACTTCTTCATGAACATATCTCCCCGGGCAAGGGAAACAAAAGCAAAAATGAACAAGTGGGACTATATCAAACTAAAAAGCTTCTGTACAGCAAAGGACACGGTCAGTAGAACAAAAAGACATCCTACAGTATGGGAGAACATATTCATAAATGACACCCGATAAGAGGTTGACATCCAAAATATATAAAGAACTCACATGCCTCAACAAACAAAAAGCAAATAAGCCAATTAAAAAATGGGCAGAAGAGTTGAACAGATACTTCTCCAAAGAAGAAATTCAGATGGCCAACAGGCACATGGAAAGATGCTCCACATTGCTAATCATCAGAGAAATGCAAATTTAAACCACAATGAGATATCACCGCACACTGGTTAGAATGGTCAAAATCCAAAAGACAAACAACAACAAATGTTGGCGAGGATGTGGAGAAAAGGGAACCCTCCTACACTGCTGGTGGGAATGTTAACTAGTTCAACCATTGTGGAAAGCAGTATGGAGGTTCCTCAAAAAACTCAAAATAGAAATACCATTTGACCCAGGAATTCCACTCCTAGAAATTTACCCTAAGAATGCAGCAGCCCAGTTTGAAAAAGACATATGCACCCCTATGTTTATTGCAGCAGTATTTACAATAGCCAAGAAATGGAAGCAACCTAAGTGTCCATCAGTAGATGAATGGATAAAGAACAGGTGGTACGTATACACAATGGAATATTATTCAGCCATAAGAAGAAAACAAATCCTACCATTTGCTACAACATGGATGGAGCTAGAGGGTATTTTGCTCAGTGAAATAAGCCAGGCGGAAAAAGACAAGTATCAAATGATTTCACTCATATGTGGAGTATAAGAACAAAGAGAAAACTGAAGGAACAAAACAGCAGCAGACTCATAGAACCCAAGAATGGACTAACAGTTACCAAAGGGAAAGGGATTGGGGAGGATGGGTGGGAAGGGAGGGATAAGGGGGGAAAAGGGGCATTACGATTAGCACACGTAATGCAGTGGCAGGGGACACGGGAAAGGCAGTATTTATAGAGAAGACAAGTAATGATTCTATAGCATCTTACTTCACTGATGAACAGTGACTGTAGTGGGGTATGTGTGGGGGACTTGATAATAGGGGGTCTAGTAACCATAATGTTCAAGTGACTGTACATTACTGAAACCAAAATAAAATAAATAAATAAATAATTTTTAATTAAAAACAAGACATCCTACAGCATGGGAGAACATATTCATAAATGACATATCCAATAAGGGGTTGATATCCAAATTATATAAAGAGCTCACTCACCTCAATAAACAAAAAGCTAATTGGCCAATTAAAAAATGGGCAGAGGAACTGAAGAGACACTTATCCAAAGAAGAAATTCAGATGGCCAACAGGCACATGAAAAGATGCTCCACATTGCTAATCATCAGAGAAATGCAAATTAAAACCACAATGAGATATCACCTCACACCAGTGAGGATGGCCACCATCCAAAATACAAACAACAACAAATGTTGGCAAGGATGTGGAGAAAGGAGAACCCTCCTACACTGCTGGTGGGAATGCAAATTAGTTCAACCATTGTGGAAAGCAGTATGGAGGTTCCTTAAAAAACTCAAAATAGAAATACCATTTGACCCAGGAATTCCACTCCTAGGAATTTACCCTAAGAATGCAGCAGTGCAGTTTGAAAAAGGTATATGCACCCCTATGTTTATTGCAGCACTATTTACAATAGCCAAGAAATGGAAGCAACCTAAGTGTCCATCAGTAGGTGAATGGATAAAGAACAGGTGGTATATATACAGAATGGAATATTATTCAGCCATAAAAAGAAAACAAATCCTACCATTTGCAACAACATGGATGGAACTAGAGGGTATTATGCTCAGTGAAATAAGTCAGGTGGAGAAAGACAAGTATCAAATGATTTCCCTCATATGTGGAGTATAAGAACAAAGAAAAAACTGAAGCAACAAAATGGCAGCAGACTCACAGAACCCAAGAATGGAATAACAATTACCAAAGGGAAAGAGACTGGGAGGATGGGTGGGAAGGGAGGCATAAGGCGGAAAAAGGGGCATTACAATCAGCACACATATTGTAGGGGGCGGGGCACGGGGAAGCCAGTATAGCACAGAGAAGACAAGAAGTGAGTGATTCTATAGCATCTCATGACACTGATGGACAGTGACTGTAATGGGGTATGTGGTGGGGACTTGATAATGGGGGGAGTCTAGTAACCATAATGTTGCTCATGTAATCGTAGATTCATGATACCAAAAGAAAAAAAAATATGTCCCCAAACCAAAGCCCTACTCCCCCCAAAGCCTGCTCTGATCATCCTGGTCCCCGGTTTGGTTGACCGCATCTCCATTCCTGGTTAATCAAAGAGTGCATAGCCTCTCCTGAGTCCTCTCTTTCTCTCATATACCTGACATCCAATCAATCAATAAATGTGTTCACTCTACCTTTAAAATATCTCCAGAATCCACTACTTCTAACCACGTCCAACATTCTGATCCAAGCCACCATCATTGTTTACATTGTGTTAATAGCCTCCTAACTCATCTCCCTGCTTCTGCTATTATCTCCCTACTATCTGCTGTCAGCACAGCAGCCAGGAGGACCCCACTGGCTTCCCATTGCAGAGTAAAAGCCAAAGTCCTTACAACAGCCCTACATGAGCACATCTCCTACTGCTCTGCCTGCCCCCCCCTCACTCCACTCCACTCCATTCACCCAAGGCTGTTTCTCAAGCACGCCATGTATACTCCAGCCTTAGAGATTTTTACCCTGCTGCCCCGTCACCCTTCCCCCACTCTCTCCAGAAGTTTCTATGCCTCGATCCTTTATCACCTTCACTGCCATCCTTTTGCTGAGTCCTTCCCTGTCTGGCCTACTTGAAATTGCAAACCAGTACCCCCACTCTACACACCTAAGCCCCTTACCTTCTTCTGTTTGTTTCCCCAAACACTCATCAGCTGCAAACACAGTATGTAAATTACTTACTAGGATTACTGTCTCCCCACTAGTATGTAGGTTCAGTCAGAGCAGGGAATTTGTTTTTCTTTTACTCAGCTCTGGCAGGTGCCCAGTGTAGGACTGGCACCCTGTAAGCACCCCATAAACATATGCTGTGTGGAGACAGTATATGAGAAGCAGTGACATCTTCACTTAATGGCTACAGTTAAAATATGCCCAGTTTATCCCAGGTAGTGAAGACGGCAATGAATAGAAAGGACTCCGATGTTCCCATTAACTGGTCAGCAGTTGTTAGCACATTTACACAATGTGTTTGTCAAATCATCTGGTTGTCACTTTGGAAAGTGGCCTGAGGCTGAAAGAAGGCACCAGATACAGGGTAACTTGAAGAGAGTTTACGTATTTAAAACTTTGCCACAACCCACCCACCTACCCCGAGTAAATGACTGTGAGCCTGCACTCCCAGGATAAACGAGGAATGGACATGGCCCACCAATCAACTTCAAGAGTCATGTTTTAGCTTTAAAAGTTATGTACATTTTGAATTCCTCTCTCTAATACATCCATTTGTTTTAATCTAAAAATAATATTAACTTATTTAATAGTTTACTTACCTGACTTCCCAAACAATCTTAAAGTAAAACTCACAAAGGGTGCCATGTCTGTCCTGGGCCTTGCATACTCCCAGGGTGGAGAGGAACCCTGCTTTGAGAATCACAGGACACTTTGGAAATACCGAACAGCAACTACAAGGAATGTGAAGCCAAACAGAAGCGTAAATACAAACTGGCCTCTTTCACAATTTTGCCATGGCTGACCCTCACTGACCATTTTTTTTTTAATAATTTATTTTATTTTAGTATCATTAACCTACAATTACATGAGCAATACCGTGATGATTGAACTCCCCCCTTCACCAGGTCCCCCCCACCAACCCCACCACAGTCACTGTCCATCAGCGTAGTGAGATGAGAATCACTACTTGTCTTCTCTGAGCTGTACAGTCCCCCCCGTGCCCCCCCACCCTATGTCTGCCAATCGTAATGCCCCTTTTACCCTCTTATCCCTCCCTTCCCACCCATCTCCCCAGTCCCTTTCCCTTTGGTAACTGTTAGTCCATTCATGGGTTCTGTGAGTCTGCTGCTGTTTTGTTCCTTCATTTATTTATTTATTTATTTATTTATTTTTCTTTGTTCTTATACTCCACATATGAGTGAGATCATTTGGTACTTGTCTTTTTCGGCCTGGCTTATTTCACTGAGCATAATACCCTCTAGCTCCATCCATGTTGTTGCAAATGGTAGGATTTGTTTCTTTCTTATTGCTGCGTAATATTCCATTGTGTATATGTACCACATCTTCTTAATCCATTCATCTACTGATGGGCACTTAGGTTGCTTCCATTTCTTGGCTATTGTAAATAGTGCTGCAATAAACATAGGGGTGCATCTGTCTTTCTCAAACTGGGCTGCTGCATTCTTGGGGTAAATTCCTAGGAGTGGGATTCCTGGGTCAAATGGTATTTCTATTTTGAGTTTTTTGAGGAACCTCCATACTGCTTTCCACAATGGTTGAACTAATTTGCATTCCCACCAGCAATGTAGGAGGGTTCCCCTCTCTCCACATCCTCGCTAACATTTGGTGTTGTTTGTGTTTTGGATGTTGGCCATCCTCACTGGTGTGAGGTGATATCTCATTGTGGTTTTAATCTGCATTTCTCTGATGATTAGCGATGTGGAGCATTTTCTCATGTGCCTGTTGGTCATCTGAATTTCTTCTTTAGAGAAGTGTCTATTCATGTCCTGTGCCCATTTCTTAATTGGGTTATTTGCTTTTTGTTTGTTAAGGTGCATGAGTTCTTTGTATATTTTGGATGTCAACCCCTTATCAGATACATCATTTATGAATATATTTTCCCATATTGTAGGATGCACTGACCATTTTTTTTAAAGGCCCTATTAAACAGCTCCCTGAACCAAACAAATGCTGTGGCTTTGCTTTTGCTAAATTTCTGGCTTTGCTTTCTTAGTCTTCTAACAACCAAACACTTTGTTCTAGAGCTATTTAGAGCAGCCGCATGTCCCATTTTATGTTATCCCTTTAACATCCTTTAGCAGCTCTAACTTAGAAGTTACTACAATTAGTGAAAGAAATTAAGAAGGAGATTATTTTAAGGAAAATGATATCAATATGCATTTCCATTTGTGGCTAAATAAAGCAAAAGAAGTAAAATGTTCCATCTTTTTGATAAAATCTTGGGGTGGAGCAGGTTGACCTCAGACACCACAGCTCAGACAGCTGGCCCTTCCCTTCCCAGACTGATTCCTACTCTGAGCGTCCCTCTTTCCTCTCCCTTCTTCCCACTCCAGATGCCCTAATGTTTGGACAAAAGGCCACATGGGGGTTGGTGGAGATGTTTTGCTGTGATGAGTTTAAGTCTGACTTCTGACTATTTCATTGCAACTATCCTCAAAGCTCACAAAGAGTGATTTTCAGCCCATGTTATAGGCTGGCTTGTGCCTCCAAAATCCATATATTGAAGTGCCAACACCTGGTACCTCAGAATGTGACCAGATTTAGACATAGGGTCTTTACAGAGGTAAATAGGTAAACATGAGGTCACTAGAGTGGGCCTTAATCCAATCTGACTGGTGTCCTCATAAGCAGAGATTCTTATAGGACACAGATACACAGAGAGAAGACCGTGTGGGAGAAGATAGCCATCTACAAGTCAAGGATGAGCCAACCCCACAAGCACCTTGACCTTGGGTTTCTAGCCTCCAGAACTGTGATAACATTAATTTTTGGTCTTCAAGCCCCTCAGTCTGTGGTACTTTGCTTACAGCAGCCCTTGCAAACTAATGCAGCCCATAAATAACAGGTATAAGTCAGTACTGATCAAGTGAGGGTAGGAAAGAATGTAAGCTGTTGATGACTGTGCCCAGCTGGCAGAGAGAGAGCAGCAGGTAGATGGAGAATAAAACTCTAGAAACCTAGTTGTGTTTTTAGACCTTGGAAAGCTCCTGGCTTTGTTATACAGTAGTTCCTATCTGACATCCTGCAAATCCTTGTGCCTGGAGAGGAACTTCACCACTTTTGGGGGCCATGAAAGACTTGCCAGATCTCTACAGGAAGCCTGGATGAGCCTCCCATGGGTCACTGTGCATGAAGCACAGGGCTGAAAACGGGGGCCCCTTCACCCCCACAGCTGTTGCCAGGGCAGCCACTTCCTGTGAGCCTCCAGGTGAGGCTTTGCCCAACTGCCCCAGAAGCACTTCAGTCATCTCAGGAAGTCAAGGGAACAGAAATCCTGTTTGTTTTATATTCAAAATTGGTCAAATTTCTGACCTAGCTCAGATTCAACTAAAATACTGGTAGCAAGAGCTCAAAAAATGCACTAATATATTCTCAGTTGTGTGTGGCAGGGGGTGAGCGGGGGGACAAAGAGAGGAAATAGTTTCTATTTTGATACCCTGTTGCCCCAAGTGAAGGAGACTTCTCTCAACAGTGATTATGTAGAGGAATTGATTCCGTAAAAAAATGTGAATCAAATCAACTCTGTTTTCCCTGCTATGATAAGGGTTTACCAAAGAATACCTGTAATTCCAGCACTAATGCAGTCTTAGCAAAATTTGCCAATAAATCTGCAAAGAAAACCTGTGAGCAATGCTATTATTAAATAAATGGAACAATGTATTGCATGGTACAAATTCAAACAATACACCTCACCTCATTATTGCATAAATTCAGATTTCTTCCAGGCAACTTTGTCCCCTGAAGCTGTGTGAGAATCAAACAACAGCACTCATAATCCAACCATCCAAGTCCAGTACTAAAGTTCACTTAGTCATTTAACCAGCATTTAGAAAGCACCCACTGTGTGCCAAGCAGGATGACAGATATGCAGAAAAGTAGATGAATGAGACACAGCCCCTGCCTTCAAAGAATTCATTCTCCAGGGAGGCAGACAGACAAATACATCGATAGATTATAAGGTACTTGGTTCAATAGGTGCCACTGTGGAGGGAGTGAAAGAAGAGATGAAAACTGAAAAGGCGAAGGGACTTGAATTTTAACTTCATATCAGAAGGGATGCAAGCCACAGGGCCCACTGGTTTTAAGGCTTTACAACTTCTACTCAATCTGCAGTCTATGTCCACTACCAACTGCCCCTCTCCATCCTGTTCCACAGTCCACATCACAATGGTGAATCAGCAGGTCTACACTGGCCTCTGCCTTCCAAAGTCCTCCGAAAAGATGAGTTGACACCACCTGAGAAGCGATAATTTTTTTTCTCTAAACTAAGAAAACTGGGTAGCAGGAAAATGACAGATACAGTAGTAGAGAAAACCCTCAAATGACATGAGGTGTAGCTGGGTATCTTCAGGCTCCTGGATTTAACTGTGCCTTGGGGCACAGGCCTTGGATAGCAGTAGGGGCAGCAAGCTGTGATGGAGACAGTGCCAGACGGTGACTCTGAAATCCTGGCCCCAGCCATTGCAGCCACTGAACTGGACACATTTTATTTAATACCATCAGTTGGAACTTTCTCATCTGTAAAATGGGGTCATACCGTCTACCGTACCAATCTCACAGGAAGCTTGGAAATTCAAAAGAACTGTAGTAAGTAAAAATGTTCTTAAGGCTGAAAAACACTGTACAAATATAAGAGAGGGTTATAGCATCTTACTATGCTGATGGACAGTGACTGCAATGGGGTGGTAAGGGCTTGATAATATGGGTGAATGTTGAAACCACAATGTTGTTCATGTGAAACCTTCATAAGATTGTATATCAATGATACTTTAATTAAAAAAATTCTAAATCAGAAAAAAATTATATATATAATATATATATATATGAGAGGGTTACAATTAACCTAGCCACAGAGCTGCCTTGGGGCTTGATTAAAATACACTGTACCCCTCTGGATTGACAAAGTGTGAATATGGTTAAAAAATAGGGATAGCTACTCCTAAACAGAGACAGTTGGTGTGTGGGCAAACCCCCATAAGCATTTTCTATGCCAGGAAACCTGCATATGCTTAGAAACTAGCACGTTTCTGTTGGCCTTATAGCAGCAGTGAGGAGAGCTCACAAAATGAAATCTGCAGCAGGCAACGCCACTGCCAAACACAACTATCCCAACTCCCAAGAAATATGTTGAACACCAGCCGCATCAATGGAATAAAATGTACCCTGCACTAGTACAGAAAGGAACCCCACAGAGAACATTTACATGACTAAATGCAAATAGAGCCTCTAGCAAAGTGACCATGTTTTGAACACTAACTGACATGGTCTGAAATGTGAGCTCCCAAAATACATATGAAACCTAACCCCCAATTTGATGGTATTCGAAGGTGAGGCCTTTGAGAAGTAATTAGATCACAAGGGCAGAGCATTCATGAGTGGATTGACACCCCTATAAAAGCATCCCCTGAGAACCCTTTCGTCCCTTGTGCCATGTGAGGACACAGAGAGGAAGGCTGTCCATGAACCAGGAAGCAGGCCCTCCCCAGAATCTGCTGGAGCCTTGATCTTGGACTCCCAGCCTCCAGAATTGTGAGAAATAAACTGTGTAAGCCACCAGCTCATCATATTGTGTTATTGCAGCCGAAATGGACTAAGACACTGACCTGTACATTTCAAAGCTTATGAGTAAAATTTCCTTTTAATAAGAGTTCCAGATAGTGAAACTATTTCCACAACCTGACAGATGATTCCCCAAAACAGTACTTTTTCTATCTGATTACAGTAAATTTTCCAATACAATGAATGCTTTGTTTGGTTGAACCATTTAATAGTCATTCACACGCTAATGAAACTACTAATTACAAAATCTCTGCATTGCAGGCAATAAAAAGGGGTTGCTAACCTCTTCATAGGGCTTTAGTTCTGCCACCAAGTAGCAATTACTCTTCAGTGGCTCTCCCTCTTTTTCACTGATTCTCACCTCAAACATCCCAATCAAACCTGCTGAAAAACTAAAACTCACACACACACACACACACACACACACACACACTCCTATACACACTGTGTAGGAACTACAAGAAGAAAAATGGAGGTAATAACAAGGCTCATAGGGGACTTTCATATTTAGAATATTCCTTTGCACTAGCTAATTCAGGAACGGTGGGTGTTAGCTCTCTGCACACCAGAAATGTAATTTCTATTAAGATGGTTATTAAAACTAAACTCACCGCAACAAAAATATTTGAACCTAATAGAGGCAGTTGTACCAGAGTATGTTACACACATTTTTATTTTTAAAATAAACTCTACATTTATTTTTATTTCATCTGTCATCCAGATAGCTATTGCTCTGTCACCCCAAGAGCCATCTAGTCCCTCCAGCTGTTGTCACCAAACAAAACAGAAAGAAGCATTAAGACACCATGAGATATGCTTGCTTTCAGACTTGTTATCATTACAGCAGCTTCCAAGATACCAGACGATCTCAGAAAAGCCAACAGACACTATGCCCCAAGCTCCAAGGGCACAGCTACCTGTACCAGAAAAAACAGAAGTCAATAACTTCAACCATTTCCACGAAGGTTCTTTAAACAGCAGTGAGGTCTATAGCTGAAGAAATCAACATTCCAGCTGAAAAGCTTCTGTACAGCAAAGGACACCATCAGTAGAACAAAAAGACATCCTACAGTATGGGAGAATATATTCATAAATGATGTATCTGATAAGGGGTTGACATCCAAAATATATAAAGAACTCACGCACCTTAACAAACAAAAAGCTAATAATCCAATTAAGAAATGGGCAGAGGACATGAATAGACACTTCTCTAACGAAGAAATTCAGATGGCCAACAGGCACATGAAAAGATGCTCCACATCGCTAAACATCAGAGAAATGCAGATTAAAACCACAATGAGATATCACCTCACACCAGTGAGAATGGCCAACATCCAAAACACAAACAACAACAAATATTGGCGAGGATGTGGAGAAAGGGGAACCCTCCTACACTGCTGGTGGGAATGCAAATTAGTTCAACCATTGTGGAAAGCAGTATGGAGGTTCCTCAAAAAACTCAAAATAGAAATACCATTTGACCCAGGAATTCCACTCCTAGAAATTTACCCTAAGAATGCAGCAGCCCAGTTTGAAAAAGACATATGCACCCCTATGTTTATTGCAGCACTATTTACAATAGCCAAGAAATGGAAGCAACCTAAGTGTCCATCAGTAGATGAATGGATAAAGAAGAAGTAGTACATATACACAATGGAATATTATTCAGCCATAAGAAGAAAACAAATCCTACCATTTGCAACAACATGGATGGAGCTAGAGGGTATTATGCTCCGTGAAATAAGCCAGGCCGAAAAAGACAAGTATCAAATGATTTCACTCCTATGTGGAGTATAAGAACAAAGAAAAAAACTGAAGGAACAAAACAGCAGCAGACTCACAGAACCCAAGAACGGACTAATAGTTACCAAAGGGAAAGGGACTGGGGAAGATGGGTGGGAAGGGAGGGATAAGAGGGAAAAAGAGGCATTACGATTAGCAGACGTAATGTTGGGGGGGCATGGGGAGGGTTGTACAACTCAGAGAAGACAAGTAGTGATTCTATAGCATCTCACTACACTGAGATAGTGACTGTAATGGGGTTGGTGGGGGGGGACCTGATGAAGGGGGTAGTTTAATAACCATAGTATTGCACATGTAATTGTAGATTAATGATACCAAAATAAATTATAAAAAAATAAAATAAAATAAATCAACATTCCACACACAAACACAGGCAGAAGGACAGAAAGAGGTAAAAAGCTATTATCCTGGTTTTTAAAAGCTAAAGAGAAAAACAAACATTTTGTTATAGTTCATTAATTAATTAATTAGACAACAGGCAACAGATTTGGAGTAACTTTTGCCAACCCAAATTAGGTTCAAAAGAGCCAATTTTTTTCCCCCTAGTTTTACAGGTTACACACTTAGAATTTGGTGAGTTATTTAATATTCCAAAGAATATGTCTCAAAGGATTATTTCAATAACTTAGTAAAGTACTCAAATCAAGCCTGTGGAAATTAATCTTTTCTCCTTTCCAAAGATAGATGGAATGGAGTAAGAGCTTTGAGGGCACTTAAGTCAGAATCCGTTTACTTGTAAAGTAGCCAGACTACTTAAAGCATCTCTTTGTTTAAACAAACAGGGAAATGTACACATTCAATTGATTGTCCCATAAGGCCCTTTACCTTTGAGGTCTATGTAATTTTTCCATTGACCAAAACACTTTTGGAATGTTTCTTTTGGAATTATTTTTAGGGTAAGTTTATGATCCACATAAGAAAATCAAACTTACTGTCATGCACTATGCATATACATGCATGTATGCAAACACATCAGCCCTTATTTACATCTACAGAAGAACTTCAGAGTAAATAGTCTAAAAATAACTTCTACTTAGTTGAGCATGCTTTTGTGCATATATGCTAGAATATAAGTGTTGTGGAACTTCTTTAAATTTATGTTAACTGAAATCACACATCCACGTGATGACTTGGGACCCAGATTGAATCAGGAATATCTGGGAGGCTGACAGTTTTCCTGCACTCCCACAAAATCCAGCCTGCTATCTACTCCAGCCTGGTTATAGAAAATGCGTCTCTCACATTTTACAAGGATGAATACGTGTAAGTGTTTGCACTTATACAGAGTGCAGAGCGAGAACTTTCAGAGAGAAAATGACTGCTCAATCCACAGATCCAAAAGACTTTTTAAATGGACCCATCCAGTAATTCCCATTCCAGGTTTATTATAAAACATGTGGCCCACCCACACATACTGAATTAGAAGTTATAAAGATGGGTCTGCTAATCTCCATATTTTTAAGCTGCCCAGGTCATTGTGATTGCAACCTGAATTAAAAGTCACCGTTTTTGTTTAGAGACAAAATCTGTAAAACAAAGGAGGCAGTAACCCAGGTAAATGGCAGAGTTGCAAGTAGGAGCCAATGCTCTGACTCAACCTAGTACTGTGATCTTTCAAGTAAATTCACCAATAGCTGTGATTAAGGACAATAATACATTAATTAGTACAACTGATACACATGAAATTGTGATTTGCTATGGATCTACAACAGTGCAAATCAAGCTCCTGTGCCCAATCAAGAGATTAGAACATTACTGAGTGTGGAAGTTCTATTCTAATCTGCATCCCTCTTTGAAGGCCTCAGCCTATGGTTTTTTTAACAGTAAATTGCTAGCCACAGTTAAGTCCATTCAGCAAGGTGACAATTCAGGTCAGAATTATTTAATGTGTAGAACCTTAATCAGAGCCAGACACATTAGAAAGTAAAAAAGAGTAGCTATTTATAATTATGATAGAAAAGAACATGTAACCAGAAAACACTCTTCCCACCTAACAGATAAAATTTCACATTAGAAAAATGTATTCCTTTAGCTTAAACTTAGTCTCCGTATCTGCAGCAAATTCTACTGGGAAGGGCCAAGCACTGAGCTTTCTTGGTCATTTACAACTGATATAAAGGATCTGCTTAGACTCTTTCCTGAGATGAAAAGCTATGATAGGAAGGAAGGTAGAGAAATGTTCTGATTGATAAAAATAGAATTCTATCAAAGGAGGAAAAGATTCTAAAAGAAAAGATAGGGGTTTCCAAAGACAAACCTCACAGCTGTCCCTGATGAAAAGCTATGATAGGAAGGAAGGTAGAGAAATGTTCTGATTGATAAAAATAGGATTCTAGCAAAGGAGGAAAAGATTCTAAAAGGAAAGATAGGGGTTTCCAAAGACAAACCTCACAGCTGTCCCTGCATCCAGTTCTGCTGTGGGTGATGCTCTACAGTTAAGCTGCATTAGCAAAGCTGAAGAGTTCTGTTTGGGTTTTTTTTTAACAGATTTTTTATTTGGTTTTGGTTTTGGTTTTTGTAAATAAAGAAGACCAACAGGAGGATCAAAGACAGGTTATTAAAAGAATAAACTTCATCTGACAGGTGAAGACAAAACCTAAAAGAAATCACAAACTGAAGACTTTCAGATGTGAAAGGCATTTCTGGCAACAGAGACCATTTTGGCAACAATCTAATGCAGAAACCTACATATAAACGATCCTCTTTAGTCCATTCTGTTTTCTTGTAAGTTTTAAATATTATAATAGCCAACATTTAATATGTGCCAGGAGCTGTTCTTGGGCCTTTACTTGTATAAATTCATTCAACACTTATAATAAGTCTATTTTTTAATAGATTAAAAATAAGTTCTCCATTTTTCAAATGCAGAAACAGCTCTAGAAAATCTAAGTAACTCACTCAAGGTCACACAGTAAATAATGAAGCTAGAATTTGTAGTTAATGTAACTCCCAGGTCTACACTGTTAATGAAGATATTTAAAACTGAAGCCTAGACACCACTTTACACATAAATGTTTTAAAGCTTGGTTGATATCAAAAGTATTTTTTAATTGTGTTGATAAACTTGATATGCCTTGTTTTTAAAACTTTAAGGGAGCAGTTCTATATTTAGTCTAGTGTGAGTGACTAGGGTTAGAACATTTTCCCTTTGGTATTGGGGAAATTTTTCAATATAAAAAGTTTCAAGTAGTATAAACTCTAACTTCAAGTGAGTGAGTAAAAGAGGTAATAAACTGGAGAGATGCCTCCCGACTGGGAAAAAGTCATAGGGATTCATATTGTTGGGAAGTGAACTTGAAGCATGGAGCTCTTTCGGTAACATGAATCAGAATAGAAAATTATGAAAAGAAAACTTTGGCAAGCTGAGATAAAAGAAAAGACTAGTTATTTAAAGAGAAAAGTAACTGTCTGATGGATAAGTTCTGTGAGAAAAATATTGTAATACTAAGGATGATAAGATTTGAAGAAAGCTGCAAATTTAACACGTAAAAAATTCTAAAAATTTCAGGACCATGGACAGACACCCATGGCCCTCTATTAGCCAAAGGGCTCAAGGTGGATTGGTTCTCTTCAAAAACAGGATTAAGTTAAGCGGTCTTTGACAATACTTAAAAATTTGGAGGTAAAGGTACTGAACAAGTCCTTTTTTTCTTCAAATCTTGTTATAAATGTATACAGATGAATATAAAAATGAAACTGGCAAAAATGAAACTGCAACAATTCTAGCTAATCTATTGTGCTAACCTGGATATAAACAGTTCACATGTTGTTTTAATGGTAGCTGCAATATAGACTTGCATATCAGAGTTGAAAAGGAATGCATTAAATTATTATATATATGAGTAAATAATGAAATACTAGCTACTTTAACAGATAAACTCTAAAATCTCAGTGCTTAACTAAGAAGTTTATTTCTTGCTCGCTGAAGTCCAATTGGCCAGCAAGACAAGGCAGATCATTGTTCCCTGTCATTCAAGGACTCAGACTTCCCAAGGCTTTACCTCCTTCAATCCTTGACTTCCAACATCACCTAGATTGTCAGCATTTAAAGAGAAAATAGAAGAAGAGAGAAAGTAGGGAATCACACAGGAGGATTTTATGGGACAGACATGGAAGTGGAATATATCGCTTGTATCTACATATCATTCACCAGACCTCAGTCATATGGCCATACCTAAGTGCAAAGCCTGGCTGTGCATCCATAAGGAAAGACAGATAAGTCTGGCGAACAGATAGCCACTTTTTGTTCAGTGGGCAATCACTTGACCTACAGTGCAACTTAAAGCACAGTGTAACAAGATATTTAAACTGAAATACTACTCTATCAAACTATTTCCCCCTTGAGACTGGGGGAACAGCAATTTTAAGAAGCCAGACAAGAATCTGTCCAAGAAGCTAATTATGTTGTGTGGAACATAGTTCCAAGTTTCTTCCCCTCTAGACACTGTGTCTGAGGCTGTCAACGCCAGTGGAGAGATACAGCTTGGTTGCCTCAGGCCACCATCCGCACTTGCACTTGCCTTCGCCTATCGGGTCACTCCTACAGATGCAGTGATGATGGAGGAGTACAAAATAGGACAAGACACAGGCACATCCCCACCTCAGCCCAGCACTGTAAGGCAGCATCCTGGAGAGTGGTGGTTGAAACCACAGGAAAAGGCAATAACCCTGGTAAGGTTCCATTACTTACTAGTCAGATGACAGATGATAAATTTCTTTGAGTCTCAGGTGCCTGATGTGTAAAATGGGAATGATCACATCTGCTCTCTATGCCCCCCACATTGGTGCAGGGGCTCAGGGTTTGACTGGTGAAAAAAAGTACTCGTGAAAGCATATGATTGAGAAAATAAGCAGCTACTGACAGACAGAGAGCAAGAAAGTGACAGAAGATGGGGAAGGAGAGCAATCTACTGAAGATCTTATTACTGTGACAGCTGTGGAAGAAAGTGGCAATAACCTAACGAGGGAAAATCATAAGCTAAAATATGTCCAAGAGCTTGAAAAATAAAATTGGTCATGACATGTACCCGGAAAGGTATTAGGAAATTCGGATCCAACTTGCTTACAGATGGAACCAAACACTCCCAGCCACAAGCGGGACAGTAAAGATAAAAGTCAAAAGTTAGGTGCAATTATAGGCAGCAATGAGTGACATTTTTCATATGGTTTCCAAACTGGGAATTAGATTGCCCCCTCTTTCTGAGTAGGAGGCAAAGGTGAAATTATATACCACCTGCTCAACTAACTTGCACCTGTTACTCTTTGTCTCTAGAGTTTATACAGTTTTTCTTAGAATTTTGAGTCCCTAAAATCTCCAAGGAAGATATAAAAGATGCTATTGACAATCCACACCTTCTCAAAAAACAGGCAGATAAAAGTGATTGCCTATAAATGTGGCTCATAATTTTTGTACAGTATCCAAGACTCTTTTTCCCCCAAGAAAGGAAGATTTTTTTACCTTAATTCCCATGCTAATCATAAAAAATATTTGATGCTAAGAAATTACCAGAAATTCTTGAGCTTTGTTTTCCAGAGAAACTTACAGTATACTAGACAGAGAAGACTAACTCTGCACCACTATAAGTCTTCAGTCATTTCATCAGGGGCTCTGAAATGCAGACACAGTGCAGCATTTTTAGGATGACAAGGCAAGAATGTGGCTATTCAGCCTGAAAATAAAGCAGCTTTATCTCAAAAATGACCCGAATGTCATCAGAGCCAAAGCACCCTAAGGTTCTAATTAGAGTGATGCCATTAAATAGAAAAACTGCAGAAACCATTGGTTAAAGGATCCCTACAGCAGTAAGTAAGAGAGGTTTGAGAATGGGTCATCCTATCTTTAAAAATGGAAACCTTTTTAAACTTTTCAGAGCACCATACTTCAAGACACACCCATCACATTCCAACTTACACCTGAGGGCAAAACATCTCAGAATGTCCAACCAACCACCAACCACCTGGTCCCTACAATAGTCAGGCTACTCTGACCAACTCCTTTTCATAAAGCAGAAAGCAAAGTCAACATGCTTAACCAGCATGTAGTTCACTCTCCAATCCTGCTTTCTTCTGAGAAACTCCCATTAAATGCTCAATGCCAATAAGACACTGACATGCATAGAAACCCTCTTCTAAGAAGCTTAAAGGTCTTGGTTCAAATTATCCCACAAGCTTGTAGTGCAAGCAAGATGATTAATAACTTGCCTCAAGAAAGTCTTGGATTTTTTACCTCCTCGCTCACCTAAAACATGTGTTTCTTCCTGGGCCACATCCATTTCCTTCCACCCTTTCTCTAACTTCCTTTCTGCCTCAACCCTCTCCAGCAACTGCTCCCAGAACTTTTCCCTTTTTTTCTGCACCACCAGTTTTGTCTCTGTCTACTGGATCATTCCCATCAGCCTACAATTACATTATTATTTCTGTAGTTAAAAAAAATTTTTTTAAGTCTCTCTTATTTTTTCTCAGTCCAGCTACCATTACTCTCCTTACTTTTTACACCAAAAATCCTTTTAAAAGTTGTTGAAACTCACTGTCTCCAATTCCTCCCCTCCTCCCATTCACTCTTGAACCCACCATTGAAATCAATGTGAAGTCTGAAATTCAAGTCTCAGGTTCGTCTTACTTGAGCCACTGGAAGCTTGCACCCCATTGATCACTTCCTCCTTTCAAACACTTTCTTTAACTTGGTCTCCAGGACACTACCCTTGCCTAATGTTTCTCTCATTACACTAGCTTCTCCTTCTCAGTCTCTTCTGCTGATTCCTCTTTATCTCCCTGAGCTCTACAAAGTCAGTGCGTGCTCCAGGACTTAACCATCGGACCTCTTCTCTTCTCTTCTCTTCTCTACTTACACTGTCTACATGTTCTCATTCGGTCTCAGGACTTTAAATATTGTAAGCTGATGACTCCTAAATTTATATCCCAAGTGAGACTTATCCCCAAACCCAAGCAAATATATCCAACTAACTACTGACATCTCCACTTGGCATTTAAAAGGCATCACAAAGGTTATCGTGTCCAACATAGTGGATCCCTAAATGAAGCTCCTCCTGAAGCCCTATCTGCCATATTTCATGTGGATTCCACTCTGCCAGCTCCACAGGCTGAAAACCTCAGTGCCATCTTTGGATTTTCTTCTCACCCACCCTGCATCTGATCCATCAGCAAATCTGATAATTTTGTAGTCAAAATATATCCAGAACTTAATCCCCTTTCCCATCATTCTTGTTCCAACCACCATCTATGTTGGTTGGTCTCTCCACTATGGTTAACTCAGTAACCCAAGCGATCCTTTTAAACTATAAATCTAATTGTCACTCCTCAGAACCCTACAATGTTTTTCTATTTTACTCCTTCCTATGACAACCCTGTGTTAAGTGGCTCTTTAGTTCTCTGACATTATATCCTACTCCAATCCCCCTTAGTTGCTCTCCCCACCCCACCAGCCATTCTGCCATCCTTGTTATTTCTCCAACATGCCAGCCACTCTCCTACCTCAGGCCGCTGCCCTTGCTACTCCCTCTGAAATCCTCTTCCATAGCTAGTTCCCTCCTGTCCATCAGGTGTTTACTCAAAAATCACCTTCTTGGTGATGTTCCCCCACTGGCCACTCCATCTACAATTTCAATCCTGCCCCCCCACATCGTTTTCTATCCCTTTGCATGCTTTGTTTTCCTCCTTGGCACTGACCACTGTCTAATACAGTACATACTCCACTCATTTACTTTTTATTGTCTCACTGGAACGTAAACTCAATGTAGGCAGGGGCTTTTGCCTATTTGGTGTACTATGTAACCTAAGCCCCTAGAACAAATACTGACGTGTAAGTATTCTCCAGTGTTTGCTGGATAAATGAATACATAATCTGTGTAATTTATTTGTACATCAGGATGGGGAAGCACAGAGTAGAAATTATTACCCCACTGGAAAAAGTCACCATCTTGTCTGATACCATATCCCTAGGAACTCAGCTATACATAACCACTTTGGCTCAGACACAACCTCAATCCTATGTGCCCCCAGCCTTCAAGCTGAGAATCTTACCCAAGGAGCCTCAAAATCCTTTTTAGTACTGTCTCCTATAACCTCCAACGCCACCCATATCACGGTGTGTTTACAGCTGTATCCAAGCCCACTCAAATCTCTTAAACATCAGTGTTAAGGTTATGAGGATTTTTTTTTAATAACAGGACAACCAAGAACACCTGCAACCCATGAGTGTTTGAGGCCAATGGAATTCATTCTGTATTTCTCTACCTGGGGATTCTTCCATTAAAATAAACTGAATTTGTTTTGAATTCAGCTAGAACAGTGGACAAAAAACCTCCTAGAATATATGCTTAGCATGTTAAAGTCTTTATCATAGGACTCGTCACCTTGAGAGAGTCCATTTCTTTCTTCTAAACAAGAAGGATCTCAGTACAGAGATGTCATTGTTGTCATTGCTGAATGCACTTCACTACCTGAAGACGATCTGTCTTCTGTGAAGAAGCCATTATGGTCTCTAATGCGTCTCCCTTTTTAGCAACTTATTGATCTACAAGCACCCAGCCGGCCACCACACCACTACAGATATGTGTAATAAAAGCTGATACAGGCATGCTGCTGGCATAGGAGCACAAAAGTTCTTCTTTGAAATATTAACAACTGTGCCGACCCAAAGAGATGAAATGCCACCTTCCAGTTTGAAATACATCTGGGTTCTGACAGGTTTTAAAAAAAAACATATATGACAAGAGACAGCTTTCTAGGGTAAAGGTTACCCACCACTTTATGAGACTTGCATCACTATATAGCTCCTCAGTACTTCTTATAATTTTTTACTATTAACCCAGGTCTTCAAAACACAAATGTAGTTGGGATTCCTACCCAACGGTTACCAATGAATGTACAATCTACATTTTCATATGTACCACTTCATACAACTTGAACAGAAGGTGCCCAAAGAAAACTGGAAATCTGGTTTTACCTTAAACCCAGCACAGACTTAACTAATATAACCCCAGGAGTTAACAGTGGTCATAGAAAATATTTTCTTGACATGAATCATTTATTCAACCTAGTTTAGAGAGGCAAGCAGTGCAGCTGCATCTATATTATTCTGCTGAAAGCAGATACAGAATGAATTCCATTGGCCTCAAACACTCATGGGTTGCAGTTGTTCTTGGTTGTCCTGTTATTTAAAAAAAATCCTCATAACCTTAACACTGATGTTTAAGAGATTTGGGTGGGCTTGGATACAGCATCAGTGAGGAGCTGGGAAGGGAGAGACTCTAAACACACAGGGGACACAAAATGTTCTGAAGTACACTCAATGTACTTGAGTGAGACAGCACTGGGTTCTGCTCTTGGGAGATCTTACAGCTAAAGGACAAGTCCTTACAACCTTCACTGAGAGGTAATCCAGCCTGACAACAGTCACTCATTTTGGAAGAGAATCTACTTCTCTGTGAGACCTTGACAGGCAACATCTGTCTCATCCACTGTTGGCTGTGGTGGTCTTCATGAGTAGAGATGTATAAGTCGGCCGTGACATCTTTCTGTCCCCGTGCCCTGCAGGGCATGGATGTTTTCTGTAAGCAGTGTTGCTCACTAACTACTATGGGCAAGGTGTGCAAGAGAATTGGAGGCAGACACTTGTTTTCCCAGCATCTCTGACCCACTCCTAGTGAAACTCATGAAAAGTGAATTAAGGTATGAACCAGAGAGGCGGTAACAGAAGGCACATCTCTGTTTTCCAGTCATTTCTGACCAGAATTACTATCATAGGATTCATCAGAGGAGATCTGAGGAAGCTGCCCTAAATAAATAGTTGAGGGAGGCTACATTGAGATAGCCTGAAGACATGATAAGTATTAGGAAGCTTGGAAACAGACCCTGAGGGAATGGTCAGACATGCCAGACCCAGAGGTAATCTGGAAATTCTTACATCCATGATAGGAACCAGAAATAGTTCCTATCCAAAATGCTGTGGGGAGCAGGACCAGCCTAGGAAAAGCACAAAGAGGAGAGAACGTGGGCAAGATTAAAATGAAGAAAATGGAATAGTGCCCACTTGGAATTCTCCTCCTGTGAATCAGAAATATGGGTGCTTTAAGAAAATACAGACCTTAAAAAAGGAAATAAGTTGAAGTTTATCATATGCATTAAAGAACAATTCACAGCAGGCTTCCTTTTAATAGTGAGTCTCCCTGGTCCAATGAAATTATGGTTCTTTGTTAGTAAGATTTCCAGATCGACTGTATTAACTGAGATAAACTTCATTCATTGAACAAATATGTGTTAAGTACCTATTTTGGCCCATGCATTATGCAAAAAGCTGTGGATAAAAAGAGGGTAAGAAGTAGTTCAAAAATAGTCTCAAAAAGGATGGAAACATATGGGGGAACAAATGTCAGGGTGCTGGGGAGTATGTCTGGTGTGTGACAGAGGGTAAAGAGGAAGAAGGCAATGGCACCCAGAGACAAGGTGACAGAACACAGAGCAAGACCGGGAGGAGGAGCCTGAAGCTGATTCCCAAAGGAGAAGCAGGGGTTGGTCAGGCAGGGGTGGGGGGCGGGGCGGGGGCAAGCAGGGGCAGGGACGTCCAAACAAAGGAGGAAGCGTCCTAAGCAAAGGTTCTGAAGGCATAAAGGGCTCAACCTGTTCGGGGCCCAGGAGTCCTTCATCAAAGCCGGAGAAGCGTGTGCTGGTCTTGAGAAGAGGATGCAAAAGGATGAGACGGACAGATTGGGGTGGGGGCGGCACGTTGCAGACCTGCTCAGCGCCTGTTGCAAATGAGAGTACGGACCTTTTCATGGGGATGGGCTGTGGGGGGCCACTGAAGGGCTGTGAGCAGTGATAACATGATTAGATGTACATTTAAGAAAAATCACTCTGAAAAGAAAGCACTGGCGAGAGATGAGATGAGAGAACAAGGAAAGCAGACAGAGCGCGGCCCGAGTGCAGGTGCCGAGGCCCGACAGCAGCAGCAGCAAGCAGCGATGCGGGAACAGGACGGGGAGAGCGGCACGAAGTATCAGGAGGAGAAGTAACGAGTTCACGGTTTGGCTGGGCAGCGCGGGAGAGCAGGTAGCCCTAAGGATGACCCTTGGGTGTCTGGTTTGGGCAGGCAGAGGGGCGGTGCTGTCACTCCGCGAGACAGAGGAAGATGTGGGAGCGGAGACTCTGGGGAGAAAAGAGAAAATGGGTTCTAATGGACCCAGGGGAGATATCGAATAGGCAAGGTGTCTGGTTGGAAAGTCCAAGCCAGAGACAACCCGTCCTGCACACCAGGCGGTGAACGTGCCGTGGCCGCACGCGACAGCGCTCAGGGAGAGTGCGAAGGGTGACAAGTGGGATCCTGGAGAACTCCAAGCAGGCTGAGAAAGACGAGCCAGCGAGGGCGCAGGAGTAAGATCGGATAGAAGCAGATCCCGGAGAGACTGGCCCTCCGCAGCCAGAGAGGCTTCCAGGGAAGGCAGCCTGGTACCGGGGACCTGAAAGTGCACACCGATGGAAAACAAAGAAGGCAAGAGAGCCCAGCAAGGGGAGAGGCCACCCCCGAAAAGGGCAAGAACCAGGCAGGAGTACCTTGTTTCCTTTGTGGTAACACATTTCAGGGAGACAGAAGGAGAGAGATTGGAGACACAGAGGCCAGTCTTTCCTGATGTGGAAGGTCATGGACCTAACGCAGTGCAACATGTGTCCATCTCCCTGCCCAGCACGACGAACAGAGCAGCTCACCCACAGGGACGGTGGGATGCTGGCCTGCTCAGAGCCACATCCAGGCATCTCGTCGGCCCTGGGGTTACTGAAATATCAGCAGGGAAGTTATTCTGCTTTAAGACGCCTGGCTCCCTAGTAACTTGAGGCCCAGCTTTGGTGTTTTAAAGCCTTATCAAGTGGCTATGGAACCCTTGCTACAACTCTGATGGCACTTTGCTGTTCCCGCTGTACTGTTATTGGATAACAGAGCAGCTCTTGGCTGAAGTCACCCTCATAATTTTAAGAATAAAAAATCTATCCCATATTCATCAACAGTACAACTAAAGTCTTACCAACATTTTCTACTCATTTTCAAAAGTGATAGGAAAACTGCTAAAAAAGTAAAGGACGATTCTGATTCCTTCTCATTTAATTCCTAGCTTCTCCCTTCCTAGTGTATGGTGAACTCTTCCCTCGGTATTCAAATGCCTTCCCAGATGTTTGTGCTCAGGCTCTGCTTTGTCCCACACTGTCTGTCTCCAGACCTTATCTACTTAAAGTTCAATGTCTGATCAAGTTAGTTAGAGGTATGACTTTAGTTTAACTTTCTGGCCTTTGGAACTCCTGGTTTTCCCCACAAAACTGCAGGAAATTTACAAAGGGGGGAGTGACTCGCCCATTAGTCTCTATCTCAGAGATAAATCATTCTAAAGCCCTGATTTCCTCTTCTAAGACCACATGGGAAGGTAATAAAACAAAATTTTATTCCTTCTAAACACTTCCTCGTGAGCTACTTTCAATGATACCTGTTAGGGGTTTCCTGATTCTCCTCTGCTCTAAATGCCTCCTGCTACTACTTAGAAAAGCCAGTCACAAATTGCCTCAAAGACAAAGCTTTCCAAGAATTTTCCTTAAAGAGCCTGCCTCCTGCACAATGTACAGTCTGAATACAATTTTAACTTTTTTGTCAGAATCATAACAACCTTCTAAATAGCTTGAGTATGAATGGCATGTGTAAGTCCCATTTGCTTCAGACTTTGTTTTTTAAGAAATAAACTATCACAGATGATTTTGAAGCACCTTATCAATTCCATTTCTTCCTGTCTTGAGAAAGGTAACCATCATCTTTCATTTTGTGTGTATCCGTCCCATGAATATTTTTGTAAGTACAATGCAAATACGTTTCCATAAACAATATCAGTTGTTACTTGATCTGTTTAGAACATCATATAAATGGCATCATTCTCTACATTTCATTTTGCACCTTGCTTTTTTTCACTCAAATTTTATGTTTATCCATTTGGAAACACATAGATCCAGTATATTTATTTTAAATACACAATGATAGTTTCCAATGTATGAATATACCATGCTTCCTTATCCATTTTCCTATTTAATGGACACTTAAGTTCTTCCTTCTTGTTTATTTATTTTGCTATTACATTGGTGTCATGGATCTTGGATGTGTTTCATGTATTCATGAGTCTATAGCCAGGAGTAGAGGTGCCCAGCTGCAAGGTACACATGTCTTCAGCTTCATGAGATAGTATCCAGCTGTGTTCCAGTGTTGAGCCAGTTGACATACAGCAGCATGTGAGCACAGAACTTCTTTAAGGTAAGACAACCCTACCTCATCCAGGTCTATGAGATACTCCAGGGCTTTGGGGAATAGGAGTTATGTTTGCCTAAACAGAATTGTTATTATAAAGACAAAGAGAAATACAGGCCAAAACTGAATGAGAGATGCTCTAGAACCAATAAAGTGTCCAACAGAGTGAGACTCAGAATACAGAACAGCAGGGCATTTTAAAATGCAGGAAATGATACAAATTTATGAAGATGACCTAATATAAACTACACTGTCTTTTCTTGGCAAAATACTTTAACACCAAAAAAAAAATCAATTGAAATATTTCAGATACCACAGTCTCCCAGAGAAGTAGCAAATCTGTCAAACTCCTTTGTAGGCCAACTGCAGCTTCCACTCAGAATAAACATCACCTGTAAAAGATTCTTAGTGACTCATGGAATGGGCCTTTAAACATCATCTCTGGGTATGCGAATTTACAAAAAATAAAGTTTTTTCATCCTTGAATCACCAGTTCATTGCCTGAATTATATTTTTAAATATTGCTTAATAGAAGAGCTCAGATATGATTTATAAAAACCTGGTAGGAATGGCTGCCTCTTGGGAGGACTAGAAGTCTGGGGGACAAGGGTAGGTGGAAAGCAAACTAGAAAAGCATTCCCTCATCAAAAGTAATTAATCATTTTTAAATGAGGCTAAGACTTAACATTATAAATCCACAGATCACACCCCTTTTCTGCAAAGCATCCCCTAACTGCCCCAAAACTCAATTAATTGTCACTCAGGCTGCTGGCACATAAATATGTCACAGAACCAAACTTGGGACTTGTATTTCTTGCCAGTGTTCTTGTACACTTCCTCCTTTTTTATTTTTGTTCTTTGAGGATTTTTTTGGAATACATACAGTGAAGTGTTCTTCATCATACAATTATTTTTAAATGACCCAAGGAATGTATTCATTACTTTTACTTCTTCTATATATTGGTGCTCTTTAAAAGTTTGTTTAGAAAAACAAACAAAAGATATAATGCTTTTTAAATTTAAGCCCTGTAAGGACAGGAGTTTTGTCTGTTTTATTAACTTCTGCATCCCAAGCATACTGGGTGCTAGTGCATAGCACATAGTAGGTGCTAAAAAATGTACTGGATGAATGAAAATCTTTGGCCATAAAGCATTCTACACACTGCCCAGTAATCCAGTTCTTTTCTCTACTGAGGTATTGAATTCCTTTTAATTGATTTACTTATTTTAATTGTGGTAAATCATACAAACATAAAATGGATCATTTTAACCATTTTTAAGTCTACAGTTCAGTGGCATTAAGTACATTCACATTGTTGGGCAGCCATCGCCACCTTTCTCCATTAAGTTTTTAAATTTTTAACCCCAATCTGCAACATGGTTTTTCAAATTATTAGAGAAAGTTAATTTTTATTACATGGTTATATATTGGTATGAAATCAGCTGCTTTGATTCCCACCTCTTCTCATCACACACTAGCACTCTGTAAGGATCTCTGTAGGAATGTCTTTGTCTCTCAATTTGCTCTCTTTCTCCTTCCGCCCCTGCTTTCCCTTCCCTCTCTTTTCACCTTCTTCAACCACTTACACAATATTTACTCTCTATCACCTAAATTTCACTTTCTCATCAAATGTTAGCACATGAAAGAGCTCGGAGTTTATATAATCCAAACCCATTATTTTACATATGAGGAAACAAAGGCCTTTAAAAGAAGGAAGGCATCCTCTCAAAAAGACCAGACACCCAATCAAGATGTTAGAATAAATTTTCTGCCTACTAACCCACCAAGTAATGCACTCCCCACTCTCTCTGTATTGTTTGGGATAAGTAGTTATAAAAGTATCTGCATCTAAATAAACATTTGTGACTCTACTAATATTAATATATGTGCATGCATGCATATGAAGAGTCGCACTAACCCAGAGCGTGTTTGGGATTCTGCCTGAAGGCCTAGGATTACCTTTTAATAGCACAGGAGAAAATATTTTTAACTGAAAATCCAAAGTGGAGTATACAGAATCCATCACCTAACTGATCCTTCCAGATCCTACAGTATACAAATAAACAAACTGACCTTTTGGAACAGAAATAAGGGTCCTGACTTTTTGATTCAATAAAAAGTACTCAACCCCAAGTTCCCTGACCAGCTGATTGCTGATCCAGCTGATACAGGGATGATCTCCTGAGCAAGAATCTCACCCAACCACATAGGAACATAAGACAACAAACTTGGGAGAGCATGAGCTGGAGGGTGAGCCCCCTCAAGACAAGAACCACACTGCACCTCTTCGTCCTCCCCGATACCTCCCAGAGGGCTCAGCACACAGCAGGTGCTCAAAACACATCTCTCTACCCAACCTTCTCTCTCTTCCTACCCATACACTTGCCCGCTGAGTCACAGGGCTCTTCCCTGAATGTCAGCTCTCCCTGCTTGGTTGTATTTCAGCATTATTGGGGAGGAGGGTTGACGAAGTGCATTTACCTGTACATATGGGCATTCATATAACCTGTGTGCATGGGGATGCACACTATCTATAAAGACTGTGGATGTCTGTATGTGTTTGCCTGTGAACAGAAGCCTCCTTATATTTAAAACCAAAACCAAGAGAACTATTTAATTTTTGGCTTACTTGTCCATCCTCCCCTTTGTGCTTCCTAAGAGCAAAGACACATCATGGTGTTCGCTACCTCATGTTATATTACATGCTGATGAGTTCATGAGATATTATTTTTATTCCAGATGTGTTTATTTATTGTCTGTCTCTCTCCACTGGAATGTAAGCCTCCCCATGATACCCAGCCCCTTTGCCCTCAATAAATATTCATGGAATTATTATGTCCTTTATGTTTGTAACAGCAGCATCTACCACAGTGAGCAAAATAAATAAGTCAAAAATCATATGAGAAAAAGAGTATGAACTTCTGTCAGTTGGTCTCAAAGCAAGGTGCATGAACTACTTTAAAACGATCTTCCTCCTTAATGCTAGGCCAAAGTTCTTGAGCAGGTCTCAAGATTCTCAGTGAGATTTTAAAACTACTTCCTATTTTTTTTCGATTTGGGGAATCAACACCAGCCTCTTCTGCACCCAACCCTTCCCCGACAGACTCTACAGTGACAGCAGGGGACAGTGGGGAGTCCCCAACCCAGAGCTGGAACTCAAGTCCTGGCACCTTTACCTCCTTATAATGAGACCTGGCAAGTTCATTGACCTTTAAGTGCCTCAGTTTCCTCAAGTGAAGAATAGGTTAAAAATTTTAAATAATTATACCCACCTCGAAGCATTATTATGAAGAATAAATTAGCTAATATATGTAAAATTCTTAGAAGAGTAGCTGGCATCAAGTTTGGCAACTATTACTATTAGTCTTTCCCATACAATCAACTTTGCAGGTTACTTTTAATGGAGTCAGGAGAGGGAAAGGAGAGAAGAAGAGAGAAGCATATGAGAATTCTGTGAGTCAAAGATGGAAAATTAATACAATATAGATTGAGTATAATGGACCATAAACTAAAACTTTCTGCCCAAAACATTCAAGTAGCAAAGTTTCAAGTGTAGAATAATATACTTAAATTTAAGCCCAAGTTATCATGTTTAATTATCCTCATCTGAAACAAAGCATGTGCTTGTCCTTTTTAGAGGCTACAGAGGCTCCATGAATCACTGTCCAGTGGAATTTTCCAGTGATGATGGATGTTCTCTAATCTGCACTGTCCAATACGACAGCCACTTAGCCACATATGGCTTTTGTGCATTTGTAATATGGTCAAGGTGAATAAGGAAATGAATTAAAAAAAATTTTTTAATTTTGGCTATTGTAAATTTAAATAGCCACATATGGCTAGTGGCTACCCTACCAGGCAGTATGGCTAGAAGGGATTTGAGTACACAAGCTCCTTCACCTGCCCTTGCCTGCTCTCCAGCTCCTGGTCTGTTCCTCTTTCTCACTCAGGAAATCAACACTCACAAGGCCAAACTGCTGTTTCACACTTCCATGGCTATGTATTTGCTGCCCTCTTTGCCTGAAATGCCCTTCCTCCCCATCCACCTCCAAACTTCATGACAATCTTGTTCAGATTTCATTTCCTCAGGGCAACTTTCCCTAACCCCCACCTGCCTCACCACACGCCACTGCTGACACAGTCTATCATTGTCTCCTTTGTGTTACTGTTGCTCTCACCATCCTTAGTTGTCACCTATTCTCTGTGACACTAACAGACCAAGGGAATTTTAAGCACCAGCTCTTATTCATCCCTTCATCCTAGTGATGTATGCCCATCACGTAATACATGTGCAGTAAATATTTGCTGAGTACATTATTAATTTGTGAATGTGTGCTAAGTTTTATTAAAATAAGCTTCAGAATACTGACAACCACTCCATGATTATGGAAACAATATTGGTTAAATTCTATTAGAAGGCCTATTTTCAAATAATAAAAAATTCTTAAGAGTATCAATTGAAGGCCTACTTATTTCAAGCCATAGCACTATCACATTTCAGTACAAACCAAAGAATATAAATGTTCCTGGGAACAAAATCCTACCTGTAGTTGCTCCTCCTAAGGATCTAGAAGTCTCTTGGATTTCAGAAACTGATCCTGTCATTGATCTGTCCCCAGTGCTTGCAGTGACTTACTAGGGAGACATGGATAAGGTTGAAAAGCAAGAAGACAAGAGGACCTGATTATGGACAATCATATGGGAATTCAAGAATAATCTACCATTGTTACACCCTCTAACTCAATCCTACCTCCAAGAAAGAAATAATTAAAATCCTACTTAATGTGAAAAAATAATAATTGTGGGTGATATGTGTCTGTTCAGTGATGTTATCCAAAAAAGCATTGTGCTTCCCTTAGTCCTTAGCAAAGCTTTTACTCAAGAAATCTTCCTTGTTAAATTATGTAGTATCTGTTGCAATATTAACCTGCCCTGAGATCCATACTGGTTCATTTTTCTTTCATCACAATTTTCTGACTTATCTTTTATTTGGATTCCCACACAAGTGTTCCTACACAAGTATCTTGTGGATGTATTTTACAAATGATTATTTTTTCTGCCCTCCAGGAATTTACAGTTCAATAAGACAACCAAATAAATATACAGTGACCAGGAATGTATATTTGTGGGTACGGTCTTAGCAACAGGGCATTGAAGAAATGGACTTTGGAAAGAAAATGAATCCAAAGGACTTTATCTTCAAATCAGATACAAATTTGAATTCTGTTTTCTTACTAGTTAGGTAGTTTTATTTTAAAATGCACAAACAGCACTTTATAAAGTAATGAACATTGATTTAACAAATGATTGAGTTATTTGGGGCTGTATGATCATTTAGATAAATCTCTAATTTTCCCATAATACTGACAGATTTTAAAGAGTCTTTTCTCTGGTTTCCATTTCCCCTTTCCCAACATATATCTCCTGAATTTTAATCTAAGATGTTTCAAAAAAAGACAAAGACCTAAGATGTCTTTTGAGGCTGCCAATGCATACTGTCAGATAAATATCTTTCCCTAAGACCTAAGATGCCTTAAATTTAAATACAGGGATATCAATTCCTTTTTTTAACTTCCTTCTAAAATCTGCCCATCTAAGAAGAGCATTGATTAAGTCTACAAATTATGTTCTATATGTTATTAAAAGAGCTTGTGAATTCTACTAAAGTAAGATGCACTTATTTCCAAAATGTGTCTATTACTGGTTATAAAAGGAAGGTCTGGCTTTCAAAGATTATGTTTTGAGGTTAGAAATGAAGATAGTGGCCTTAAGTCTCTCAAGATTTGTAAGGCTGACATGCCATCTATCTCAATAACACCTAACAAGAATGTCAAATGGACAGAAACAACCATGGTAAGTGGGTGCGTGCAGCTGACAGTGATTGCTATATTCTGGGTGATGGGAACAACATTTCCATTAGTTCAAATGAAATACAATGCCCTGCCAACTCTAGGTATTAACGTATTCAATCCTTCTGCTGTGCCATGTCCATTTTCTGTTGCTGCAATTAAAAATCAGTCAATACAAAGTCAAAATGTTGTACATTCTTCCCCTATCCCTTTCCCTGTCACTGTGTTTCCAGCTTCACCGGAAGAACATGTCACCATGGTAACCAATCCCTCTGGTGCACAGACCAAGTCAGCCTTTCTAGCAGGATTGCCAGCAGAGCCACATGGAATCAAAACCCTCAATGGAACCACAAGAAGCCACAGCCCCTTTCCCTAAGTGGAGTTAGCCAATACCAGACAGAAAGATACCTGTCTTGTTCCCGGACACTCAAGGTAGGAAATTCAAGAATGCCCTTCAGTAAGTCCTACCAGTGTTTACCAGTCATTATTATCATGAATTCTTCCTCACATTTCAGCTAACTTCCTACCATTCCAATTTTAATGAAAGCAGAAAACAACAGATAAAATAGCACATCATGAATCTGAAAATCTGAAAACTGCTATAAAGTCACCCACTGTCAAAAACTATTCTGCTTCCTCTGGTTTTCCTACTTGTAAATCCAAACCCAAGTTGCTCTCTTCTGGAATTCTCTAACACCCTTAAATCTTTACAAAGTTGTAGAGCTCCAATGGGTCACCCTGGTCTAATAAGAGCCTAACCATGAAGTAGACATGGTGTTGGTAATACTAACACACTCATAACTGAATCAGCTAAAATCCCTAGTCATTCCACAGAAGCTACAAAACAAACATTAAGATGGATTCTCTTTCTGTACATTTGAATGGCCACCTAAACCGTACCCACTGATTGTCATTCTTAAACAATTGACTTTTTTCAAATTAATAATTTTTCCTGATCAATTTCAACATTATTTAAAAGCAAAGAACATCAGTTCTCACAAATAATATTTAAAAACAGCAGCAAACCTGCTTTACAATATTAAGAAACTGCTTTATAGTAAGAACTGCTTTATATCTTGGCCTCAAATACTTTGCAGATAACATCAGTTTTACCTTGGTATCACTATTTAATAATTGAAGAAAATGAAATATTGGGAGTAAGCAAGATTTATAAAATCACACCCACCACATATCCTGAGATGTGGCTGCCACAGAGAACACACTCCCTTCCTCAGAGCAATATTAATATACAGTCAAACAATATTTCAGTGGGCTAATGGAATAGGATGGTCTCCAAAGTATAAATAATTTAAGACTCACAAATTTCAACAGATGAGCAGACTTTAAAATTTTTATGTGGTCATACTACTGTATCAAATTTTATCATTTGATAAATGCAGTTTGTTTTGTTTTGGCATGCTTTGGGTATTTTTTATACAAAACTTCTTAAAATATCATATTTTTTCTGCTGAAGTGCCCACTTTGGTGTTACCCGAAAAACTACTTTTTGTGCTTATTAGATCCTGCTAATATTTAATGCATACCAAGTCACTTTGTCAACCACCTGTGCAAAAGGAGAAATCAAGGTTTGAGATATGATGCTACTGGTCAACAGGCTTTGGGCTGCAATAGGGCAGGGTCTGTGATTTAGTGATGTTTATATGGCCAATGCCTGCATCATGCCTGGACTAGTAGAGCATTTAACAAACGTTTCTGGCAAGAACAAGGCTTTCTCTGTGAGGTTTCCACCAATTTTCTTTGATGAATCAGTTCAACATCTAAAACAAAGATTAAAACTAGGCGTCTGTCTACAGTCTACAAATCACTTTTAAAGGGCTTCCTCTTCTAAGAGCACAGCATTACAGATTCCCTTCCTTTTCAGAGACTGATGAAGCATTATCCTGGATAGAAATCCTGGACCTTGGGATTACCGGGAATCTCATTAGACAAATTTGCAAGACAAGAAGCCCGGCAGAGAGAGAGGTAAGCCTCCATTGCCAGCTGTTGGAGGCAAGTTCTGTCACACCAAGGCTCAGCCGGGCCTGGATAACCTGACCTCCTGGAACGAGGAGATGTGACAAACCGGTCAGGCGAAGGTAGGAGAGGGTCGCCGGGCCTGGAGGCGCCGGCCGCCGCACCACGCCTCGCTCTCGCTCTTACCTTTCCGAATGAGGGCCGCGATCTCGGGGTCGAAGCCCTGCCGGTGGCACTTCCTCCAGAGGCCCATGTTGGTGGAGTTGTACTGCCGGCTGCACTCGTCGGCGGGGCTCATGGCGAAGAGTTGCCGGCGATTCCGAGCCCGGAGGAGTTTGCCCTCCCAGCGGTCCAGGCGCGAGCGGCTCGCCCGCAGCGGCAAGTTGTTGTTGTTATTATAGATAAAGCCCGGGTCGACCCGGCGGGTGTTGAAGGCCTTGCACCTGTCCCTGTGCTTCCTGGCGTCCGTCTCGTACCAGTGGTCCGAACAGATGGCCACGGCCAGCATGCCGAGGGCGCAGAGCGCTAGCGAGAGGCCCGTGTAGAGCAGTAACCTTCCGGCAGCCATGCCTCCGCTTCGGGCTACACCATGGGCATGATCCGCCGCAGCCTCGCCTTCCCTCCGCGCGCCCGGAACAAAGCGGCGGGCGGCAGAGCCAAGGGGGGAGGGGACGGAGGGGGACTCACGGCGCGGCGGCCCCTCAGCCCCCCCGCCGGTGCGCGGCCCAGGGCCTGCGGGGATGGGAGCCGGCAGCCTAAAAAGTTCTGATTCCGAGAGGCTCCGGCGGGCTCCTGGGCATCCTCCGGGACAGGTGCAGCTTCGGGCGGCGGCGAGCGGGACAAGTCCACCTCCCGCCCCCTCCCTGCCCCTGAGGAAGCGGCTGCCCCGGCGGCCTCCGAGAGCCGCTGCCCTGCGGCCGGAAGCTAAACCCCAAGTGCCCTCGGCTGCGGTGGGACTGCTGGGCCGCTCTGTGCAGGTGGCGACGGGACCCACTCGCCTGGCTTTCTTGGGGTTGGGGGGTGAGGGCAATCAGGAGGAGCTGCTAGACTGCAGGATGAACTGAAACACGCGTGATGCCGCTGTCCAGCGAAGGAAACCTCCAGATGCCAGGGCCGGCTGCCCTGGGTCCCGCCTGGGTCTTCCTCTCAGCTACTCTCCCCCTTCCGGTCTGCAAGCGAAGAAATCAATGTTCTTCCTCTCTGAGTCAGGTCTTTTAAAAATCTCCGTGCTCTGGTCACCAGCAGGTCCCTTGCTTCGTCTGACAAACAAGCTGCACTCAGAAGCGGGCTCCCCGTGGGCGAACGGTCTTGGCCGACCTTTCCCCGAGAGCTCGTGGGTCGTGGGGCCTGGCCATTCAGGCGGCCCCTCGGGCCCACAGCGCGGTCATCCAGACGGCGTTCCCGGACAAGCCTTGGCCCGAGATTTGCGGCAACTGGGCGGCAGCTGTTGGGCGCGAGGGGCGAGCTGCGCCGAGGAGGGCGCACCCGGCAGGGCGCACAGCGCAGGGCGCGCAGAGCTCGGAGCAGAGCGCCTTCAACACCATGGACAGGTCGCGCGATCGCGGCGCACAGCCCTCCCGCCAGCCAGCACCCAGGGCGTCCAGCCGATCTCCCCAGTGCCGTCTTCTTCCTGGAGTGTCCACTCGGCAGCCTGCAGACCTGCCTTTCCCGTGACGCCTCCGTCTCACTTCATCTGCCTCCCGAGTAGCCCCGGTAACGTACTGCCCAGGTGCAAAGAAAATGCAGCAGGCACCGAGGAAAACAGCTGCCGCGGCCCTTCAAAACATCCCCCCTTCTCCCACCACCTGAGCCCCGGCACTCTACCACTGACCAACTGGGGTCAGTCCCTCTCAGACTGCACCATTTTCTTCTCTGCCCACCCAGGGGCCGAGATGCCGGCTCACTCGGCAGCGTGGAAAGAATCCCGTCCCGGCCTCAGCGTCCCACGAGCGGGCTCCAGGCGCGAGGTGTTCGCCGAGGTGAATGGGGCGACAAGGGGAGGGAGGCTGGGTCGCTGGGCTTCTCCTCCCTGCCTCTGCTCTAGCCGCGGCGCCTCCAGGGCCTCGCGGGTTCGGCCGGTGCTGGGGAGCGAGAGCCCAGGCTGCGCCCGGGGAGCTCGGGAAATCGCAGCGCCCGGATGCGGGCGCCGGAGGAAGCCGCTTGCAGCACTCACTCCTCGGGCGCCGGGCGCTGCAGCCTTGGCTAAAACCCACAGACGAGAACACGGAGCGCGCAGCCAAAAGCTAGTGATGTCATCCGTGCAACGTGAGACTCATCTCTTATTTTTCTAGCATCCTTAAAGATAAACTGCACCATTTCCCTGGCACGAAATGTCTAAGCCTTATTCTTTGACCAGGCAAGTCAATGGTGTCTAGATAGGTGTGTGCCCAACCACATCCATATTTATGCACATATACATATATGTGGTATGTAGCATGTTTACATGTGTTATTTTAAATTTAGGGATGCTGCCTCCATCTCCTGTTTAATTCTTTTCAGTAGTGGAAAATTCCCTCAAATCGACCACAGTTCTTTAAATAAAAGACAGCTTCTAGCGGAGTAGTTATTCAGAGGGGCTTGAGTTAATTCCCCGCGTCCCTGGTGCCGGTCACCGGTGTCTGGGATTGCACTTGATCTTTGTTTTCCCCAGAAAGCCACAGGCAATACCTTGCTAGCTACAGGCGTTTCCACCCGGGGCTTGTCACCGCCAGCCCCAGACACCCTGACACACACCCACCTCCACCTGCCTCCACCTCCCTCCACAGCAGGAAAAGAAAAAAAGGAAATTGGCCGATCCTTTCAAGACAAACGGAAAAGAATTTTAATTGCAGGAGGGTCGGGGGTTGCTTAAAAGACATTTTGAAAACGCTCGGGGGCTCACACTTTGAGCTGAGGAGGTGAGGTTAAATGAAACCTCAATGCGGGATTTGTCCGTATCTGGGCGGCAACTGGATTGAAGCTCTGCCGGGCCTCTGGGAGGTAGTGCGGGACCCCAGTCCTTGGGCGGGTGTGCCCCAAGCAAGCTCCGTTTCACCTCAGCGCCCTCCGCCCCCCCTTCGCACTCACGTGAGACAACGCCGCAAAGGCTGGGAGCCTCCCTCCCAGGTTGAAACCCTAGGTTTTTCACTCTAATGTTCACTCCTCATTTTCACCGTCACTCCAAAGTCGAAGGCCTGCATTGCCGGGCAAAGAGCTACCCTGGGGATAAAAGTGTGGGGCGCCCTGCTTTGCAAAACCCGGCCTGCTAGCCAAAAGGAGTGCGCCTCCACCATATTCTTTTTGTCTTTTTTCCTCCTTCCTGCATTTTGAAAATCGCGAACGAGGCGTTTCAGTGCCATCTAGTGGGGGAGGGGCGTGCCTCGCTTTTCGTCCCTGGATGCTGCATTGGGATTTGCTGAAGGGACAGCAGAGCCTGAGGAGGTCCGCTGGGGTCTTGGACCGGCCGGTGGAGCGGCTGTAGGCATGTGCCCTTTGCCAGATCCCGGTCTCCTGGGTTCCCTAGGACGAAGAGGTGGAGCCTGGTGACTTCCACCACAACGTCTTCTCACCTTTCTTTCTACTCTTCTCACACCAGTTCTCCTTCCTCAACGGTGCAAATATGGAAACAAGCATCAACACTTCACACACATGCAGCAAGGACTTAAATTTCTAGAGCTATTTTCTTACCTAAAGCCCACAGCACTTTTAGGCTAAACAGGATGTCTGCGTTTGACAACAGGGGGAAGGCAGAAAGGTGAAATATATGCAAGGTCACTCAGGAATCTAGGGCACCACCTTAGTCTCCTGATTCCCAGCCCTCTTGTGCCCTGGGAACCAGGTGAAACAGGTGGCCTGGGACCTCTGGAGGCCCAGGCAGTTGTCCATTTGCAACAGATATATCTGTTCATTTTGCCCGATTCTTTCCTCCTCCTTCCATTTGTCCACCCCTTTTTCCTTCTCGCTTTTCAACTTTTGCTCTTGGCCTTCAGCTTGCTTTCAAGGAGGTGCGTCTCCTCTCATGGTCCTCCTCAGCAGGCCTGTGATTAGCGCCCTACAGTGGGAAGGGTCAGACAGCCCTACGGGGATGCTCTGAGTCTTCAGGGCTAAAAAGACAGTGGACTCTTCCTCTGAACTATATGACCACATGACTTTTCTTAATTTAGAGATCTATGTTTCTTCCCTCTGCTTCCAGTTCTTTCCACGCTATGAGCCACAACATCATTATCTCTGTATTTCCAACCTATTCCTTCCCATTTACACACACCTACACTATCCCACGATTATAGAATCTCAAAATCAAAAGGGACTTTAGGGTCATCTACACAATAATGCATGAATCTCTCCTAGAACATTTTGCAAAAAGTGACTGATCAGCTTCTTCTTGCACAGTTGCAATGATGCGGAAATCACTCTCTGGGCAAGCACCCCATTCCACTATAGGATGGTGTAAGTGGTTAGACAGTTCTTCCTTACACTGAGTCTTGTCCTAGGTCCCTGTAATCCTATCCATTGGCCTTCAAGAAGCCCACAGACATCTGATTCCTCTCCCATATAATGGTTCTTCCCATATTTGACATCGGCTATAACGTTCTCCCTAAGTCTTCTTCGCTCCAGGCTAAGTGACCTTGTACACAGCCTCCTTGAGCTTGCTCCTCCTGGCTTTCCAATACCGCCTGATTGTTGCTTCTTCTTGTGCCCAGTAGTGCCCCTTGATCTAACAGCTGTGTCTGCCTATGAAGGAGGAGGTCTAATGATCCTCACTTCCCTTCCAGGGGCCCACAAGTCATCCCTTTTGAATGCTATTCCAGGATCTTGCTCCAAAATGACATTCAGATCATTGGTTTGCAGTTTGTATAATCCACATTTTTGAAATTTAGAACTCGATTTGCTCACACATGCCCCCCTTTTTTAAGCAGCATTCACATTCTCCAAGTTTTCTCAGATCAACGACAGAAATTCAGAGATATCACTGAAAGCTCTCTTGGTTTCCTGGAGTATATGGAGTTAACGCAGAGCAGAGAGATATTTTCTGGCAATGTCTTCACTCATTGTCAACTATCTTCATTTGTCATATTTGTTCTACCCTACACACCGCCTCCAGTCTGAAAATCACGGTCCTTGACATTGTCAACTGTAAGCAAAATAAAAGTTGACGAGATGTACTCTCTCTTTGCCACTCACCAGTATTACATCATTTGCCCAGAGAAAAGACCCCTTATATATCTTATTCCTATTTTCCTAACTAATTTTGCACAACTTGGACAGTATTTGAAACCCAAAAGTTATCTTCCACTTTAGCCCTCCCAACACAGTCCCCCATGTCTGTAACATGCTAGTATTAATCCTTGAATAGGTATCCTTCCTTCTAAATCTCATCAGAGTAATATTGGTTCATTTAGCTACTTTCCTTCTTTTCTTCCTTATTGGGGTCAATATAGCAAAAGGCTATTTTTTTCTCATCCCTGAGTACCTAAGTCTTCTCCTTGCTTTTATTTTCTTCTTCTTCCACCATTCCAGCATAAATCCTACAGTTAGCCTTTGCTCAAAATTCTGCAGTAGTTTCATCTGGCCTGTACAATAAAGCTTGAACTTGTTATTGCCATACAAGTCCCCACAAAGGCTTCAGCCTATTTTCTAAAGCTGGCCATCATACTCCTTTAGACACACCCTCTGTTCTAACCAGGCAGCCCTCTAAACATGTTTTGAAAAGCCCCACACTGGCATTATTCCTCTTGCTCATAAAATATTTAACTGATTTGCTTTTTAAAGTTCTTACAGTTACAGGTGCCTCATATCAATAGGTCAAATAAATACCATTTGATCATCTTAGTAGAAGCTGAGAAGAACCAATTAAACCCAACAAACATTCTAGATATTTAAAAGCTCTTGCTAAACTAGGAATGGTTCAAAATGAGTTAGATCATCTCTTGCATGAAGAAATATTTCTAATTAGTAGGAATAAAACAAATAATAACAGAAAAATAGACAAATGTTATAAAAAGAAAACTTACAGAAGAAAAAATTGAAGTGGAAAATTAACATATGAAAACAACCTGAACCTCACTAGTAATCAGAGAATATAATTTTTTTAAAATACTGCTGTTTACCCATCAGATGGGGATAAAAATTTACATCTGTTAATGTCAAGTGTTGGCCAGGGCAAAGGAAACATGCTCTCACGCACAGCTGATAGGAGCATAAACTGATACAGCCACTCTGGAGGGCAATCTGGAGCAACTGTGAAGATGAAAACAAAACATGTTTGTTCTGACCCAGCAGATGTACTTCTAGGTATCTAGGCTGTAGAAACACTGGCACAAAGAACAAGGAGTATCTTTAGTATGCTATCTGCATTGGTTTCCTAAGGCTTCTACAACAAAGTACCACAAACTACGTGTCATAAAATATCAGAAATTTATTGCCACACAGTTTTAGAGGCTTGAAGTCCAAAAATGAAGATGTTGGCAGGACCGTGCTCCCTCTGGAACCTGTAGGACAGAATCCTTCCTTGCCTTTTCTAGCTTCCAGTGTCTGTGGCAATGCCTGACATTTCTTGGCTTGTGGATGCTTCACTCCAATCCCTGCCTGTGTCATCACATGACCATCTTCTCTCATATCATCCTCCCTTTGTCTCCAAATATCCCTCTCTTATGAGGACACCAGTCATATTGGATTAGGAGTCTACTCTATTCCAGCATGATCTCATCTAAACTAATTACATGGACGATGACACTCATTATAACTAAGGTCACCTTTTGAGGAGGTTAGAACTTCAACCCATCTTTAGGGGGATACTATTCAACCCATAATTCTACCTTTCATGTAAAAAAAGGAGGTAATAAAATATACATGTATCTGCTTATTTGTGCAAAATAAAAGGGTATGGAAGACACAAGAATCTAATCAGGCCACAAGAAGTTGATAGCAGAAAACCAGTACCATCCCACCACCCCACCACCAGAGGCCTAAGACAGGCTTACCCCTAACAGAGAACCCAGGGCAAACATACAACTGGAGGCCCACATACCATATGTCTGAATGTTTAAAAGGTGGAAGTCAAATGACAAATCATTAAATTAAAACATTTTATCCTTCTACCTTACAAATATCTTTATGAAGGCAAAAATTTTAAATATGGGTAAAGTTATGTTTTTTTGTATGAATAAAAGTTGGCAAAATATCAGAGACAACCAAATTAATTATTATTGCTCATGAATTGATCAACCAGCAATGTGCAGATGAGTAATAAGATAAAGGGCTTCATAATTCATGCTATAATATATATTTCATGACACTTGTTTTTCTTGACTTTTATTTCAGAAAAAAATCATTCTACTGTTAAAGCAAGGTTTTCATATAACTTTATATTCTATTGATGGTAATGCCAAATGTTTTTGAAGACCAGTTTTGGTTCATTGTAATTTGCAGGTTTTTAAAGTTAATTTCAATTTAGAGGAAGTTCACTCTACTGAGGAAGTAACACTTCTATCTGAAGTGTCAAAATTCTTACAGTAGTACTAATATTTTACGTGTTACATTCAAGAGCACTGTAACTATCACATATGACAAGTTATTGTTGGTGCAAAAAATACTATACTTTTTATAAAATAAATCATTATCACATATATCATGATTTTTACTATCTCTTAAAGTAATACCTAGATCCTTACAATATTTATTAAGTTCTTTCAAATATTCCAGTGCTAGGATGAGGAAAACCAAAAATCACAGTACATTGCTCAGTTCTTTCAAATCTCTCTAGAGTCAAGATCATATATTTGATCTATAATGATTGGGAAATTGTTACTACAGACATTACTTTGGGATTATTTGAACATGAATTTTCTTCTTTAAAGTCATAAAAACATTTGCATTTCCTTGTTCTAATTTCTTTACATTTTATTGGAATATCACTTTTGGTTTACCATAGTTAATATCTATTTAGAAAACAATTTTCTTTAAAATTTAAAAGTATTTTTAATCCCCTTCAGTGAGAAGTTACTGAACTTAGGTCTTCTTTTGTACATTATTAACAGCAAACTATAGTTTTACATCAAAAACTTGTGAATCACGCAAATCCAAAATTAACTTCATTTTTCACCAAAGACCACATATTGCTCTGTATCTGAGGATCTACTGTTTCACTTAACTATCCTAATATATCTTATATCCTTTCAAAATTTAAGCTAATGGCTTTAACAACATCTAGTTGACATTTCCATTTTGTCTTATGTGACTATAAGGTCAAATTTAAGCATTTCATTTATGGATAAATTCAAGATATATCATGAATAATCTCTGAATTTCTCCAAAGAACTTCATGACTACTGCTTCAGTTGAGGCCCCATCTCTTAGTAATAAATTTAAATTATGTTTTATATATGTGTCATAAAGAATGTTTCTTGATTTTAGACCAAAATTCAGGTTAGGTCTAGAAGAACACTTATAGTTTAAGAGCCAAATAAATTGCAAGAACATAATACTGCAAAATGTTCCTCAGTTACTATGTGCAACTGTTCAAAAATACCACCTTAATTCATGTGTAACTCCTGAAATGTGAACTGAACACAAAGGGAAATAAATGGATTCTCATCACTGCTTGGAAATACCTCCTTATTCAAAACTCTGCATGCTTGCTATCTGGGAAGAAGGACTTGACAAGTTAACCATTTCATCTCTTCTTTTATCAAAGTACCTCCACCCTCACATCCTCTCAGCACTTCAAAGTAGTATCTATCCCCAATATGAGCAGCAATACAACCCGTGTAACTTAAAGGCATTCAGATGCAGCTGTCATTTGTTTTGAGAACACAGGGAAAGACGTATTGAAAAGCATTTCCTTGGTGCCTATCCTGCATTAACCAGAAGAGTTTTAGGATTGTAAGCCGTGCTGTACCAGTACTGATACAGGATCCCAAGACATAGAGGCCACCGTGAGTTCTTCAATACATTTGTTTTGTGTATGTTTGTGATACGCAGACCCTCTAAAACATGGGGTCTAAGGCAGGGGCCCTCTTGGTGGGGACTGAGGAAGGCCTTGCTAGAAGAACAAAAAGAGGAAAGGGTATTTCCTGAGCCTGAGGACCAGGTTTGCCCAGCAGAAGCTGCAACCCTGGAGATCCCTGTCTGGCCAGAGTTGGAACCAGGAAATGGATGCAGCTGCTCCTGGAGTTGTTGCCTGTGGCAGAAAATAGGGGAGAAATACCCAGGCTTCTCCCTTTCTTCTCCTCAGGACCTTGCACTGGCTGAACCTAGGTGGACACCATCTGACATGGGAGCCTCATGATATGCAGCCCACAAATTGCACCCCCACACTAGAACAAAGCAAGGAAAATTAAGGAACAAATCTGAGGCAAACAATCCAGGATGGACTGGCCCACAGTGAATAATTCCATAAAATCAGGTTCACGACAAATATATTCTTATACCATCACTATGTAATATTTTGAGGGTCAAGAATAGGGCACGCAACAGAAAAAGAGTTATAACAATTGGAAAGGAGAATGCAAAAGTATTATCATATGTGGATAAAATGACTGAAAACTCCAAGAATAAACTAAAACATTATTAGTACCAATAAGATCAATAAGGTGGCCTGATATAAGCAGAACAGACAGCACTCAATAAACTCCGATATCATAAAAATTGTAAGAAAATATACTGGAAATCTATCCCATTCACAATCATAACAACAACAAGAAAACCTATACTACACTTAAGAATAAGTTACAAATAAAGTGAAGACTTTCTATGAAGAAACCTACAAAATTTTATTGAGAGACATAAATAACCTGAACAGATGTGGAAACCCACCATGTTCCTGAATGAAACAACTCAGAACTGCAAAAATGTCAGTGCATTACAAAATCATTCATAGGTTAAGCACACTTCCAGCCAAAATCTCAATCGGTTTAATCAGAACTTAGAAAATAATTATAAAGTTCATTTGTAAAAATCTAATAGAATAGCTAAGATATTTTAATGTGATCATTTCTCATAAGTATTAAAATATTTTTAAAAGCTACAATATTTCACACAGTGTGACAGCTCTTCTCAAACCCTGCATTTCCTCCCCAGAAGCCCCAGGATTTTTTGTAAATAAAAAGAATAAGGAACCTGATCTACTCATTCATCAAAAATCGCAGAACTTGTGATTTGTAGGAAATCAGACCTCTTGGAGACTACAGTTTCACAAGATCTGGGAACCTGACAAGTGGACAAAGTGTCCCTGGCAGGCTTTGACCAAGATGGGTGCACTGTGAAGCTGTCTGGCCCAGGCGATACTCTGGTGTTCTCCAGGCACTGCCCTCCTGGGCTGAGGAGCCATGGTTTACGTGGACAGTGTCCCATTCTTCTTCCTGACCTGATCTTATGAATCTGGATCCTGTAAGTCCTTCATCACCTGCTACATCATCTGCTGTGGGCTGAATGTTTATTTCTCCCCCAAATTCCTATGCTGAAGTCCTAACTCCCAATGTAATAATATAGAGGTGCGCCTTTGGCAAGGTCATCAGGGTAGGGCCCCGTGCTTTTGCTTCCTCTCTCTCTCTCTGCCACGTGAGGACAGAGTGAAAGTGGCCGTCTGCAAACCAGGAAGAGAGCAGTGGCCAGAACCCAGCTGTCTGGCACACTGATCTTAGGCTTCCAGCCTCCAAACTGTGAGAAATTAAATTTCTGTTGTTTAATAGAATGTTGTGCCAATAGATGGTATTTTTTTATGGCAACACAAGCGGACTGACACCGTAGCCCCTTGGCAACTCAAAGGGACACAAGTTTGAACCACAAAGTGGAGGGTCTCAATCACATTGTGCCTGATCAGGTGAAGTGATCCACATGTTGCTGGACCATGTATTAGCAGTTCTGGGACAGAACTTCCCTTCCTAGATATCAGTATTTCCTGGTATTTTCTCTATGTTATGAGTAATTCATTCTCTCTCTCTCTCTCTCTCTCTCTCTCTCTCTCTCTCTCTCTCTTTTAATCTCCTTGATAGCCATGGTTGCTGACCTCATTCGTTTGTTCTATACTTCCCACGTGCAAGCACCCTTCTAGCTTCTTGAAGAGACATCAGTGAAAAACAAAGATCCCTGACCTCACAGAGCTTATATTCTAGTAGTGGGAGACAGGTAATAACCAACTTAATAAATAAGCAAATCATCCAGTATTTTAGAAGATGACAAATGTTACAGGAAAAAAATAGAGTATAAGAGTGTTATGGATTGAATGTTTGTATACACTCAAAATTCATATTGTGAAGCCCTAAACCTCAATTTGACTGTATTTAGAGATGGGGTATTTCAGGTGTAACTAAGTTTAAATAAGGTCATAAGGATGAGGCCCTAATCTGATAGGGCTGGTGGCCTAATAAAAAAAAGGAAGCGATATCTCTATCTTTCTCTCTCTCTCTTCCCTTCACCACAGAGGACAGGTGATTTGAGAACATCTGCCCATCTACAAGACACAAAGAGCGCCCTCACCAGGACTCCAATTGACCAGCACTTTGATCTGGTACTTCCCGCCTCCAGAACTGTGAGAGGAAAAATCATTGTTGTTTAACCCCACCAGTCTATGGTATTTTGTTATGGCAGCTTGAGCAGACTAATAAAAAAGAGGAATTGTCTTATAAAAGAGAAATTTGTATAATCTGTGCAAGGTGCCAAAGAATTTCAGTGGCTGAAGACCTTATTTACCTACCTCTCTCACACACACATGCACACACCCTCACTCACCACAGCATGGCCAGGGCTTACCCAGCCAACCCCAGACTCCAGCTTGACAGTGGGCGCCAGGCTTACCAAGGAGAACCTTGGGTGTACATATTTCCACTCCTCCACCGTGTCCTACAAATGCTGGCCTTACAAACAAGCACCCAACTCAGAATGAGAATTACTCCAACAAAGGCCTGGCCCAGACTTGAGGACACTGCCTGGGGCACTGCATTACAGGGTGCTCACATGCCCTAGCTGGCCGTAGCTGACACAGATGCAGAAAGCAGCGCATTTGTAACAAGCCAGCGAGCTGTCTTGGTCAAGTTTACCGTTTGATATGTGCCACACAGCTAAACTCACCAGGAAGAGCCCTCACCTGGAAGTCAATAAAAATTCCTTCCAGAGAGAATCCTCCACCCAAAGCATCTTTGGTCATTTAACTCCACTGCAGTTGGCGTCGACAGTGTGTCACAAACAGCAATCAGAGCTGCACAGTCAGAGGACCTTGGAAATGCAAAGTGCCCAGAGAGAATCTATTTTAAGGATACAGTTGGATAAGTACTCAAAAATGAAGGTTCAGGTATTTACATTGAAGTATCATTTGTAGTAAGATTCACAAACATCCAACAAAAGAGGTTAGATTAATAAATCACAATATACTCATTCAATGGAATGATAACCAGCCATTAAAAATAATGTTTTGGAGGAGTATTTAAGAATATAGAAAAACACTCAAGAGATACTTGAAAGTGCAAAGAGTAGGATATAAAAACTGTGGATGCAATATCCAAATTTTATCAAAAAAAAAAGTGACAAGGAAATAGACCAAAATGTTACGATTATTTCTGGATTCTCTTTAAGGGTTTTCATATTTTCTAGATTTTATATAATGAGTAGGTATTTTATTACTTAATTTTCTAAAACAATAGCCATATTAGGAAAATAAAGGTACATATTCAAACTTTTATATGTATGATTAGTTCCCGATGTGGCTAGGCTTCCCTACATTTCAGTTGAACAAATTCATTCAAAAGCACAAAATCTATAAAAGAGTCAAAGACGCCCAAAATTTAAAGTACTCTCCTTAGAGATAATTCTGTTTCTAAGTACGTTGAACTACTTATTGTTGCCTTATGCTTTTTTTTAATAATTTATTTTGATATCATTAATGTACAATTACATGTGCAATATTATGGTTATTAAACTACCCCCTTCATCAGGTACCCCCCACCAACCCCATTACAGTCACAGTCCATCAGCGTAGTGAGATGCTATAGAATCACTACTTGTCTTCTCTGAGTTGTACAACCCTCCCCATGCCCCCCCAACATTACATCTGCTAATCATAAAGCCCATTTTTCCCTCTTATCCCTCCCTTCCCACCCATCTTCCCCAGTCCCTTTCCCTTTGGTAACTATTAGTCTGTTCTTGGGTTCTGTGAGTCTGCTGCTGTTTTGTTCCTTCAGTTTTTTTCTTTTTTCTTATACTCCACATATGAGTGAAATCATTTGATACTTGTCTTTTTCCGCCTGGCTTATTTCACTGAGCATGATACCCTCTAGCTCCATCCATGTTGTTGCAAATGGTAGGATTTGTTTTCTTCTTATGGCTGAATAATATTCCATTGGGTATATGTACCACCTCTTCTTCATCCATTCATCTACTGATGGACACTTAGGTTGTTTCCATTTTTGGCTATTGTAAATAGTGCTGTGATAAACATAGAGGTGCATATGTCTTTTTCAAACTGGGCTGCTGCATTCTTAGGGTAAA
>JAQQAC010008880.1:76528813-76629909 GCA_029783875.1 Phataginus tricuspis | reverse complement strand
GTGGTGGGGTTGGTGGGGGGGACCTGGTGATGGGGGGAGTTCAATCATCACGGTATTGCTCATGTAATTGTAGGTTAATGATACTAAAATAAAATAAATTATTTAAAAAAAAAAGAATAAAATATAAAATACTGGGAATAAATCTAACCAAGGAAGTGAAAGACCTATACTCTGAAAACTACAAGACAGTCATGAGAGAAATTTAAAAAGATACCAATGAATCCCATGCTCATGGATAGGAAGAATTAATATTGTCAAAATGGCCATCCTGCCTAAAGCAATCTACAGATTCAATGCAATTCCTATCAAAATACCAACAGCATTCTTTAACGAACTAGAGAAAATCATTCTAAAATTCATATGGAACCACAAAGACACCAAATAGCCAAAGCAGTCCTGAGAAGGAAGAATAAAGCTGTGGGGATTATGCTCCCCAACTTCAAGCTCTACTACAAAGCCACAGTAATCAAGACAATTTGGTACCAGATCAAGAACAGACACATAGACCAATGGAACAGACTAGAGAGCCCTGATCTAAACCCAACCATATATGGTCAATTAATATATGATAAAGGAGCCATGGACATAAAATGGGGAACTGACACCCTCTTCAACAGCTGTTGTTGGCAAAACTGGACAGCTACATGCAAGAGAATGAAACTGGATTATTGTTTAACCCCACGCACAAAAGTAAACTCGAAATGGATCAACAACCTGAATGTAGGTCATGAAACCATAAAACTCTTAGAAGACAACAAAGGCAAAAATCTCCTGAATACAAGCATGAGCAACTTCTTCCAGAAACAAAAGCAAAAATGAGCTCATGGGACTACATCAAACTAAAAAGTTTCTGTACGGCAAAGGACACCATCAACAGAACAAAAAGTCATCCTATAGTATGGGAGAATATATTTGTAAATGATATATCTGACAAGGGGTTAACATCCAAAATACATAAAGAACTTACACATCTCAACACCCAAAAAGCAAATAACCCAATTAAAAAATGGGCAGAGGATATGAAAAGACAGTTCTCCAAAGAAGAAATTCAGATGGCCAACAGACACATGAAAAGATCCTCTACATCACTAATCATCAGGGAAATGCAAATTAAAACCACAATGAGATATCACCTCACACCAGTAAGGATGGCCACCATTGAAAAGACTAAGAACAACAAATGCTGGCAAGGATGCAGAGAAAGGGGAACCCTCCTACACTGCTGGTGGGAATGTAAGCTAGTTCAACCATTGTGGAAAGCAATATGGAGGTTCCTCAAAAAAATAAAAATAGAAATACCATTTGACCCGGGAATCCTACTCCTTGAAACTTACCCAAAGAATACAACTTCTCAGATTCAAAAAGACATATGCACCTCTATGTTTATTACAGCACTTTTTACAATAGCCAAGATATGGAAGCAACCTAAGTGTCCATCAGTAGATGAATGGGTAAAGAAGTGGTATATATACACAATGGAATACTATACAGCCATAAGAAAGAAACAAACCCTACCATTTGCAACAACATGGATGAAGCTGGAGGATATTATGCTCAGTGAAATCAGCCAGGCGGAGAAAGACAAGTGTTAAATGATATCCCTCATTTGTGCAGTATAACAACAAAGCAAAACTGAAGGAACATAATAGCAGCAGACTCAGAGACTCCAAGAAGGAACTAGTGGTTACCAAAAGGGAGGGGTGTGGGAGGCCCGGTGGAGAGGGTGGGAGAAGGGAATTGAGGGGTATTATGTTTAGTACACAGGGTGTGGGGGATCAAGGGGGAAACAGTGTAGCACAGAGTAGGCAAAGTGATTCTGTGGTATCTTACCACACTGATGGACAGTGACTACATTGGGGTATGGGTGGGGACTTGATAATATGGTTAAATGTAGTAACTACATTGTTTTTTCATGTCAAACCTTCATAAGAGTGTATATCAATAATACCTTAATAAAAAATTTAGTAAACAAAAAAGTAAAAAAATTAAATATTGACTATCTCATGTAATTTACTGAACACTACTGAAAGTGAAAAACAGTATGATTGTGTGGGGACAGAATAGTTGTCAGTGTATCGGTTGTTGACCCTTGTGAACACGTGGCTGACTGGAGCTGCAGCTAACTGCCACTGCCCAACACCACAAGAGAGAATCAGACCACACATCGCAAACCTGGGAAAAGATCCTAATTTAAAATTCAAAGAGCAATTTCTACTTAATGCATATCAATTGCATACTATCATGAAGTTGAAAAATCGTTAAGTCGAACCTCCATAAGTCAAGGACTATCTGTATGTACTTGGTTTTCGTGTTTTTCTTCCCTGAGTTTTCAAACTATTTCTTATAATACAATTAACTCACAGTTCATCCAAGCTCAATATGCCAATCGCTTTCCATATATACTCACATAATGAGGATTTATGCATCTGGAATTTCGATTAAAAATTAAGAAACAAAGTATCTTTTATTTAATACACATGTGTATAGCCTTGACTGCATACTGAGGCTGTTATTGCTTTATTACTATCAACCCATTTAATTTTCATAATAATTCTATGAGGTAGGATCTATTATTATCCTAACTTTACAGGTGAAGAAATTGAAGCACAGAGAAGTTAAGTGATTTGCCTAAGGTTACACAGCTTAGGCACAGATTTAGGATTTGAACCCTAACAGTCTGATTCCAGAGGTCAGGCCCTTAACCACTTTGCCATTTACCTTTCATCATTGCTACTTAGTGGACAGAAAAAGTGGCATTGAAAGACAGAAAAATAATTATCAACTTCTCAAATTTATTAAGCACCTACTATGCTAAGGCTTCCACACCAACATATTTCAATAATTTAATCACCATCAGTATTTTTTTTTGCTATTATTAATATACAATTACATGAGCAACATCATGGTTACTAGAATTCCCCTATTATCAAGTCCGCACAATATACCCCATTGCAGTCACTGCCCATGAGCGTAGAAGGATGTTATAGAATCACTACTTGTCTTCTCTGTGTTATACTGCCTTCCCCATATCCCCCCACCCCACCTCCTGCTTTCACTGATTCTTTCTATTGTTTTATTCTTCTCAATTTTGTTTATTTCTGTTTTAATCTTTATTATGTCATTCCTTCTATTGACTTTTGGCCTCATCTGTTCTTCCTTTTCTAGTTTCATTAATTGTGAGTTTAGACTGTTCATTTGGGATTGTTTTTCTTTCCTGAGGTAGGCCTGTATTGCAATATGTTTCCCTCTTAGCACAGCTTTCGCTGCATCCCACAGCTTTTGTGGTGTTGAATTATTGTTGTCATTTGTCTCCATATATTGCTTGATCTCTGTTTTTATTTGGTCATTGATCCACTGATTATTTAGGAGCATGTTATTAAGCCTCCATGTGTTTGTGGGCTTTTTCATTTTCTTTGTGTAATTTATTTCTAGTTTCATACCTTTGATCTGAGAAGCTGGTTGGTACAATTTCAATCCTTTTGAATTTACTGAGGTTTTTTTGTGGCCTAGTATATGATCTATTCTTGAAAATGTTCTATGTGCACTTGAGAAGAATGTGTATCCTGTTGAATTTGGATGAAATGTTCTGTACATGTCCGTTAGGTCCATCTGTTCTAATATGTTGTTCAGTGCCTCTGTCGCTTTACTTATTTTCTCTCTGGTTGATCTGTCCTTTGGAGTGAGTGGTGTGTTGAAGTTTCCTAAAATGAATGCATTACTTTCTGTTTCTTCCTTTAATCCTGTTAGTATTTGTTTCACATATGTAGGTTATCCTGTGTTGGGTGTATAGATATTTATAATAGTTATATCCTCTTGTTGGACTGACCCTTTTATCATTATGTAATGGCCTTCTTTGTGATTTTCTTTGTTTTGAAGTCTATTTTGTCTGATACAAGTACTGCAACTCCTTATTTTTTCTCACTATTGCATGAAATATCTTTTTCCATTCCTTTACTTTCAGTCTCTGTATGTCTTTGGGTTTGAAGTGAGTCTCTTGTAGGCGGCATATAGATGGGTCTTGTTTTTTTATCCATTCAGTAACTCTATGTCTTTTGATTGGTGCATTCAGACCATTTACATTTAGGGTGATTATCGATAGGTATGTACTTATTCCAATTGCAGGCTTAAATTTGTGGTTACCAAAGGTTCAAGGGTAATTCCCTTACTATCAAACAGTCTAATTTAACTTCTTTTGTATATTATTAAAAACTCAACCTAAAGGTTCTTTTTTTTCCCCTCCTTTTTCTTCCTTCTCCATTCTTTGTATGTTATGACTCATATTCTGTACTCTTTGTGTTCCCTTGATTGATATCTGTTTAGCCTTAGGAATACTTCCATCTATAGCAGTCCCTCCAAAATGCACTGTAGAGGTGGTTTGTGGGAGACAAATTCTCTCAGCTTTTGCTTATCTGAAAATTGTTTAATCCCTCCTTCAAATTTAAATGATAACCTTGCCAGGTAGAGTATTCTTGGTTCAAGGCCCTTCTGCTTCATTGCATTAAATATATCATGCCACTCTCTTCTGGCCTGTAAGGTTTCTGTTGAGAAGTCTGATGATAGCCTGATGGGTTTTCCTTTGTATATGATCTTTTTTCTCTCTCTAGCTGCTTTTAAAAGTCTGTCTTTATCCTTGATCTTTGCCATTTTAATTATTATATGTCTTGATGTTGTCTTCCTTGGGTCCCTTGTGTTGGGAGATCTGTGCACCTCCATGGCCTGAGAGACTATCTCTTTCCCCAGATTGGGGATGTTTTCAACAAATACTTCCTCAATGACACTTTCTATCCCTTTTTCTCTCTCTTCTTCTGCTGGTACCCCTATAATGTGAATATTGTTCCGTTTGGATAGGTCACACAGTTCTCTCAATATTCTTTCATTCTTAGAGATCCTTTTCTCTTTCTGTGCCTCAGCTTCTTTGTATTCCTCTTCTCTAATTTCTATTCCATTTACCATCTCTTCTACTACATCTAATCTGCTTTTAAATCCATCCATTGTATGTTGCATTTCAGATATGGTATTTCTTAATTATTGAATCTCCATCTTAAATTCGTTCCTGAGGTCTTGAATATTTTTCTGTACCTCCATAAGCATGTTTATAATTTTTATTTTGAACTCTCCTTCTAGAAGATTTGTGAGTTTGGTTTCATTTGACCCTCTTTCTGGGGTTTGTGAGATTTTGGTCTGAACCATGTTCTTTTGACATTTCATACTTCCATGTGGTGCCCACTAGTGTGCAGAAACTCCAGTATCTGGAGCTGTTCAGCCCCTAGAGTGAGGTTGAGGGATGTAGGGGAGTGGAGCTGGTGCCTCGGGGGAGGAAAGATCTGTTTCCTGCTTACCATCTGTGGGACCTGTCTCCAGTACCAGAGGCAGTGGGTCAAGCACACACGGGTAATCTGTGTTTGCGTCTCTAGCTGTTGTAGGCGGGGCCTCCCTCTGGCTGGCCTGATGCCTGTGCAGTGACTGCGGGTTTGCGACTAGGTGCCTGCAGACCAGTACAAAGGCTAGGCAGGCTGTGTGTCACAGTGGGGGGCCTCGGAGCTGAGTAGGCAGTCAGGGGGATGGAGCACCTGAAGCTCCTCAAAGTTCCTAACCAGCTGGGCAGAGTGCACCTAAGCAACCTTGTCCAGCTCTCCCTTCTCCCTCACAGCAAGCTACATGCACCCCCCCCCCCACCCGCCACCTTCAGCAGCCCTCTCTCTGCTAGGAAGCCTCTAAGACTCCCTGCCTTTCCTCCGACACAGAGTGGCCAGGTGTGGATCCTGTCCTTCACAAATGGCCAGAATGTCAATTTCACAAGCATTCCACCTGTCCCAGCTCCCCAATGCCCAGTGCACCACACAATATAGGATTTTGCTCACAAAGCAGGTGTCCAGGGCTAGGTGTCTAGCATTCCCAGGCTCTCACCCCCTCCCCATTTCTCTTCCTTCCGCCAGTGAGCTGGGGTGGGGGAAGGGCTTGGGTCCCACTGGATTAATGCTTTCATACATTACCCTGTTTCTTGAGGTCTGCTCTGTTCGTGAGGTCTGTGTGCTGTCTGGTTCAGCCTTCTTTCTTGTTGCTGTCTGAAGGTTAGTTGTATTTATTAACTATATTTTTGTACTGTTTGTGGTTTTGGGAGGAGCTCTCTGTCTCACCTCTCATGCCGCCATCTTGAATCCCTTCCCCCATTAGTACTTTTAAGAACAATCATAAAAAGATTTTTATAGAGCACTCAAAAACTAGAAATTATCTCCTTTAATCCTCTAAGACCCCTATAAAGTAGATACTGTTATTATTGCCATTTTATAGATGAAGAAAATAAAGCTTTAAAAGGTTAAGTAACTTAAGTAGTAAGTAGTGGAACTGGTCTTCAAACCCAGGTTGTGTGGCTCTAAAACTCTTGTGTTTAACCAGTCCTCTCTTATCTCCCCAAACCCTGTGAGGTGATGTTGTTATTATTAATGAATCACATGAATGTTTATTTATAATCCATTCGGAGGCTACTGACCACTGACACCATTATCTATCACTTTGAAGATGGGAAAATAAAGCCACAGAGACTAAGCAGAACCTAGACTGCCCCAATGAAACGCCAGTCTAGTCACTCGAAATTTAACTACAGGCTGATTTGTGAGGCAAATGAGAATTTCCTTTGGAGTTTTCAAACCCTTTTCTCTCTACCTAGTTACTCCAGTTCCCCATGGTGCTATTGGAAAATAAATATTCTCTCCAAATTATTATGACTCAATTAAGAACTCAAAATGGACTAAAGAGGATATGATGAAATATAAATGTGGAGTTCTAAGAATACTAATGCTGTCAGGAGGCTGTTCAAAGGCAAGAAGTTTCAGTTAAATAGGAATTCCTAACATTCTGATGTATAACTGGGGGACAAACTCCTGCCACACAGGGCAGAACAGAGGAGAAACTGAAAAACTTGAGAGAACTTTTGGATTCAGAAATTAAGAAATATCGAAAACATTTTAAGAGTAGACAGCTCAGGCAGTCTGATCTAATGGTAATAAATGCTCAAAGTAGAGTTTTATTTGCAGAATTTCTGTTGACCAAGTTCAGTGATATTAAGACTCAGGTAACCCCAAGGAGGGTAAGTAAGACATTAAACTGAAAGGAATGACTAATAGCAAGCACCATATAGTTCACATATTTGTTAATTCTCATAACTGCCTTGCAAAGTAGCCATTACCAACCTATTTTATCAAAGAAAAACGTGGCTAAAATAGCGTATCTAAGCCTCTTCAGTAGAGGAGGTAGATTCACACCTAGTTCTAGCTGATTCCAAAGACCAGTTTGTTTTTTTTAAACCATGCTGCCCTGATGGACCAGAGTAGAAGCATGCCTCTCCCAGGATGGCAAAATCCACCTCAGTCATGGAATACAAAGATGAACTACCAAAAGCCAGAGTGAGAGAGATGTCAAGCAGTGCAGAGGAGACTGAGCCATTCTAACACAAAGCATGTGTCATTATACAAGGCATCATGCCCCTTCAACAAGCCTTCTAGGTAGTCCATTGGCTATGCTAGGCTGTGTTGACTTCTGAGTGCTGCCTCCTACCCAAGTCATCCAAATGATAAGATTCCTGGACACTGATAGGGATACACTTTTCAAGGACCTCTATGATGTCAATGTTTGAATCCTTTTTCTCTGATAGCGACAGGTGTAACTTTTTGTTCTATTACAGTGGTAACTTCCAAGATGTGAATTTGGGTTTAGGAGTAAGAAGGCCATTTGCCCCAGACTTGGATATTCATAAATTCTCAGACCAAATTACCATGACAACATCACTGCTTACTAGTGCCTCATTACAAGGTCCCCAACAGGCTGATTTTGTTTTAAACAAACAAAAAAAAAAAAGAATCCCCATCTTTTAGACATATATACTAAAATATTTGCAGATGAAATTATATATGACATCCATGATTCACTTCAAAATAATACTGAAGGAGAGGAAGATGGACCATGAGCTCATATTAGCTGAGACTGAGTGATGGGTATAAAGGGGTTCATTATATCACTCTCTACTTGTATGTACGTTTGAAATTTTCTATAATAAAAAAATTTTTAATGCATTTTTTAACCAAATATGCATCACAGTGGTTCACAGTTCCCCTTCCCCTCTTCCCCGTCCCCACCCCAGGTCTCCCCCTTGGTTACCACTAGTCACGTCTCAGTGTCCATGAGTCTAATGCAGTATGTTCCTTCTGTTTTGCTTTGTTTTTATATTTGTTTTATATTCCACAAATAAGTGAAATCATACGGTATTTGTCTTTCTGCCTGGCTGATTTCACTGAACATAATACCCTCTAGATCCATCCGTGCTGTTGCAAATGGGAGGATTTCTTTTCTTTTTGTGGCTGAATTATACTCCATTGCATATATGTACAACTTCTTCTTTATCCATTCATCTATTGACAGACACTTAGATTGTTTCCATATCTTGGCTATTGCAAACACAAGGGTACATATATCTTTTCAAATCAAGGATTTTGTTTTCTTCGGGTAAATTCCTAGGAGTGGAATTACTGGGTCAAATGGTATTTCTATTTTTCGTTTTTTGAGGAATCTCCATACTGCTTTCCACAGTGGTTGCACCAATTTGCAGTCCACCAACAGTGTAGCAGGGTTCCTATTTCTCCACACCCTCGCCAGCATTTGTTTTCTTGTCTTTTGAATAGTGGCCATTCTAACTGGTGTGAGGTGATAGCTCATTGTGGTTTTAATTTGCATTTCCCTGATAATTAGCGATGTAGAGCATTATTTCATGTGCCTGTTGGCCATTTATATTTCTTCTTTGGAGAAGTGTCTGTTCAGGTCCTCCACTCATTTTTTAATCAGGTTATTTTTTGGGGGGGGTGTTGAGGCATATAAAATCTTTATATATTTTGGATGTTAACCCCTTACTGGATAAATTGTTAACAAATATATTCTCCCATACTGTAGGATGCCTTTTTGTTCTGCTGATGGTGTCCTTTGCTGGGCAGAAGCTTTTTAGTTTGATGTAGTCCCACTTGTTCATTTTTTATTTTGTTTCCTTGCCTGAGGAGATGTGTTTGGGAAAAAGTTGCTCATGTTTATATTCAAGAGACTTTTGCCTATGTTTTCTTCTAAGAGTATTATGGTTTCATGACTTACATTTAGGTCTTTCATTCATTTTGAGTTTACTTTTGTGTGTGGAGTTAGACAATAGTCCAGTTTCATTCTCTTACATGTAGCTTTCCAGTTTTTCCAACACTAGCTGTTGAAGAGGCTGTCATTTCCCCATTGTATATTCACGGCTCCTTTATCATATATTAATTGACCATAGATGTGTGGGTTTATATCTGGGCTGTCTATTCTGTTCCATTGATTTATAGGTCTGTTCTTGTGCCAGTACCAAATTGTTTTGATTACTACGGCTTTGAGGTAGAGCTTGAAGTCAGGCAGCATAATTCCCCCAGCTTTGTTCTTCTTTCTCAGGATTGTTTTGGCTATTCAGGGTCTTTTATGGTTCCATATGAATTTTAGAACTATTTGTTCTAGTTCACTGAAGAATGCTGTTGGTATTTTGATGGGGATTGCACTGAATCTGTATATTGTTTTGGGCAGGATGGTCATTTTGACAATATTAATTATTCCTATCCATGAGAATGGAATAGATTTCCATTTATTGGTGTTTTCTTTAATTTCTCTCATGGGTGTCTTATAGTTTTCAGAGTAAAGGTCTTTCACCTCCTTTGTTAGGTTTATTCATAGATATTTTATTCTTTTTGATGCAATTGTAACTGTAGTTGTTTTCCTGATGTCTCTTCGGCTAATTCATTGTTAATATATAGGAATGAAACAGATTTCTGTATATTAATTTTGTATCCTGCAAGTTTGCTGAATCCAGTTATTAGTTCTAATAGATTTCTGGTAGAGTTTAGAGTTTTCCATGTATAGTATCATGTAGTGTGCAAATAGTGAGAGTTTAACTTCTTCCTTACCAATTTGGATACCTTTTATCTCTTTGTGTTGTCTGATTGTTGTGGCTAGGACTTCCAGTACCGTGTTGAATAAAAGTGGGGAGAGTGGGCATCCTTGGCTTGTTCCCAATCTTAGAGGAAAATCTTTCAGCTTTTCACTATTAAGTATGATGTTGGCTGTGGGTATGTCATATATGGCCTTTATTATGTTGAGGTATGTACCCTCTGTACCCATTTTGTTGAGAGTGTTTATCATGAATGGATGTTGAATTTTGTCATATGCTTTTTCAGTATCTATTGAGATGATCGGGTAGTTTTTATCCTTCTTTTTGTTAATGTGGTCTATAATATTGATAGATTTACAAATATTGTAGCATCCTTGCACCCCTGGAATAAATCCCACTTGGTCATGCTGGATGATCTTTTTGATGTATTTTTGGATTCAGGTTGCTAATATTTTGTTAAGGATTTTTGCATCTATGTTCATCAGGGATATTGGTCTAATTTTCTTTTTTTGTGGTGTCTTTAGTTTTGGTATTAGAGTGATGCTGGCCTCATAGAATGAGTTTAGAAGTATTACTTCCCCCTCTATTTTTTGGAATGCTTTAAGAAGGATGAATACTATCTCTTTTTCAATGTTTGGTAGAATTCAGCTGTGAAGCCATCTGGACATAGAATTTTGTTTTGGGGGAGTGTTTTTTATTATCAATTTGATTTCATTGATGGTAATTGATCTGTTAAGATTTTCTGTTTCTTCCTGGGTCAGTCTTAGAAGGTTGTATTTTTCTAGGAAGTTGTCCATATCTTATAAGTTGTCCAATTTATCGGTATATAATTTTTCATAGTAATCTCTAATAATTCTTTGTATTTCTGTGGTATCTGTTGTGATTCTTCCTTCTTCATTTCTGATTCTGTTTATGTACACTCTCTTTTTTTCTTGATAAAGTCTGGCTAGGGGGTTATCTATTTTGTTTATTTTCTCAAAGAACCACCTCCTGGTTTAATTGATTTTTTTCTACTGTTTTATTTTTCTCTATTTTATTTCTGCTCTGATCTTTATTATGTCCCTCCTTCTACTGACTTTGGGTTTCATTTGTTCTTCTTTTTCTAGTTTATTTAATTGTGACTTTAGACTGTTTATTTGAGATTGTTCTTGTTTCTTGAGGTAAGCCTATATTTCCTCTTAGAATTGCCTTGGCCACATCCCACAGATTTTTGGCTGTTGTCTTTGTTTTCATTTGTTTCCATGTATTGCTTGATTTCTGTTTTAATTTGTTCATTGACCCATTGGTTATTTAAAATCATGTTGTTCGTAGGTCTTTTTGTTTTCTTTGTGTAATTTATTTCTAGTTTCATACCACTGTGGTCTGAGAAGCTGCTTGATACAATTTCAATCTTTCTGAATTTACTGAGGCTCTTCTTGTGGCCTAGTGTGTGATCTATTCTGGAAAATGTTCCATGTACACTTGAGAAAAATGTGTACCCTGCTGCTTTTGGATGGAGTGTTCTGTAGATGCTGTTAGGTCCCTTTGATCTAATGTATTGTTCAATTGTTCCCTTATTTATTTTCTGTCTGGTTGATCTGTCTATTGAAGTGAGTGGTATGTTAGAAGTCCCCTAAAATGAATGTGTTGCAATCTATTTCCTCCTTTAATTGTGTTAGTACTTGTTTTACATATTTAGGTGCTCCTATGTTGGGTGCATAAACATTTATAATGGTTATATCCTCTTGTTGAACTGATCCCTTTATCATTATGTAATGTCCTTCTTTGTCTCTTGTTACTTTATTTTAAAATCAATTTTGTCTGATATAAGTACTGCTACTCCTGCTTTTTTCACTCTGTTATTTGCATGGGATATCCTTTTCCATCCCTTCACTTTTAGTCTGTGTATATCTTTGGGTCTGAAATGACTCTCTTGCAGGCAGCATATAGATGGGTCTTGTTTCCTTATCCATCCTGTCACTCTATGTCTTTTGATTGGTGCATTCAGTCCATTTACATTTAAGGTGATTATTGACAGATATGTACTTACTGCCATTTTATTAATTGTTTTTGGCTGTTTTTTTATATCTCCTCTTTGTTCCTTTCTTCCTATCTCATATTCTTCTCGTTATTGATGGTTTTCTTTAGTGTTGCAATTGGATTTCTCTCTCTTTTTAAAATGTATTCATTTTTATGTGTGTGTTTTTATTGCAGGATTTAGTTTTGTGATTACCAAAGGTTCAAGGATAGCTTCTTTACTAAATAATAGTCAATCTTAAATTTCTGATTACTCTATTTCAAACACAGTCTAAAGGTACTGGATTTTTTCCTTCTTATTCTTCCTCCTCCACATTTGTTGTATTAGATGTCATAATGTGCACTTTGTGTATCCCTTGACTTATTTTGTGTATAGTTGATTTTGCTTCTTTTGTTTTGTTTTAATTTCATACTTGCTTGGTAATTAGTTGGTCTACTACCTTTACTGTGGGTTTATTTTCACTGGTGAAAGTTATTTAGCCTTAGGGTCATTTCCATCAACAGCAATCCCTTCAACATATTATGTAAGACTGGCTTAGGGATGGCAATTCCTTCAACTTTTGTTTTTCTGGACATTGTTTAATCCCTACTTCAAATTTAAATGATAATCTCTCTAGGTAGAGGATTTTTTATTGGAGTTCCTTCTGTTTCAGTACATTAAATATATCATGCCACTCCCTGCTAGCCTGAAGAGTTTCTGCTGAGAAGTCTGCTGATAGCTTGATGAGAGTTCCTTTATAAGTAATTTTTTTCTCTCTCTCTGGCTGCTTTCAACACTCTCTCCATATCCTTGATCTTGGCCATTTTAATTATATGTCTTGGTGTTGTCTTGCTGGGGCTCTTTTTGTTAGGAGATCTCTGTGCTTTCATGACCTGAGTGTCTATTTCTTTCTCCAGATTGGGGAAGTTTTCAACAATTATTTCCTTAAAGAGACTTTCTATCCCTTTGCCTTTATCTTCTTCTGGTATCCCTATTATGCAAATACTTTTCATTTGGATTGGTCACATACCTCTCTTAAGATTCTTTCATTCCTAGAAATCCTTTTTCTCTCTGTTCCTCAGCTTCTTTGTTTTCCTGTTCTCTAATTTCAATTTCCTTTACCATCTCCTCTACATGATCTAATCTACTTTTAAATCCCTCCATTGTATGTTTCATTTTAGATACTACATTCTTAAGCTCTGAGTGGCTCTTTTTCAGGTTTTCTATCTCTTTAGTGAAGTCCTCCATAAGATCTTAAATACTTTTCTGTAAATCTGTGAGCATGCTTATGACTTTTATTTTGAAATCTTTATCAAGAAGATTGGTGATCTGTTTCATTTAGCCCTCTTTCTGGGGTTCTGTCTTACTGTTTTGATTGGATCAAATTCCTCTGCCTGCTCATTTTGTCAGGGATTCTATGTTTCTTCTTTTGTATTAGATGTCTCTTCTATGCTTTCTGGTCTAAAGAGCAATAGCTTTATGAATAAAATGTGCTGTGGTGCCCAGAAGCTCAAGATTCTTTACTTTCTAGAACCTGGTTCCATTTTGCAGAAGCCCCAGCTGTTGGCATGCCCTGGGCAGGACCACCTTTCTGTCTGGTTTCAGTAGTGGTCTAAGTCTGAGTGGGCAGTTTGCTTGAGCTGCTGCCTTTGTGATCAGCTCATGAATCTCTGTTGAGTTCACTGGGGGTGAGGCCCCCCTCTGCCTGGCTTGCAGCAATGGTGGGGCTTCAGGTTTAATGGAGTGGCCAGACCAGTGTGCCCCAGCTGGATGCACAGCACTGGGTTTGGACACCCACAGGGAGGAAGGAGCTCTTGGGACTGGCTCCTCCAAGCACCTCTCCGGTTGGGCTGAAAAGGATCCAAGGAGCTGGGAGAGTCTCCCTCCACTTGCTAGGCAGCAAAGTCTGATGCTGCTGCTGGTTGGTTCCTCGCAGCATGAAGGGAGGTGACTTGGGGCTGCATTGGAGAGTTCCCAATCTGTTGGGCTGAGGAAGGGCTGGGGAGGTATCCTCCACCTGCCTGTTCTCCTGAGGAGAGAGTTATGTCCAACCCTCATCACCTCTGGCATCCTTCCCACTGCTCGCAATTCTTTAAAAATGCCATCTCTGCTTTGGGTCTCAGGACTGGACAACCATACCTGCCCTCCACACTGACTGGAGTCTCAGCCTCCCACAATGTTCTGCCTACCCCTGATGTCCAGCCCTGATAATCACTAGAACCCAACGTAATGTGGGCTCATGCTCCCAGAGAAGATCTCAGGGCCAGGTGTGCAGCACTCCTGGGCTCCTACCCCCTCCCCACTCCATTCCTCTTTCTCTTACTTGTAGGCTGGTGTGGGGGTAGGGTTAGGGTCCCAGTCAATCTCGGATTTGCTGTCTCACCCTTCTGTGTGGTCCTCTCTTCTTCCTCGGGTGTAGGGGGTATGTTCTGTAGTTTTCAGGTGGTTTTAAGGTCTAGTTTCATTTGCTGTATTTTCCTCTTTTATGTGTTTTTGGGAGGAGGTTTCTGTCTTGCCTTCCTAATTCACCATCTTTAATCCAATCTCAGCTTAAATGCATTCTTGCCACCAAGTTTTCGTTTATAATGCTCTTCAGTCAGCTATGCACTTCCCTTCATCTTTTGAAAACTCAGATCCTGTCTTTTCTGTGATTCTTTCACTAGCTACTCCACAGAGTTCTTACCCTCCTCAAAAGTTGTCATTTCTTTAAACTACATACTAGAAAGTTGAAAATTAATGTGATAAACATCCAATTTAAAAGTTTGAAAAAAACCCCAGCAAATCCAATTCAAATAGAATAGAAAGAATATTCAAAGAGATTAAAACAGTAAAATATGAAACAAACATAGAGATTATCTCAGCCAAAAATTTGTTCTTTGAAAACTGATAATCCATGGCTTATTGTGACAATAAACATTAAAATTTAGGTTATATGGACAGCTTTCTAGAAACTATACAACTTATGAAAATTGGAGAAAAAGAAAACCCCAAAGGTCCTGTTTCAGATGATGAGTAGAATTCCAAAAAATAACTTAAGAATGATAATGATTAAAAAAAAAGAATTTGTAATTTAAAACTTTGCCACAAAGAGAACCCTAGACTGAGATGACTTTACCATCAAATTCTACCAAACATCTGTGGAAGAAATAATGCCAATCTCAAAACTCTTCCAAGGAATAGAAACCCAGCATAGTTTTATGAACTGACATAACCTAGATACCAAAACTTGATAAATACACTTTAAGAAAGTAAAATTATAAACCAATCATACTTATTAATATACACAAATATTCTTAACAAAATATTTTCAAATTAAATACAGAACTACATAAAAATAATAGCATATCATAACTGAATTGGTTTTATCCCAAGAATGAAAAGTAAATCAATCACAGTAATTTATCACATTAACAGAAAAAAAAGGTTTTAAAAAAATATGATCATTTCCATAGATGCATAAAAGTATTTCAACAGAGATTCATGATTTGTTAAAAACTCTTAGCAAATTAGAAATAAAAGCAAAAAACTTTAATCCGATAAATGATGTCTGTAGTAAACCTCAGCAAGCATTATACTTAATGGTAAATAGTTGAAAACTTCCTCTTTGCGATCAGGTACAAAACAGCATTCTCATTAACACACTTCTATTTAACATTTTACCCCAAGCTCTCTCCCCGCCACCTTCCAATCTCTTGCTGGTGCCTCCCAATGCCTGGGCCCAGTGAAATGCAGTCCAAGGAGGTCAGCTTCCCAAGGGGTACAGAAAAGTGGAGAGTGCATATGGCAGTGCAAATAGGAATACCTAGCATATGATCTTTGAGGCAGTGGTGGACACCCAAATAGAAATTCCCAACCCATCCTTAAAGATATGAGACTCTAACTCAAAGAGAACTCTTTTGCTCATTTTAATTGGGTTGTTTGCCCTCTTATTTTTAGTTTTAGGAGTTCTTTACATATTGTGGCTACAAGTCCTCTATAAGATATATGTTTCACAAGTATTTTCTCCCCATTGGCTTGGCTCTTCATTTTCTTAACAGTGTATTTCAAAGATCAGAAGCTTTAAAATATTAATGTAATACAATTTAATGACTTTTTCTTTTATGGCTTATGTTTTTCATGTCCTATCTAAGAAGATTTTGCTTAATTCAGTGTCACAGTAATGTTCATGTTTTCTTATAGAAATTTTGTTTTGCCTCTTAAATTTAGAAATATGATAATTTTGAGTTGATTTTTATATATGGAAACACAATGTCATACCATTTACTACTACAGAACATACCATTTACTACTCAGAGAGCATCTCAGCACCAGTTCTCATGCCCAGTTCCCCACAGGGCAGCCCAATGAGGGCCTGATGTTACCCTGCACATGCAACAGAATTAAAACCATAGGTGACGGCCCCAAAAATTATGAGACTCAGAGCTTATAAAGGGGCTGCTGGCAGTCGACTCATTCTCTTGTCCAGAGAATGAGAGAAATTTTACTCTGGAATGTAAACAAACCATCTCTGGGGTCAAGGTGATGAGTTTCCTTTTGTTTTTCCTCTTTTATCTCCCCTCTTTCACCTAGGTAGCCCAAGTAAAAAATTGTATAGCAGGCACAAGCAGCAAAAAACTCCAAAAGAAACACTGTCATACTGCCCAGAGGACCAGAACCTGAGAGCCAGAAAGCATGGAGGGAAACTTTTTTTCCTTTCTCTTTTCTTTTCCAGCTTTGCCCCAAGTTTAGTCCCAGTCATGGGGCTGCACTACTGTGGTAGTGGTGGAGCAGGCCTCTAAAACCTCAAGAGATAATTTATCATTCTGAACAGAGGATTAGGGAATGACTGCAGAGGAATCCCTGTCACTGTTTCCCCCAACTTTTCCTCACTGCTTGACCCCATGGGTGACCCCAGTCATGTATAACTACATGGCAATGCAGGTGGCTAACATGCTAAGAGATACCTGTGTTTAGAGCCAGAAGACCAGGATAAGAGGAGTCTAAGGCCCAGAGTGTGAGGAAAATCTCAGAGAAGACACAGATAAAGGGATTCCTAATTCTTTGTATGAACTGACCCATTCCTGGCCTCATCCCTAATCTGCACGTGCTTAGAACTGACCCAAAGCAGCGTTGCAACGGCTTTGAAAATTGAATTGACAAAGAAGGCAAAACAGAACTTGCAGTCTGAATATAGCTAAGCTGACTACCTGATAAAATAAACAAATAAAAATCAACATTTTCTAGAGAATTTTAACTGGACCAAGACACTTAAAACATAATATTCAAAATGTCTAGAATACAATCCAAAGTTACTCAACATACAAAGAACCAGGAAACTGTGACTAATTTGTAAGTGAAAAGAAAATCAAGAGATGCCAACCCCAAGATGACCTAGATGTTGGAAATATCAAAGGCTTTAAAGTGGCCACTATATCCACGTGTCTTGAAGGTAAACACTCCTTACATGAATAGACATACAAAAGTTCTTGTAAAATAATACAAACATCAGAAAAGACTTAAATGGACATTTTTAGGTTGAAAAGTATATTGCCTAAAATTAAAAAGTCATTGGATGGAGACAGTGACAAAGGGAAGAATCAGTAAAATTGAAGAATTAGATTAAAGATAGATTTAATAGAAGTTATCCAATCTGAAACCAAAGAGGGGACAAAACGAGAACATTATCAAATAATTGGACATTTGTCCCACTGTAGGCCTAGAAGGACAGAAAGAATAAATTAATAGAAAATAATATTTGAAGAAATAATGGCCAAAGCTCCCCTGAATTTGATGAAAGACATAAATGTACATATTCAAGAAGCTCAGAGAACCCTAAGGAGGATAAATGCAAAGAAAATTATGCCAGACTCATTAAAATAAAAGTTCTGAACACCAAAGTAGTTTTCTTAAATCTTGACAGTAGCCAGAAAAAAAAAATGGCATATTACGTATAGGGGAACAACTATTTGAATGACTTAAGCCCTCTCATCAGAAACCATGGAGCCCACAGACAGTGGAATAACATTTTCAAGAGTTGAAAGAAAAGATGTGTCCACCGAGAATTCTATATTTGGTGAAAAGATCCTTCAAGAATGATAGTAAAATAAAGACAGTCTCACATGAGGGAAAAATAAAAGAATTCATCACCAGTACACCTGTTTTAAGAAAAGTGCTAACAGTAGTTCCTCAGGCTGAAGGAAATTATACCAGAGAGACAGTTGGAACTTCAGGAATGAAGGAAGAACAACAGTAATGGTATCTGGGTAAATAAAATAGACTCTTTTAAAAAACATGAAGGACTATTCAGAACAAAAAGTGTAACATTCTCTAGTGAGGTTTTCAATATATGTGGATGTAATACTTACAACTATAACAAAAGTTGGAGAATAAATGGATCTGTATGGTTTTAGGCTTGAAACAAAGGGCTGGGGAAGCACAGAAATAAAGGACGTAGGAGGATACAGAGATCTTTTGGTAATGTGTTCTCATATGATACCTGCATTCTTTCACAAAAATTCAACATTTTAAATGTGCTGATGTGAGGTAAGATGTATTTAAATTATTTGATAAAGAAATAATTGTTTCCTACATTGCTAAGTTTTATTTCTCTCTTATTTAACAACTCCTTTGAAATGATGCACAACAAACATATCAGAATGGGGTAATAGAAAAAACAAGGAAAGATGAAAGTCATTTGTAGTAGCATGTGCTACCAGAAGAGAAATTTGCTTTCCTGTATCCACAATCTAGTTTAAAACTAAATATCTACACACGTATGAAAATGAAACAACTACCCAGATAAGTAACAGGTATAAAACTCTCTTCTGCAGTTAGTTCTCACAAAAGGGAAGATGCTAGGAAATTGTAATTAATCCCAAACAACTGCCTTTAATTCTTCAGTTTAGCATTTGTGGAAACAGCTTAGAAAATGTTACTGTAAAATATAATACCAGTGATCTTCAAACTTTTCCTCAAAAACCACCAAAGAGAATTTGCAAAACCAAGTGCTCCCTCACACATTTTTAGTTGACATCTGAAAATTTTCATCACAAATTTAAAGAGTGGCAAAGTGTATCAGTGTATCACCAACACTGAGATTTTCAAATAAAACCATTACATTTTTTTCAATGTCCAATGGAAAAAACATTTCATATCCATCATTTAAAATATATATATATATAAGACTTTCTTTACAAGTGGGAAAGTTTGTGTCATTTTTCTCCTTGAAGTTACATTCTACTCACCTCATGAAATTTTACCTTGTCCTAGTATGTTTTCATGCTTGAAAGACTTCTTGATAGTCTATCATATGTCTGCAATAAAATATTTATAAGTTGAGTTTTAGTATTTTTGAACTTTTGTGACCAAAAAACTCTATGTGTTAAAAATATTTTTCCCTTTGGGTTATCATTACAATTTTTTGTAAACAAATGATCAAAACAACTTAAATATATCATGAATTTTGATGAATGCTTATAAACAAAAAATGTAACACATCTCTTGACAGATGAAGTTTTTTCCATTTGCTTTATGTGTTCAAGTATGACTATTATCTATTGCTTGAATGAGAAAACAACAATTCTGTTTTCATTTATATGTATGTAAGCACTGGGAAACTTTGTTCATTATTAAGTAGATGGGAATAGGAAAATATATTTACCTATGTTCCTACAGCAATATCGCCAAATTCTTTGAATTCATTCAAAGTTATGTGCCAAAAATTACATAGAAATCTTATAAAATAATTTGTAATGATCTGTCAGCTGATACCTTAACTAGTTCCTCCTTCAGTTTTTCTGAAAACAAAGAATTGTTTTCAACCTGACTTTTAAAAGAACATATTGACCTGAAACACTTACTGTCTGATGCTTAAGTTTCCATTACAGTTGCAAAAATAAAGTGTGCTTGGACTTGCTGTCTGGTTGGAGAAGGTTATTTATTATATTTACTTTTTACTATGACCTCTTTAAGTCAAGTTAATGGAGTTTCATTTTTTAACATGTTTAATACTTTCTGCCTCTTACTAACTAACAAAAAATAAAATTATGTGCCAGCTGCTAGACCGATCAATTTTTAGCACTATATACTTTTATTCTTCATTAAATACGTAGTAGCCAAGATCGAATGCGGAAACATAGGAGAAAAAAACATGGTAATACAGGGAAAAACAGAATTTTTGCAGCTTAAAAAAAAACATGTGAACAGTGAAAAGGTTGTTTTACCCCAGAAAATAATCTAAAATTTGAGGTTTTTCTTTTCCTCGTTCCACTTTTTTCTGTGTGCTTTGTCTACTTTAAGCCTAAGCCTTGAAGTCCTCTAGGGGCAGTGCTTGACTACAGAGCATTCATCCTCCACCACATGGCACACGCATAACTACTGCTTCAGAAGTCTGGGGGGGCCGGAATGCAGCTCTGTAGCCTTTTCCAACAAAATACACTTAGCGAACCCTGCAGGACCTTCCAGTTAAGCCACTCGGCTTTTTCTCAGGAACTCACCATCTCTAATACTCCGCACACCAGGAGGCGCTACCCTCACTGCGCAAGCGCCAGGTGTGACCTCTGAGGCGTCCAAAAGAGGGCGCTGGTAGTTCCGGGTGTTTCGCTACGGCTCCCCTCTAGCCCCAAGCTTCCTTTTTTCTACTGCTCTCCGCCTTAGCCTCGCGAGGGAGCTTGGAGCCGGGCTGGGGGCGGGCCTTCCGGGAAAGGGACGCGCGGGAGAGGAAGGTCAAAGCTAGGTAAGGCTGTCTGTGGATTTGGGGGGCCCTAGTGCGATAAGAGCAGTGGCTGTAAAGGTCCTGCGGCGGTCTCCAAACTTGCAGAGTCGCCAAGAATAGGATGTGCCGTTTTCGTTGTTAACCAGCTCGCAGGTGTCACAGGTATCGTTCAAACATCTTGGCCTTTTCCTGCGTCAGCTAGGGAATTTACCAAACGACGGACGCTAACGCAGTTTCCTCTCAGGCGCAGTTACTCTTTTCCTGACTAGGTAGCATTCAAGGCCCAGTTTCTCTGCTTATCAGACAGCCTTGTGCACCTTAGGTTTGGGTGGGAGATGCAGATTAATCTTGTTACCAGTTTAAGAAAAATATTAGCAAAACGCCTAACGTCGGTTAAGGGGACACTTCCACTACAGGCAGGCGTAATCGAGTCAGTTGGAGGGGTTGGAGGTGTTCTTGCTGAACTGAATAAACTGTTTGGAGCTGGTTCTGCGACCCAATGAAATAATCGGTACTGGGCTTTAAAAACAATAAAGAATTGTGTTTAGATCGCTTTTCTCTGAAGCACGTGTGCAGTGTTGAATTCCTTGGAGCTTGATGATTTTAGCTCAGGCACTGTGCCATAAGTTTTGCATGTCAGTCCCCTCCGTGGTTTAACCGTCTTCTGCAGATGACGAAACGGAGGCAAAGACTACGTGCTACTTACAAACGCTGTATGACAGTTTAAGCCTAGAGGCAAGCTTGCAACCAGCTCTTCTACTCCAAAGCTGTTGCCCTCCGCTATGCAGTGGTTTTTGAGAACAGGACAAAGCCCACTCCCCAGTAGAATTTACATACACATAAATGCATGTTTCAACATAATTTTTTAAAAGTAACCGGGGATTCACCACATTGAGGGATATCCAAGTTAAGAACCCGTGCAAAAACAAAAAAAGGCAAACGTAATCCAACGCCAATCATTGAAATAAACCCCACCTTTTAAAAACATCAGAGCTATCAGAAAAATCAAAGAAACTTGCCTTTTTATGTCAAAGTAAAAATAGGGCAATTTCTCTGTGTGGGCCTAACATGTTTTGCTCCAGCACATTTGGATAATTTATTTTTGCGCAGCATTTTCAACTCCAGTTAATTTTTCTTCATGATACTGTTTTCTTTAGTTCACATTTAAGGAAAAGTGATATTTTTAAGTGACCGTTTTGTACTTAGAATGGCTTCAAGTGAATAAAAATCTAATTGACACGTAAATTATTTGCTTTTTATTTTAATGTCTTTAAGATGTCATTTTTTTTTAAAAGATAAAATTGAAAGGTTCCGTAAGGTATACCAGGAGGTCCTGAAAAATCCTAAGGCTTCCCAATTAAAAGAAGTTTTTTTACACTAGTAAAAAAGTGGCAATTTACCAGTCTTAGATCAATATGAACAGCAGGATTTTTAGCTATTTTAGCCTATGTAAAAAAGAAAAGTATACCATGCTCCTAGGCCATTCTTCATCAGAGACATACAGGCTTGCTCTGTGAAAGGAGACTACAGAGCAGTAATTGATCATTAGTACTATTTTCAGTTTGCTTCTATTTAGCAAGTAGTTCTTTGTTTCTAGTATAACAGATTCAGGTTTGAAGAGGCTTATTCTCTTTCTCCATCATAAAAGTTTTAGGGTTTGGATTTTGGGGTATAATCATGATCCAGTGGATTCTAGTGAAACCTTACTACTTAGGATTTATGTGTCCCAGTAATTTGCTACATAACAAAGTGGACATGGAGAAAACCTAGGATCCTGTGATGGTTTCAGCGGCCACAAATTGACAGTGGCCTAATGAGTCCCTTTCTCCATGACAGCTGTCAAATTACCAAGCTGCTGGTCACCTTCCCTGTGTTTCTCTGACTGTCAGTCTTTGTGAGGATGTCATTTCAGGGAAGTACAGCTTTAACTGCATGGAGTTTCTCTTTTTTTTTTTTTTTTTTGCATTGAATGAGGACAAGGAATAAACGTGTCTATATAGACCATATGAGCATCAAATTTACAAACAGGTTTGGGTTTTTGTTTTTTTAAGTTATATTTACTCAGTACAACTGTCTTATTTCTCACAATAGACCTGCAAGTTTTGTTTTCTGAAAGGAAAGTTAGATTCAGAGACTAGGTAACTGTTCAAAATAACCCAGCTAATAAATGGCAGACCCAGTACTCAAATCTAGGCCTCAGAACTCCATGCTGCCTCTGCATTTAAAAATAGAGTGCTTTGGAATTAACATATTTTCCTGAAAACACTGTAACAAAGTGACCATTCCCAGACTACCTGACAAATTAACTATGGAAATACCGTGCACTTAAAACATAAATCCATTCTGATGCCATAATAGTAATTAAGCAAAATGAAGCAAAGATGATTGAGAAGTAATTTGGGTTTTTTTAAATCTAATGTTTGGAAGAAGATAACCTTAAAGGTGGAAGGAAGAGAATAGGTAAAGCATGCAAAGAAACTTTGTATCTTCTTAAGGCAACTTCTGGACATTTGCAAGGTCTATAGAGGTTTGTAGCACTAATTTGTTACTGTTTTCTATTTATACATTAAACTGTTACTGCTTTTTTTTCTCATTGATGAAAATATAACCCTAGCCCTAACAAGTCCAACCCATCCCCATTCACATAATAGAGCCAGTTTGGGTGAGAACTGAATTTGAGAACTGAGTGCTGAAAGAGAAGGAGAGAGCAAGGCTTGCACAAGATCCTCAGGCTGAGGCCGCAGGAAAGAGACCTTTGATGGGAGGGTTCCCCTGGCTGGCCTTCAGGTGGCATTGTTGGCTCAAGATTGCTTGGTTGGTGATCAAAATGATACACTGCAATTAGTTTCAGATCAGCCTCTGTTCTTTGAGTGGATCTTGAAATGGACATGAAAAATTCCTTAAAGGGTAGATTGTTTGCATTGGTTGATTTATTTCTTGCAAGAGTTATTTTGGAATTTACTTGGCACCATTTCTTTTTAGAAGACCTTCTTTTGGTATATTTCTCCCATTGGTTTTTCAAGATAGGTTTCTGCTTTTGGCTTCTGTGTGTAGACAAACTCTTTCATTCCCACCGAACTATCCCCCAGGATAGTCTCTTAGTCAGTAAAAGATTCTCATCTCTCATCTCACTACAAAAATTTCACATATATTAGCATATTCTGCCAACAGTAACACCTAGTCTGGTCTGGAATGGGATAAAATAGTCAGCCAGCAATGTCCTTAATTTTTATGTATCATTTATATAACTTTTGATATATAGTTTTCAACATTGTATGTCTCTGAATAAGTTATTTTCAGCTAATAAGAACTTAACTAGTTTGCATTAAAAAAAGACAGGTAACATCAAAATTCATAAGTGCCTTCTATTCAGGAATAAAATGAATCTTTGGAGCTGCTGAGTTTATTTCTGTAAGACTACTGTCTCTGTTTTTCCCAAATGGCTCTGTCTCTAGGCAGAATTCAGTACAGCAACCTAGAGGCTAAATGACCTCATAACTCATTAGCAGTTCTCAGAGCCATCTGGAGCCCTTGAGGAGAATAGTGTTCAAAGGGCTGATAATAAAGACAACAGCGTAATTATTCCTCTACCATGATTAAACCTTCAGATGGCAAGCAGTCAGCATATTTACCCTGCAGATTGCTGAGGTGCATGTTTTCTGAAGGTATAATAATAATGCTGTGGTAGGGTAACTTGTTTCTGTCTTCATCTAGCCTACAAATATACAAATAGGTAAATAGACTATTAGTAAATAACCTATTGAATCACAAAATAGTTGGTTGTGAAAAGGACAACAAGGAGTAATGTATGTTCACAGTATGTGAATACCAAAGGTAAAAATGGCTAATGTAAGGCATACAAAGGAAATAGCCACTTGGGACTCAGCTCCAAATCTTGGCCTGCCAACATGATTGATTCATGTGTGGCTTGTGTTTTTATGTCCTAAAGTATATATTAGATAATCTTGGGATTTCTTAACACTAAATCTATTTATCTTTCTTCTCATTTTCTATAGGGACTCTTGCTCCTTGCTGCTCAAGAATGTCTTCGCTTTCAGAATATGCCCTGCGTATGACTCGTCTGAGTGCCCGGCTCTTTGGGGAAGTTGCCAGGCCTACTGATTCCAAATCCATGAAAGTGGTGAAACTGTTCAGTGAGCAGCCTTTGGCCAAGAGGAAGGAGACGTATGACTGGTATCCAAATCACAACACTTACTTTGCACTCATGGGGACACTACGTTTTCTTGGCCTCTATAGGTAATAAAAGACAAAGAGTAACCTGTAAGATACTTTGTTAGTAGATTAGAAAAAGAAAGTTAGCCTTTCTATCCTTACAGTTTTGTGGTTCTTACAGTAGTGCCAGGTGGTTCAAAAGGCACAGTTTTTGGGGGGAAAGGCTTTCAAAATAGCCATAAAGGACACACCAAAACAAAAACAAAACAAAAAGAAACATGCACTTATTGGAAGATATATTTTAATTATGTCTAAAATGTGACTAACATTGACAATACTGAGATATAGAGAGATGTTTAATATTCACTAATCTAAGAGCACTCTAAGGGAATGCAGAGGAAGACAGGTCCAGATGCTGAGGAAGAAAACCTCAGCTACCCACGTGTCAAGAGCAGCAGGTTTTTACTGATCAGAGCCCCCTGCCCTGTAGCCGATCCACTTCCTGGCTAGTATACAGTAGCCTCCTTTCTTTCCTGGTGACAGTTTCATCAGAGTTCTTATTTCCTTCCCCCTCTTCCTGGCATTTTTAGTTTGAACCGTTTTTGATGGATTAATTTGCTCTATATAAGCTATAGTTGGCCTTTAAGAGTAGATTACAAAGGTTCTTTCCACCATACAGCTTATGTCTGTGTGTGTGTGTGTGTATTATATATATATATGTGTGTGTGAAGTGGGTGCTTAGGACTATATATTGCTCTAGAAAGAAAAAAGATGATCAAATAACTGATCATTTTATTTAAAAAATATCTAATTATCAAACTAGCTCATGCTCTTTATAAAAGAATTAAAACAGTGCATAATTGTGTTAAAATACCTACTTATTTTTTTTTTATTTAAAATTATTTGTTTTAATTGGACTTGCCTTAGGGCAACAATACAAAAATTAATTTGGGACTGTTCACTCTAATATAATATAAGTAATAGTTCATTCCAGATAGCTAAAGATGGGTACATTCATCTATCCAACAGATATATTTTTAAGTACTTTCCAAGAGCAGGTACTTAATACAGACAGTAGGGGAACAGTAGTGAACAAAGCAGGATAGATTGTCTTGGTTAGTATATTATCCGAAATTATAATCCATGACATATTTTGAATTTCTGGAATTGCTTTGGGGCTATCTTCCATGCCATTAGTCTGGGCTCAAAAAAATTTTTTTAATTTTATTATGACCCAAAATAAAATACACTAGAAGGCAAATCTCTCACCCATAACAAAAATCACAGATAGCTATTTTAATTTACCTGTTTGCTGCCACTCTCCATTTCATTGAAAGATAAAGCTTTGACTATCTTTGGGGTCAGGGAAAAAGTACTTGGCATTTAGTCATTAGTAGGAAAGCACAGTTATTTTCATGTGTTTAGTCATTAGTTACGGTAAATAGTGCTTCTAATACATGGTCTCCTTGGCATCAGGCAGGATGAAACTAGACAATCTCCAACAAAGAAATCCCACTACACACTGAGGAGGGAAGCCCAGGCTCTCAGTAACAGTGACTCGTCCAGTCGAGCCGGTTCCGGTTCCCAGCTGGCAGCATCACAGAGGCAAAGACCCCTGCCTCTGGAGCTTGGTTTTGGCTGGGGGTTGATGGGAATGGGAGAAGAAGAGAAGAATAAGGAAGAATTTACTTATATTAAATAAGTAAACTATGTGATATGTTACAAAGTTGAACATGCTGTGAGAAATAAAACAGTAGAGCTGGCTGAGCAGGACCAAGAGTGCGGACGTGACTCGGCCGGCAGGAGAGGACAGGCCACAGCACTGACAGGACAGTCAGGGTAAGCCTCGCTGAGAAGATGAGGCTTAAGCAGAGACTTGGACGTGGTGAGCAAGCCAAGTGGGTCCTGGGGAAGAGCTTTCAGGGCAGAAGCCACGGGCAGAGCAAAGCCTTGAGACGGGAGTGCCTCTAGCATGCTCCAGTAGAGGCCCGGGGCTCAGCGGAGGCCATAGGGCTGTAGGACCACAGCCGGTCAGGAAGCGTTCTCAGGGCCATTCCTTTGTTCTGGGTGGAATGGCGAGCCATTTGCCGAGTTGTGAACAGAGGAGTGACATGATCTGACTTAGTTTTCGAAGGACTCTTCTGGCTTGTCTGTTGAGAACAGACTATTTGGGGGTAATCATAGCTTATCACAAAGAGATCTGTTGTATCCATCATGTTTATGGAATGAAAACAGTGTACCCCATAAAGCCAATCTATTTTAAAACTGCCTAAAGAGTTAAAAATTGGACCCAGCAAACCTCTCTCTTATGTTTAATTCATATGCCATTATTATCTACACTTTACAGACCAGGAGACTAAATAAAGCACAGAGAAGGGAGGTCACTTATCTAAGGTCACACAGCTATTAAATGATGGACTGTGATTTGAATCAAGTTCAAATGGATTCCAATGCTTACATATTTAAATGCTATACTGTTTTAGCTTTTTGGTCTTAGAATGCAGACATTTTTATACAGTATACTCAGTCTTCAACTTACACCCCATCCACATGTACATACTGTCCTGGCTGCTTGATCCCTAGAGCACCTGTCTGTTGACTTGGCTTCCTTTTGGCAGAGCCTTTCCCTAAGCAGTGTTTTTGTGTGAGGTATCCATTGTCATGTAGGCAGCTTCCTCCAGACCTCTTCCCTTGAAGTAGGTACTGATGCCTGTGGCTCTGGGCGTCTCTGTGTAGCTACTGAAGCTTATGCCCACTTTCTGCCCCTCTCAGTGTTTACTCTGAGTGTTACAGGGAAATTTGGGGTAATTATTAGTATTGTATCCTAGTTACATAGGTTTCTATGGGCTGGCCTGGGAATTTAGTTTGTGGGATTGTTTCTGTGAGGGGAAACTGTAACTTAGAAATGAACTTTGGAACACAACCATCTGTATGCTGGGGACTCCCTGTCCTTTCTGTTCTCCAGGTTGAGCACATGCCCTGTAGAAGTCAAAGACTGAGAACCAGAATGACCTAAGGAGACAGTGCTAGACTAGTGTGCTTTTCCAGTCAGGCAAAAGTACTTGCTAATTATTTTATTCTTCATTCACTTAGAGATGAGCATCAGGACTTTAAGGATGAGCAGATGCGTCTAAAGAAGCTTCGTGGAAAGGGGAAACCAAGGAAAGGAGAAGGGAAAAGAGCAACCAAAAAGAAATAGTGTTGGTCCAGTAGGAGAAAAAGTGTCTTCCTCAGCAACTGACAGAAGAAAGTGTATTTATCTTTCCACATGCTGGAGGAGTGTAAGCTTCCTAAATTGAAGATTCTCTGGAGGAGCATTCATCTCCATAGTGAAGGCTAATCCAGTTGAATTATGACTGGTTTCTTGGACACATTCTAATTCTGAAAAATTATTTTGGCCCTGGTTTTGTAATACAAGGTTTACCTCATTCTGTAAAGAAATGAATGTATAAATTATTGTTGAATGAGTTGTTTGGGGTGGAAATGGGATTGGGGAGTGGAGGGAAAGCCCATTACATGAGCACCCTGCAGTGTCCTCCTCCTGTCTTGCTTCTCTCCTTAACCTGCCCTAAACTCCTTCATGTCTGGACATTCACTCACTCTTTCCACCACCGTGCTCACAAACTCCACATGCTTCTCCACTGACTCCACTGAGAGTATCTACTATGACAGATTTGTGGGTTGAAAGGCTGTACCTAGTAAGACAGTATGGAGTATCTGCTGTATACGAGGTACTGGGGCCTTGGTAAGACGGTGGTTAGCAAGTGAAACAGTCCCTCCTCATAGATCTTTCAATCTCGTGGGAAAGACATATTACATAATTACATAAATGCAATTGCTGCAATGGAAAAATCTCGACTTCTGTGAGTGTGGATGGATCGTGGATTGATACTGAGAGATAGCAAGAGGCCCAAACCTTTAGAGAATTTAAAGAAGGCCTTCCTAATGACATGCTTTAGACTAAACTCTGAAGAATACATAAGGGAAGGAAAATGACGGGAAGTGTTTGAGGCATAGAGAACATCATTTGCAAAGGCAACAAGTAATTGTCTTGTTGAGAGAGTTGAGTCAACACCCCTGACCAGTACTGGTTGGTTGTAAGGAAGTAGAGGCTACACCATGAAGGGGTTTCAAGTTCTGTGAAAAGGCTTCAACCTAATCAACTTATCCTGAGGTCAGAGTGTAAAATGTTACTTCTCTGAGAGTAGACTGTTGTATGTACTTGGATAGCTAACCGCTAGCATTGTATTCTAGCAATGAGTGTCCAATGAAGTTGTATGGGCTTCTCTGATTTTTTTCCCCCAAGTTGTTATAGTGAACTCTAGTGATGTCTAGTAAATTTTTTTAAGTATTTTCTTTTTCTTTCTTCACTGGTGTAAAAAACATGAAATTTACCCCCCTAACCATTTAAAGAGTACAGTAATGTTAACTATATGTACACTGCCTGCTAAGGGACTTTTTAACCCCTTTTCTACCTCTTGGGAAAAGTAAGCAAAGTGCACAGGCGGGAGGCTGTATAGCAGTTATCCAGCTATGATTTTCTTTGTCTGCAGCATCAGAAGTATTGGCACTAATTGCCCTGTAATTCTAGAACTAGTAAAAATGTCACTACTTATGTTTTGATAAATGATACTTTTAAAGGTATATGATCCAGATGGCATGACTATATTAAGGTGTTAAAAGTAAAAACTACCTAAAATTGGGTAATTTGTGTCTGACAGGTGAATTCCAGCAGGAGGCCAAGAGACTGCATTCATTTAGAATTCTGAGCACTTGCTATGTGCCAGCCACACTCTCGTTTTATAGAACACAAATAGACTTAGTCCCTGAGGTAATGTGACTGGGCACGTGTATTGTGAAGTATTGGCAGGATCTCAGGGATTTACTCAGAAGAGAGCAGACACTTAATTCTTGGCCAGAGCAGCTGAGTCTGGTAGGTGAATGAGTACCCCAGGATGTTGGGCTGAGAAACAGACGCTCAGCCTGAACTCAGTGTAGAACATCATAGTGGATGTTCTGAATTATGCCATTTCCAACTTTTGGAGAAGGCCTGAATGTAAGAAGAACTGCATTAGATACCAACAGCTGACCTAAGTCAGAAAAGAAGTAAAGAACCTGTGTGTTGGTTTGATGGCTCCTGAGCCTGCAAGAAGCCTTAGCAGTGAGTAAGGGAAGTCTGTAGACAATTCAGTAGTAGATTAGTGTGCCACTGCTGCACGCTGAAAATCAGAAACTAAAGCTAAAATTTCTGTATAAGCTGTACCCTGAAACCCACTTGATACAGTAAACACTATGTGATTTAAAACAGCCTGTGCTGAACTGTGGTGGACCAGATGGAAAGTAGAGAATAAGAGGGAAGAGCTGGTTCTTGGTGCCGTGAAAGCAACACATTTCAGGACACCAGTGATCAAAGGGTAAGACAAGAACTGAGTGCAATCAGGAGAAAGAACCTTTAACTGCAGGTTTAGGCTAGCCAGGTTGTTTAATTGGATTTCTCTGATCAAGACCAAAACTGTTTTCCCTCTGGTGTTTTGTGTGTATGGCAGATTTTGCCCTTGATTTCAATATGGCATAGTGAAAAACTGGGTTATGGCTTCATAACCTAGTTCTGTTTACTGGCTTTATGACCTTAAGTCACATCTCTGAACTCTTTCTGCCTCTCTAAAATCAGTAATGCTTCAACGGATTAATGAAATACTAAGATTTGGGAAAAGGACTATGTAAATTGTAAAAGGTGAATCAAATGTTTTTACATGCAGTTGTGTGACTAGTAAGAATTGCTACATTTTACTAACAGATTTTTCCGAGGTAGTGTCGACAAATATTTTCTAAAAATATAAAATTCTCTTCATTTACAAGCAGCACAATAGGTTCAGGAGGAAATAGGAGGAGATGCATTTTATTATTTATGTAATCATGTGTTGCAGAAACTCATTTTTTTAAAAAGCATCTCATGTATGTGTGTGTGTGTCTGTCTATATATGAGTATATAAATATAATGCTGTTACTTGTAAAGCACCTTCCATGAGAGAGTAAGTTAAAATAAAAAGTTCTATCTTCTTTACCCTTTCCCTCTTTCCTTACACATTTCCCTCAAAGCTTCCAAGTGCCTCATTTTAGAGATTTAGAGGCAGGAGCAAATTTCATGAGCAATAGATAGAGGGAAACACCTTTTAACCTCCCAACCCTTTCTTTGTGGTCCTTTTCTTAAGTATTCATTTATAAGTTCAAAAGAAAGCATTTCTTTAAAATAAAATACTGAGATTAAATCAGTAAAACAAACAGTAATATACTCAAGGAGACTTAGTTAAGAACAGAAGAACAAACAGTAAAACTCTGGATATTGAGATAACTGGAAAACCAGTAACCATTTATATTGAACTTAAAACCGAAAAGATGTTTAGTTGACAAAGGCAGCAAAATGGGAATCGTGAAACTACTGTGAGGACTGGCCAAGGAAGTCCCCAAATGCAGTGTTCTAACCTAATTGGAGATCTGGCAATACTATAAGTTGATATTAAAGTAGGAACTAGAACAAACCAACATCAGCTGTAATACCTTTTTCATTCTGCTTAAGGAAATGTGTTTCCTGAGACAGTGAATAGATTCATTTTTGGAGAGCTTTCTGTGTCTACTGCAGAAAACGTAAGCTCCTCCTTACTGACAATCTAAATTGGTGCTTGGTACAGAATACCTTCCCAAAAGAGCCACTAACAACTAATTGACCCATTGAGTTTCAAATGAAAACAGCATTCTAAATAGAAACTGAAAATCTTGGAGGCGACACCGGTTGAATCTAAAAGTTTGAAGATACCCAGTTTGAGAACTGACCAGTGCATTAAGCACCAAACAAGTTAAATATAAATTCTTAATAAGGAATTTAGAAGAGATCAATGTAATTTGAAACATCAGGAATGAGTTTCCCAGAAGTGAAAGCAGTGAATCCAAGTAATGTCAACATTTTGGAGCACTTAACCACACACTGGGAATTGTGCTTTGTAGTCCTTACCTCTTGTAACCCTTGTATGATAAGTATCCCCATTTTACAGGTGAGGAAACTCAGGCTTAGATGTTTTGCCCAAGATCTCACAGCTCTAATTATCTAGGCTGAGGTTTAAACCCAAGACACCTGATTTCAAGCCTGTACCGCCAGTCACCACGCTGTTACAGATGGAATCCCCACAAAGACAAAAGGTTACAGCAGACAGCATGTCAAAGGCCCAGAAACAACCATAAGAGCTCTGGCCAGCGAGAGCTATAATGATGAGCATGGCCTGGCAACCTCAGAGCCATACCCTGAATGAACCAACGGGCCCCCTTTATAGCCTGAGGAGGTAGCACTGATAGAGCTCTCAGTCTGAGGATCACTCTATCAAATACCATTTGTCCAGTGACTTGCCATAGCCCTATACTTATATCACTTAATTCCTACAACAGCCCTATGAGGTAAGTACGATTTTTCCCATTTTATACATTGAGTTTAGAGCTGTGGTTCTCAAGTCTGGCTTGTCTCAGGATCTTGCTGAAACAGAAAACTCAACATAAAGACCCAGATCAAGGGGAACCCTAGGATAGCACTGTGTGCCTGGCCTGGGTTTCAGTCAGCTCAGTTTCACAGGAGCAGGGTTGGTGACGGGTGCTCTCTGTGAGCCCTCACTGCAGCCGGAGCCCCTGAGGTCGGGCAGGTGTAACGAATGCTGCCATCAGGAACTGAGGAGACAGGAGAATATTCTTCTCAAGAGGAGACTAGCATGCCGGTATGGTTTCTGCTCTTTCTATCACATGTGATTCTTTACGCAGTAAGGCCTCTAGTTTACTGTTTCTGGGATTTTGTGACGACAAAGTGAAAAATGAGTATGATCCCATGGGTCATGGGCGTGACAGACATACTTGTATGGTTTGAAGACAAGGGTAGGAAGAAAAAGATTATTATAAATCACGGGAGAGACCAGTCAGGGAACAAAAGCTTTTTGATTTTGTCTTTCCGTGTAAGTGCATTTTACTTACTCTGGTAGCAAATAGAGGAATTGCTGGCTGCCAGGCCTGAGCAGGAACAGGAGCTCTGACTGGAAGTGACTTCTGGGCCCCGTGATCAGTAGGTGGTACTGACCCAGAGTGGAGCCAGGCAGTCACCAGCCCCACCAGGGCAACTGGCCTGGCAGGTGGTGTGTCCTGAAGAGCAGGCATGGGCTAAGTGGCTCTGGGTCTCCAGCCACAACTTGATGGGTCGGCCAGGGAACAGGGAGCCGGGGCAGAGCACGGGGAGAGCCAGGGCCTCGGTCAGAGGGCAGATCCCACACACACATGCAGGCAGCTGTGGGAAGGGAGCCCCAGGTGAATGAGGCACTTACCCCATCCACAGGTGGTCAAATTCTTAGTGGAAAAGTTAGGTGGAGCTGCAAAATAAAGTTAAGGTGCAAAGTCGGCACCACACAAAAATCAAAAAGTGGATATAACATTAGGATCTAAGTAAAGGGAAAGTAAAGATTAACTCATGTAAATATGATTTATAGTCCACCTTTCTATTATATGATACCTAAATTGATTATCTACCACCTAAATACATCAAGCACGTAAAAATTAGGGTTTTTCTTTCCTGTACTTATTTTCTTTCCTTTGGAACTCTTCACTGTCTTTAACCTTTCACTTAGTTCTTGGTGGGACATCAGTGGAAGTGACTTTCTTTCCCAGTGCCACAAGACTGCCACTTGTCAGCCAGCGTGACTCCATTAAGACAATAACACTCAAGAGGATGGGCTCAGCCCACCCACAGAATCATTACTAGACGCTTCTCTGAGTCAGCAGGCTGGTTGCAGCCCAGGCATCTGCGTTTCAACAAGTACTTCCACGTGACTTATGTGCACTCTTAAGGCTTGGGAATCACTGCTTTTGGAATTCTGGTGGAACTCTTGAAAACTGAAATCAATAAACCCTGGTTCCAAGGCACGTACTTACTGAGCCACAAGATGCAGGCATCCAGATGACCTTATGCTTGCAAATGTATCAGAGATGTCTCAGATCCATCCTGAATTGTGATGTCCTCATCTCCACTCTCCTTCAGCCTCTGATTTTATAATGTCTCCAGCAAGCTCACAAGTCTGTTTTTATTCTGCTATTTCCCAAGTCTTTTATTTTTAGTGAGTAGCTGGCATTAATTACTGCTTATCACTAATAAGATCGAGTGTGATCTTGTCTCTGCTGTGGCCTATGTGGGGGCATGTTCAAGGATACAAAGGCAGTGATATCCCAATCTTTGAGTGCTAAATTCCAGCCATGTGGTCTGCAGACCACCTGTGCAGGTTATAAACTTCACAGGAAGGCATGACCAGAATTATTGTTATTGTGAAAAATAATCATTTGATCTTTCCTTCTCCTTTGCTAGTCTTATGAAGTCTCCCATTGCATTTCACAATCCATAAGTAGCAGGGAAGATGAAAGTGAAGAAAGGCTCAGTGATCTCATTTGGAGATCATAGCCTCTTTGTGGCACAACAGGTAGGCCCTCCAGGATTCTCTTTGCCACTTTGCCAAACCACTCACTGGCACCACTCCCCCAGGAGGGCAGGGTGGCTGTGTGATACATGGAATATAGGAATGAAGGGAATTAGTCCAGATCATCTACTCAACTCTGACCACCCAAATCATAGTTTATTGCCAAATGTTCTGCAAAGAACAAGTATTACTTGTAAGATTCAAAAAGAAAAGGTTATTTTTTAGAAAAAAAACATTGTTTTGAATTCAAAATAGCATACCAACTGATTATAGCTATTTTCTGACTAATAATGAAACACCTAAGAAAGCATCGCACAACTCAAAATGGTAAATTCGGTCATGGCTTTCTAATTGTTCTTATTCTGCAGGAGTGCCAGTCAGTTGAAAACTTGTACAAATCCCTTGTGCCCTGCTTTCTTTTCCACCCCCCACCGCAGACCCTCAGACTCAGGACTCCACCATCGCCCTGCCGCCTTGGTCCGCGGAAACTGCCCGGGCCTGCTAGAGCCTTTCCCTTCCTTTTCCTGAAGTGCTTGGCTCCCTGGTCACCCGAGCAGGTGACCTCCAGGATGAGTCACCCTCATATACACCTCTGGCTAGTTTAGGAACAATGCAGGATTCGTTTCTGAAATGCCAGAGTCTCAAAAAGAGAGGCTTCTAATACTTTTTATTAACTTGCTCACACCAAAAGACAAATGTGTGCTCTCCATATTGCTCTTAGGTGGCACCAACCGGCAGGCCAGCTGAAGTAGACAACAGTTTACAGTGTTACAGCCTTTTTACTCCAAGTGTGGTGCCCGGATGCTTGTTAGAAATGCAGAATTGCAGGCCCACACCAGACCTGAATCAAGATCGGCATGTTAATGAGATCCCCAAATGGTTTGTACCCACATGAAAGTGAAAAACACACTCGCTTAGATTTGTATTAACCTTCAGAGTCTTTAGGGGCCGTAGGTGGGCCAGGGACCCAAATGCAGGCTTTCTGCCACTCATACAATCCATTATTTTTTCTGCCTAGAAATGTCTTTCATTACAATTCATCAACGCAGTGAACTCCTACTTGCTCTTCAAGGCCAGCCCCAAGTTCATATCCTCCACCCCCCCATTGAAACCTTTCTGATACCCTGAGTCAAAACTAATCATTCTCTCCTCTGAACTCCCTTGATACATTACATCTCTATCCAGTATATACCAATATTAGAGTCTTCATACCATATTATAATTATATACTCTCATATCTGTGTCCCCTTGAATGTGAGCTCTTCAAGGACAAAGAACATGCCTTATTCACCTGCTTTTCCTAGCACCCAGCCCAGGACTTGGAACAGAGACTCAATAAATGTTACATGAAAACTACATTTTGATGTTTTCTTCCATTGTTTTAGAGTCATGTAATAGTAAACCGATTTTCACATTGTAACATTCTACCCACTAAAAACCATTCTTGTATCTTTGATATGCTAATTTACAGTGATGATTCAGAAACATTTCCATTAACCTGGAAACAGTCTCTGAGCCTACATTTCATTGGGACTATTTCTTTTCCCTTTCCCTTGCACGCACCCCTCTCCCACAACATAATATATATCAATTGCTGATGAAAAGTCAACCTACAGAGAAGATGTTTTAAGGGGGGATGGAAGCAAATATAATAAAAGGAGTTACTGTATTTATTCATTTATGCTAAGCCTCTCTTGATACCTCTAACATTTTCTTGCAGATATTGTTGAATCAGTTTCGAGTGAAAAGCAAGAAAACAGTAAAGAAAACAAAGTAAAATAGAAGTTAAGTAGTGACCCAAGAGTCATAATAATTATTGGCTGTATTCTTAAGACCAACACACCAAAAAGCATGCAGGTAATCTTGGGGCACTTACAGAGTTGGCATAACCCCTCAGGTTAACAATGGACTATTTCAAGACTGTATGTAGCCATGTGCCAGGCAGCACGAGCTGACACTCAGCCTGAGATGGTCAGTAGGAATACACGGGCGCAGTGATCACCGCTGTGCACTGGTCAGTGACACACAGCTATACGAGGCTCGGACTCCATAAGATTTATACAAATGGCCCACAAATTGGTCTCAGTCATTGTCACATTTATTCTGAACATATGGTTCTGGCAATGGTAATAAAGAGACACTATTTAAGTGAACTTTTGCTTTCTAATGTGGCCCTTGCAATATTTATCAAGAGGTTAAATATGAATATCCTTTGACTCAGGTGTTCTACCAGTCTATAATATAGAAATTCAGGTACAATGCACAAGAATTTTCATTGAAGATTCTGTAGAAAAAATAGGAAATAATCTCCATGTTCATCAAAAGGAAAATTATGAAGTGCTATGTCCATACTCTGGATATTATACAGCTAACTTTTTAAAAGAGATATATGTATATGTACTGACATGGAAAGATGTCAATGATAAAAGCATTTTTAAAAATCCAATAGCAGAATATCCTATTATAGTATGAACTTACTTTTCAATTATGTGTAGGGACACATATACAGCCACATAGATACACATAGATTTGTATATGCATAGCAGATGTTTGGAAAGCTGCCCACCAAACTGTTCACTATGATTATGTCTGAGGAAAGGATTGAAGGAAGAATAAATCACTTTCCTTTTATAGCATATACATTTTTGCATTTGTTTTACTTTTTTAACTTTTAATTTTGACAAAATTTCAGATTTACACTAGGTTGCAAAAAGAGTACAAAGAATTACTTTACAACTAACCTCCACCCAGATTCCCCAAATATTAATATTATCACATTTTATCTTTCTCTCTCTCTCCCTTTCCCTCCCCTCCTTCCCTCCCTGTGTGCTTGTGTGTGTATTTTAAAAACTGAGGGTTAAGTTGCAAACATGATTCTCCTTTACTTCTAAATACTTCAGCATGTATTTCCTAAAGCAAAGCATACTGTTATATAACCACAGAGCAATTGCCAAAATCAGGATAATCAATAAAATGCTATTAGCTTATCTACAAGCCATGTTTAAATTTCATCTATTATCCCAATGATGACTTTTATAGGAAAAGAAAAATCCAGATAATGAATCTCATTCAGTTGCCATGTGACTTTGGTCTCCTTTTATTAGAAACAGTGCCTCGGTCACTCCTTGTTTATGATAACCTTGATATTTCTGATGACTACAGTCCAGGTATTTTGAAGAATGTTCCTCACCTTTGGGTGTGTCTGATGTTTCTTCATGATTAAAGTCACGTTATCATTTCGGGCAGCAATGTCACAGAAGTAATGTGTTCTTCTCTGTGCTCCATATCAGGAGCCACATGATGGCTTGTTACAGGTGATACTAAACTTCAAATACTTGATGAAGATGATGTCTGCCAATATTCTTCACAGCTAATTTGCTACTTTTTCCTTTTGTAATGGTGATTTTCTAATAACATCATTCCTTCTACATTAATTAGTTAGGATTTTATTATCAAGGAAAAACATTCCATTTTCCCCATTTAATCATCCATTGTTTCTTTCATATATTCCATTAAGTGTGGACTCATGGATTCTTTACTATCATTATTTATTTTGATGTTCAATGTGTCCCAGATTTAGCTAGCAGGAGCCCCTTTAGCTGATTTCTATGTCCTCCTGACATGCCCTCTCTTTCTTTGAGTGCTTCTTTACTTTCTGACACAAAGATGTTCCACGCTCAGCTTGTGCTTTCCCCGCCACAGCCCTGAGATGAGCCATTTCTCCACAGAGATATGGTCCTTTTTAATGAAGAATGGCACTTAGACACCACTCTTGGTGCTAAGCGTGTTCATTGTTCCTGGGTGCTGTTGCTTTTAGGCCCGTCCAACAGTCAGAGCTAGTAAATACATACACATATGCATAAATATACCTCACGTACTTTCCCACCACCACACACATATCAAAATCTATTTTTATATCTATCTAAATATGTTAAAAAAAAAACCATAAATTCACGTCCATTCCTTCAATTCCAATCCAATACTGCTGGCTCATGTCAGCCTTCCTCTTTCCCTATTTGTAACTCACATCTTCAACAGAGAGGAACCTAGCTCCAATTAACTATAAAGTATTTAATTTGTTGCTGAATCTTAGGATATGCAAAAAGTAGCTTAAGAATTGTTGTTTGAACGTTTTACAATACGAATGACTTTTCACTTAAAAATTAATGAATGGACCTGGAAATACTGATTGGTACACCTTTAGCATTCCCTCTTTCTTTGAGCCCTTCCTTACTTTGTGACACAAGGCAATTATATAAAGAACTTTAAAAATGTCACATTCACTTGATTCTTATTTTACTTATTGGAATTTAGCCTAAAGGTTAATATGTTTACAAAAATTTAGCTAGCAAGATAACCATGACATCACTGCTTATCATAACTTATAAACAACCTAAATTCCAATAATGGGTAGTTTATTAAATAAAATATAGCAACATAATGGAATACAAAGAGTGTAGTGGTTAAGAACAGATTCTAAATTCAGGCGGACTAGATTTGAATCCCAGTTCTACCAATGACTATATATGTGGCATTGGGTAAATTACTTACTGTATATGTGTTTTGGTTCCCTGCATGACCATGAAGATAGTAACAGTACCTTCCTTGTAGGGCAGCCATGAAGGTTTAATGAGGTACCTATGTAAAGCACTTGGAACTGTGCCTGGTATAAATAAGTACAATATAAGTGTTAGCTGTTAGTGTTAACATTATTATCCCACCATTAAAAATGATGTCGAAAAAAATATGATCTTGGAAATATGCCTAAACTTAACAGTGTTTACTCCAAGGTGATGCCACTGTAAGTGACTTTTTAAGTGCTTCTTTGAGTTTTCTAATTTTTTTACAGTCTACACCCATGACTTGTTTAATTCAATTTTGTGAAGAATAAATAAATAAATACTATTGGGGCAATTGAACAAAGTGGGTTTTTCCTGTCCATGGGCACAGATACAAGAATTTAAAAGTCAGTATTGTCTGACCGTAGATTCACTGGCACTGACCTGGTCACTACTAAATCTTTATCTATACAATGATTGCCTTATCCAATATAAACTTAATGGGCTTGTTTAAAACTATAACACATTTTTGTCATGTTTTATTTCACTTAAAAAGCTGACTTTTCTTTAGATACTTTTCCTGTAATTATGTGATATACCACCAGGAGGTAGTAGTAACTCAGTTATGGCCAAGTTATTTTAGCAGTAAAGATTTTACTGTAGAAGGTGCTCTAATATGTTGAAGATGTATGGTTTTATTCTTTGCAATGTTTTAACTCTTTATTAAAATCTTTTAACTTAATTAAATATGATAGATGTTTCTTTAATACCAAGATTGGGAAAAAAAGAAAAATAAAAGGATTTTTAAAAGAACTCACAGACAACTTAGTCATACTGCTTAGGCAGTTCTTTAAAGGAATAATATTTGTCTTTTTAGTATTCATAATCAGCTAGAAAATTCTGGGATGCTTCCTATGACTCTCCTGAAATATGGAGTCTTTTTCATATGGTTAAAGAAAAACAGCAAGAAGACCTCTCCGTGTTGGTTTCTCCCAATTGCAGGATTTTTTAAAATCCTGCCTTTAGAACTGGGAGCAGCCTTAGAGATGTATTCAAACCCTCCATATTACAGCTGATGAAACTGGCATGTCAAGAGCCAGGTGTTTTGCCCAAGATCCCTTGGAGATGCAGAACTAGATCCCAGATTACATGGGTCTCTTGACAAATGTGCTCAAACAGGGAACATGTGTCAATTTATGAAATTTGTTGTCACTTTATAAGGCTGTGTTTACCAAGCTAGTTCTTTACAAGCCCAGTAGTTCCTCTTAGTCACTATGCTTGCAGTTCAGATAGGTTACAGAATGAACTCTAGTTAGTAGCTGTTAGACCAGGCACTTAGGCTTTTTCCAAGCAGCAATAATCATGAGGACACACATTATAAGGTCAACTAAAAAATAAATGTGCCACTAAATTGCTAACCAACACAAATGTTTAAATAATCCCCAACAGTAAGATAAAAATAAGCAGGTCCACAGTGTAGATAAAATTTTATGATGTATAAATACCTGTCTTTCTCACACTGAACTGCAAATTGATCTAGTTTTAGTAGCCCTTATTTCATTTCAGAAGGGGAACTCTCAACTCCCTCTCTCTTAGGCGTCACATCTCCATATAGCTCACCTTGGGTGCTTAAGACTCAAGTTTTACATTTACCTACTTGTGGCTGTTCACTATGGGGAGAAGTTGAGAGACCCTGGGTGTGCCACTCGGCTTTCCTCCAGGGTCTACCTCTTTCATTTCTCTCAGTTCCCTTTGAAAATGAGGAACTGTGCATTCTGCAACCCACAGCTATCTGTCAGTCTTAGGAAAGGTCTTAAAGGTCTTAAGTCTTTATTCCTTGAATCCACGGTTGCTACAAATTTATTCTAGAAAAAGAAGAGAATGGAAAACACGAAAAGGCCTCAAGATTGGTGTGCAACTCTGTCTTTCCAGTCAGGAGAAGGATTCTCTAAGGACCTCCTCCCACTTACAACCACCTCCTGATCAACAGCTCATACATAGCCAGTCACAGGTGTTCCTTCCAAATACTTTTATTGAAGTTTGTAGTCCAGTTGGTTCCCAGTGGAGGCCAGCTTTAACTTCTTTCTGAATTATTACCTTTGCTTTCTTTAAGCTGATGGGTATATCCTCAGACTTTGGGCTGTGTATGTGTTTGCATTTAAAATGTTTGTATATATCCCAATATAGGCAGGTCCTGGGGAAGGCAGTACAGCATGAAGAAGACAAGTAATGACTCTGTAGCATCTTACTACACAGATAGACAGTGACTGCAATGGGGAGGGAGTGAGGACTTGATAATTTGGGTGAATGCTGAAACCACAGTGTTGTTTATGTGAAATCATATGATTGTATATACTTTAATTTTTAAAAATAATTAAGTAAATAAATTCTAATCCTGTACCCATGGGGGAAAAAAACTGTTTTTACCCAATAAAAGAGAAAGAAAACTTCACTAAATCTTTGGATTGGAGATAACTTCCCAAGTTTAAAAATAAAAGATAACTAAAGATTGAGAAGTTGTGGTGCATCAAATATTTAAACTTTTGTACATCAAAAAGATACATGTAGGTTTGAAATATAAGCAATCATTTAAGGGGAAAACTAAAACATTATGCACCAAGGATGAAATGAGCTCATACAAATAGGTAAAAAAAAAAACAAAAAAAAAACCTCTAAATTTTCAATCAACAATGGACAAAGAATATGAACAGACAACACACATGCAATTGGATGATAAGTATTTGGTAAAATGGTCACCTTCACTGAAATCAACTGAGAAATAAAACTACACAAATACGATATTTTGTCTACCTACCAATTTTGCAAAGATGTATTAAAATGTGAATGCCCCAACTGATGAAAGTGTGGTCAAAAGGGTTCTTTCAAAGATTACTTGAAGTAGGAATAAAAATCAATACAACTTTTCTGAATACCAATTTCACAGTGGGTTTTTTAAGGCTTTAAAATGTTCTACTTCTTGATCCTGGAATTCTATTTTTAGTAACCTATACTAAAAAAGTAATACAAAATATGCACAAATATTTTGATATTAAGATAATTGATGCAGCATTTTTTATGCAATGAAAAATTGACATTTACTTAATAAAATGATAGAGGTATATTTAGGCAAATTCCATAAATAAAACACCAGGGAGCCATTTGAAGTGATAGTTATAATTTTTTTTAATAAGGAAAATGCCTGTCCTGTAATATTAAGTGTAAAAAGCAAGGCATAACTGTCTTTTTATTCATGAATAAAAAGACTGGAAGGGAGTATTTCTAAAGGTTAACAGTAGTTGTAACTGGGAGGTGGGATTTCAATTTTATTTCTGCTTCTTTATACTTTTATGTGTTTTACAAACTTTCTACGTTCACCATGTATTACTTTTCCAATTAGAAAAATAGAGATAAATAAAAAGAGAAAAACCAAAGAACAAGATAAAAATTAACAAAATCACTGTTATTCCTCACCCTTCCACAACAAAAAAATAAGTTTCTTGAGAAGACCCTATAAATCTACCCTCTAGGTAGTCCTCCTGACCTGCTGTTTACAGAGAGCCCTTGGTTTATTGCAATGTTAGTGTGGTAAATTGAGAAATGCCCTAGTTCCTGCCACATGACTTTATAGGGTGCTGAGTTCTCTGCAATAACATGCATAATAATCTTTTTAGCAATCCCTACAATTAGGGGGTTGCCAAACTGGAATTGTTGCTTTATGTGAGACAGGTACACACTCACAGATGCACGCACACACAATACTAGAAATTCAGAACCACTGCCCCCTTGAAGAAAACAGTGTAATTAGCTCTCCTTTAGATGAGAAGATAGTCTTCAAAACCTAAATATAAACAAATTGTTGTACCTTTTCTATCTTCCAAAACTACAGATCACCACCACATATTGACTGGAAATCAGGTGGATGGTACTATCTCTCCGTGGTAACATAGTGCTTTGGACCTTCGGACAACGAACTAATTTGGTGGCCAGAAGGATAGAGAGACCCACTCAGCTTTGGAGTTGAATAAGCAATGAAGGAAGTTCTCAAGTTGCACCGTGAGAACCAATTTTCTCTGGCAGGACTTAATTACAACTCTACAATTATCAAAACATTTATGGAGAATGCTAACCTTACATCCACTGCTGAGTTTCTGTTAAGCTTATTTCCTTTAATTGAAATGTTCCCATCGAGTGTGTGTGTGTGTGTGTGTGCGTGTGTGTGAAAGAGAGAGAGAGAGAGACGATTACTACTGTTACTTCAGTCTCATTAATGGGGCTCCCTTTTTCTTTCCTGTAAGACCAAATATTTTCTCTCCCCTTGACAAGAATCCAAGTGGGACAATATCTTAGCATCTAGTACTAGTCCAACTATTGTTTTCTACACAAGAAAACCACTTTTCCAGGGTTATACAAATTATTAGTACTGGTTTTACTGCAACCCAGTTCTCAGAGCTTGTGTTCCATTGTTACTGTTCCATTGCCTTAGTAGTGTGGTATCCTTAGTTGCTTTTCCACAAGAGAAAACTATATGAATAGCAAGACTGTGTCTTTCAATGCAAAGAAAAATAGAAAATTAAGACAATTAACCAAACAATTCTGTGGCAGGGGAACACCATTTGCAATGTGAAGGAGGCTGTGTTCTGGGATGGCCACCTTGGGGCTGACTCAGAGGCTGTCCTTGCACCAAGTACTGCTTGGCCATTAAAGTGAGGCGCTTACGCCCACACAGGCAGGGAAGAAAAAGAGCCAGGTACAGACCGAGCATCACGTACAAGCAAGTGATCTGGGGAAGAAGGATGGGAGTGGGTGCAAGGCAGAGCAGGCAGATGGAAAAACTGTCTGTTTCAGACCCACATATTATTTGGAAATAGGGTCATGGGTCTTTGGAGGAACCCTGGGAGGGATGTGAAGGAGCATCAGATGGCCTTTTCACCCCTCTCTCTCTCTCTCCCTCTCTCTCTCTCTCTCTCTCTCTTATGCACACACACACACACACACACACACACACACACACACACACACCAAGGCACCTCGTGGACTCTGCCTTAGAGCAATGATGATATACAAACACACTCTTAGGTCTCTTTCTTTGGGAATGTGCAATTTTTTTTTAACTGCTCTGATGGGGCTTTTACCTGTCCTTAAACACTGAATTCAAGCAACACCACTTCAAGATGCTTTCTCTAGGCCACTCCCACATTTCATTTCCTCCACCCTCACCCAGTCTAGGTTACATTCCCCTCCTCTGTGTCCCACAGAACTTCAATATATTCTACCCAAGTACTTTTCATATGGCCAGGTAAATGCCAGTCTCCCCTAAAGGAGCCATCAGCTGTATGAGGGCAGGGCCTCCCCTTTCCTCTCTATAGCCCCAAACCAAACACTGGGCCTATCCCATACCATTGAGTAAATGAATCCATCCTTTGAACAGATGATCACTGAGTACTTTGTGCTAGCACAGTGCTAGGTCCTGGAGACACAGCAGGGCAAGATATACAGGGTCCCTGCTCTCAACAGTCTTGTAAGGGACCTTAACACTTCAGAAACTTCTCTGAAGAAACGATATTTAACATAATGGATGAATATCAGATTGGTCTGACATAATGTAAATAATTTCCTACTCTGGAGCATTTTCCTATTTCAAGTTACAGTAGAGTCAAGTAGAAACACTTTCTAGGAAAGAAGGTTTTCTCAGATAAGCTAAATTTTAAAAGGGGTGCTACCAGAGAGACAAATGGCGTTAAAAGACAATTTAAAAAGGAGTGCCACTAGAAAAAATGGCCTGAGTTTGGCTACTAATCTTCCATAGAAACACCTAAAAAGATGGGCATTATATATTCATACTGCAGAATAGAGAGAGTCTTAGGCAAACCTCATTTAACTGGATTCTGCTAACTTTGAGTCTGTGAATTACTAATTTAAATAATTAGCTGACCTGTACGTTGACATTACAATACAGAGAATTAGATTTCCAGAGAAAATTAATAATAACAATGAATCTTTAAATAGCTCTTCAAAGTCTGTAAGTCTTTCACATATAACATATGATCTGATAATAAGAATATAGCTACTTCCACCTTTGGCATATTTACCTGGACTTTTAGCCATCTTCAATAGGATGAATTATAGTTTGATGAATCACTATCCTATCTGAAATGAGCAACTAGGCCATGACTTGGGTAAGAACACTCACTTCAGGTGATATTCCAGGTACAGACTCCATTGTCACACCACTTGCACACCATGGGTTCCAGTTTGAAATATTGTGGGTTTTTTTTTTTTAATGCAGACTCCCACCCTTAAGAAAAGAGCTGAGGAATTGTAATTCACCACTCCTTTTCTCTCAACATGTCCAAATCTTTAGATAAAATGCCTCTTAGTTATAGGAGTTGAGGAATGGTAAAGTGGAATTTTCAGCTGAGACCCCGAGGCTATAGATAGCTGATACCAAAGGGAGTTTCAAGACAGACCATCCTAAAGGAAGTTTTCAGTAGATATCTGAAAACTGGTAGCATGACTTTTAAAATCCCTTTACCACATTGAGAGTATAAAGGGAGAAAATTGTTGAAAAAGGAGAATCATGTGTGGCAAAATTTACTTGCAGAAAACTGCTATGACTCTCTCTCCCAACCCTGCAGGAGAACTGAGGGTGAGTTCTTCTCCCTTCATATGTAGTGAGGAAAGAAGACACAATGGACTGGTTCCTGACTCCCACCTGGAAAATCTGAAAACCAGAGCAGGGCTGGCATTAACACAGAAGTGAGATAAAGATAGTGGGAATGAAGGGGAGGGGGCTGCCCTGGGTGGCCTGTGCTCCTGGAATGTCAGCGCAAAAGATGCTTGAGCATTTTTAAGATCTGTGGCCTTTTTTGTAGAGAACTAGCCTGGAGCCATTTTAAATCCTGCCCCAAAGGACTACAAGAAGGAATGAAGGACAACAAAGACAAGAGTCTATGTAGAGCAAACCTCTGAAAATCAGAGAACAGGCCAACCTGTGGAAAACACTTCACCCACATCACAGGAAATGCAGCCAAATGTTCCCAGGGGCTGCCTCCAAAGAACCCCAAAAAGTCCCCTGAGAAAAAAAGTCAGCTTTACACACCTGCCAGACTCAAGAGTTGTAAAGCTATCTTCCAAGTGAACCAGTAAAACAAGAACTTTACTGCAGTGTGGTGCCAAACCATTCTGGAGCCTGAGGCCACAGGAAAAATCTGTGCCCCTTTATATACTTTCAGAATATCCTACCAGATGTTGAATTAAGTGGAAAAGTTAGTAAAGACTCTACAACTAGAAAAGCATGATTACACATGGAGTCCCGTGTTGCCCAATCTGTTCTCACACCATTGCAAACTCTCATAAACACACCCATCGAGGGACAGGATAACCTAGTTGCCCTTGAACTATACTGATTAGAAACACTGTTCCCATTGCACAATAACTCAAGGTCATAAAACAAAAGACGATAGCTTGTCATTATATATGTGTTTGGTATTTTGTTTATCCTGGATTATTTTGGATTAGACTTACAAATATTGCATTAAAAATTAAAAATTTACATTTTGCACCTGAGGCAAGGGCCTTCCTGCCAGCCCTGCTTTCCCGCTCTATTTTTCCTTCTTTTTTCACCACAGTCAACATCAGAGAACCCAGAAACTTCGGTTAGCAAGAGGTGGGGGTGGAGTGGAAGCATAAGGTAAAGAAAGCTTTCCATCTATAGATGATCTCAGCTGCAAAAGAGAAACAGTGGGAGGCAAAAATAAAGCTGTGTTCTCTGATTACATTCCCCTGAGATTAGCTTGTTCAATGTACTGGTCACATGCAGTTATATACCACCTTCAAAACTAAATCACAGGAATGCCTGACAGTTGGGACTTTAATTGGGGATAGAGAAACCTCCAATATGATAGAATAGAAGAACTTGGGATTTGAGACCAAAGGCCAGGATTTGACTCCTGGCCCTCTATAAATAAACTTGGGAAAGTACTTTATACTTTTACCTGGGAAAATAATCTAGCAAATATTGCTGAATACTTCCAATATGCTAGGAAGACATGATTAAAGCTTGTGAAGGAGACATAGGCAAACAGTCAACTGCCATATACTCAATAAGCCTTAAGGAACAGGTGCCTGGATAGTGTCACTGCAATGGAGCCCACAGGGAGAGCAACCACCCCAACTAGAGAGCTTAGGAGGGGGGCAGCAGAGAGTAGGGTGGAAACAGTAGAGAAGGGTCATGTGAAGATGTAGGAAAAGAATGCCTCAGGCAGAGGAATGCCATATACAAAGGCATGGAGGACAGTGGAATTTAAAATAGTCAAATTCACAGAAGCAGAGACTAGATGGTGGCTGCCAGGGGCTAGGAGAAGAGGAAAATAGAGAGATGTTGGTCAAGGGGCACAAAGTTTCAGTACAGAAGATGAGTAAATTCTGGAGATCTAATGTGATTATAGTCAACAATACTGTATTGTATACTTGAAATTATGAGAGAAGATCTTAAGTGTTCTCACCACACACACACACACACACACACACACACACACACACACACAAAGAACAAGAAAATGGTAACTACTTGAGGTGGTATGTTAATTAGTTTGATTGTAGCAATTACTTCACAATATATACTTATATCAAAACATCAAACTGTACACTTTAAATAAATAAAATTTTTATTTGGCAATTATACCTCAAAAAAGATGGGGGAGAAAGCATGAAGGAGGGCCATAGTAACTTCACTGGTTTTATGCACAGAGTCCATGAGACACTCTAGTTGAATCTTATATATGCAGAAGAGTGCTATAGAATGTTAACAACTATCCTCCTTATCACTCCTTATCGTTATTCCGTATCTTCTGGCCAAGATCCAGGCTGCTAAAGACATTGGTGCTGGTTACACCCTGCACACCAGGATGTGCCTTTCATACTGTACTTTTGGGAATGGGGGCTCCTGCAATTGTGCAGCCAAAGACAGTGAGTGGTCCTGCCAATATTTTATTTCAAGGCTAATCAATAAGCCTTAAAAGCTTCTGTGGCTTTAAGAACATGGTAAAATATGCAGGCTTATGTTTCTCAGGAGTATTACCTCAGAGTAATATTCCCAGCAAAAAACAAAATCTAAGGAATGCACCTCAGGATCCTCAGGGTCCAAGCTGCCTCTGGTATGGAGGGGGTCACATGATGAAAAGGGACATAATGCCCACTAGATGAGAAAGACTAATTAACACAAAGCCTTTGGATCAGGCTTTCTCCTGTGAACATTCTTTAGCCTGTGCAGGTCTGCCCATCCTGACCACCATCTGCTTGAGTTGTACAGTAAAAAGTCATACAGCTGTAAAGCAGGCTGCCACAACAAGTGAATGTGGCCTGTCCAGGGGTAATTGCCAACCCAGAGGGCATACTGATAAGGCCTGCAATGTTTGGCATTGTCTTCATCTGATAGCTTATCCACCAAGTGAAATTGTCTAGAAACAAAAGACAGGACCTAGGAGAAAACTTCAGTCCAATTTCTGGGCCAGCAACCCAGAAACTTGCCTTAGATGGAAACAATCACTCTTCCCATTAATCATGGTTAATCATGGCAAGCCCACACTGTGACATAGTACATAAATATTTAAAATAATAATTATTAAACTATAGAAACAAACAATGTTTGCAATGTAAAGTAAGTAAATTAAAAGTATACAAAATGTTAGGTACACCATGATTATAATTGGATAAAAATATGTATGTACCTGGTTAAGAGCTAAAAGGAATGTCAAATGAAAAACAATTATATTAGGCTGCTAATGGGTATGAGGCTTCTTTTTGGGGTGATAAAAATGTTCTAAAGTTAGATTGTGGAGATAGTTGTATGACTCTAAATACGTGAAAATCCGTTTAATTGTCCATTGCAAATGGGTGAATTTTATGGTATGTAGATTATATCTCCACCAGGGTGGGTTTTTTTAAGTACTTGCATATAAAAAATTTTTATCAGGGTAGTAAGATTGTGGGTCTTTATTTGCCAATCTTCAACCTCCCCACCAACTTCATCCCCCTAAAAAAAAAAATGGTTTCTTGGACCTCAGATGCAAAGAGATGAGTGGAATGTGGAAAGATTCTGGGGGAATGCTAGCAGGAATAACCTGTAAATAAGGAGAAAGTCACATTTCTTTTCTCCAGGTTTCCAGTCTACTTCTAGTGTCCCTTGTGGGCAAAGCCTAACAGGGAGCCAGCTGATGAAGGTTTGCAAAATTGCAGACTGAGCATCACAGAGCAGAGAAGGGAACAGTGGAGTTTGAGCTAGAAGACCGTAACTTAAAAATCAGTACAAATACTCATCAGCAAAAAGAAGGGGGAGTCTTACTATTTACAATAGCCAAGAAATGGAAGCAACCTGAGTGTCTGTCAGTAGATGAATGGATAAAGAAGATGTGGTACATATACACAATGGAATATTATTCAGCCATAAGAAGAAAACAAATCCTACCATTTGCAACAACATGGATGGAGCTAGAGGGTATTATGCTCAGTGAAATAAGCCAGGCGGAGAAAGACAAGTACCAAATGATTTCACTCATCTGTGGAACATAAGAACAAAGAATAAACTGAAGTAACAAAACAGCAGCAGACTCACAGAACCCAAGAATGGAGTAACAGTTACCAAAGGGGAAGGGACTGGGAAGGATGGGTGGGAAGTGAGGAATAAGGGGAATAAGGGGCATTATGATTAGCAGACATAATGTAGGGGGGGCACGGGGAAGGCAGAATAACACAGAGAAGATGAGTAGTGACTCCATAGCATCTTACTATGCTGATGGACAGTGACTGTAATGGGGTATGTGGTGGGGACTTGATAATGGGGGGAATCTAGTAACCGCAATGTTGCTCATGTAATTGCATATTAATGATACCAAAATAAAAAAAGGGGGGAGTCTGGGAGAAAGTCACAGAATCAATAAATAATATAAAGCCCAGAAATAGATAAAAATTGATTTTTAAAAAGTCAAATTTAAATCACTACTAATGGTAGCTTAAAAATAACTCATTTTTTGTGTGTTTAAAAAGATAACTTAAAGCTATTCAAAAATGAAAAGATGGAGGAGGATATTTTACAAAGTATGCAAGATCCATATTGTTTTGAGAGAAGGATAGAAATACCAAATAACTTTAGACATTGTTAAGATGATATATATTAACTATGTATGTTTAACAGTGTGACATAAAGGCAGACGTAGAGACCAACAGAATAGAAAAGAGAGCCCCAAAATATGTCCTCACATATATAGCCAAATAATTCCGAACAAGGGTGCCAAGACCATTCAATGGAGAAAGGACAGTCTTTACAACAAGTGGTGTAGGAAAAAGTGAAATCCACATGCAAAAGAGTCAAATTGGACCCTTACCTTACACCATATAAAAAAATTAACTCAAAATGGATTAAAGACCTAAAAAAAACAGCGAAAACTATAAAACTCGTAGAAGAAAACATAGTAGAAAATCTTCTTGATATTGAATTTAACAGTAATTCCTTGGAAATGACACCAAAAGCACAGGTAACAAAAGTAAACATAGATAAACTGGACTACATCAAAATCAAAAACTTCTGTGCATTAAAGTACACAAGCAACAGAGTGAAAAGTCAACCCACCAAATGTGAGAATATTTTTACAAATATATCTAATAAGGGGTTAATATCCAGAATATATAAAGAATGCTTATACCTCAACAACAAAATACCCCAAACAATGTGATTTAAAAATGGGCAAAGGACTTGAATAGACATTTGTCTGAAGAACATAAGAAAATGCCAACAAGCATAGGAAAAGATGCTCAACATCAGTAGCCATCCTAATAAGGATGAAGTGGTATCTTATTGTGGTTTTGATTTGATTTTTACTATGATGACTAGTAATGCTGAGGACCAGTTTTGCAAAATGAAAGAATTCTGCAGATTGGCTATATGACAATGTGAATACATATAATGTGTATTTTACCACCATTAAAATAATAATAATAACAGTAATAATAAAAAACTCACAAGAAATTTTAAATTCACTCAAAGAATGAAAATACAGTCTGTGATTTCCAAAACAATGAAGGTAAAAGAAACAATACAACAAATTTTATCAATCTGAAAGAAGAAAAGAATAAAAGTGGTGGTGTAAACAGAAAAGAACAAAATAACTGGTAGAAATAATTCCACTATAAAGATCACTAAAGTAAAAGTAAATAGATTAAAAATACCTATTAAATGATAGAAATCTTGAGATTGGAGACAAAATCAAAATCCAGGTTTATGTGTTCTATAAAATATAACACCTAAAACAAAAGCACAAGAAAAGCTAAATGAATGAATAAAGATATATGGAAAATGTCATATATAACAGAATTTAAGTCAAAGTCTTAATGGGGATAAAAAGTGACCTCCATAATAGAAAAAAATCCACTAACATTCACGAATTATGAACTTGCCCTCACTATAAACCTCTCAAAACATATATAGGAAAAAACTGATAAAATTATTAGGAAAACTGACAAATCAACAATCTTAGTGGGAAAATTTTAACTTCTATCAGAAATTAATGAAGCAGGCAAAATTAGTTAGAATCCAGAATGTTCAAAAATAGCAGGCTTTGTCAAATAAAGATCAATACCCTCCCCAAATATACAGCAAGGTACTGATGGTACACTTATAAAAATTGGTTGTATACTTGGTCACAGAGGAAGTCTTTAAAAAGTCTTATAGACCACTATTTCTTAATACAAAGAAAATGAATTAAAAATCAACCATATAGAGGGTAAGTACCTCAACATAATAAAAGCCAACATTATACTTAACAGCGAGAAGCTGAAAGCTTTTCCTTTAAGACTGGGAACAAGACAGGGATGCCCACTCTCCCCACTTTTATTCAACATAGTTTCAGAGGTCGTAGCTACAGCAATCAGACAAAAAAAAAGAAATAAAAGGCATCCAGACTGGTAAGGAAGAAGTCAAACTGTCCCTATTTGCAGATGACATGATATTGTACATAAAAAAACCCTAAAGAATCCACTCCAAAACTACTAGATCTAATATCTGAATTCAGTAAAATTGTGGGATACAAAATTAATACACAGAAATCTCTTGCATTTTTATACACTAACAATGAACTAGCAGAAAGAGAAATCAGGAAAACAATTCCATTCACAATTGCATCAAAAAGAATAAAATACCTAGGAATAAACATAACCAAGGAAGTGAAAGAGCTATACTCTGAAAACTACAAGACACTCATGAGGGAAATTAAAGAAGATACCAATAAATGGAAACACATCACGTGCTCATGGATAGGAAGAATTAATATTGTCAAAATGGTCATCCTGCCTAAAGCCATCTACAGATTTAATGCAATTCCTATCAAAATACCAACAGCACTCTTCAATGAACTAGAGCAAATCGTTCTAAAATTCATATGGAACCACAAAAGACCCTGAATAGCCAAAGCAATCCTGAGAAGGAAGAATAAAGCGGGGGGAATTATGCTCCCTGACTTCAAGCTCTACTACAAGCCACAGTAATCAAGACAATTTGGTACTGGCACAAGAACAGCCCCATAGACCAGTAGAACAGACTAGAGAGCTCAGATATAAATCCAAGCATATATGGCCAATAAATATACGATAAAGGAGCCATGGATATACAATGGGGAAATGACAGCCTCTTCAACAGCTGGTGTTGGCAAAACTGGACAGCTACATGTAAGAGAATGAAACTGGATTGTTGTCTAACCTCATACAAAAAAGTAAACTCAAAATGGATCAAAGACCTGAATGTAAGTCATGAAACCATAAAACTCTTAGAAAAAAATATAGGCAAAAATCTCTTGTACACAAACATGAGCAACTTCTTCATGAACATATCTCCCCCAAGGGAAACAAAAGCAAAAATGAACAAGTGAGACTATATCAAACTAAAAAGCTTCTGTACAGCAAAGGACACCATCAATAAAACAAAAAGACATCCTACAGTATAGGAGAATATATTTATAAATGACATATCCAATAAGGGGTTGACATCCAAATTATATAAAGAGCTCATGCACCTCAACAAACAGAAAGCAAATAAGCCAATTAAAAAATGGGCAGAGGATCTGAATAGACACTTCTCCAAAGAAGAAATTCAGATGGCCAACAGGCACATGAAAAGATGCTCCACATCACTAATCATCAGAGAAATGCAAATTAAAACCATAATGAGATATCACCTCACACCAGGAAGGATGGCCACCATCCAAAACACAAACAACAACAAATGTTGGTGAGGATGTGGAGAAAGGGGAACCCTCCTACACTGCTGGTGGGAATGTAAATTAGTTCAACCATTGTGGAAAGCAGTATGGAGGTTCCTCAAAAAACTCAAAATAGAAATACCATTTGACCCAAGAATTCCACCCCTAGGAATTTACCCTAAGAATGCAGCAGCGCATTTTGAAAAAGACATATGCACCCGTATGTTTATGGCAGCACTATTTACAATAGCCAAGAAATGGAAGCAACCTAAGTGTCCATCAGTAGATGAATGGATAAAGAACAGGAGGTACGTATACGCAATGGAATATTATTCAGCCATAAGAAGAAAACAAATCCTACCATTTGCAACAACATGGATGGAGCTAGAGGGTATTATGCTCAGTGAAATAAGCCAGGCAGAGAAAGACAAGTACCAAATGATTTCCCTCATCTGTGGAGTATAAGAACAAAGAAAAAACTGAAGGAACAAAATGGCAGCAGACTCACAGAACCCAAGAATGGACTAACAGTTACCAAAGGGAAAGGGACTGGGAGGATGGGTGGGAAGGGAGGGATAAGGGGGAAAAAGGGCTATTACAATTAGCACACATAATGTATCGGGGGGAGTGGAGGGGAAATGGGGAAGGCAGTATAACACAGAGAAGACAAGTAGTGATTGAATGACATCCTCGTACGCTGATGGACAGTGACTGCAATGGGGTATGTGGTGGGGACTTGATAATAGGGCGAGTCTAGTAACCATAGTATTGCTCATGTAATTGTACATTAATAATAACAAAATAAAAATAATAAAAATAAAAAAATCAACCAAAAAAAAGATCTTAAGAAAGCTCTGCTTTGAAAACTTTAAAATGATTTTCTAAATAACACATGAGTTAGAAAGCAAATTACAAAATAACTTCTTAAGTATTTAGAATCAAATGACAGTGAAAATACAATGTATTAAAACTTGTAGGGGGGTCTCTTGTCCCCTCCTGGCGTAAGCCAGGAGCTCTTTCCTCTCACTTAATTTCTAAATAAAAGCCTGTACCTTGCTCCCCTATCTTGAGTGTTTGTGAAGCTCATTCTTCAGCTTTGTGAACAAGAACCCCAGCATCATCTTTGGGGGCTCATCCGGGATAGCTTCGGAGGCCACTGTGGCCTCTGGATGAGGCAAGGATGCTCTTTACTTCCTTTACACGCTCTATGTGTGCCTCTAACTTCATCAGTTTCATGGATCCCGATACTCACCACCGCAAGAAGCCATAAAACTACAAATAGTAATAGAAATGCCCATCTCCTGAGGCCCTCTCTACTGACCACTGATGGAGACCTAACTGCATTCTTTACTGCACCCCTTCTCAGCATGAAGCAGCCAGAGTGGTTGTCGCCCCCTTTCTCTAGCAGCAGCTAGGGTCTCTGTCTGTAGAGGGCGGGATGAGACAGGGATCATGGGGTTAGACAGAGTAGGGTGAGGGCCTCCAGAAAAAGCAAGGCAAGATATTTACAGTTAAAGCAATGTAACAATGTAAAGTCCCTATGGAAACTCTGTGTACAGCATTATGCAAAGTCAAGGTTACACTAATTCTCTTGGGTAAAGATACCAGACTAGGAATATAGACATTTTCAGTGAGATCAGTTAAAGGTCAAAAGGCCAGGAGCAACTTCACCTGAAATGTTTTGAGTGTTCCACAAGGGTATCTCAGCATAACCCATGACTTCACTGTAAACAGCCCTAGCAAACAGACAATAACCCAGCCCTCCTTGAGGGCAGGGCAGGTGGTACAAGTTCACACCCTAAGCCCTCAATTTCCAAAAATCCTCAACTGCCTATAAATCCCCTAGACAACACCCACCCCAGGCTCTCTTGTCCCCTCTTGGCGTGAGCCAGGAGCTCTTTACTCTCACTGTATCTCTCAATAAAAGCCTCTGCCCTGGCAAAAACAAACAAACAAACAAACAAACAAAAACTTGCAGGATACAGTTAAAACAGTATATAGAGATATATTTTTAACCTTTATTTAAAGGATAAAAAGAAAAAATTTAAATTTGCTGAATGTTCATGTCAAGACTCTAGTAAAAGAATAAATAGTAAATCTAAGAGAGGGAAGAAAATAATAAAGTTAAGTGCAGAAATTAATAAAGGAAAAAATAAGATCAAATACCCGTTCTTAAAAAAAACTAATAAAGGAAAATAACTTCCAGATAAAAGTAGAAAACCAAAATAAATGACACAAACAATATTAGGAGTGAAAAGGACAAAATCTTTTAATTATAAGAGAATTCTATAAGATTTTTGTCAATATATGTGAGAAATTTTATTTATAAAGATTTTTAAAAAGACAAATAAGAAAATTGACTCAAGAAGCTACATAAAATTATTGCCTATCAACAGACACCATGCACAGAAAGTTTTACAGGAGAACTTTACCTAATCAGAGAATCCCTATCTTACACAAATTGCTTCAGATAATTAAAAAAAAAAAAACAGGAAACAACAACAGGAAAGCCACTCAATTAACTGTATTAGGCAACTATGACCTTGATATTAAAAAAAAGACAAAGACAGCACAAGAAAAATGCAGGTTAATGTAACTTATATACATATTTGTAAAAGTCCTAAGTTGGATATTAGCAAATTAAATTCATTTGCACATTTATAAAAATCACAAAATAGGCTCTAACCTAGGAACAAATTAATGGTTCAATTCTTGAAAATCCATTCATATTACTATTGTTAGAACCCAGAACTGCATCCATAGCAAGCCCCCCCCCTTTGTATCACCTGCAGCAGCTGCACCCCAGCCTTGAATCCCCCCAAGGCCTCACCCCCAACCTAGTTCTAAGAAAAATGTGTTCTAGTTACTGGAAAACCCACCCATTGTTCAAGTGACCCTAATCCTAGATAGTTTCCCTAGCAATGACCAGCCACCCTACCGTAAAGGGCAAAGGTAATCTGCCCTTACCATAAAAGGTACCTACTTCCCTTAACCTACATACCTTCTAGATTACATCAGCTGGCAACTCGGCGCCAACTGAGCTCAACCTATAGAAAGTGTACAAGACATACTTGTTTTAAACCATCCAATCAGCACCCACTCTTCCTGAACCTGTAATGCATAGAAGTCACAGGACCAACTTCCGCTCAAATTCCTTTATAAGCAGCTTCCCCCTTGCTGCCGTTGCTGCTCTCTCCTTTAGAGACAGCCGTTCTGTCTTTCAGGCAATAAACTTCGCTGCTGGAGTTCTTGTGTCCTCCCTTCTTGAATGAGTGAATCGGGTAGCTGAAGAACCCCCTTTCAACTATAACACATTAATAGACTAAAGAGGAAAAACTGATAATAGAAGGGAACATTTACTTTTTGACAGGTAATAGGAATCAGCCAAAAATCCACAACAAACTTCTCAGTGTTGAATATTTAGAAATATTCTCATTAAAGTCAGGAAGAATAAAAGGAAACCTGTTATCACCACTCCTCTTCAACATCATATTGGAATTCTTAGCCAATGCAATAAGGCAAGGAAAAGAAATGAAAGGTATAGGAATTGGAAAGAAACAAATTCATTGCAAACACACCAATGTTGGCATAAAAATACAAGAAAATCAGTAAATCACTAGTAATAACAAAAGTTCAGCAATATTGCTGGTTATAAGATATAAATCAATACCATCCCTAGCATCAATAGTAAGCAATTTTATTTAAGACATTAAAATTAACCTGAATAAATGAAGAGATATATTTTCATGAATCTGAAGAATTAGAAGAATTGATGTTATAAATGTTAATTGTTTGCAATTAATCTAAAAATCTCAAAGCTATTCCAATCAGAATACCAAGAGTATTCTTTTATTTGTTTATTTAGATTAATGTGGAAGAGCAAAGGGGCAGGAATAACTAAAAAACTTGTTAGGAACAAAACAGACATGCTGATATTACCAGTATCAAGACTTATTATAACAACAATAATTAAGATGCTGTGAGATAAATGCAAAGATGGACAAATGAACTAATAGAACAGAATAGAAACATGCCCACACATGTATAAGAATTTGACATATGACAGATTTATCGGAAATTTTCAGGGAAAGTATAAACTATTCAATTATTGCTGCTGCAATAACTGGTTAGCCATAGAGATAAAAGTAAAATTAGATACTTTCTTTATATACAAAGATACATTTCAGCTGAATTAAACACCTAAATGTGAAAAACAAAACTTGAAAATGCTATAGGTAAATACAGAATATATTTATGACCCCAGAATATAAAAAGAGTTCTTGTACAAGATTTCAAGATTAAAGTTATGTGAAAAATATTTAAAAATTCAACTATATTAAAATGGAAAGCTTCTGTATCTGCTTCTTATCCCCGGTAGTTCCATCCAGCCCCATACCTTTAAGTACCTTCTAAACTCTCACGCCACCTGATGTTATATCTACTTTATTCACAGATGACAATTTGATTTCTTTTTGAATGTCCAATGGGCATCTTATACTTAAATCCAACACTGAACTATTAATTTTCTAAAAAAAATCCTTCTCTACCAGTTAGAGTTGGGTTTTCCTGCATATCACAGAAAATCCCAAAATCACAGTGGTTTAAAGAACATTGAGGTTTATTTTTCACTCACATGATAGTTCCACAGAGTCACTGGGGATTAGCTGCTTCTCTCTTAGTGTGTGCCACTTTCAGGCATGGCACCTTTATTTAAGATGACTGCTCAAGCTTTAGGAATCAGGAAAAAGGAAGGATAGAGGTCATGTTCCTCTCCATTTAAAGAACTAGAAATTCCACAAAACACTTTCACTTATATTTCATTGGCCTTAATCACACAGCCTTAATTAGTGCAAAGAATGCTGAAAAACTGCCATCTTTTATTTTGGACAGTAATATGCCTACTGAAAACTTGGGATTTTGTTACCCAAGAGACAGAGGAGAACGGATCTTGAATTGGTCAACTAAGAATTTCAACTCTTTTTTTACTCAAGAACCCCACAACCAATCTATGAGGAAATCAGAATTTATCATAAATTCTATCATTCTAGCTTCTTCCAGCTATCATCCAAACTTTATTAAAATAGTTCTCTAACTGGTCTCTTTGTTTTTATTCTTTCCACCTCTGTTAGTCAAAATAGGCTATCCTATGCTGTAGTAACTAACAACTTTCTAACTTCAATGATTGAATATAAGAATGAATGAATCAATGAATGGAGAGTTACTGTTTAATAGGTACTGAGTTTCACTTTTGCAAGATTAAAAGAGCTCCGTGGATGGACAGTGGTGATGGTAGCACAACAATGTGAATATACTTAATGCCTCTGAACTATACCCTTAAAAATAGTTAAGATGGTAAGTTTTGTTTTTTACCACTTTTTTTTTTAAAAAAAGAAAGAATGAATGAATGAATGGTAGAAACTATTTGTTACGCATAAAATCAACAAAGAATTAACATTGCAGTTAGACAACAGCCTCATAAAAATGAATAAAATGATCATAAGTAACTCAGTAAAATAGGCAAAATGTATAAATAGCAATTCACAGAGGAAGGAAACACTGTCAGACTTTTCTGTTGTTTACCTAATAACCACCCTCCTCTTCTTCCTTATTAACAGACTCCAGATTTCATTCTTGGTAACAGTGTTCCCTTGTTCACTTTCTCAGATTTCCTTGCCTACTGAAGGGCCCATGTGACACAGTTCTGGCCATGGAGACAAAAATGAAAATACTGAGGATTTCTGGAAAAGTTTTTCATTAATTATACCTTTTCTTCCTTCCTCCTGCTTATAATGTGGGTCTAAAGCATGGAGATGCAACAGCTATATTGTTTCTAATGACAACCAGCATGGGACACAGGCCTGAACACTAAGTATGGGAAGATGGAAGAAGCCTGGACTCAGAGAATCCATAGGGCCCAAGCTGGACTACCTACCTATCCCCAAACTTCTTGGGGTTTGAGACAGTCCTCCACTTATTTAACACATTGATATTGTTGGTTACTTTGCAACTAAAAGTATTCCTAACTGATTTTGAATGAGAAGCTAAAAAAAAAAGAAAAGAAATAAGAAAATACACTGTGGAATTAGCTAAGAGGAAGTAGGCCAGAAGGTACCAATCAATAATCATTGGAAAACTGGTGAAATTTGATGTGCAACGATGAAATATTTGAGCAGAATGTCACCTATTGTACCTTGGAATATATACAACATGCTTACCAGGACTTTCATCTGTTGTTGAATTATAAGGAAATTTTAGAATGTTAACATGCAGGGTGGTTTTTTTAAGATAATGTTTGTTTCCATCATGTGCTACAACTATTACATGCTGGTCATTGTTCTAGAAACATGAGATACAGGGGTGAGCAAAACTGAAAAAAGTACCTGCCTTCATGGAGCTTCTAGTCTAGTGGGGAAGCAGATAATAAACTGTGGTGTACTAACTTGTTATGATTTGAAATCTGTGTTTTGAAAGCTTGCTTTAGACAAAGTTGTTTACAGATTGAACTAATTTCGAATAACTTGTTTTGATGAAGTTGGATATTAGGACTTCCTTATAGCACTCTGGCATCTGGAAGTGGAGAGGACCATTATGTCATTGATGCCATAGTAATGGCAGTGGTGCCCATCTTGTGATGGACTTGTAAACTTTAAAAACCAAGAGGTGTGCCTAGCAATTCGAGAGTGTTCAGACTGGGCAAGGCTACTCTTTGCTGACCTAAATACCTTTCCAAAAATCTTGAGATACTTGCTCCTGCCATAGCCAGGCTACTCTCAGCTGGTGGTGCGAAGCTGTTCTTTGGTCTCAACAAGAGAAGGGACATTTGTTCCTGCCTTGGCGAGGCTACTCCTCATAGGCAGTGGTCTAATATATTCCTACATTTGTCCCTGGAGCAATAACCTTCAGAGCACCCACCTTGGTGCTATTGTGCCCCAGCAGTGAGGGACCTAAGCCAGCAGCCAATACCCAGCTTTTAGTTGGAAGAACTGACTCTACTGAAAACTAACTCATAGAAAGGGGCTCCTCAACTAAATTTGGACTTTCTTTCACCTCCTCTTTGCCTAAAATAATAGTGCAATATTAATCTATCATCATTTGGAGTATGTTATTTCTTTATTGGCTTACAAAGACATTATCCTCTATGCTATTGGTTTGCAAAATATTATTATTATAAATTATAATTCCTGCCATGAACCTGTGTTAAACAAATGATTGGCAAAGACAATCTCAGTCTCTGAGCACAATTTGCCCTAAACAAAATAAATAAATAAATATACAATGTATAATCTGTGAAGGGCTATGGGAAAAAAATTAGCAGTGGAACGGAGATAGGGAGTTTCAAGGATGGATGTTGCTTTTATCTGAGGTGGTCAGAAAGGCTCCTCTGATGATCTGGCAGGCAAACAAGGACTTGCAGGAAGTGAAAGAGGAGCCACAAAGCTACCTTGATGACACCATCCCCACGGCAGGAATTGGTGTGGAGCAGGGGCACCTCTGGAGCGTCGGCAGAACCAGGAGACAAAAGGAGGAGGGCGTGGAAAGGGACTCAGAGGGGTAGGGCTGTGAGAGCACATCGGCCTTTGGGACCATCGTAAAGCCTGGCTTTTCCTTTGAGCCTGCTGGGAAGCCATAGTCTTGCCACTTTGAGCAAAGGTCCCTAAAAGAGGAACGAACTGAGACTCAAGCTAGTCAGAAGGTGTGCAGAACTTCATCCAGTAAGAATTCTTCACTTGACAAAGAAGGAATGCCAGTGGAAGAAGATGGGGCTAAGGGTGTTATCTTCCTGCCTATTCTTAAGAATTGCCTCAAGGCTGGAGCCCTTAAATTCTGGGAGTGGGGAATTGGCAGAACAGTGAAGCCAGCCTAAGAGCCAAAAGTTTCCAGGCTCAAAGACTATCTACAAAAAAATCTTGTCTATGGTTACTTCACAAATAATTAATTGGGAATAGACAACCTAAAGGAATTTTCTTCTCTTTGACAAGGGCAAGGAGTCCTCACTGTTCCTGTCTAGTAGGATGTAGTAATTGTCTAGCAGGATTTGATCATTTCTAAAGATAAATAACTGTGGTAATTTCCGATTCTCCCCTTTCTCTTTGTGGGAGTTTTTATTGCAGTTATCCTGGCCTTCCTCACCATTCTGTATTACGGGTCCTGGACACTAGCAATTGGTCTTTAAGCTTACGGGTTGCAGGACTAGGAGAAGCCAAGCTCATACCTGATGGGAAGGGTGGTACTCCTCTAGAGATCCAGGATATCAGGATGGACAGGGTCCCTGGGTGAGACTGTGGTTGTTTCCTTAGAGGGGGCAGATATGCTCCATGGAGGGAAAGAAGGTTGTGTGCAGGGAGATGTGAGGTAACAGTCAAAGGTGGGCTGACCCAGTCTCAATTTCTAGCCCCCTTCTCTCTTGCCTGCTGTTCTCCAGAGGCCATAAAGCTATTTCTGGCCTTCCCTGATGCTAAGGGTGGCCACAGTAGAGGAGGAAAAAAATTTCCCTTTACTCTCCTAGGTTCTTGGCTGAGAATTCCTGTAATAAAAAGACAAATTGTTACAAGAAAAACAAATTTAATTATGTACCTACCTATGGGAGTCCCATAAAGTTACAAGACCCAAAGAAGTGACTGGAGCAGGAAGCTTTTCTACCTTTTAGATAAAGAAACAATAAATCTGTGAAGATCTGACAGACAAAGGGGTTTGGGCTCAGAACGGTAAAATGATGAAGTAATAAGGTTTTTAATACAGCCTTCTTGGTCCTAAATTCCCTATCTCTGGTCCTTCTAGCACTGGCTGTTTCTCAAGTACCTTTAATTCAAAAAAATCAATATGCTTAAGTGCATATTTTGGGGAGACATATTCTAACACCTGTACCATGTAACTAAGATTTGGCTGAGATGTAATAATCTGCTGGGACTTGAGAAAGTTTTTGCCTTCCAGATCCATGCTTGCAGTTCCTCTTCCTTCCACTCTAGAGCCCAGACTTGAAGCTGGAGGTAGAGTAACCATCTCCCAACCATGTGCAGTCAGATGAGGATAAAAGCCAATATGCTATCGATGATGGGGGAGAAGGGAGAGAAAGAAATATAAGAGAAAAAAAGAGAAAAGAAAAAGATAAAGCAAGCTAAATCCAAGTCTTAAGGGGCATTATTAAGTATTTGACCAGCTGGACATTACCCATGAACTTATTGTATGGAAACACAGCAACAGTAAACCTACATGTTTAAACCTAGTAAATCTATATTCTTAACACTAATGATCAGGGAAATGCAAATGAAGATAGTGAGATACCCTTTTATGCTCATCAGATAAGCAGAACTTGTAGTGTCTGACCATGTGAAGTGCTAGGAATGAAGTAGAGAAACATAGATTTCCATATACCAATGATGAAGGGTAAATTGGTGCAACCACTTTGGACAGCAACTTGGGAAAAGCTAGAATAGTTGAAAATGGTCATAATAATTCCACTTCCAGATACAAACACTTGAGCCTTATTATTTAATGTATGGTCCAGGGATTCCAATAATCCCTTGTGCTTGTGTACAAGAAGATGTAGAGAACCATATTTACTGTAGCACTGTAACAGATTAAAAAAGGGGGAGGTAAGACTTACATGGCTATCAACAAAAGGATAAACAGACAAATGTTGTTATATTCATATAACAGTTAAAATGGATGAACTAGAGCTTCATAAATCAATATGTATACATCTCAAAAATGTAACATTGACCTAAAAAAGCTAATTACAAAGTAATAAATACAGAATATGTATATATGTACACAATAAACATTTATATAAATTTTTTAAATTGCAAAATAATTCTGTATCTTGAAATGCTAAGTATAAACATCCATGAGAATAAACATGAAATTCAGGGTAGTGGTTACTTTGGAGGAGGGAGGGTAATGACATAGAGGATTCAATTTTTTTAATATAAATGTCTTTTTTTAATATAAATTTTTTTTTTTATATATAAATTCGAAGCAAAGGTTAAACTGGGATTTGATAAATCTTGGTCAAGGTGCCCTGGTGATTTTTTATTGTCTACTGTTTTCTGTGTTGGTAGTGTTTCACAATTTTAAAGGAAAAAAAAGAGATTTGAGGCAAATACTAGAACAAGAGCAAGGTACCCTCAAAAAGAAAAACAGACACAGAAAGGCAGACAGAGAGAAACATACTGATTGGGAAAAGGACGATCACAGGCTTGAAATACTGTGGCTTCAGATCCTGCATGAGTGCTGCAAACCACTGTCTGCCTTCCAGTTAATTAATTTAGTCTCTTTCCCTGATTTGCTAGATCAGAGAGAAAAAGAAAGGCCTTTTGATGCTAACCTTACTTGGGTACCAGAGTACTTGTGGCATGAACATACTCAGGGGAAGTTTTCAGATGCAATTCTTTATTCAACAATCCTGATAATAACTAGCATTTATTTTGTGTTTGCTATGTTCCAAGCATTATGCTAAGTAGTTCGTATGGATTATCTATCTCATTCCACCTTCAGAGCAATCTTAAGTGGTAGGTAGTATTATTATTCCCTATATGACAAATGAGGAAACCAATCCCAGTCCCAGGCTAGTGTGTGGCAGGGCTGCGATTCAGACTGAGCAGTTTGCCTCCAGGGGCCTCTCCCAAACCACCTTGCAATGTGCTTGGTACTGTTAGATGCTGAAGGTTCAGGACTGCATAGACTTACAAACAAAAAATAACTTTATTGACATGTCCAATTCTATTTCATGCATTTCTGCTTGTTCAATGAAGTAGTTACATAGAGCTTAAAAATAAGAAAAAAAAACATAATATTTAACAATGCATATGTGTGATAGAACAAATAAATGCATTGAAATGAATTTCATTTAAACTAAAATTTCTCCTCTCCCCCAAGTGGTAGATTGCTATGGAAAAGGTGATCCTGAGTGACTTCTGTTTCTCTACTCTATCTTTCCCTTTTGGCTCCCTACTCAACTAGACATGGTTTCTGGCCTCTCCAAGGTTGGGATAAGAGGAAGGGAAAAGTGATCAAAGACAGGAAAATCTTATCTAGTACTGTAAGTAGCATCTTAATTTATAATAATCTAGTTTGTATTAGTACCAACTTAATTTCAATAGTATACAAGAACTTTGCTCCTATGAGCTAAATTCCCTGCCTGCTCCTTTGCACTATTAATGTCATACAAAATATGTTGTATGAGCATCAACACAGATTTATAATTATTGTTTCACGCAGCTGTCTTTTGAGTAAGGAGAAATAAAAAATTACAAACAAAAAATATATTCACATTGTTTTTTATATTTACTTGCATAGTTACCTTTACCAGTTACTCATTTTTTTAATTGGGTTGTTTGTTTTTTTACTGTTGAATTCTAAGAGTTATATATATATATATATATATATTCTGTATACTAGAGTCTTACCAGATACATGATTTGCAAATATTTTCTCCCATTGAGTGAGTTGTCTTTTCACTTTCTTGATAGTGTCCTTTGACATGTAGAAATTTTTAGCTTTGTTGAAGTCCAATTACTTATTTTTTCTTGTGTTTCTTATGTCATATTTAAGAAACTGTTATATGATCAAAGGTCATGAATATGTTTCCTTCTAAGAGATTATAGTTTATCTCTTACATTTAGGCCTCTGATACATTTTGAGTTAATTTTCATATATAGTGTGAGGTAGGGGTCCAAATTCATTCTTTTGCATGTACATATCCAGCTGTCTCAGCACCATTTGTTGAAAAGACTACTCTTTCCCTGTTGAATGGTTTTGACACCTTTGTCCAAAATCAGTCGACCATAGATTATGAGTTTTCCTTAGGCTTTTAATAGGCCAACTGTCCAAAGTGGCTTCCCCCTCTGTAATAGATATATATGGGTATGGTTCATTAGATGGTACACAAATTATAAAGCTCACACACATATTAGCACAAGCAAACAAGCAAAAAACAACTATTAAGAAAATATACCAGAGAACAGGATGGAAGGTGAACAGATGAGATTGGAGATAAAAATAGGTGTGGTTCATATGGGCCTTTTAGGCCAGGATATGTAATTTGTGTTTTATTCTAAATGCATTAAAAAGCCACTGGATAATTTTAAGCAGAAAAGTGAGATAAAATAATTTACATTTTTAGATCATCTCGATGCCAGGTGATATCTGGAGCAAAAAGTGGCAAGAGGGGAAGTAGGGAGACCTTTAGAATGTTACTAGGGTCTAGGTAAGAGATCATGATCATTTAGGCAAGTCTCTTAGAAGTGACAGAGAGAGACATGTAGATTCAGGATATATTTTGGGAGTAAAGATTTGGAGGCAGAGTAATGGTTGGGGTGCTGTGGAGAGGGAGAAAGAGGAATTCAAGGATGATTTCTAAGTTATGGCCTGAATAGCAGGGTGGATGATTGCTCAATTCCATCCCTCTATTTGCTGAGATGTGTAAAACTAGGAGAGGAGAGGAACCAGTTTGGGGGGTTGGGTGAGCTTACTGGGAATTCATGTAGAGGACAGGCCTAGACCCTGAACTCCACAGAAGCAGTCATTATAGTTGTAATTAAGTTGAATGTGCTCAGATGTGTTTTGTATACTGATAAGCAAGATATGTGATTCTCACACTGAGAAAGTAAATAAAAGAGACATCAAGGCTGGGAGAAAGTAGAGAAGTGGACAAGGAGGGGAGGGGAGGAGCTAAGGAACAAGGATGTGTCAAAGTAGAGAAGGTGGTATGGGTTTATATGTATGTAGAAAAGATTATGTAAGTTTCTCAGTTCTGCATTAGGGATACTGGAAAAGCCCACTGGTACATTGTATGATAAAGTTAGTCTTCAGAAACAAATGATATGTTTTGAATGTGAATGGACACTGAATTTGTTCCACTAATCCAATGGGACCTAAGAAACATTATAGGTATTCTAATCAATGACATAAATAGATGTTGGGTAAGACACTCACAATACATTTTACAGGGTTGGTGGGAAGATTAAATAAGATTATTATCATTTATTTTATTGTCCAGCATATAGTAACCTATTAATAAGTAATAGTTTTTATTAAATGTCAAAAAAGATCAGAATTCAGTGTTGTTCATGTGAAACCTTCATAAGGTTGTATATCAATGATATGTTAATAAAAAAAGATCAGAATTTAGAAAATTAATGTTGGTGATAGCAATATGTTAAAAGGTACATTTAATTATTTTGAGGTTCTATTCTCTCAGTTCCTTCTCTACAAAACTGGTACTCTGTACTTTAAAAAATATATAATTGTGCTTCACTGTATGTATATGTGACTTTTTCCTGTGTTTTCACCTATGTCTCACACTCACAGCAACAAAGAATGGCAGATTCTATAAAGACTAGCAGTTTGTGATGTTATTTATAAGAAAACTGTAAATAGTTAAATGAAATGGAATTATTTTAATTAGTGATACTTGAAATTCTAGTATCTCAAACATAATTATTTTATTAACTGTCATACATAACACTTTTTAACACTCTTGAGTTAACGAAGAGATTAAAACAAAAAAATAAAAAATAAAAAACCCAAAGACCCTAAATTAGCATTGCCATCATGTGAATTACTTCTGGTTTCCATTTCTTTTTATATATCCTTTCTTCTTTTTGGTCAAAAAATGTTTTCGGCATTATTAGAAATGTTATAGATTTGTTACTTGGTTTAGAACAAAGATGTTAACAAATGCAATCTATTTATCTGTTGATATAAAGATTTTAATCTAAAACATTCTTTGACAACAAAAAAAGGATAACCAAACATTATTCTACATAATACTCTAGATAAGACACCTTGATAATTGGAGAAACATTTTCTAAGTTTGACTGTACTTTCCCCCAAAGTAAAGAGTACTCCTAGCAAGGTGCGTATGCTTAAGTGAACACATCTATTTGTTAAAAGCACAAGCATTTATTTTGAAAGTTTTACTTTGAGTTCATAAATGACAGTGGAGATAACTACACTTAGCTCATATTTATTTCTCATTTTCTCCTCATTATTTTCTGTCTACCACATAATTGCCTGCTTTGTCTATTTTGTGGCTTCTTAAAAAAGTTTCTTTGATATATTTCTTCTGGGGAAATACATTGTCTCTCTTCATCACCAAAGACAAATGTATAATGCCATATAACTTTAAGTATTCTCTCTTAATAACAAGAAACATGTTCTTTGTAAAGAATAAATAACATTAATAAACTTTTATGAGTCTAATTAGGGAGAAATAAAGGGAATAAAAATATACAGGATTAAGAATGAGAAATGAGACATACCAGAGATGGAGTGATTAAAAGAATTCTAAGATAATACCACATACGCCTTTATGTAAATATATTTGAAAACTGGGGATAAACAGATGATTTCTTATATCAACAAAATGACCCAAGAAAGATGGTAAACATGAAGAGAATAATTACTGTAAATGGAATTGGGAAAGTGTTAAACTCTAACATTGTAAAATGCATCAGAACCAGATGGGTTCCTAGCCAATTTTCATCGGTTCTTTAAAAAGTGTAAAGTTTTAGTGTGATTTAAGCTATTCCATGCTATTTATGAAAAGATAAAAGCCCACTAATTCGTTTTTTGAAGTCAGCCAACTTTAAATCTAAATAAAGAAAATACAAAAAAACAGGAAAGTATAGACCAGTCTCATTTATGAGTATAGATACACATATCCAAGTCAAGAATACAGAGCATGATTCTAAATAATTACATTCAGTCTACTAATCAAGATTTTTTTTAATGTGGTTCTACAAATTCAACAAGAATTCTATCAGTATAACCCATTATATCAACTAATTTAAGGAGAAAAACCATATGAACAAGTCAATAGGTGCTGAAAAGATTTTTGATAAAATCCAGTAACCATTCCTAATAAAAATTCTACATAAAAGAGAAGGAAACTCTTAATAGAATACACTACTTACCAAAACCCAACAGGAAATATTCTAAATAGCAAAACACCAAAACTAGATCATTAAATCACTTACTAGTCAGGGATACCTTATCAGTATTATTATTTAACATTGTCTTGGACAGTCTAATACATTAAGACAGGTAAAATGGTACAAATATTAGAGGAAAAGGAGATAAAACAAGAGATGCAGGCCAAAAAAAGCCTGCTAGAATTAATAGAATTTGGTAAGATAACTGAAGACAAAGTAAGTACAGAGGAGTTAATGGCTTTCTTTATTCTTTTAATAGGCATTTAGAAAAGGAAATGAGGTAAAACACTTCATTCATAATAGGAGAAAACACCTAAATAACTTAGAGATAAATTTTACAAGAAAAATACAGAACTTAAATGAAGAAAATAATATCTTATTTCAGAACATAAAGCAAGCTCTGAACCTAAGGAAAAGCATTAATATTCTGGTAATATTCTGGATGAGAACATTAATATTAAAAAGTTAACTTTCCCAAAGCAATGTATAAATTTAGTAAAATTTCAGTTAATACTCTAATAGGGTATGGGCACAGATTGGAATTGGATAAAATGCCTTTAAAAGTTATATGGAAAAATAAACACTGAGTATAGCAAAATAAACAGTGAAGGCTGACTTAGCAGATGTTAGAACACATTGAAAACTCACTGTTATTAGAGCATTACAGAAATCTAGAAGATTAGACAAACATATCAGTGGAATGGAATAAGAATCCTGAAAGAGATCTCAAAATATATATGTGAAAAGTAATAAGTGATAAAGGTGGTGGTTAAAATCATTATGGGAAAGATGAATTATTCAATAAATGGTCCTAGCACAACTAGCTGTGTATTTAAAAGAAAATAAACTTAGATCTTTATCTTGTGCCAGATATTAAAATAACAGATGAATAAAATACTTAAAACCAATCAAACAAAATCCTTATGGGAAAAATTCTAGGAAAATAAATATTTAATCAATAGTAGAAGATATCAGAAAGCCAGAAGGTATAAAAGAAAAAAAAGACATATATGACCCTATAAAAAATTTAAACTTTTATATATGAATAAATGCAGAAGAGCTATCATATATTAAATTAATAGGTAATAGATTCAGAGAATGTATTTATAATACAGAGGAGAGATAAATATTCAATAGCTATAATATATAATGAGCTCTTACACTGAGGCAAAAGAGAATAAAAAACTAATGGAAAATGGTCAAAAGGTATGAACACTTCATAGAAGATAAAATCTAAATGGCCAATAAACATAAAAAATACAGTAAATTCACAAGTAGAGAAATGTAAATGAAAGTAATAATGAGATCACTTTAAATTTGTCAAAAATTTTATAAAGCGATAATACCTATTGTCAAGAATGTGGGGAAAAGGAGATTCTTATATACTGTTGGTGGAAATAGGAAGTACTAGAGCTGTTTTGTAAAACAATTGGGAAAATCTATTCAAATTATATTTCCTTGTATCTTTTTCAAGCAATGCTACATCTGCTTTATATCCCATAGGGATAAAAGCACCAAGAGGTAAGATTACACATAAAAGAATGTTTATTCAGCTTTGTTCATAGTAGAAAAAAATTAAGTAGAGCCCTACTAGTTGACTTTGAGGGATTACCAGGTATTTTTGGTATTAAAGTAAGAAAAGCAAGATATCTAATGTGGTCAATTTGCCACCAAGTGACCAACTGGTCTCTACAAAAAATGGTTCTGTATCAGGGGCTCAGCCCTGGTCTCTGTGGCTGGCAGGTTGGCAGCAGTACCTAGAGTAGCTTTGGCAAGTGGGACGCCAGGCTGTTGGGCCCATGCATAACCTCAGTCTCTGCCTCCATAGCCAATCTGTTCATGTGCCAATTGTGTCAGCATTGGGATGTCCTATGACATAGGCTGGCTGACATCAACTGACCTCATCATTTTGTCTCTTTGGTTGATTAATGGCTAATCCATGATGGATGCTCTCTGGTGAATGTTAACATTGGATTTGAAGATTTTCCCACTTTGTGCCACCTCTAAATGTCTATTCACAAGGACATTCCGTAGATTTCCTTGTATCCAATCTGCCAGTCTTTTCCTTCTAGACCCCCGATCATTGACTATTACCCAGTTACCTGAATATATTCTCATCTTGGCCCACTTTTCCTTCCACACAAAGTGAGTAACCAGTTGTACCACTCACTGCTCTGCCTATTGGGAACAATTTCCCTGCTCACTATTGTTTACAGCCATCCCTAAATGTGAATGTAGCCATATACATACTCAGTTTTCATCATGTATCTACCTGACACATTTATCTGTGAGCCAAGGTTGGGCTTCTCCCTCCTCCTTTAGCTGGTTTTATAAGACCTCCTCCTACAACACAGCCATAGGTATGAGCGAGGAGAGGGATACTTGTGTGATTGTGGTGGGTGAAGAGGTCTAGGCTACCTGTTCCTTCCCTCTGGTCCTACTCTAGCTTGATGTTAAATATACCATTTCAATCTTTTCATCGACTGCTGCTGGGATCATTTGACTTTATAACTTGGTAGGTATGACAAAACCCCTAATAGGCATTTCTGAACCCATGGACCCTTGATTCTCCATGGTCAAATATTTTGTCTTACTCAAGGCCCAGTAATATTCCAGGAAATGTTTCTGAGAAGTGTATTATTCTTTTATTCAGACATCATGGCCTCACTCCAGTTACTACACTGTGACTCTCCTGTTGGAGGTTGCTGTAAACTCCATACTGAGCAGATTCAAATTAAATATGACCTTTTTGCAGATTTACCTCAAAATTCAGGTATGAGTGAGAGCTGTAGAAATGGAGAACAATCTAAATAATAATCTACTATTATGAGAATCATTCTATTCAACACTGCTTCATGGTCCTTGACCCATCTACAAGGCACTCCAAGCCCTCCTGTAAATGGGCTCTTGGCAGGCATGTACCACCAGTCCTCCAAATACACTTACATCAAGAACACTGCTTAGGTTCCAGCTGGGCCCCTGCTATAAGAGAACACAACAGTTATCTAACAAGAGTGGTATAGAACTAAGCAACCAAGATTCTCAGGTGTTATAAAACCATATGAATAAAATGAGGGCATTTTAACTCAAAAGCCAAAATGACAATGGCTTGAGTCCCTACCAGTTTGATAGCTTGAACTCAGCAGGCCATGTAAGGCAGCCTGTAATTATTTCTGGATGTCTCCAAAAAGGGATACTTCCCAGGCCCATGCAGCCACACTGCCCAGTTCCAAGGGGTGTGATTGACATTGTATCCTGGGTGAATTTCACTTCCTGGAGCACAACTGAGATTTACTTTGAGTAGAATGTGAATGGTGTCCCTGGAATGGTCTAACACTGACCCTGCACTTTTCAGGTGTTCACAAACTAGTTCCCACTCAGGACCTACTGTGTTCTTCCTCTCCTGCTTCAGTTGCTCCTGACCATTGTCCTCTGCCCTCCACCCGGCCTTAAAGGGAAGCAGTGATACTAATGTTGAGGGCATCCTTAACAGCTCCCCACTACTCGTGCCAAAGATGCAGCTCTGATAATCCTGGAGCCATTGTTTACACATTGCCGGAACGGGCTGGGTTCTGTGCAGAGTTGGGGAATATGACCCGCTCCTTATGTTGCTGGAACTTTGTTTCCCAGGTGCTCAGTCCCAAACATCACAAAGTCTTTCACCAAAGTGTCCCATCAACTTCTCCTCTCCATTCATGCTGCATCTCCTACAAGCAACTCTAACACCATCTCAGAACGAACAACAGTCTGCCTTAGATGCATAAATAAGCAACTGGTTTAGCATTATCTGCCTCAATGCATAATATATTTACATCTTTATATGCCTTCTCCAACTTCCATCCAAAAGGACAAAGAAGCATGTACCTAAATCAGAACACTTAATGTCTGTGATTATCTTAATGGTGACTCTGTGTGTGTGTGTGTGTGTGTGTGTGTGTGTGTGTGTGTATATACATACATATATATGTACGCATGTATTTAGAGGAAAAAAAGATTGGGTACTTGGTTTATATCCAGACCCATACCAGAAATAAAACTCTGTAACTTGTAATTTTTAAAAATCTTTACTGAGCATATTTAATATTTCCAAACTATTTTCGAACAGAGAATAAGTAGATAAATCACATATAAAGATGTGCAATTAACTATATGCTGAAAATTTGACAATGAACTAAGTCTTCAAGGACAGAGAAAGGAAAACTGGTTTTACACCTCCAATAACTTCAAGATTCCAACATCCAGCAAGGTCAAATTACAAGGACAAGTGTCTTGAGGAAAATTACAATGGCCTTGAAATAATTGTTCTTGTTCCACACTATTAAGAAAGCTTTAATATTGTTTATTGCTCACAAACACCTTGTAACAGGCATGCCTATTCAATGAGGCTAATAAATAGATGCCTTCAGACTTAGTAAAATAAGCTAGTTAAGAAGATGGGTGATCCTCACTATGGACACTTCAAATCTTAGTCATGTTAGTTCTTGAAGTAAAGAGCTTTTAAGTATCTTTATATATCAGTTTTGCCTTCATACCTTGTTCGTTTTAGCTAGAGACTTTTCTAGGCACTCTTCCACATACGGTTGGGAGTTTCGACCTTGATCTTTTTTTTTGTTTTTTTTTTTTGCTGAGCCTGGCCTGTTTTATTGAAGTTTAGCAAGGTTATATATGTTTTGAGTATGCAGTTTCACAAAGATTAGATCATTTAATTTTTTTCAGAAATAATAATTACATAAAGGTCAATCTTTAAAGATTAGATTATTGGCACCTTAGCAATCACTAACTTTTTGCACTTACGCTTGCTTGTCTTCTCTGGCAGTTTCGGAACAAACCTGACTTAATTCTCAAAATGTTTCCTCATCCCTGTCAACCTTGATCTTTATATTCAAAAACTTTTAAAGGTAGAATGATATTATGAAGCTGCTGTTTGCATTTATCAGTATTATGTGAATCAGTAGTAGTAACATTCAATTTCTGGTTGAGTCCAGCCTGGCTGCCTGCCACTACTACAGCCCTGATCCTACCAATATTCTCCTGCTTATAACTTTTAAATAGAAATTTTAATCACTTCTTCTCCTTAGTGTTTCAAAAATCTCTGGGCCTAATGCCATCCAGAACAATCCATTGCACTTATATGTTTGGAATGTATTAAATGACATGAAATGCAAAATTGATAAAATACTCAGTCTTCTCATTAAAGTAGCAGTGTTCTTGGCTCCTTAATTTCCTAAGCATCTAACTTCTTTCATTATTTTAGCAACTAATAACCTTTCCTGGAGAGTGAACGATTGTTCTGTACAAAATTAGGGAAGATGTGCAAGAAAAATTTTTATATGAAAAGTGCCACCCACAAAACCACACTAATTCCTAACAGTGTGAGAGAGATGCTAATGTATATAATAAAGGATCTGAATAATCAGGAGATTTGCCTCTCAAAGCTATTATGTTACTTTAAAATATAAATATATATAAACTGTGATCAACCTATATACCAGTAATCTAAATCAAACACATTTACAAAATTTAAAAAATACAGGTTGATTGGCTGTTGAAGCAGAAAGTGGGGATGATAGAGCTCCGTTTGGGACTTGTGGAGTTTGCAGTCTCTGACATATTCAGAATCAGACACCTAGTAGGTAGCTGGATACTGAATGATGAGGCCAGGTAGAGATATCCAGACATTTACAAGTCATCATTGGTAAATAAAACCAGTGCAATGGGTAAGAGGGCAAAGAAAGTTCTGTGAGAAAAGAAATGGAAAAGAATGGAGCCCCGAGTTTATACTGACGGTTAAATTACAATGTTGAAAGCTGACTTCCAAAAGGAAACAAAAAAAGAATTGACCTTTTATAGCAAGAACCAGGAGTGTGCAGAGTCAGGAAATTTAAGGCGACAGAGATTTTTGGGAAGAAGGAAACAGCGACGTAAGTATCAAATGCAAAATGAAGAGCAACACCTGATAGTGTGAGGTAGGGAAGGAGCACAGAGGTTGGCACCTGGGGGAGTAGGAAGCTAGAAGGCTCGTGTCTTAAGGCCTCTGTTGTCTCTGTGATTTAAGAAGCAAATATCTCAAAGAAAGGTTTCTATACCTAAGAAAAAAGACAAAAGCAAAATATGGCTTTGAAAATCAGCATCAGAGACATTAAACACAAAACACGGTTATAGAAGTTCTGATGTCTGTAAAAGTTGGGAACTATTAGATATTTTCTCCTTATACAGTCTACAGTATATAAGGCTCTCCCAAAGCAATGGTAAGTGTTAAACAACAACAACAAAAAATCTGGAACTCATTATTGTTCAGATGACACAGAAGCCTAGCATAGTGCCCGGCACTCAGTAGGTATACAGTTGTTGAATGAATGAAAAAAGGAAGAAAGGCACTATGAGATACCATAAACATATCTTAAAAAGATTCCAGGATAAGTTTTGCTGCAAATGTTTATAATAATGTATATTCCATATACACACTTAGAAAAATATAACAACACTTAAGATATGAAAAAATTCTTATTTGACACACTGAGATACATTATAAGGTGTTATGAAACCACAGCAAAAATTTTGTCTCATTATAGTCTATAAATCATGACAAAACAGTTTAATTCCAATGTATCAGAAATTAAAAAGCATTCTCAAACTAGATTTATCAGGAATAGATCCTAGGCAGATAATATAATAGATGACTATTACTAACAAGTTTTTAATTGCATGAAGTAAAATTCCTTTGGAAACTTATCACAGCGTTTTATTGCCATATGTATGTATTACTTTTATATAATAAAGATTTCCTCCAACATTTTTTAAAAATTTCAAATGTATACAAAAGTTAAAAAATAGTATTACAGATACATTGCTATATCCTTCATCTAGTTTCCCCAATTGTTAATAAATTGTCACCTTTATATCTATCTCTAGTTTTTCCTAAGCCATTTTAAAGTAAGTTGTAGACATGATATTTCAGCCCCAAACACTTCAACATTTATCTTATAAAAAATAAGGATATTACCATTAATTAATTAACATGAGTTCATAATTAGTACTTAATATAAAGCCCATATTTAAGTTTCCCCAGTTATCCCAAAAATGTCACTTATAGTTTATTTTCTTATCCAGGATTCAGTTAAGTCTCATGTATAGCATTTGGTTGTTATATGTCTTTAATCTGTCTAGATTATTCCCCTTGACTTTCTGCTCTTGACTTTTTCCAAAATATTGAATTTTGGGATAGTTAAGAATCGGTTGTCTTACATAATGTTCCACATTCTGGATTTGAGTGTTTCCTCATGGGGACACTCAGGTCAAACATTTTTGGCCCAAATACTCCATAGATGAGGTGCTATATCAGGACTTACATAATGCTGAATTGTCCCCCTATTGGTGATGCTAGGTTTAATAGCTTGGTTGGTTAATGGAGTAACTACCAGATCTCTCCAAGTAAATGTATACTTTCCCCTTCATAATTAATAAGAACTCTGTGGGGTAGTATTATGAAACCATAGAACTTGTGCCCAAAAATAGCTGTAGCAAGTATTAATGATCTTGACTTGGAGTAAATGATACATTGGCAGCTGCAAAATGGTGATTTTTCTAATTCTATCATGTCTTTGCTCTCGAGTACACCAAGGTGCATCCTACAGAAGCTCAATTTATACATTTCCTGCCCCAGATCTGGACTCAGCCATTTCTCAAGGGAGCCCTCATTACTCATAGTGAAGAATGGCATTTCAAAATCAAGAGTCAGTCACCAAGTATACTTATTACTATCCTAGGCACCTCTTTCACTGGGCAGAGCTAAGAATATATTAATCTATATCTATATCCATATCTATACCTATATATAGTGTATATACGTACATATATATATATATACACACACACACATATATACTTATCAGTGCATATACATATAGATTACATAAGTAGTTTTAAGTATATATTTTAAGTGTATACTTACACAGTATATGTTTTCTCTAATTCAATCATTCCTTCTGTATATATTAACTAGCATATTTTCTTTTTAAAATTATATACTGTGTCTGTGAAAATTGACATGTTATTTTCTCCTAAATCCTATGTTAACACAGCTACTTCCAATTTAAGTCCAGCACCACAGGGTTCTTCTTCAAATTCCCCTGTTTCGTACGTAAATAGTAAGTAATTTATTATAGAGTTGATCTTATGCAAATGTGGAGCTGGTTAAACAGTCCATGTGAGGCCAGTGTTTCTGGGTCTGCTGTTGGAACCTACAATCCTCTGGGAAGATAGGAAGGAAGGATGGAGATGAAATGGGTTAAGTGAGGAGGTGAGGCTAAGCTGGAACCAATAAGGAGGGAATGCAGTACAAGTAAGACTGTCCCTACCTTGGGCTCTCAACACAATGCCAGTGATGGAGATCCCAGGAGAGAAGTGGGTGCCCTTCACCACAGTTAAACATGCATCCCATAGACATGGTAGCAGTTGTTGTCATTTCTGGCTTATAGAGGAGAGCCAGCACGGAGCTCTGAGGGATACACGTCTTACTATTTATATTTATAAATTATTTATAAATGTATTTCACAAATGCATTTCTTGCAGCCTTGGTGAAGAGAGTTTGCTCTGGACTCTCTCAGAGGATATATTTAAGGAGTGGGTGAGCAGGTCTTACATGATGGAAGAGGATTCTGGGAAACAGTTCCAGGTTAGCTAATTTAACAAAGTGCAAATCCACCACAGTCTACGGTCAGAAAACTATATATTCCGAAGCTGCTTGAGTTAATCATTTTCTCTGTAGAGTTATGTTATCAAATTTGACATACAATTAGGTTCATTTGGTTAGTTTTTTTTCATTCATTTACATGTTTCATAAAGTAAAACTATATTAAACAGTATACTTAGAGAAGTCTCACTCCCACCCTATTTCCTCTACCCTGTTCTGTGGGGCCACATTTCAAGAGGAACAGGAAACAGAACTCCCTTCAAATACTTGAAAGCAGTTATATAGAACAATGGACTTGTCCTGTGTTCCTCTAGAAGGCAAAACTCAGACCAGAATATGGAAGTCATAAAGAGGAGGGTTTCAATTCAACTTCAGAAAAAAAGGCACAATTAAATGTACTGTATTAGTGAGGGCCCCATCACTAAAGTATTTAGATAGATTCTGGAACCTATAGAGGAGATTCTAAGTATCTCTGAATGGGAAGGTTGTGCTGAATCAACTCTATGATTCTATTTTCTATTCACACCTAGATAAGTTTCTGAGAGTAGCCTTTTATAAAACAATATAGGATGCGTTATTTGTAATGATGACTTTGATTCATAAAGAAAATACTAAATTGTGATCCGCTATTCATCATTGAATGCGTTTGGAGCTGTAGAAGCTTCCTAGAGGCTGTTCACTGGTTTTCCAGTAGTTGACCACATTAATGTGGGATCAGATTTGGCCTGGGCAGGTCTGGCTGATGGATGGGACTATCCAGTGTCTATTAGAATGCAGAATTCATGATATAATTGTCAGTTGGAAATAAACTCATCTCAGGGAAGAGAGGGTCAGACACATCAGCAAGGTTTCTTAACAGTGTCTCAGTCATCACCTGGAGCAATGTTCTGAGTAGCTCATCTTACCTAGATTTGCTTTCTGGTTTCCTGTGAATACATGAATGCCTTAGGGGGAAGGGGGATTGCAGCAACGCCCAGAAGAACCACGTTGACTAAAACATCTGTAAGATTTTAGAATGCAAGATAACCTTGCTTTGATACCCATACAACACACCATAACATAAAAGGGAAGTGTTTCTGTTTCTGTTCAGAACACACACTGGCTTCGCTTATTACAGGCTCCATTGCCACTGTTTTGTGTGGAGGGTTTCCACACATTAACACTCTGTGCGGCAGCATTGGGATTTGGGGGCAAGGGCCCAAGAGGAGACAGTTAGGCTGTGTCAAACAGTCAAGGAGCTGCTTTTGTTTTTACATGTGGTGAGAGCCTCAGAAGCTAGAGAAAGAAGGTAAGGGCTTTTTCATTAGCATACTGAGATATGTCTTGGTGATTCCCAGTAATAAAAGGGAAATTATTCATTATTCATTATTCTAAACACAACCTGTCTGTAAATTAAACATGTCTGTAAAATCTTTGACACTTCTTCCATTGAGAAGTGGCATCTATATATATATAATTTTCTTGAATTTGGGCTGGACTTAAACTTACCCATATCCAGTAAAACAAGTGGTGCTGTGTGACTTCAGAGGCTAGGTCATAAAATGCAGTGCAGTTTTCAACTTGCTTACAGAAGCACTAGTATTTGGAGCCCTCCACCACATTGTAGGAACTCTGACTACTCCGACTATTCCCTGCTATGAGGCGGCTCAGGCTATATGAGGAAAATATGTTTAGGTATTCTAGCTGACTGCCCCAGCTGAGGTCCCAGCTCCAACCACCAGACCCTATTAGGAAATATGCCTCCAGAAGATTCCAGACCCCACCCAGTGAGACATCTCCAGGCAGAGTATTCTCAGCTGAGGTCCTGGAAATCATGAAGCACAGATAAACCATCTCTGCTATGCTTTGTTAGGATTCTGATTGAGAGGGTAACTATATTTTGTAAAGTGCAAAACTATAATGTTGTTCCTCACAATGATAATTAGGTAAACTGTTAGCATTATCACCACCCTCATTTTATAGATTAAAACAAGAACAAACAGGTATTTGAGCTTACCTGCTTTGAGATTATAGAGCCAAGACGTGGCATGCTGACATTAAAATCCTGATCTTTGGACTCCAAAGTTTAGGGTTTCTCTGTATTTTCCCCATCTGGAGCCCATGGGACTTTAGAATGGTCTCAGGAAATCAAATAAGAGATATCCAGAATTTGAAGACAAGTTCAGAAAATGTTGAATGACTGTAAGTAAACAAAAATCAGTATTTAAAAGAATGAGATCAGCCATCCTGTGGAGAAGTAACCATGTAAAATATAATTTACAGATTGTTGCTGATAAAGAAGGCTATAATTTAAGATGGAACCAATGGAAAAAAAATCTTAGGACATCAACTGTTATGAGAAAATGTTATAATATTTTTAGGTGTTGACCTTTAAAAAATGAAATAGGATTGTTAGAGAATAAAAAACACTGTAAGTTGTGTTTCTGATGAAATCAAGGGGATATGGTGCCATGACTGGCTAATGACGCTATTTTAGTCTGCTTAGAAGTATGTTCTTATAGTAAAGAAGTATATACAGTATACTGTAGAAGTCTACCACAAAAGAATACTTTAAAGACGTATACTATATAATATAGACTAATATACTTGATGACATTATCCTTAATGAAACTTTATTTACTCTACTTTTGCCATGCCCCCTACTGATTTAACTTAGTTGCTTAGGGAGATTTTCCTACTTGGAAGAGAAGGTACAATGAAGCTAACAAAGCATATCGTGTTCATTCCCTCGATAGGTCTTATTTCATATTTTTCAATGTAGAGGAATATTAGTAATCTGATTAATCAGGTAGCCTCATATGTAATTCCTTACCTTGAGAATAAGGATCAGCCCGGTGCTCATGGTGACTATCAATATGCAGACACTCCGCTTCAGAAGTCGGTAGGACAGCTTTCTATCTCTTGAATCATGGTGAATACAATAAGGAGGTCACTGGTGATGTCTGCCTTCATGAGAAGTACAAAAATGCGGGGTCCACTCAGTTTCTCATGACTTGATGATTAGGTTACTTTGGTGATTAACTGCACACCATTAGGAGCCCACAATAACTTGCATTATGTTTCTCTTATTTCTCCCTTATTTTCCCCCCAAATATTCTGCTTTCCTTTTCAGCAAATGAATTTTTAATAATGAACTGGGTTTCTTTAATTCCAATTTGTAATTGGGCCTCTCAAAGGGAATTTCCTCTCCTCTCAATTGTTTTCATGAACATTTCGCACAGAGAATGCTTAGGAATATTGTTTATGAAAGGCAGAAAAACATTTAAAATATTTTGACTGTTTTTCTTGAAAATAAAAATGATTGAAGTTTTGATGCTTCAGCTGTCTAGAATGCTCTGTGCCTTGCGTAGGACTGAGCACACATTAAGGGCTCTACTGTTATTTGTTAAATGAATGAATCTGGAAAACGGAAAACACTGAAAGACAAAGTTTTATTCCTGAACGATGAAAAAGAAAAAGCTTTTAGACTTCCATTTAGATCCACTTTAACAGGCCAAATCCTTTAATGAAAAGGATACAAGCATCATTCTTAGCTGTTACTGACAAATCTAGCTGTTCCTAAATACTTTTCATCAAATTCTGCTTGGAGGTTTTCAAGTCTTATTTTACGACACAGAGACATTCATTGTAATGGAAATAACACAAGTAGTATGGGCTTCCCCCTCTTTCTCCCTCCAGGATTTCAACTTCTCGAACGCCACCCCTGTTCTTCCAGTAAGTCGCACATTCCTGAACGGGTTTAGGACGCAGTAGAGAATAAGGTAGGAAACCGGAGTCATGGTAACCGTGGAGCGGAGGAAACCGTCGAGCGTGAGGGTAAGGCAGGAGGGGAAGGAACTCTCCCTCGACTACGGCGCGAAGGCGCTCCTAGGATTACGTCACGCACCACGGGTGACGTCACGACCGTGACACGCGGGTACGCCGTTGCCGCGGCGACTTCTAGTCGTCTCCGCCCCCTCACCCCCACCCCGCCTTAGCGTCCTTCCCCCAATCCCCTCAGGCTCGCCTGCGCTCGGGGCCGCGGGCCGGCTCCTGAGGTGGCCCGGGCGCCCTCCCGCCGCCGGCGCCGCCCGGCCGAGCTGCCCCTCCGCCCCCGCCTCCCCCCGCCCTCCGCCTCCCTTCCCCCTCCCCGCCCAGCGGCGGTCGCTCGGGCTCCGGCTCTCGGTTATAAGATGGCGGCGCTGAGCGGCGGCGGCGGCGGCGGCGGCGGCGCGGAGCAGGGCCAGGCTCTGTTCAACGGGGACATGGAGCCCGAGGCCGGCGCCGGCGCCGCGGCCTCTTCGGGTGCAGACCCTGCCATTCCCGAGGAGGTGAGTCCCGGCGCACCCTGCCCGCCTCGCTTCTTCGCGCTTGGCTGGCTGGCTGGTGTTTATTTGGGGGAAAGCGGTGGCGGTGGGGGCTCGAGTGCCCTCAGCCGCCTTCTCCTGTGGGCTCCGCAGAGTGGGAGATGGGCATCCCCTCTCATCCCTCTCCGTCACGCCGCTCCTCGCTGCGTAAACACACACAATGGCCCGGGGGGGTTCCCTGGCCCGCACCCCTGCTCGGAGGGTGCGGGCAGCTGCGGTTGAGCAGGAGGCTATCAGCAGGGGGCGAGATTCGGGGTTGGCCCGAGAAGGTCACGGCGGGCTGAAGGGAGCCAGCCTCGCATCTCTTAGATACCTGTTTTCATTATTTTGGGTGGGGGGCGGGGAAAGGTGGCGGCGGCCTCCTGGTGGAAGATGTAGGTTGGTGCATCTAACGCGCGGCCGGGACCCCAGCCCGAGTGACTTGTGTGTAATTATTACACGGCCAAGGGGGTGATGGGGCGCCTCATTCCCTCTCTGTTCTGCCTGTCCCCCTTTCTGGCCGCTGCCCTCTCTTCCACTTTTCCACTTGTTTGGGGATTTCTTTTCACCTGTTTTACCCAGCGGAGAGTTTTGATTTAGTCTTGACTTTTTCAACCCTAAATCCCACTTGTTTCCGCTCTTTTCATCCCGGTTTCAGGCCCGGGGTTCTTAAGGTTTGTCAGTGACCTATCGGTGACTGGTAAACTCCCAATCCATTCTCATCTGCTGCCCTGCTCATTTGCCAGTTGTCGGACCTGCCTGCCTCCTAGCTTTAGTCTCTACTTACGATCATTTTTGTAATCTTGAGGCCTTCTATATCATTCGGTCGCTGTCTAATATCGTTATATGTTTATCTTTACAAATCCTTGTGGATGCTTTGAAGGTACTTAACTTTCTGAATCCTGAAGCTGTCACGATTCCATCAGGTTTCACTTGGCGCTACTGGCACTTTCCGACGAGTCTTCCATTGTGTACTCACACACCTCTTTATTTTTTCCTAGCATTTTCTTTTTTTATAGAATTAATTGATTTGTTTCTGTTGTCCTCCTTTTTGTCCTACTTTTTTTCTTTCACTTTTTCTTCTTCAGTTCTTGCTTCTCTCGGTCTGTGTTTGCGTTATTCACCCTCTTATTACCTTGTCAGATTACTGTCAGATTACATTTAGTTCTTTAAGTAAAATTATCACATTTAATATTTGGTATTATATTACATAAAACAATACGCTTTATTATACTTTACAGATAATTGGTTAATTTATAGTATAATTGTTCTTTTTAATATTGATTCAATAACGGGACTTAGTCCGTTGACTTTGCTCAAGTTCTCTTTCCTTCCTACCACTTTTTGTTTCCTAATCCTCATAACGTCTCATTCTTTATTTTGTTTGTGGAATCCCTTTTTCCTGCATCTTTATCTTTGGAAGTTCATACGATATACGATATACTTGCTCTACTTAGTATCAGTCTCTTCACAATAATACTTCCTCCTCATCTTTTTATACCACCACCATCTATGACCAAGATGTGTTCTGTACCGTCATTTTGATCTAAATTTCTCACGTTTTCTTCTTTCTTAACAAAATCACACCATTTTGCACAATTTTGAGTTTGCATTTCTGCTCAGATCAGTTTCCTCTAAGGTCGATTCATTTCCCCCAAGTTACTGGATTCTGGAGATAGAGCTCTTCTCTTCCTCCATTTCCTAGTTTATTCTCTTTTCCTTGTCGCCAGTTACCATCCATTTGTCCTTGTTTACCAGCTTTTGGTGCATAACTTTCTGATGCTTCCTTTTGTCTTCGCCACACCTCCACATTCCTTTTATTTATAAACAGCTTTGTTGTGTTGACAAAAATAGAAAGCTATAGGTACAAAAGTAAAATCATCTGTAATCTTGCCAATGAGATATAATTGCTATGAGCATTTTGGCGTATATTCACATACTGTTTTTTAATGCTTATATAATACAGTGTATGTGCTACTATAATATTTTTTACTGCAAAACATTTTATATATCATTAGAGATACTGTTTTATATATCATTAGATATACTGATTTTTCAAAACTTTTTTGGATATTAGGCTGCTTATGATTTTTTACTGCTTGTTATGAAATGTCTTGAACATAAAATGTACCTTTTTTAAGATATATTGTTTTTAATGGGTAAATACTAGGGGTCACATCTGCTGTCTATTTTTTCCATGAATCAGATATGCCTTTGTCTTACCAGGCACAGGTGCCTCTAGTAAGGCTTGCTTTACTCTGTAGTGCATGTGTGGTTTGTTGAATTTTATCTTTGAAGATTATTACTAGTAGAAGAACGGATATATTAATGGGTATGAGTTATGAAAATTTAATTCTCTGATTATAACACTGTTTACATTAAGAACTTTGTTTCAGAGTTATTAATTAGATCAGTTTGCAGTGGTATAGAGAAGGCTTTTGTTAGGTACAGTCTCCACTGTAGTTGTTAAAGGGCCAGATTGTTGAAGGTCTACCCTATGAAGATTCTGATTCAATAGGTGAGAGCTAGGGCCATGAGTCTCTGTATTTGGCACACTTCCTGGGCATTTCTCATGTATCAGTGCTTGGGAACCTCTAGGCTAGATGAATTAAAGTTTAAATTGCCAATAATTCGAAAGTGTATTAGTGCCTCCTGAAACTATAAGGAGATTCTTAACTAATTTGTTAGAAGTCTTTCCTTTGCCTCCTCCACCTAGATTTTAGTGTTTAGTGATGAATAGTAGTTTTCTCTATATGTTTTCTTACAGGAGTTGATGATGTCTTTGATTCAGGGGTGGGGTGGGAGAGAGAATAAATGATTAAAAATGGATCTCTTTTGAATATAGATACCAGTGTTATGGATGATAGAACAAATTCTTCAAAGAAATAATTTTAAATTTGTAGTTGGTATGAATTCAATGGAAACTGCAATATGCTGTGATCTATTAATTGAACTGTCTTTCTTATATGCACTTAGAGATGTAATTGCCAAGTGCATGGAAAGAAATGAAAATTGTGCTTCTGTAAAATGACACATTTTATTCTAAAGAATTACCTTACCTGACGGTAAAATACAGGTTTTTTGTTTTTTTTTTCAAGTTTCTGAGGAAAATTTCAGCTGCAACAAAAAATTTCTAATTACAGAGGGAAAACACATTCATTATTGAAAAAAATAGAAAGCTATAGGTACAAAAGTAAAATCATCTGTAATCTTGCCAATGAGATATAATTGCTATGAGCATTTTGGTGTATATTCACATACTGTTTTTTAATGCTTATATAATACAGTGTATGTGCTACTGTAATATTTTTTACTGCAAGACATTTTATATATCATTAGAGATACTGTTTTATATATCATTAGATATACTGATTTTTCAAAACTTTTTTGGATATTAGGCTGCTTATGATTTTTTACTGCTTGTTATGAAATGTCTTGAACATAAAATGTAGATTTTAGTTTTTAAAGTTATGTTGGGAAATGAACAAATTTCATGTCCTGTATTTTTAAGTTTTACTTTGTAGACATCAAAATAGAATATTCTGGTCAATGAGAGGAGCTTATTAGATATTTTTCAAATGATTGTGCTTATACTTTTGGCATGAAACATTTACCTCTGACCATTTATATTTCACTGATGTTACTTTCTTTCTGTGACCATATGGTATAATAAATACATTTATTTAAAAAATGTATTGTACCAAGGTATATTTACTAACTATTCATATAATTAAACTTTTGTTTTCAAGATCTTTTATTACCAATCTTAGTTAAGCTGTGTAATTATAATAATGCATTGACTAAGCAATATTCTGGGATGGAATCTCCTTTATAAGGAGGTCCGCTGTTTTAAAACACATCTTTATGAGCCATGCCAAACCAAGTTGGATTACATCATACTCCTAAAAAGTGGTAGTCGCACTAAGGTGTGTGCTTGTATAGTTTTGGCTATTGCTGTTAATACTTGTCTATATCTTTCAAAGGTGGACAAGACATGCCTCCTAGGCAAAACTACAAAAATAGGTGTTTGCTTTGGTATTTCTAGTGTTCCCTTCTGTACTCTTTCTCCTAATTTAATGAACTCCCTCCTAAGGCATCCACTCCCCTTTTATTTAGAAAATTATCTGATAATATCAGTCATTTACATATGCTAGCTATTAAAAGGAATCATTTGTCTATAAACAGATAGGAAAGGAATGTTGGTGCTGGCTGCTTGTGTTGTTAAGTGTAGTAAACCTGAGGGTAAAGTTGATTTAATCATGTTTGTATAGTAAGGCCAGAAAAATGGTAATAGGACAACAGGCTAGAGAAATCTGATTTTTTCTCAGTTCCTTTTCCCTTGCTTTCCTGATAAGAATGAATGGGAAGCTGATCTGTTACAACGACCAGAAACATGTTTTATTATAGAGAGGGAAGGAACAAGCTATGTTATTTTTTAGCATTTTTTAAGACCTGATCCTTAACCTTGTTGAAAAATGAAGCAACTACTTAGTGTTCTTTGTTTCCTTTCTTTTCCAGTCATAAAATTGTTTTCTCCTTTAGAATTGCAAAAATGCATTTTGTTTTCTTTGACACCTCGATATTAATTTAGCTGAGTATTCAGTGAACATTTTGTGTCGAATCCCTTTGTTTTAGGAAATCCAGTGTGTCTTTGCTCTATTTCTGCCTCAAATTGTCATTAAAATAAGCCTGTATTGTCAGTAGTTCTTACTGGATTTTGTCTTCCTTAAAAGATGAACTGTTTAAAGTACTTTACTCATTCTCTTGATATATTTCACCTGCATGGGTTATTCTGTAAAGTCAGGATCAGCAGTAGTTACAGAACTTATGAACTCAAAATATGTGAGCCTGTTCAAGGGCTTTTCTGGTTTTAAAGGTTAATCAGTCATAATGTTATAATAAGAGAACCATATATATATATATCCTCATTTGCTCCATTCCTTCCTTAAATATTTGGTGGAGGCATTGACATGTTCTGGGGGGTAGTTTTCATTTTTCAGTTTCTTCTGGCTACCAACCTAATTTGCTGTCATGCACAATTAGCATTGTAGTCAGAAAAAACTCTTAATACAGCCCTCACCTTAACATTAGGCAGGGTTTTTTTCCTCCCCTCTACCCTCTTGAGATGATTTTGGTTTCCATCTTTTCTTCTGGGCTTAAAAAAACTGTTATGCTTGTTCCTTCCTATATCAAGACTATACATAGGGAGGGAAATTTATGCTGGGTAACATGAGTCCTGGGAATGCCTTCAAAACAGGATATAAAAATTGTGCTGAACTCAGTTAACTTTATATCTTCTGGAAGCTCTGTAACATCAAAATGAAACATCATAACATTCTTGTAATGTACCTGCAGTATGGGGAAAATGTGCCAAAGGCTGGTAGTTTTCAAATACTGCAAAGCTCTAGGACAATTTTTTTTAAAACCTTATCACTGTAAGAAGTATAATTTTTCAGGTTCTCTATTACATATATATATGCAGCAGTTTTTGTCTATTCTGTACATTTTTCTAGTCTTACCTTCTATAACAGTACCTGGCACATAGGTAGGTACTCATGTTTAGTAAACGAATTAGTGAATGAAACCCTACTAGATATGATGCACCCTAATTTTCTGTACTATTCACTGCTCTTTTTAATACTATTCATAAAATCAGTTTACTAGATTGACAACCAATTGGTTTAACAGGCAGTTTGAAAAACACTGTTTTGGGGGTTTCCAGGATCTTCCTCGGAGGTTACCTCAAGGCTCTGTTTAGTTCCATTATATCTTAACCTTGAAATTATTCATTTATCTGCTTGCATGTTGATTTCCTTGAAAAGAGGCTTTTATGGCTGTAAAAAATTTAGAGCTATTGTGTATGGAAGAGATTGTGCTGGAATGAATCTTCCCAAGTGTAATAAATCTGTGTAGAAAATTTCAACACCTGTGTCTAGGGCAAGAGTCAGCCAATTTTTCTTTATAGGGTCAAATGGTAAATACTTTAGACATTTTGGGCCTATCACAGCAACTCAACAGACTCAACACTTGTAGGACAAAAGCAGTTAATAAAAATATGTAAACGAATGAGCATGATATGTTCTGATAATATTTATGGGCACTGAAATTTGAATTTCTTATAATTTTTATGTGTCATGAAATGTCTTTTTTTTTTTTTTTAATAGCGTAAAAACCATTCTTGTTGGCTTTACAAAAACAGATTTAGTTCATGGGCCAGGGTTTGTCTTTACATTTTCTTAAGTGTTTTTTGAAGAATACAAGTTTTATTTTTGATAAATCCAATTAATTTTTTTCTTCCATGTTTCATGCTTTTTGGTCCTATCCAGTAAGGTCATACGCTTTCTTCCATATTTTTCTTGTCGAAGTTTTACAGTTTAAGCTTTTATATTTGGTATGGTGATCCATTTGGAGTTAATTTTTGTTTAAGTTGTGAGGTAGGAGTTATGGTTCATTTATTCTTTTTCTTATGGATGTCCAGTTTCACTTTCGTTGAAGAAACTAACATTTTTCTGTTGAATTAGTTACCTTGGTACCTTTATTGAAATCAACTGATTATATATGAGTTTTGTTCTCTGTTGTATTGATCTGTATGTCTTTTCTTAAGCCAGTAGCACACTGTGCTGTAGGTTTATGGTTAAGTCATAAAATTAAATCCAGTTCACATGATTTTTAGAACTTTAAAATTTGATTTTTGAATTTCTTGTGTTACTGTACTTTTGGAAGGACCGAGTCCATAATTTTCTTTGATTCTCAAAGGTGTCTTCTACCCAAAACAAGCTTAAGACTCCTTGCAGTATATAGTTAATACATCCCTATCTTGAATTATTTGATGGTGAGGTTAATGAAAAGTGGCATGTAAAGAAAACATCTTTCATCGAAAATTAGTTTCTGTATAAGAAATGAAGGAGATATACTAGTAGGCCACACAAAAAAAGTCAGTAATGTCCTTTTACCACAGTACAAAAATATTCACTATAATCAGGATGTGTATGGGTGGAAGTGAATATATTAAGATCTTTATTCACCAGAAAAGTCACTGAAAATCTCAGTCAGATGGTAGAAGATACTAGTTTATAATGCTCCATATTTATTCTCCATCTCCATTATAAAAGTTATTCCATTTGAAGCCTATGTCATGTTCTGTGAATTTTGAAACTGCACTTCCAAGGAGAGAGAAATACATTTTAGCAGACTGTTTTCAACTGTTATTCCAAAATTAGTGTGTTTAAGGAAAAAAAAAAGTATGCATCTCCTTATTGTAAAAGATGCTTTATGTTTAAATTGAAAAATACTTTTGTTTTATATTTTTTCTTGTGATAAAATATAACCTTCAAATTAATAACACCAGAAAAATTCAACTTTCTATTTTTAGAACTGCTTAAATTAAATTTTAAAATGCTTTTAGTTAGTCACTTACCTTTGAGTATTTTGAAACAGTTTTAAATACTGCTTGGGGTTGTTCCTTATTGACCTAGGATTTTTTTAACTGTATTTTTTACATTGTGGCATTTATTTTGCAAGATTAATTTCTGCTTAGACTTATAGATGTACTTTTAAATATTAAAAGGGATTAATAGCTCCAGCAGTAACAATGTAAATAGTTATTAGAACCTATATTTTTTTGTATTGTCAACTTGGGTCTAATCCTTTTCCTCTGTTTCAAAGTTTATACTGTCTACTTAGAAATGTCTCTGTAGCTTAAAGGAAAAAAAACAAGCAATTATTAATTTAAAAGTCCTAAGTAGGTATGATTATAGGATTCTTATTACCATAATTTCTGATAATGTATAATTTAATTCCCATTCATTATTTTAAAAATCCTATCTTTTCTTTGAATATAATTTCTGCCTTTATAACTTTTTTAACTATAAAAAAATAAAATACTATTATGACTTATTCCTAAGTAACACACACTTGGTTTTTTACACATTATATTATTGTATTTCCATGGGAATGGTGTCAGAGAACTTCAGGTTGGGAAGCAATTATGATTAAGTATAGTCTTTAACATTCCTATTCTGCAACCACTGAAAGTGTTCATTTCCTCTTAGTTTTTACATGCTTGCTTGTAACGTCTGAAATATTCCACCCCCTTATTCTTTATACACGTCTTCTCATATTAACAGTAAATTACACAATCTCAAGTTTCCTTGTATATGAGAATTTAGTTCAGTGTAATTTTGATAACTCTATTGCAGATGGTTTTTCTATGCTGAGTTTGACATTTAAGTTTCTACATATGCTTGAAGCAAACTTCTGGTTCTTGGTTATCATGGATGGCTCTTTGAGAGAACATTATACTCATGGCGTCATGGCAACTGTTCTGTGTCTTACCCATTCATATGCTGCTTACTTTTCTCTGGCAACTCTTAGTTCTCCCCATCCCCTTCCTAGGCACTGAATTTATAAGTGGATCATAGAAGTGGTATGAGAATAAAATGGGATTCTGACTGTGTAGAAGCCTTCATGAAATTATAGTAGTGCTATTTTTTTGCCAGTTTTCAAGAGAAAAGAGAAATATGTTAAACGTTTTCCTTTCAGAAATCTTTATGGCATTTTTAAAAGGATGTCCAATGATATACTTAGCACAGGATTCTAGTTGTTAAAAACTTTTGGCAGTTCTTAATGTAGGACTGGTGACTGACCTAGTAGAACTGTTGCATTTTGACTACATTTTATTATTTTTTTAAAACTGTTGAATTAAAGAAACATGAAATGGCAGCATTGATGTTTTTGGTAAGCATTTCACAGGAAAGAGGTAAAACTTCTTCATATGATAGTAGAAAATTTCAGTGGCTTTATAGGAAAAATGGTAGTAAGCATTAGGACTTGTGTTTTGGCATTTTAAGACTTTGCTCCACCATTTGCCTTGTCCTTCTTCCAAAACGACGTTGACTTTTATATTGTCATTTCATAGGACAGTAGGTATTCATGTAACCAATATTTGAGTGCTTACTATATGTCAGGTGCTTAGGAGTACATTTGAAAGCAAAACAGTACAAAGATCTCTACCGTGTGTGTGTGTGTGTGTGTGTGTGTGTGTGTGTGTGTGTGTGGTGGCAGACACACAAAAAGAAAATCATATAGTATGTATGAAGGTAATAAGTACTATGGAAAAATGAAAGTAGAACAGCGAAAGGTTTGGGAGGTAGGTTGCAATTTAAAGTAGGGAGTTAAGGGTAGGGCCTTTAGTTGAGAAGGGTGATGATGTTTGAGGAAAGATTTTAGGAGGTCGGGGAAAAGCATTTCAGACAGAAGAATCAAGTTCAAAGGTTTTGAGTCAGGAATGCATTTTGCCTATTCAGGAAACAGCAAGGAGGCCAGAGTTGCTGGAGTGACTTAAAGAAGGGAGGTGCATAGTAGGAGATAAATTCTAAGAGGTGTTAGGGGAGGAGTGGAAGAGGGAATGTGACCAAAGGCCATTGTAAGGACTTTGATTTTGCTTTAAGTGAAATGGGGAGCCATTCAAGGTTTAAGCAGCCATAACTAAGTTATGTGATCTGACTTGTATCTTAACAGGAATGCTCTGGTTGCTATGTAAAGAATAGAGTGTAAAGGATCAAGGGTAGATGCAGCGGAACCAGGGAGGGGGCTTTTGCAGTCTTCTAGGCAGTGGTTTAGACCAGATTGGCAGCAGTCAATACTGAGCAAAAGTTAGATTTTGGATGTTTTGAAAGTAGAGTCCACAGGATTTGTTGATAAATAAAATGTGATGTGTGCAAGAAAAAGAGGTGTTAGGGAGGAGGGGAGGGCACAGATGAAGAATTCAGTTTTGGACATGTTAAGTTTGAAATATCTATTAGATGTACAAGATGTTGAGTAAGCGGTTGGATATATGAGTCTGGAGTTTGGAAGTGAGGTCCAGGGATAGAGACTGTTTACCATATCTCTGTCTGATTTTCTTCTGGAATATACAGCTAGACATTTCTCCCTTCTAGTTGTCATGTGATTAAGTTCTGGCTAATGTAATATGAACACAAGTAATGTGCACCAGTTCCAGGTATGGTCCATACAAACATCTTCCATTCTGTTTTTCCCATCTGGCCAGTTGGGACAGGGATGATCCTTAGGGTAAGTTGGAAACCTTACGTTATAAATGGTAGATTGTCCATCAGCCTAGGTTCCTGAATACTGTGTGGTTAAGGACCACCTACCTTGCTAACCTGTTCAACCACCTGTTAGATGAGTAAGAAATAAACTTACACTTTTTTGTGTTTGAGTCATTATGTCTTTTGGGTGTATTTGTTAGAGAAGTTAGCTAACCCTATATTTGGGCATTCAGGTGGTGTTTAAAGCTGTGAGACTGATGTAAGTCATCAAGGGAATGAATATAGTATAGCTAGGAAAGAGAGCCAAAGTTGGAGAAGTGAGAAGGAACTTGAGAAGAAGCAACCAATGAGGTAGATAATCACATGAAGGAAGTTCATTAATAGAGAATGGTCAGTTGTATGTGCTGCTAGGTCAAGTGAGATAAAAGCTAAGAATGTGAAGTATTGCTCTAGACAAGAAATAGAGTATTTGAGGTGAAGGGCTGAGGTAGATACTTTGAGTGATTTTAAGGGAGAATAGGAGGGGAAGTGAAGATATGTATTTCCCTATAAAGGGGAACAAAGAGATGGGGCCATAGCTAGTGGGGGTAGTGAAGTTAAGGAATGTTTTTAAATTATGAAAAAAAGTGCATATGATGATAGAGTGAACATTAGAAAGTAAAACAACAATGAGAGAGAGAGAGAGAATTAGTGGAACAGTGTCTCTTAAGAGGCAAGAGGGAAAAGGATTTGATGTACAAGTTGAAAGATTGGCTCTCAATAGGAGCATGGACACTTCATTGTAATAGGTGGCAAGGTAGAGTATGTGGATACAAGTGCTGATAGATGTGATACTTGGGAGTCTGTACATGTTCTTTTCCATTTGCTTCATTTTTTTTTTTTTTTTTTTTTTTTTGGTTAAGTACAGCCCAAGGTTATCAGCTAGAAGTGAACTTTGGGGATATGTTTTAAGGATAGAGATGAAGATGTTAAAGTTGTGGGAGCACGTGAGAGTGAATTGACTAGGGACAAAGAGTAAAATCTATATGTGGTGTTAAGTTATCTACCAGTTGTCCAGACAGCATTGTGGACCTCCTAAGTTTCTGGTGTAGGTCCTGAGATCAAAGTTAAATGTAACTTGCCAAAGTAATTTAATAATTAATATGAGTCATTCTCATTTTGACTCATAAACATGGAATCATTGGGAAGTAGAACATGAATTATTACTTCTTCATGAAGTATCTGTCCTTTTCCTGCCATGAATCTAAGCTAAATTTTGAGCAGTCTGATTACTAATTCTTTTTCAGAAGAATTCTTTCACTCTCTGTATTTAAATTTTATTGGATTTTTTTTGTCAATGTAGAATAGCATCTTCATCATTGCAGTCTTAATTTTTATATTGTACAGTAAAGCAATTGCTATCCTGTTACTTTTTTTCGAACACTTTTCCAATTTTGACTTGTCTTTTTGCTCGCATGCTTTCCTGCTGCCTGAAATACAGTATTCCTTCCCCTGTCCCCACCTCCCAAACCTTTCAGACTTGACTTTCTTATTTAGAAAGTCTTCTTAACCTCTTTCCAAGGCTTAGTTAGGTGCCTCTGCTTTGTGCTTTTGTAGCATCCCAAAGTATATCTATATCATTTTACTTACTATTGTCTTGTAGTTTCTGTTCCCTCTAGACCAGCACTGTTTAGTTAGAATTTCTGTCATGATGGAAATGTTCTGTGGGGTCCGGTATGGCCACATGTGGCTGTTGTGCACTGAAAATACGTATAGTAGGATGGAGGAACTTGATTTTAAATTTTATTTAATTTTAATTAATATAAATAATTACATGTGGCTAGTGACTACCTTGAGCAATGCAGCTTTAGACCTTCTTAAAATCAAGCCTCTCATGGGATTCATATTTATTTTCTCATTGCTTAGCAATAATACTTACTGCTGCTTAAATGATTACATTCTTTTTCAGTTCTCCAAGTCCAAATAGTTATCATTCACATGGAATATGGCAGTTTTCTTCTCTAGACATCCATTCTTAACCACAGCTTTCCAGTTTGTTTCAGAATTATATTGATTTATACAGCTCTAAGTTCTTCAGTCCTGTAAAACTAGGGTTTTATTTTGCTTCTCTCTTTAGGACTGAAAAACTGGGTACTGCAAGGTTATCTCAAGGACTTTCCAAGGTCTATGGAGTGGCAGGGAAGAAACTCAAGTGGGCTCGTGGAGGATAGGGAATCAGTTTCTGCTTCAGCCAGAGTAGTTTCAGTTCATAAGTTACTATATTGGAATAGTGCTTAAGATTTAATTTGGAAGGAAAAAAGGTCTTCTAAAAGATAACATTCTTAATTGAGGAAACATGGCAGTATGTGATTAAGTGCCAGAGTGGATGATGGAGAACAGTAAATGCTGGAGAAGTTCAGACATGGAACGTTATTATAGGCTAATAAGGTCTTGATGGAAGTTAGTGTTCAAACTAGGTAGGAAAAGGAAGGAAAAAGATTTTAATAGGCAGTGGGAATAGAATTTGCAAAGAATTGGAGTTGGAAATGCATACGGTAGTTTTAAGGAACAGAACAATCTGATTATAGTTAAGTAGATTGTATGAAGTAAAATTTGGCTAGATTAGATACAACTGGATTGTGGAAAATCGTGCTAGACTGAAAAAATGTTTAACTTTATGTTGTATACAGTGGGATGAAAGTGGAGATTTAAAATAAAAAATGATGAAAGCAGTGGGTGGGGTTTCAACTGAGAAGGGGCTGATGCCTTCGGCACCAACAGGGCCTAGGGCTTCCACCCCAACCTGTTCATCAAACCTCCGTTCCTCCATTTCTGGGGCTGATGGCTCCACTAAATCCTTCACCTATCCTACGGCACCTGGCAGCCTGCACTCTTCATGCTGCTTCCTCTTGGGCCACTGCTCCTTCTTGTGCTGTTTCCTCTTGGGCTACCATGACATCCTTTACCATTTCCACACCACCTTGTAGCGATGTCATTTCAGTCACCAGCAAATTTTTCACCTCAACGGCACCTCGCAGCTCATGTTCTCCAGTAGTGGGGTAACTACTAAAAATGTAGAAATTAGATTTATAGCTTCTAATTAGTAGAGGAGAAAAATGGAATAATAAAAAAAAGTTGATCCCAAAGAAAACAAAATACAAAGAACAGGTAGACAAATAGCACAAATTAAGATGAGTAGATTTAAATCTAAACATATCACCTTTTATGTCAAATACGAAATGGATTAAATGCTTCACTTAAAAGCCAAAGACAGGCTGAATTTAAAAAAATCAGCTATGTGGGGTTTATCTGGAGCCTAACCTAAGGGTAGGGAAAATCAAAAGCAAAAGGTTCAATAAGATATCATGCATATTCTAATGAGAATATAGTACACTTACGTTAATATCATACAGTAGACATTAAGACAGAAAAGCATTTTTAGCAATCAGAGTCCCTTTCAAAATGTAAAGTGACCAATTTACTGGGAAGATTTAATAACCTTACACATAGTTTAACCTGAAATAATAGTCTAAGAATATATATAGCAAGAATTAACAGAACTGCAAGAACTAGTCAAATCCACAATCTTACTGGGATATTTTTAAACATCTCCCTCAGTAATTGATATAAGGAGCTTTTAGATATCTTAGATGTACAAGATGTTTATAAAGAAGAGTAATTAAACCTCATGAAACATAAAGGAAGACCTAAGTAAATGGAGCTATATACTATTTACCAAGGATGGATTGAAAGACTGAGTATGGTAATAATGTCAGGATTTCTAAAATTTTCAGATTTACTGAAATTCAAATAACTTTAGGTTTTCTGTGGAACTTAACAACTGATTAACAATTTCTATCAAAGTATATCAAAGTAAAAAAGAGGCAGGAATTGCCAAGATATTCTTAAAGAATAGTAACATGGAAAGATGCTTTTAATCCATTTTATTCAGTCAACAAATTTGAATGCTTGCTGTATGTGAGGCACTACCTTCAAAGATGAGGGTAAAATAAATATTTAGTATAATGAACTCTGTCAGTCTTTTCTAAAGGAAATTGTGAAGGATGTACTTAGGCAGAAAGAGAAATCCTGATAAAGGAAGGTGCAAGATAGGCCCTAATTTATTACATTGGTGAATATGAGACATGGCTGTCACCCAAAGCTCACATTTGAATTCACCTCCAATGATACCTAGGGTTCTTTTTTGTTGTTGTTGTTATCACTAATCTACAATTACATGAGCAACATTATGTTTACTAGACTCCCCACGTCATCAAGTCCCCACCACATACCCCATTACAGTCACTGTCCATCAGCATAGTAAGATGCTATAGAATCACTACTTGTCTTCTCTGTGTTATAATGCCCTCCCGTGGCCCCTCCCTACATTATGTCTACTAATCATAATGCCCATTTTTGCCCCTTATCCCTCCTTTCCCACCCATCCTCTCCAGTCCCTTTCCCTTTGGTAACTGTTAGTTCATTCTTGGGTTCTGTGAGACTGCTGCTGTTTTGTTCCTTCAGTTTTTTCTTTGTTCTTACACTCCACATATGAGTGAAATCATTTGGTACTTGTCTTTCTCCAACTGGCTTATTTCACTGAGCATAATACCCTCTAGCTCCATCCACGCTGTTGCAAATGGTAGGATTTGTTTTCTTCTTATGGCTGAATAATATTCCATTGTGTATATGTACCACCTCTTCTTTATCCATTCATCTACTGATGGACACTTAGGTTGCTTCCATTTCTTGTCTGTTGTAAATAGTGCTGTGATAAACATAGGGGTGCATCTGTCTTTTTGAAACAGGGCTGCTGCATTCTTAGGGTAAATTCCTAGTAGTGGGATTCCCGGGTCAAATGGTATTTCTATTTTGAGTTTTTTAAGGAATGTCCATACTGCTTTCCACAATGGTTGTACTAATTTACATTCCCACCAGCAGTGTGGGAGGATTCCCCTTTCTCCACATCCTTGACAACTTTTGTTGTTGTTTGTCTTTTGGATGGTGGCCATCCTAACTGGTGTAAGGTGATATCTCATTGTGGTTTTAATTTGCATTTCTCTGATGACTAGTGATGTGGAGCATCTTTTCATGTGCCTGTTGGCCATCTGAATTTCTTCTTTGGAGAAGTGTCTGTTCAGCTCCTCTGCCCATTTTTTAATTGGCTTATTTGCTTTTTGTTTGTTGAGGTGTGTGAGCTCTTTATATAATTTGGATGTCAACCCCTTGTCAGATATGTCATTTATGAATATATTCTCCCATACTGTAGGAAGCCTTTTTGTTCTACTGATGGTATCCCTTGTTATACAGACGCTTTTTAGTTGATTTAGTCCCATTCGTTCATTTTTGCTTTTGTTTCCCTTGCCCGGGGAGACATGTTCATGAAGAAGATGCTCATGTTTATATCCAATAGATTTTTGCCTATGTTTTTTTCTAAGAGTTTTATGGTTTCATGACTTACATTCAGGTCTTTGATCCATTTTGAGTTTACTTTTTTGTATGGGATTAGACAATGATCCATTTTCATTCTCTTACATGTAGCTGTCCAGTTTTTCCAACACCAGCTGTTGAAGAGGCTGTCATTTTCCCATTGTATGTCCATGGCTCCTCTATCATATATTAATTGAGCATATATGTTTGGGTTAATATCTGGACTTTCTGTTCTGTTCCACTAGTTTGTGGGTCTTTTCCTGTGCCAGTACCAAATTATCTTGAATGCTGTGGCTTTGTAGTAGAGCTTGAAATTGGGAAGCGAGATCCCCCCTGCTTTATTCTTCCTTCTCAGGATTGCTTTGGCTATTCAGGGTTTTTTGTGGTTCCATATGAATTTTAGAACTATTTGTTCCAGTTCGTTGAAGAATGCTGTTGGTATTTTGATAGGGATTGCATTGAATCTGTAGATTGCTTTAGGCAGGATGGCCATTTTGACAATATTAATTCTTTCTACCCAAGAACATGGGATGAGTTTCCATTTGTTAGTATCCTCTTTAATTTCTCTTTAGAGTGTCTTGTAGTTTTCAGAGTATAGGTCCTTCACTTCCTTGGTGAGGTTTACTCCTAGGTATTTTATTCTTTTTGATGCGATTGTGAATGGAATTGTTTTCCTGATTACTCTTTCTGCTAGTTCCTCTTTGGTGTATAGAAAAGCAAATGATTTCTGCGTATTAATTTTGTAGCCTGCAACTTTGCTGAATTCAGATATTAGTTCTAGTAGTTTTGCAGTAGAGTCTTTAGGGTTTTTTATGTACTATATCATGTCATCTGCAAATAGTGACAGTCCGACTTCTTCTTTACCAATCTGGATGCCTTGTATTTCTTTGTTTTGTCTGATTGCTGTGGCTAGGACCTCCAGTACTATGTTAAATAACAGTAGGGAGAGTGGGCATCCCTGTCTTGTTCCCTGTCTTTTCTTAGGTGAAAAGCTTTCAGCTTCTTGCTGTTAAGTATAATGTTGGCTGTGGGTTTGTCATATATGGCCTTTATTATGTTGAGGTACTTGTCTTCTATACCAATTTTGTTGAGAGTTTTTATCATGAGTGGATGTTGAATTTTCTTGAATGCTTTTTCAGCATGTATGGAGATGATCATGTGGTTTTTGTCATTCTTTTTGTTGATGTGGTGGATGATGTTGATGGATTTTCGAATGTTGTACCATCCTTGCATCCCTGACATGAAACCCACTTGCATGGTGTATGATCCTCTTGATGTATTTGTGAATTTGGTTTGCTAATATTAGTGGAGTGTTTTTGTATCTATGTTCATCAGGGATATGGTCTGTAATTTTCTTTTTTTGTGGGATCTTTACCTGGTTTTGGTATTAGAGTGATGCTGGCTTCATAGAATGAGTTTGGAAGTATTCCCTCCTCTTCTATTCTTGGAAAACTTAAAGGAGAATGGGTATTATGTCTTCTCTATATGTCTGATAAAATACAGCAGTGAATCCATCTGGCTTGGGGGTTTTGTTCTTGGGTAGTTTTTTGATTACCGATTCAATTTCATTGCTGGTAATTGGTCTGTTTAGATTTTCTGTTTCTTCCTTGGTCTGTCTTGTAAGGTTCTCTTTTTCCAGGAAGTTGTCCATTTCTTCTGGGTTATCCAGTTTGTTAGCATATAGGTTTTCATAGTATTCTTTAATAATTCTTTGTATTTCTGTGGGGTCTGTTGTGATTTTTCCTTTCTCATTTCTGATTCTATTTATGTGTGTAAGATTCTCTTTTTCTCTTAATAAGTCTGGTTAGGAATTTATCTATTTTGTTTATTTTCTCAAAGAACCAGCTCTTGGTTTCATTGATTTTTTTTCTATTGTTTTATTCTTCTCAATTTTATTTATTTCTTCTCTGATCTTTATTATGTCCCTTCTTCTGCTGACTTTGGGCCTCATTTGTTCTTCTTTCTCCAGTTTCAATAATTGTGACTTTAGACTATTCATTTGGAATTGTTCTTCCTTCGTTAAACACGCTGAGATAGCTATATACTTTCCTCTTATATCTGCCTTCGCAGCGTGCCACAGAAGTTGGGGCTTTGTGCCATTGTCATTTGTCTCCATATATTGCTTGATCTTTGTTTAATTTGGTCATTGATCCATTGATTATTTAGGAGCATGTTGTTAAGCCTCCATGTGTTTGTTAGCCTTTTTGTTTTCTTTGTACAATTAATTTCTAGTTTTATACCTTTGTGATCTGAGAAGTTGGTTGGTAGGATTTCAATACTTTTTAATTTACTGAGGTTCTTTTTGTGGCCTAGTATGTGCTCTATTCTGGAAAATGTTCCATGTGCTCTTGAGAAGAATGTGTATCCTGCTGCTTTTGGGTGTAGTTCTGTAGATGTCTGTTAGGTCCATCTGTTCTAGTGTGTTGTTTAGTGCCTCTGTGTCCTTACTTACTTTCTGTCTGGTTGATCTGTTCTTTGGCGTGAGCGGTGTGTTGAAGTCTCCTAAAAGGAATGCTTTGCATTCTATTTCCCTTTTTAATTGTTAGTATTTGTTTCACATATGTCGGTGCTCCTGTGTTGGGTGCATATATATTTACAAATGGTTATATCCTCTTGTTGGACTGCCCCCTTTATCATTATGTAAGGTTCTTCTTTATCTCTTGTTACTTTCTTTGTTTTGAAGTCTATTTTGTGTGGTGCAAGTACTACAACACCTGCTTTTTTCTCCCTGTTGTTTGCATGACATATCTGTTTCCATCCCTTCACGTTCTGTCTGTGTATGTCTTTCGGTTTGTGGGGAGTCTCTTGTAAGCAGCATATAGATGGGTCTTGCTTTTTTATCCATTCTATTACTCTGTGTCTTTTGATTGGTGCATTCAGTCCATTTACATTTAGGGTGATAATCGAACGTTACGTACTTACTGCCATTGCAGGCTTTGGATTTGTGATTACCAAAGGTTCCAGGGTAGCTTCTTTACTATCTAACCGTCTAACTTAACTCTCTTATTAAGCTATTGTAAACACAGTCTGATGATTCTTTATTTCTCTCCCTTGTTATTCTTCCCCCTCTGTTATTTATATGTTAGGTGTTTTATTCTGTACTCTTTTTTTTATAATTAATTTTGGTATCAATAATCTACAATTACATGTACAATACCATGGTGATTAAACTACCCCCTTCATCAGGTCCCCTCCACCAACCCCATTACAATCACTATCCATCTGTGTAGTGAGATGCTATAGAATCACTACTTGTCTTCACTGAGTTGTATAGCCCTCCCCATGCCCCCCAAACATTACTTCTGCTAATCATAATACCCCTTTTACCCTCTTATCCCTCCCTTCCCACCCATCTTCCCCAGTCCCTTTCCCTTTGGTAACTATTAGTCTGTTGAGTTCTGTGAGTCTGCTGCTGTTTTGTTCCTTTAGTTTTTTTTTTCTTTGTTCTTATACTCCACATATGAGTGAAATCATTTTTTTATATAACCTTTTTTATTTTTTACAATTTATTTTATTTTAGTATCATTAACCTACAATTACATGAACAATATTGTGATGATTAAACTACCCCCTTCATCAGGTCCCCCCACCAACCCTATTACAGTCACTGTCCATCAGTGTAGTGAGATGAGAATCACTACTTGTCTTCTCTGAGCTGTACAGTCCCCCCCGTGCCCCCCCACCCTATGTCTGCCAAACGTAATGCCCCTTTTACCCTCTTATCCCTCCCTTCCCACCCATCTCTCCAGTCCCTTTCCCTTTGGTAACTGTTAGTCCATTCTTGGGTTCTGTGAGTCTGCTGCTGTTTTGTTCCTTCATTTTTTTTTTTTCTTTGTTCTTATACTCCACATATGAGTGAGATCATTTGATACTTGTCTTTTTCAGCCTGGCTTATTTCACTGAGCATAATACCCTCCAGCTCCATCCATGTTGTTGCAAATGGTAGGATTTGTTTTTTTCTTATGGCTGCGTAATATTCCATTGTGTATATGTACCACATCTTCTTAATCCATTCATCTACTGATGGGCACTTAGGTTGCTTCCATTTCTTGGCTATTGTAAATAGTGCTGCAATAAACATAGGGGTGCATCTATCTTTCTCAAACTGGGCTGCTGCATTCTTGGGGTAAATTCCTAGGAGTGGGATTCCTGGGTCATATGGTATTTCTATTTTGAGTTTTTTGAGGAACGTCCATACTGCTTTCCACAATGGTTGAACTAATTTGCATTCCCACCAGCAATGTAGGAGGGTTCCCCTCTCTCCACATCCTCGCCAATATTTGTTGTTGTTTGTGTTTTGGATGTTGGCCATCCTCACTGGTGTGAGGTGATATCTCATTGTGGTTTTAATCTGCATTTCTCTGATGATTAGCGATGTGGAGCATTTTTTCATGTGCCTGTTGGCCATCTGAATTTCTTCTTTAGAGAAGTGTCTATTCATGTCCTCTGCCCATTTCTTAATTGGGTTATTTGCTTTTTGTTTGTTAAGGTGCGTGAGTTCTTTGTATATTTTGGATGTCAACCCCTTATCAGATACATCATTTATGAATATATTTTCCCATATTGTAGGATGTCTTTTTGTTCT
>JAQQAC010008880.1:76503089-76518813 GCA_029783875.1 Phataginus tricuspis | reverse complement strand
TAAGACCTTCTATCGATTGTTTCATTTCTGTTAGCTCACTCCGACTTCATCCCTTGGCTCTTGCATATTTCTCTGCAGGTGCATCAGCATGGTTATGACTTTTATTTTGAATTCTTTTTCAGGAAGATTGGTTATATCTATCTCACCAGGCCCTCTCTCTGGGGTTGTCTGAGTGATTTTTGATGGGACCAGATTCTTCTGCCTTTTCATGGTGATAGAAATGGTGGCAGGTAGGTGGTGCGTGTGTCAGGTGGGTGACCAATGTCCCTTCCTGCTTGCTGGTCGCCTTGCCCTTCTACACTGCCTGTGTGGGTTACCTGCACACAAGGAACAGTCTCTGGGATAATCTCCTGAGCTGCCGTGCGCTGGGCGGCTTTCGGTATACCATAGCGCGGGTGGGGAGTCATACCTTGCCAGGTGTTTTCTCTTGCGAGAACAGCGTCCCTTTATGCCTTCCAGACCTTGCTCTGCCTTCTGCTGCCTGTCCTGTTTACCCAAACACTGGGAGCAGTCTCTGCGATCATTCTCTGAGTTGCCGTGCATGCGACAGCCGCCGGATATCCTGGAGCCCTGTGGGGGCTCGCAGACATGCCTGGTGTGTACTCCTGTGAGAACAGCGCTCCTTCGTGCCTTCTGGACCTTGCTCTGGCTTCCTTTTCCTGTTCCGTTTACTCGCATACCTGGAGCAGTCTCTGGGATAATCCCCTGAGGTGCTGTGGTCTTGGCAGCCCTCAGGATAGCCTACCGCCCTGCAGGGTGGTCGCAGCCATGCCGGGTGTGTTCTCCTGTGAGAACAGCACCCCTTCATGCCTTCCAGACCTTGCTCTGGTTTCCTCTTTGCTTGGGAGCTGCATGCCAGCAGCAGCGTCTGGGTGTGTCCCGGTTAGCTGCGTGCTGGGAGAAGACTCTGTGTGGTTGCTGTGGGCAGGACTGTTCCCCAGCTGCTCCGCAGCTGTCACGGGTCAGGTGGTTTGCTTGCAGCACCGGCTGGGGGGTAGTGAATGGCAGGCTGCTTATCGCCATGAAGTGCTTTGGGGCTGGGTTACTCCCCAGGGGATTAGGGCATCTGAAGTTCCTTAAGATTCCCAGCCTGCTGCACTCAGTGTGCCGCGACAGTTCTGTCCAGCTGATAAGCCCTTGTCCCTTTAAGAGTTAAAAATCACCCACTTATCATTTGTCCTGGGGAGCTGGCTGTGGGGACCCACTCACAGTCTCCGTTTTGAATTTTACTTTTCCATTTCTCTAATATCCAGTTACACCATGCAATGTGTGTCTGTGCTCCCAGTGCAGATTACCAGCCTGGTTATTTAGCAGTCCTGTGCTTCCACTTCCTCCACACTCTGATTCTTTTCCTTGTGCCGGTGAGCTGGGGTTGGGTGAGTGCTCGGATCCTGCCAGGTCATGGCTTTGTATCTTACCCTTTTCGTAACATGCTGAGTTCTCTTAGATGTAGATGTAGCCTGGTTGTTGTACTGTATCTTCTCGTCTCTCTTTTAGGAATAGTTGTATTTGTTGTATTTTCAAAAATATATATGGTTTTGGGAGGAGATTTCCACCGCCCTACTCATGCCATCTTGAGCCCCTCCTGATACCTAGGGTTTTTAATAGACTACTTCCTGAAATATCAGATGAGTGCCAGGACTGCCAAAAAACTTACCCCTCTAATTTTATTATGTGATATTTGTTTAAAAATTTCCTGGTGGTATAAGTTTTTTCTTCACATTTTCTGTTATTAGTTAATTTCTTTTAACAGTAGGAAGCCTGTAAGTCCACAGGTTTTACTTTAAATAGATCTTTGAGAGACTGGGGATTAAGGATGGTGGCGTGAGAGGTGAGACACAGGCTTCCTCCTAAAACCACATATAATACAAATATATAATTAATACTACTAATCCTGAAAGAGCAACAGGAAAGAGGACTGCACCAGACTGCATACACTTGGAGAACAGAGCAGACCTCACAGAATAGGGTAACGTTCCACAGCTGTGGCCCAGCATGACCCAAGCCCTTCCCCCACCCCAGGTCACCTGTAGGAGGAAGAGAAACCAAGCAGGGAGGGAGTGGAGGCCTGGGACTGCTGAATACCTAACTCTGGAGATATGCTCTGGGAGCACAAACCTACATTTCATGGTGCTTGCCTGATACTCTCGTGATTATAGGGTGGAAAGGTAAGACAAGCAGTATTCCTGGAGAGACTGAGATTCCAGCTGCTTTTCGAAAGGAGGGGTCTATATCCAACTGCTCTCGGACAAAAGAAAGGCAGGTAGTCTGAGAGATGTCCTAACAAGGAAGCCCTTAGCAAGAGGGTTGCTAAAGGGGCAAGGATTTCACAGAGCTTACTGCTCAGGAGACAGGACAGGTAGACCAAATTGTCCGGGTGCACTCTGCCAAGCAGGTTGAGAGCTTTGGAATATAGACTCTCATATTAAAGGAGGAAAAAGAAATCTTCCTCCTTAGATGATCTTCAGGCGCTCCAGCTTCCTGGCTGGCTACACAGCTCCAAGGACCCCCTCCGTGATATGCAGCCTACTGCACCTTTCTCACAGCCATCCCCACCTGGCTCACAAACCGGCAAACACTACCCTGGTGTTAGGCAAACCAGAGGGAAGATCTTTCTACAGCAACTACAAACGCAAAGCATAGAGGCTTATACCTGTGTGCTCAGCTCACTGGTTCAGTGCATACAGGCATAGAAACCGGGTAGTAGGAAACAGCTTTTTCCTCCCCCGAGGCACCAATACCACTCCCCTGCGACCCCCAACATTGCTTCAGGGGCTGAGCAGCTCTATAGAGTAGAGCTTCTGAGCACTACAGGGCGCTACATACAAATATGAAACGCCAAAGGAATCTGGTTCAGAGTAAAATTATTAATACCACACCTGAGAAAGATTTAAATGAAATCGACCTCATGACTCTTCCTGCAAGGGAGTTCAAAATAAAAATCATTAACATGCTCATGGAGGTACGGAAAGACATTCAAGAACTCAGGAACGAATTCTGGTAGGAGATCCAATTGTTGAAGAGCACAATAGAGGGTATTAAAAGCATATTGGATATGGTGGAGGAGACGATAAATGAAATAGAAATTAGAGAAGAGGAATAGAAAGAAGCTGAGGCACAGAGAGAAAAAACAATCTCTTAAGGAAAGAATATTGACAGAATTGTGTGACCAGTCCAAACGGAACAATATTCGCATTATAGGGGTGCTAGAAGAAGAAGAGAGAGAAAAAGGGATGGAAAGTGTCTTTGAGGAGGTAATTGCTGAAAAATTCCCCAGTCTTGGGAAGGAGATAGTCTCTCAGGCCATGGAGATGCACAGATTTCCCAACACAAGGGACCCAAGGAAGACAACACCAAGACATATAGTAATTCAAATGGCAAAGATCAAGGATAAGGACAGACTATTAAAAGCAGCCAGACAGAGAAATAAGATCACATACAAAGGAAAGCTTATCTGACCACCATCAGACTTCCTAACAGAAACCTTACAGACCAGAAGGGAGTGGCATGATGTATTTAATGCAGTGAAGCAGAAGGGCCTTGAACCAAGAATACTTTATCCAGCAAGACTATCATTTAAATTTGAAGGAGAGATTAAACAATTCCCAGATAAGCAAAAGCTGAGAGAATTTACCTCCCACAAACCATCTCTACAGTGTATTTTGGAGGGATTACTATAGATGGAAGTGTTCCTAAGGTTTAATAGCCATCACTGGAGGTAATAATCCACAGTAAAGAAAGTAGAATGACTAATTACTAAACAAATGCAAAAATTGAAATAACTATCTCCAAAGTCAATCAAGGGATAGACAAAGAGTACAGAATATGATACCTAATATATAAAGAATGGAGGAGGAAGAAAAAGGAGTAAGAAAAAAAAGCTTTAGATTGTGTCTGTAATAGCATATTAAGTGAGTTAAGTTAGACTCTTAGATAGTAAGGAAGCTAACCGTGATCCTTTGGTAACCACATATCTAAAGCCTGCAATGCCAGTAAGTACATACGTATTGATAATCATCCTAAATGTAAATGGACTGAATGCACCAATAAAAAGACACAGAGTCACTGAATGAATAAAAAAACAAGACCCATCTATATGCTGCCTACAAGAGACTCACTTCAAACTCAAAGACATACACAGACTAAAAGTGAAGGGATGGAAAAAGATAATTCATGCAACTAATAGGGAGAAAAAAGCAGGAGTTGCAGTACTTGTATCAGAAAATAGACTTCAAAACAGAGAAAGTCACAAGAGACAAAGTAGGACATTACATAATAATAAAAGGGTCAATCCAACAAGAAGATATAACCATTATAAATATCTATGCGCCCAACACAGGATCACCTACATATGTGAAACAAATACTAACAGAATTAAAAGGAGAAATAGAATGCAATTCATTCATTCTAGGAGGCTTCAACACTCCTCTCAATCTGAAGGACACATCAACTAGACAGAGTCACTGAACAACACAATAGAACACATGGACCTAGCAGACATCTACAGAACTCTACACCCCAAATTAGCAGAATACACATTCTTCTCAAGTGCACATGGAACATTTTCAAGAATAGATCATATACTGGGCCACAAAAAGAGCCTCAGTACATTCAAAAAGATTGAAATTGTACCAACCAGTTTCTCAGACCACAAAGGTATGAAACTAAAAATAAATTACACAAAGAAAATGAAAAATCCCACAAACACATGGAGGCTTCACAACATGCTCCTAAATAACCAATGGATCAATGACCAAATAAAAACCGAGATCAAGCAATATATGGAGACAAATGACAGGAGTAACACCACAACATCTATGGTACACAGCGAAGGCTGTGTTAAGAGGAAAGTATACTGCAATAGAGGCCTACCTCAGGAAAGAAGAACAATCCCATATGAGAAGTCTAAACTCACAATTAACGAAACTAGAAAAAGAAGAACAAATGAGGCTCATAGTCAGTAGAAGGAGGGACATAATAAAGATTAGAGCAGAAATAAATAAAATAGAGAAGAATAAAACAATAGAAAGGATCAACGAAAGCAAGAGCTGGTTCTTTGAGAACATAAAGAAAATAGATAACCCCCTAGCCAGACTTATCAAGAAAAGAAGAGAGTCTACTCACATAAACCAAATCAGAAATGAGAAATGAAAAAATCACGATTGACACCACTGAAATACAACGAATTATGAGAGAATACTATGAATAATTGTATGCTAACAAACTGGATAACTAGAAGAAATGGACAATTTCTAGAAAAATACACCCTTCCAAGGCTGTCTCAGAAAGAAACAGAAAATCTGAACAGACCAATTAACAGCAACAAAATTCAAATGGTAATCAAAAACCTACCTAAGAACAAAACACCTGGACGAGATGGCTTCACCACTGAATTTTATCAAACATTTAGTGAAGACCTAATATCCATTCTTCTTAAAGTTTTCCAAAGACCAGAAGAGGGAATACTTCCAAACTCATTCTATTTGGCCAGCATCACTCTAATACCAAAACCAGGCAAAGACACCACATAAAAGAAAATTACAGACCAATATCCATGATGAACATAGAAGCAAAAATACTCACCAGAATATTAGCAAACCAATTTCAAAAATACATCAAAAGGATCATCCATCATGATCAAGTAGGATTTATTCCAGGGATGCAAGGATGGTACAACATTCAAAAATCTATCAACACCCTCCACCACAGAAGCACAAAAACCACATCATCATCTCCATAGATGATGAATAAAAACTCAACAAAATGGGTATAGAGGACAAGTGCCTCAACATAATAAAGGCCATATATGACAAACCCTTAGCCAACATTATACTTAACAGTGAGAAGTTGAAAGCTTTTCCTTTAAGATCGGAAACAAGACAAAGATGCCCACTTTCCCCACTTCTATTCAACATAGTACTCGAGGTCCTAGCCACGGCTATCAGAAAACACAAAGAAATAAAAGGCATCCAGATGGGCAAGGAAGAAGTTAAACTGTCCCTGTTTGCAGATGACATGATATTGTACATAAAACACCCTAAAGAATCCACTCCAAAACTACTAGAACTAATATCTGAATTCAGCAAAATTAATATGCAGAAATCTGTTGCTTTCCTATACACTAACAAATAACTAGCAGAGAGAGAATTCAGGAAAACAATTCCATTCACAGTTGAATCAAAAAGAATAAAATACCTAGGAATAAACCTAACCAAGGAAGTGAAAGACCTACAGTCTGAAAACTACAAGACACTCATGAGAGAAATTAAAGAAGATATGAATAATTGGAAACATCCCGTGCTCATGGTAGGAAGAATTAATATTGTCAAAATGGCCATCCTGCCCAAGGCAATCTACAGATTCAATGCAATTCCTATCAAAATACCAACAGCAATCTTCAACGAACTAGAGAAAATCGTTCTAAAATTCATATGGAACCACAAAAGACCGCAAATGGCCAAAGCAATCCTGAGAAGGAAGAATAAAGCTGGGGGGATTATGCTCCCCAACTTCAAGCTCTACTACAAAGCCACAGTATTCAAGACAATTTGGTTCTGGCACAAGGACAGACCCATAGACCAATGGAACAGAGTATAGAGAGCCTTGATATAAACCCAACCATACATGGTCAATTAATATATGATGAAGGAGCTATGAACATACAATGGGGATATGACAGCCTCTTCAAGAGCTGGTGTTGGCAAAACTAGGCAGCTACATGCAAGAGAATGAAACTGGATTATTGTTTAACCCCATACACAAAAGGAAACTTGAAATGGATCAAGGACCTGAATGTAAATCATGAAACCATAAAACTCTTAGAAAACCAAACAGGCAAAAATCTCTTGAATACAAGCATGAACAACTTCTTCCTGAGTGCATCGCCTCGAGCAAGGGAAACAAAAGCAAAAATGAACTCATCGAACTATATCAAACTAAAAAGTTTCTGTATAGTAAAGGACACTATCAATAGAATCAAAAAGCATCCTACAGTATGGGAGAATATATTTGTAAATGACATATCTGGCAAGGGGTTAACATCCAAAATATATAAAGAACTTACACGCCTCAACACCCAAAAAGCAAATAACCTGATTAAAAAATTGGCAGAGGATATGAAGAGACAGTTCTCCATAGAAGAAATTCAGATGGCCAGCAGACACATGAAAAGATGCTCCACATCACTAATTATCAGGGAAGTGCAAATTAAAACCACAATGAAATATCACCTCACACCAGTAAGGATGGCCAGCACCGAAAAGACTAAGAACAACAAATGCTGGCGAGGTTGCAGAGAAAGGGGAACCCTCCTACACCGCTCGTGGGAATGTTAGCTAGTTCAACCATTGTGGAAAGTAATATGGAGATTCCTCAACAAACTGAAAATATCAATACCATTTGACCTGGGAATCCGACTCCTTGGAATTTACCCAAAGATTACAACTTCTCAGATTCAAAAAGACATATGCACCCCTATGTTTATTACAGCATTTTTTACAATATCCAAGATATGGAAGCAAGCTAAGTGTCCATCAGTAGATGAATGGATAAAGAAGTGGTACATATACACAATGGAACACTATTCAGCCATAAGAAAGAAACAAATCCTGTCATTTGCAACAACATGGATGGAGCTGGAGGATATAATGTTCAGTGTAATAAGCCAGGTGGAGTAAAACAAGTGCCAAATGATTTCCCTCATTTGTGAAGTATAAAAACTAAGGAAAACTGAAGGAACAAAATAGCAGACTGAGAGACTCCAAGAAAGAACTAGTAGTTACCAAAGGGGAGGGTTTTGGGAGGGCCGGTGGTGAGGGTGGGAGAAGAGGTTTGAGGGGTATTATATTTAGTACACATGGTGTTGGGGATCACGGGGAAAACAGTGTAGCACAGAGAAGGCAAACAGTGAATCTGTGGCATCTTACTACACTGATGGACAGTGACTGCATTGGGGTATGGGTGGGGACTTGATAATATGGGTAAATGTAGTAACCACATTGTTTTTTCATATGAAACCTTCATAAGAGTGTATATCAATAATACCTTAATAAAAATATAATAAAAATCAATCAATCAATCAATCTGTCTTTGAGAATGTCAAATGGATAAAGTGAGGTGAGAATCTGCTTTGAAGTGATGCCCACACCAGTTACCCAACCTTGGAGAGCAAGGGAGGGTGATCCCATAGGCATGGGTTTTGAGTCCTAGCCTGCGGAGTTTCTAGAGCGTATAAGAAGAAAAGGGAAGATGAATGCTAAATAGTATACTATTTAGCAACCTGAACAGATAAGTAGAGGTTACTAATGAATTTTATCTTCTTATATGGAGGTAGTTGGATGGATTCATGGTGCAAGGCAAGTTAGTCCGGAAAGGATACACATGCTTGGAACAATTGTTTACATATTAAATAAATGAAGTTGTACCCCAACCCCTTCCAATGCATAAAAATCAATTCTTAGTAGATTGGAAATTAAATACAAAAAGAAAACTAGGAAAGCTTTTTAAAATAAGGGCCATACTTTTATTATCACAAGGCAGGGAAGGGTTTCTTAAGACTGAGATCACTAACCATAAAAAATTTGTAAATTTGACATTAAAAATAGAAACTTCTATTTATTAAGATCCCCTTAAGAGGCTGAAAAGACCAAGGCATAGATTAGGGGAAAATATTTGCAGTGCACATCAATTAGTTACCTATTGTTATGTAATAAATTATCCCCCAAATGCAGGTGAAAACTAGGAACATTTATCTTAGAGTTCTGTGGGTCAGGAATCTGAGGGCAGCTCCGCAGGGATCTCTCATGAAGCTGTCCACCAGCCATGCAGTTATTGCAAAAGCCAACTGCAAAGCCAAACTGAGGGAAAATCTACTAATGTGCTGTGGCAGGTCTCAGAAGATCCACTTCTAAATTCACTCACATGGGCCTCTTCACAGGGCCACTTCACAGCATTGCAGCTGGCTTATCCCAGGGTGGAAGATCCGCAAGAGAGTGAGAGAGTCCCAGGATGGAAGCCCCAGTTTTTTTATTTTTTCATTTTTTATTTTGGTATCGTTAATCTACAATTACATGTGCAAGCAACATTATGGTTACAGGACTCCCCATATCATCAAGTCCCCCCCTATATACCCCATTACAGTCACTGTCCATCAGTGTAGTGAGATGCTATAGAATCACTACTTGTCTTCTCTGAGTTGTACAACCCTCCCTGTGCTCCCTCCCACACATAATTTCTGTTAATCGTAATACCCCTTTTTCCCCCTTGTCCCTATCCTCCCCAGTCCCTTTCCCTTTGGTAACTGTTAGTCCATTATTCGGTTCTGTGAGTCTGCTGCTGTTTTGTTCCTTCAGTTTTTTTTTTCTTTCTTCTTATACTCCACAAAAGAGTGAAATCATTTGATACTTGTCTTTTTCCGCTTGACTTATTTCACTGAGCATAATACCCTCTAGCTCCATCCATGTTGTTGCAAATGGTAGGATTTGTTTTCTTCTTATGGCTGAATAATATTCCATCGTGTATATGTACCACATCTTCTTTATCCATTCATCTACTGATGGACACTTAGGTTGCTTCCATTTCTTGGCTATTGTAAATAGTGCTGCAATAAATATAGGGGTGCATATGTCTTTTTCAAACTGGGCTCCTGCAGTCTTAGGGTAAATTCCTAGGAGTGGAATTCCTGAGTCAAATGGTTTTTCTATTTTGAGTTTTTTGAGGAACGTCCATACTGTTTTCCACAATGGTTGAACTAATTTGCATTCCCACCAGCAGTGTAGGAGGGTTCCCCTTTCTCCACATCCTCGCCAGCATTTGTTGTTGTTTGTGTTTTGGATGTTGGCCATCCTCACTGATGTGAGGTTATATCTCATTGTGGTTTTAATATGCATTTCTCTGATGATTAGCAGTGTGGAGCATCTTTTCATGTGCCTTTTGGCCATCTGAATTTCTTCTTTGGAGAAGTGTCTATTCAGATCCTATGCCCATTTTTTAATTGGCTTATTTGCTTTTTGTTTGTTGAGGCACGTGAGTTCTTTATATATTTTGGATGTCAACCCCTTATCGGATATGTCATTTATGAATATATTCTCCATACTGTAGGATGTCTTTTTGTTCTACTGATGGTGGCCTTTGCTGTATGGAAGCTTTTCAACTTGATATAGTCCCACTTGTTCATTTTTGCTTTTGTTTCCCTTGCCCGGGATGATATGTTCATGAAGAAGTTGTTCATGTTTATGTCCAACAGATTTTTGCCTAAGTTTTTTTTCTAAGAGTTTTATGGTTTCATGACTTACAATCAGGTCTTTGATCCATTTTGAGTTTACTTTTGTGTATGGGTTAGACAGTAATCCAGTTTCATTCTCTTACGTGCAGCTGTCCAGTTTTGCCAACACCAGCTGTTGAAGAGGCTGTCATTTCCCCATTGTATATCCATTGCTCCTTTATCGTACATTAATTGACCGTATATGTTTGGGTTAATGTCTGGACTCTCTATTCTGTTCCCCTCGTCTGTGGGTCTGTTCTTGTGCCAATACCAAATTGTCTTGATTACTGTGGCTTTGTAGTAGAGCTTGAAGTCTGGGAGTGTAATTCCCCCTGTTTTATTCTTCCTTCTCAGGATTGCTTTGGGTATTCGGGGTCTTTTGTGAGGTTCCATATAAATTTTAGAATTATTTGTTCCAGTTCATTGAAGAATGCTGTTGGTATTTTGATAGGGATTGCGTTGAATCTGTAGTTTGCTTTAGGTAGTATAGCCATTTTGACAATTTTTATTCTTCCTAGCCAAGAGCAATGGATGAATTTCCATTTGTTAGTGTCCTCTTAATTTCTCTTAGGAGTGTCTTGTAGTTTTCAGGGTATAGGTCTTTCACTTCCTTTGTTAGGTTTATTCCTAGGTATTTTATTCTTTTTGATGCAATTGTGACTGGAATTGTTTTCCTGATTTCTCTGAAAGTCCCAGTCTTTTAATAACTTAATTTGAGAAGTGACATCCCATCACTTCTGCCTTATTCTGTTGTTTAAAAGCAAATCAGTTAGTCCAGTACACACTCAAGGGGAGGAGTTTGTACAGGGGCATGAATACAGAGAATTGAGGATCATTGGGGGTCATTTTAGTGGTTACTACTATGACATACAATGAATGGAGAATTGGTCTGAAAAGTATACATAAAGAACTGTGAATCACTATAACAAATATTGAATGCAAAATAGAAAAAAGGACAAAAACCCTGAACAGGCATTTGATTTAAAAGGTTTAAATGACCAACAAAGATATGAAAAGATTCTTAACTTCTTTAATAATTAGGGAAATAGAAATTAAAACCAGGACTAAGTTGGCAGAAATTAAACATCTGAGAGAATCAAGCTTCATGAGGATATGGAGCAGAGGGAGCTCTTCCACTGTTGGTGGGACTGTAAATTACAGGTACCACTTTGGAAAATAATAGGATGTCCTACAACCAGCAATCACTCCTAGGCAGTTACCCTAGTAGATCAGAGGTTGTCAAACTTGAGCATGCATCAGAATCATATGGAGGGCTTGTTGAAACAGACTGCTGGGCCCCATCCCTAGAGTTTCTAATTAAATAGGAATGGGGTGCAGGCTGATAGTTTGTATTTCTAACATGTTCCCAGGTGCTGCTGGTCCAGGAGTCGTACTTTGTGAACCAATTGTTCTAGAGAAATGTGTGGAATCAAAATCATATGTGTTTAAGAATGTTCATAGCAGCATTATTCATATGCACCCCAGAATACAACAACAAATCAGATGTCCATCAGAAGTGGATTAGATAGATAAATCATGGTATATTATCACTTATAGATGAAAAATTTAATTCAGATAGATAGGAAAAAAACCCACAGACAGCACCTGCATCAGTATATATAAATATCACAAACATAATATTAGTCAAGCATTACAAGTCACAGAAGATAATATGCAATATGATTCTGTTCATAAAAAGTTCTGACAACATGGGATTAACTACACTGTGCAGGAATGCAAATATAGATACTAGAATTATAAGGAAAATCAAGGAGTAATTATCACAAAAGTGAAGCGTGGCAGTGATTACCACTGGGATGGCAGTAAGTGGATGTGACTGAGAAAGGACACATGGGGAGCTGTAAAGATACTGGCAATACTGTTTTCTTAGATCGTGGTTACATAGGGTTTACTTTACCATTGTTCTTTAAATTACAGATTCATTTTGTAAACTCTTCTCTTGCATTTTTATGATAAAAGAAAATTTCTTTTGATTTCCATACTGATTACTAGTTAGATTGAGTATGTTTTCATGTGTTTATTGGCCTTTGGATTCATTACATTATGAACATTATTATTTTCCTTTTTATGTGTTCAAAATATGTTTTTCCAGTCTTTTGTTATAAAGAAGTCTGTTGTTTATATGGTCAGATTCATCCATCTTTTCCTTTATGGTTTTTCTTTTTTGTTTCCTATTTAGAAACCCTTCTGTATCCACAGTTAAAAGAGATATTCTCTTAATTTTGTTTTCAGATAAATTTAAAGTTTTTAACATTTTTGTAGGTATATAAGCAGCCTGGTGTTTATCATATGAAGATATGAGGATATCTTGGGGGATATAATTATCCCAATACCACTTGTGTATGGTCTTTTTGTCTCTGGTTTATGAAGCCACCTCTAATACATGCCAGCTGATCATAGGCCTATTTCTGGGCTATTTCTTGACCTGTTTGTTTGTAATAGCACCAAGGTCCACACCTAACTTTATACTCTATCTTGTTTTTTTGGTACTGCCAGTCTTGTCTCTTTGTTCATTTTGTGCGAACATGCTCACTTACTCTTCCATGTGACTATTAGAATCAGGTTGTGGAGTTCCACAGAAGTCCTACTAGGATTTTGAGACTAATTGCACTAAGTTTATATATTAAAATAGGGACATATATGTTCGTTGGCTGCAAATTGAGTTTTGCAGTTCATGAACATGGTCTTTATCTTCATTTATTTAGCTCTGTTGTTTCCTTAAGTGCTTGTAGTTTTCTACATAATGTTCTCATACTTTGGGGGAATGGGCGGTTAGTTTTATTCCTGAGATTCTTTTGTGCTATTGCGAATGAGATTTTTTTTTTTAAATCTTACTGTTCAGATAATGAGGTACTGTGTTATCTGAATCTGATTTCCACGTCTTGTATATCAAGGTAAGCAAAAGAGACCCTATATTATACTACTCTCTGTGATTTCATGATTGGACATTAACATATTAAAGTTAGAGAAGAACTGTAGTAAAGAAACTTGTGTTTAAATTAGAATTTTTGCTCCCCCTGCCCCTCACACACACACACCAGCCGTTTTTCAGTGGTTTCTAACTGAGAAGTCTGCCCCACTGACCTGCCCCACTGGGAGGTGGCTGGAAATGTTTTCATTGTCACAATGACTGGGGGATGCTATTCGCCAGTTAATGCCCACAGTCCAAGGAATACAATGCACTTGAAGTCCTACACAGCATTGTCCCACCCAAAATACCATTTATGTACCCCTTTGAGGAAACCATACTCTATCAGCTTGTACTCATCCTTTAAAACTCAGTTCTGGTTATCTTTCCAAGAAGCTTTCTCTAACTACTATTCCTCTTATTTTCCCCTTGCCTGCCACCACCCCCACTTTGATCATGCCTACTTGATCTCATAACATTTTATACACATCTCAGTAGTTTGAACTCATCGTGTTGTAGTATAGTTATAATTGTGTACCTCTACTGTGAGCTCAAATCATTGAGGGCAGAGACATTTTATATCCTTAGTAGATGGCATCTAGTAAGTCCTTTTTAAAAATGCATATTACAAGAATACATTAGTGAATGAATTGTACATTTACAATAAATCAGAAGGGTGCTATAACTCTTAAAAAGTTACTGCTTCCTTAGACTGCATGAATAACCTTGTGCAGTTGTGGAAATGATCCAACTGTGCTCTCATCATGCAAAATTATAATTTTTTCCTTTTTGTTAAGGTATGGGTGGCAGATTTTAGAGCACTGTTTTGTCTTGATTTTGACCTCGGCTGCACATTGGAAACACCTGGGAAAATTTTAAGACTAGGGATTCCTGAGTTCTTTTCCCAGGGATTCTGATTTTTTAGGGTGGGGCCTTGGGTATCTGGATTTTTAAAAGCTCCCCAGGTGATTTTTAATCTGCAGTCAAGAATGAAAACTGTTATTTAGTGAGACACTGATAAATAACATTTTTCTCAAAATGTTGCATTTAGTAAACATAAGTGTGAGAAGTTATTAAATCATTGAGGAACAGTGAAAGGTATAGAGATTTTTAGGAAACAAATGAAAACTACATAGAACCTCTGAGTTCTTTTGACAGCAAGGAACATGTCAGTCTTGCTCAGTCCTGTGTCCTCTACTCTCTGCACAAGCCTGAGAACATAGTAGATATTTGGTAAATTATGGCTGGACAAAAGCCTATCTGTTGTTAGGTATTTAAAAAATAGTTGCTTAAGAAGTATAGAGACAGATGGCTCAAGATGGCGGTGTTAGTAGGGCGGCGGAAATCTCCTCCCAAAACTGTATATATTTTTGAAAATACAACAAATACAACTATTCCTAAAAGAGAGACCAAAAGATACAGTACAACAGCTAGGCTGCATCTACATCTACGAGAACTCACCTTCTCACAAAAAGGGTAAGATACAAAGCCGTGACCCGGTGGGACCCAAGCACTCCCGCTACCCCAGCTCACCAGCGGGAGGGAAAGAATCAGTGGGGAGGGAGTGGAAGCACAGGACTGCTAAATAACCATCCCTAGTAATCTGCACTGGGAGCACAGACACACATTGCATGGTAAACTGGATATTAGAGAAATGGAAAGTAAAATCCGAGATGGACACTGGGAGCAGGTCCCAACAGTTGGCTCCCCTGGGAAAAAAGAAAAGCAGGCGCTTTTTAAAAGTCTTAAAGGAACAAGAGCTTAAGAGCTGGACAATATCGTCCTGGCACCTCAGCCCAGCAGGCTGGAAATCTTAAGGAAAGGCAGGTGCCCTAACACCCGGGGATCCCCAAAGCCCCTCACTGAGATAAGCAGCCTGCCACTCATTCCCCTCGGCTGGCGCTGCAAGAAAACTGGCTTACCCACCACAGCTGCGGAGCAGCCAGAGGACATCCCCGCCCACAGCAACCACACAGACTCTTCTCCCAGCGTGTGACTAACCGGGACACAGGCAGAGGCTGCCACTGGTCTGCAGCTGCCTGGCACAGATGGAGGAAGCCGGAGCAAGGTCTGGAAGGTGCGAAGGGGCGCCGTTCTCACAGGAGAATGCACCCTGCATGCCTGCGATCCCCGGCAGTGTCCTAGGCTATCCCGAGGGCCACCCCGCCCACAGCAGCTCAGGGGATTATCCCAGAGACTGCTCCCTGTGTGCAGGTAACCCACATAGGCAGTGGAGAAGGGCAAGGTGACCAGCAAGCAGGAAGGGACGTTGTTCACCCACCTGACACACGCACCACCTGCCTGCGACCACTTCTATCACCATGAAAAGGCAGAAGAATCTGGTCCCATCAAAAATCACTCAGACAACCCCAGAGAGAGGAGGGCCTGGTGAGATAGATATAACCAATCTTCCTGAAAAAGAATTCAAAATAAAAGTCATAACCATGCTGATGCACCTGCAGAGAAATATGCAAGAGCCAAGGGATAAAGTCGGAGTGAGCTAACAGAAATGAAACAATCGATAGAAGGTCTTA
>JAQQAC010008880.1:76402074-76502689 GCA_029783875.1 Phataginus tricuspis | reverse complement strand
TGTGTGACCAATCCAAATGGAACAATATTCGCATTATAGGGGTACCAAAAGAAGAAGAAGAGAGAAAAAGGGATAGAAGGTGTCTTCGACAAAATAACTGCTGAAAACTTCCCCAAGCTGGGGAAGGAAATAGTTTCTCAGACCATGGAAGCCCACAGATCTCCCAACACAAGGGACCCAAGGAGGACAACACTAAGACATATAATAATTAAAATGGCAAAGATCAACAACAAGGACAGAGTTTTAAAGGCAGCCAGGGAGAGAAAAAAAGATCACCTACAAAGGAAAACCCATCACGCTATCATAAGACTTCTCAGCAGAAACCTTACAGGCCAGAAGAGAATGGCATGATATATTAATGCAATGAAACAGAAGGGCCTTGAACCAAGAATACTGTATCCAGCATGATTATCATTTAAATTCATGGGAGGGATTAAACAATTCCCAGACAAGCAAAAGTTGAGAGAATTTGCCTCCCACAAACCACCTCTACAGGGTATTTTAAAGGGACTGCTCTAGGTGGAAGCACTCCTAAGGCTAAATAGATGTCACCAGAGAAAATAAAATCATAGCAAAGTAAGCAGACCATCCAAATACCAATTAAAGACAAACAATAAAATCAACTATCTACAAAAGCACTCAAAGGAAACACAAAAGACTACAGAATAAAACACCTATCATATAAAGAATGGAGGAGGAAGAATAAGAAGGGAGAGAAATAAAGAATCATCAGATGTGTTTATAATAGCTTAACGAGAGAGTTAAGTTAGATTGTTCAATAGTAAAGAAGCTACCCCGGATCCTTTGGTAATCACAAATCCAAAGCCTGCAAAGGCAATAAGTACATATCTATCGATAAACACCCTAAATGTAAATGGACTGAATGCACCAATCAAAAGACACAGAGTAACAGAATGGATAAAAAAGCAAGACCTATCTATATGCTGCTTACAAGAGACTCACCTCAAACCCAAAGATATACACAGACTAAAAGTGAAGGGATGGAAAAAGATATTTCATTCAAACAACAAAGAGAAAAAAGCAGGTGTTGCAGTGCTTGTATCAGACAAAATAGACTTCAAAACTAAGAAAGTAGCAAGAGATAAAGAAGGACATTACATAATGACAAAGGGGTCAGTCCAACAAGAAGATATAACCATTATAAATATATATGCACCCAACACAGGAGTGCCAGCATATGTGAAACAAATACTAACAGAATTGAAGGAGGAAATAGACAGCAATGCATTCATTTTAGGAGACTTCAACACACCACTCACTCCAAAGGACAGATCAACCAGACAGAGAAAAAGTAAAGACACAGAGGCACTGAACAACACACTAGAACAGATGAACCTAACAGACATCTACAGAACTCTACACCCAAAAGCAGCAGGATACACATTCTCAAGTGCACATGGAACATTGTCCAGAATAGAGCACATACTAGGCCACAAAAAGAACCTCAGTAAATTAAAAAGTATTGAAATCCTACCAACCAACTTCTCAGATCACAAAGGTATAAAACTAGAAATAAATTGTACAAAGAAAACAAAAAGGCTCACAAACACATGGAGGCTTAACAACATGCACCTAAATAATCAATGGATCAACGACCAAATAAAAACAGAGATCAAGCAATACATGGAGACAAATGACAACAACAGCATAAAGCCCCAACTTCCGTGGGATGCAGTAAAGGCAGTTCTAAGAGGAAAGTATATTGCAATCCAGGCCTATTTAAAGAAGGAAGAGCAATCCCAAATGAATAATGTAAGTCACAATTACTGAAATTGGAAAAGAGAAACAAATGAGGCCCAAAGTCAGCAGAAGGAGGGACATAATAAAGATCAGAGAAGAAATAAATAAAATTGAGGAGAATAAAACAATAGAAAAAAATCAGTGAAACCAAGAGCTGATTCTTTGAAAAAATAAACAAAATAGATAAATCTCTAACCAGACTTATTAAGAGAAAAAGAGAATCTACACCCATAAACAGAATCAGAAATGAGAAAGGAAAAATAATGACAGACCCACAGAAATACAAAGAGTTATTAGAGAATACTATGAAAATCTATATGCTAACAAACTGGAAAACCTGGAAGAAATGGACAACTTCTTAGAAAATACAACCATCCAAGACTGACCAAGGTGAAACAGAAAATCTAAACAGACCAATTACCAGCAATGAAATTGAATTGGTAATCAAAAAACTACCCAAGAACAAAACCCCCGGGCCAGATGGAGTCACCACTGAATTTTATCAGACATAACAGAGAAGATATAATACCCATTCTCCTTAAAGTTTTCCAAAATATAGAAGAGGAGGGAATACTTCCAAACTCATTCTATGAAGCCAGCATCACTTTAATACCAAAACCAGGCAAAGACCCCAACAAAAAAGAAAGTTACAGACCAATATCCCTGATGAACATAGATGCAAAAATACTCAACAAAATATTACCAAACCAAATTCACAAATACATCAAGAGGATCATACACCATGATCAAGTGGGATTCATGTCAGGGATGCAAGGATGGTACAACATTTGAAAATCCATCAACATCATCCTCCATATCAACAAAAAGAAGGACAAGAACCACATGATCATCTCCATAGATGCTGAAAAAGCATTCGACAAAATTCAACATCCATTCATGATAAAAACTCTCAACAAAATGGGTATAGAAGACAAGTACCTGAACATAATAAAGGCCATATATGACAAACCCACAGCCAACACCATACTTAACAGCAAGAAGCTGAAAGCTTTTCACCTAAGATTGGGAACAAGACAGGGATGCCCACTTTTCCCACTTTTATTCAACATATTACTGCAGGCCTAGCCACAGAAATTAGACAAAACAAAGAAATACAAGGCATCCAGATTGGTAAAGAAGAAGTTGAAGTGTCACTATTTGCAGATGACATAATATTGCACATAAAAAACCCTAAATCATTCGCTCCAAAACTCGTAGAACGAATATCTGAATTTCAGAAAGTTGCAGGATACAAAATTAATACACCGATATCTGTTGCTTTCCTATACAGTAACGATGAACTAACAGAAAATGAAATCAGTAAAATAATTACATTCACAATCGCATCAAAAAGAATAAAATACCTAGGAATAAACCTCACCAAGGAAGTGAAAGACCTATACCCTGAAAACTACAAGACACTCTGAATAGAAATGAAAGAGGACACTAACAAATGGAAACTCATCCCATGCTCATTTGTAGGAAGAATTAATATTGTCAAAATGGCCATCCCGCCTAAAGCAATCTACAGATTCAATGCAATCCTTATCAAAATACCAACAGCATTCTTCAACGAACTGGAACAAATAGTTCTAAAATTCATATGGAACCACAAAGGACCCCGAATAGCCAGAGCAATCCTGAGAAGGAAGAATAAAGCAGGGGGGATCTCGCTTCCCAATTTTAATCTCTACCACAGAGCCACAGTAATCAAGACTATTTGGTACTGGCACAAAAAAAGACCCACAGACCAGTGGTACAGAATAGAGTCCAGATATTAACCCAAACATATATGGTCAATTAATATATGATAAAGGAGCCATGGATATACAATGGGAAAATGACAGCCTCTTCAACAGCTGGTGTTGGAAAAACTGGACAGCTTTTTGCAAGAGAATGAAACTGGATCACTGTCTAACCCCATACACAAAAATAAACTCAAAATGGATCAAAGACCTTAGTGTAAGTCATGATACCATAAAACTCTTAGAAAAAAACATAGGCAAAAATCTGTTGGACATAAACATGAGCAACTTCTTCATGAGCATATCTCCCCGGGCAAGGGAAACAAAAGCAAAAGTGAACAATTGGGACTATATCAAGCTGAAAAGCTTCTGTACAGCAAAAGACACCATCAATAGAACAAAAAGGCATCCTACAGTATGGGAGAATATATTCATAAATAACATATCACATAAAGGGTTGACATCCAAAATATATGAAGAGCTCACACACCTCAACAAACAAAAACAAATAATCCAATTAAAAAATGGGCAGAGGATCTGAACAGACACTTCTCCAAAGAAGAAATTCAGATGGCCAACAGGCATGTGAAAAGATGCTCCACATCGCTAACCATCAGAGAAATGCAAATTAAAACCACAATGAGATATCACCTCACACCAGTTAGGTTGGCTGCCATCCAAAAAACAAACAACAACAAATGTTGACGAGGATGTGGAGAAAGGGGAACCCTCCTACACTGCTGGTGGGAATGTAAATTAGTTCAACCATTGTGGAAAGCAGTATGGAGGTTCCTCTAAAAACTCAAAATAGAAATACCATTTAATTCAGGAATTCCACTCCTAGGAATTTACCCTAAGACTGCAGGAGCCCAGTTTCAAAAAGACATATGCACCCCTATGTTTATCACAGCACTATTTACAAAAACCAAGAAATGGAAGCAACCTAAGTGTCCATCTGTAGATGAATGGATAAAGATCAGGTGGTACATATACACAATGGAATATTATTCAGCCATAAGAAGAAAACAAATCCTGCCATTTGCAACAACATGGGTGGAGCTAGAGGGTATTATGCTCAGTGAAACATGCTAGGGGGAAAAGACAAGTATCAAATGATTTCACTCATCTGTGGAGTATAAGAACAAAGAAAAAAACTGAAGGAACAAAACAGCAGCAGACTCACAGAAACCAAGAATGGACTAACAGTTACCAAAGGAATAGGGTCTGGGGAGGATGGGTGGGAAGGATGGGATAAGGGGGGAAATGGGCATTTTGATTAGTAGATGTAATGTAGGGGTCGGACACAAGGAAAACTGTACAACACAGAGAAGAGAAGTAGTGAGTCTATAGCATCTTACTATGCTGATGGACAGTGACTGTAATGGGGTATGTGGTGGGGACTTGATAATGGGGGAGAATCTAGTAACCATAATGTTACTCCTGTAATTGTAGATTAATAATACCAAAATAAAAAAAGTATAGAGATCATTTATTGATCTGCAAAAATGTTTTACAGAGATAATGTGCCACTTAATTGTACAACTAATCAAAATAATGAATTGAGTGTTTTAGTTCACTTGTTGAATCATGTTTCAGTTTAATAATCATGTACTTTGTGCTGGGCACTGAGGATCTGTTTGATTCTCAGATCAGCTCTGAAGTTAGTATCATTCAAATAATAGTGATATTTCAATCTGGCTCTGTTTTATAGATAAACTAACATTTGGGGGTTAAGTGACTTGCCCAGTGTTATAGCACTAGTAAGTGACAGAGCTGCAATTCTGCTTTGAATTCCTTTTTACTGTTTTCTGCTGTATTGTGTCATAAATCTTCACAAGAGCCCTAAGGGTTAGATGTTTTGATTCCTGTTTTGCAGATGAAGCAGATTTAGAAAAGATAAGCCTCTTGCCTAGGGGCATACTGCTTAGGTGGAAGATCTGTGTGTTGGACGCAGACATTATGACTTCAGAAGCCATGCTCATAGCCGTCATGTTATTGTAACCTTCCCACTTCCTACTGTATAATGTATAGCTGTTTTTGTATGATTGTTAAATACAATTGACAGCTTTTGTCCTCTTTATACTTTTTGGCACCACTTGTTTTCTACTGATGGTTTTCAATCTGAAATATATATCTTGGGCTGTGCTTTTCCTAGAGAATAAAAAGTTTCTTTACCAAGTTCTTTTCTTCTAAGTAGGATTTTAAAATTAGAATTTTGATAAACTCTATTTATATCAGTGTATTGATGTCTCTTTGTTTGCTTTCATTGTTTGATTCTTAGGACTCCAGACTTTAAAAAATTGGTACTCTCATTAAAAGAGTTTGACCTTTTTTACCCACACTGCTTGTTTCATTTAGAAATTATAAATGAAATTGTAAATAATTTTTTTTAAGTGGACAGTTTCTCATCAGATATGATTAGGTCAACGTTTCTCCAGCTGGGCACTGCTGACACTTTGGCCCAGATAGTTCTTAGTTGCGGGAGGCTGCCCTGTACATTGCAGGATATTTAGCAGCAGCTCTGACGTCTACTTACTAGGTGCTAGTGGTAATGTCCCCTCAGTTGTGACAAGAAAGAAAAGGCTCCAGACACTGCCAAATGTTTCCTGGGGGCAGAATTGCATCATTGTTTTAATCTTGTATTGTTGCTGGCAAACTGCTTGTACTAGGAGTCGGCAGTGCCAGTTTTTACCTTTTCTCGTGCAGCAGAAGTATTACCTACAACCACAAGTTTAAGATTTGTTTCTAGGAATTCTTTTTAAACCTCTTGTCTCTTTTTTGTAAGACTTACTTTAGTTAAAACTAGATAATAGAATCCATCATTTACTCTGAATATGTAAGCTGTAGTGTGCCACAGTAAGACAAATGTGCTAGAACTAGAACCCCCTTTACTCTCCCCATCAAGTGCTCTGCAATGTGGAATGCCCAGTCTTCAGCATACCTCTTTCTATGTCTGACATATCTGATATTAATGCTAAGTGAGAGTGCTTCTGTAAATATTAAATACGAAAAATCTGAATTATTCTTAATTTTCTAGATGAGTATGTTACTACTAACTAATGTAGCCTGCCTACATCCCCAATGAATGGTCTCCTGTGTGCCTTTGTAGGTATATGGGGACCTATTTTGTAAACCATGGGTTTGGCCATCTCATTGTAACCTGTTTAATTTGCATCACTGCAGCCATGATACTCAAAAGGAGTTCTCTTAACTGACACATTTAACCAGCTCATCAAGTTAACTGATGTTCCCCATTAAAATAAATTGCTGTCAAGTTAGGTATGGGTCATATTTAAAGGAGGATCTTTGGCCCCTGCATCAAATATTGGAGAATGAATGCTTATTTTACAGTTTTAAGTTAAAATATTTAAGGTTTCACTATTGCTTATGGTTCCCTGAGTTAACTGACTTTCACAGTAAAGCAGCCAACAGACTTTATTACACTGAATAAAGGGGCTTTTGTATACACTTCAGTATTGCAATTGTGATGATTTACTTTGTGGAGTTGAGATTTTAGTTTCCGTCAGCACCCTACTTTTCTGGTTATCTAAACTCATACTTTGACTTATTACACAAAAACTTTTCAAACTTCCTCTTTTTGAATGGCCACTTACTCTCTCAGAACCTTAGCTTCCTTCTTGTTACCTTACAGGGTTGTTGTGAGAGTGTTAAAAATCTGTCAACAGTAGTTCAGACTCATTACTTCTTGCCTATAATTGTAGCATGCTTTTAGTGGGACTCTCTGCCTCTAATGCCTCTCTGGCTTGTTAGTTAACCTAAACATTGTTGCTAAAGTAAATAGTCTAAAATATATGTCTAATCAGATCAGAAGCTATTTACAACAAGAACTGCAATTTTAAAAAATTGCTATATGTGCTGGCTTAGATGTGGTCTCTGCAATTAGGAGATGCCCATTAACCAAATTATGAAAAAAAATACATGTATATTCACACACACAAATTCTGAATTATGATTTTGTGCCCATGGAAAAAATAGGTGTGCGGTGATAGTTTAACATGTATATGGATAGGGAGGAGGGTGCTCAGGAAAAGCCTCAATGAGGAAGTGAGATTTAAGGATCTCTTTTATCTGAAGCTGTGCTAGTTTGGAAAAGTGCTGGGCAAAGAGTTTTCGAGGAGCAAGGAATAAAAACATGTGTAAAAGCTTTGCTGCTGGAAGGCTATTGTGGTTGAGTTTCTGAGAAAGAGATGGAGAGAATAGTGCTTGATGAGGCAAGAGGTAGGCAGCAGTGAAATCATTAAGGATCTTTTACTGTGTGCTAAGAAGTTTAGGTTTTATTCCGAGTCATTGCGGAGCTGGTTAAAGGTTTTAAGCAAAGAGAGTGATGTGATCAGATTTGTGTTTTAGGGATTTCACCTACTGTGGAGAATGGATGAGAGGGGAATGGGAGTAGGGCAGAAGAAGTGAGGAAACCACTTAGGATGCCTTTGTAAGTAGTAGCTCAGGGAGAAAGGATAATAGTTTAGATTAATGACAGTAAACAAGGTAACAAATGAAATGATTATCTCGTAAAACCACTACAATATACGCCTCTGTAAAGTGAGCAGAATAGATTAAGATTTGGAATAAATTTATTCAAGGCCATCTAGTAAATAGTGATGTCAAACATCAAAACCATGAATTTTGACCATTTGGCCCTCTCCTCTAAAATAAAAGTCAAACTCCAGCGCAGATTTCTCAGCCTACCTTTAATTACCTTTTGTCTCATCCTGAACTCTTACTCACCAAGCTGAAGCCAATCCAAACTATGACAATAGCTATCATGAACATACCTTGTACCTTGATGCCACTGATGATTGTTTTCTGTGGCTGGAATACTCTTACCCCAGTGATTTAATAGAACTCTAACTGTGTTTTAGGATCCAGATCAAATATGAGGACTTCTAAATTAGCCTCCAGGCACATGCTGTCCACTTACTTTCTTTTAACCAGAGTAGTTTCTTATAGTATTTTTAGTATAATATGTGTAGACATTGTGGACATATCCATGTGCAAAAATAGAGTTATAGTCACTGTGGAACTTAAAATCTAGAGATAACACAGTCCTTGAACAAAATCTGTGCACACAAATATGTAATTACAAATTTTGGAAAGGTGTATGAAGAAATAATAAGATGCCTGTGAGTTCCTGAGATCCTTAGAGTGTACTTGAGGTCAATTATTTTCATGATAATACTAAGACATTACATGCCTTTTACTCTCATTCTCTCATGAGTATACAGTGATGTGATGTGTGTAACAGATTAAATGCAGAAGATGATACAGGAATCTGGATGTCTTCTGTTAAGGTACATATTAGTTAATATTGTAAAAAATGTGAAAATGCCACTTTCTCTTTTCATTATTTTTTGTTGTTTTGGAAAATGTAGTTACTTTTTCATAAAAAAATAATTATTTGTGTTAATAGATTTGTGTTAGTTTTCAAATGAATTAAATATAAAAATTCTTGGTTGTGATTTTTAATATGGTAAATGTTGATAGCTATAACCTACATGGACAAAAGCTTTGTGGGGTCATCAGTAATTTTTAAGAGTGTAAAGGAACCCAGAGACCAAGAAGTTTGAGTACCTCTGTAATGGGGACCCAACCTAAGGTGGGGGCTTCTGGAGAAGTAAAAGATATTTTATGCTCCCTTTAAACTCTTATGTTTCTCGTAAAAGTAAAGTCTGGTTATCTCCATATCTCCAAAGCCTAGAAATCTTTGCATATAGTGGGGTGTGTTGGTTAAAACAAATTTTATTTTCAAAGTCTATTGCAAATGGTCATTCTTTCTTGAATATATGATTTGTTTGAAGCCTTTATTGAAAATACCATCTTATTTCTAATTACCAAAGGAGATGGATCTGGATTCAAGACCCTCTTGGCGTGAATATGGAGAAGTTACTTAACTGTGCTGAACCTCACCACTCATCTGTAAAATAGAATACATGTTACCTTACTTAATGATGATTGAATGAGCTAATGCATGTAACCTGCTTAGTGACAGGCACAGACGAACAAAAAAAATTTTTATTTTGCATATATAGCACATACATATTGGACTGAGTTTTAATCACTGGGCAGAGAGGTCTGTGGATAAATCCGTATATAATTAATCACCACTGCAGTTTATCAGGAAGGGAAAAAGCCAAAATAATCTATTGTGTGGTTATTTATTTTTAGAAAAAGGAACTGAAATAAAATATGGGATTAGAGTAGTTTAAATAAGTAACTCCATTACATCATAAGGATAGGGTCAAGGATTTTATGTGTCTGGCACCCCAACAGAGCCTCACATTTTCTTAATATCTGAGCAATAGTAAATAGCTAGAGATACTTAAAACATATTTTTAGAAGCCTTGAGAAAATACTTACTATAGATTAAAAGGTCAGGCCCTAAGATATCCTACATGGCTAGTTGGAAAAGTAAATAAGGGCACCATAGAGGAAAAACAGAATGGCCCTGTGGGGATAACATGAGGTGTTATAGGGTATGACTAAAGAGGATCTAGTAAGGTAAGACAATGTAGGGCATCTTGTGTTGGATCCCAAATTTAATATGGTTAAAATCCTAACTATATTAAAGATAGACTCCTTAAGATCACAGTAGAGAGTATTATTCCAAGGGATGACAAGGAAATAGCTAGGAAGATGAAGTGACTACTTTGCTTGGCCTTTCATTGCAAAAACGTATAGGAAAATTATCATTGCTATATTCTCTTTTGAAGCAGATAGTTCAGTTGTGCTTTAAAAAGGAATATTGTGATTTCTTATTTGAAATAAAAATGAAAATTGGTTAAAGAGACATGGAGGTTTGGACTGAGAAGTTGCTTACATTTTAAATAGAGTTGTAGACCTTCTGTTCTTTGTACAATAACTATAAAGCCTTACAGGAACACTATATATAATATCATAGTATTTTTCTTGTTTGAAGATTTTATCAATTTAAGGCTTATTTGATTTTTCATTGGTTATTAATGTTTTATATCCATAGCTCTGATCTTTGAGCTTATAGTCAATTAAATTGAGATATTATTTGTATTAAAAGCAAATGAAAAGCCTGTTGCTTTTACATTTGCTATTTAAGTAGATGCTTCTATCATAAAATCAGTGCCAGTAGCTGGTTGTTCATTGAAAATGGTTAAAGTAGAAAATTTTTAAAGAAAAAGTATATACCACGTTTTAGTTTAAAACGTATAAATGTATTCTCATCTGATTGTATTTTGATATAGGGCCAAGCCTTTTGTTGATTAACAGTGCTCTGAGTGGAGTTCCATGTGGTTTTTCATGCCTCAACCATACTCATAATGCATTATACACAATTTCCTGCTTTCTTTTTACTCTGAATTTACTGGACAGAACATTGGAGATTCTAGGGGAGAGATGATGGTGGCGTGTACTAGGGTGATAGGAGGGGAAGTGATAAGAAGGAATGTGATACATGATGCATTTCAATCATAGAGCCAAGAAAAATTTCTCTTGGACTAATTTCTAGATGTATAACTTACAGGTTAAAATGAAAAAGTAAGTCATGGCTAAGAACCGAATTTATGTTCTAGAAGACCAAGGAAGATCTTTTTTCTTCTCATCCAAGATCCAGTCTTCCTGTGAGTTCCATTTGGCTCTACCTTTGAAATATATCTCGAACCAGACCACTTCTTGCTACTTCCATTGCCACCGCCTTAGTCTTAGTTACGTTACTATCATCTCCCAGTTTTGCAATAACCTTCTAACCATTCTTGCCCCCTTATATTGTCCTCTACAAAGTAGTGACAGTGATCATTTAAAGTGTAATTTATATTACATTATTCCTTTGCTTAGAAAATTACACTTAAAACAAAACCCAAACTTTTTTGTTATGATTGTCAAGGTCTATGTGATCAGGTTACTGCCAGCCTCTGTCACTTCATCTTTTAAACCAGTGATTCTCAAAATGTGGTCCAGAAATAGTTGGAGTTCCCTAAGGCCCTTTCAGAGGATCCACATGGCCAAAACTATTTTTATAATTATACTAAGATGTTATTTACTTTTTTACTCCAGTTCTCAAGAATGTAGAATGGAGTTTACATATGCTACATGATGTGTGTTACTGCTACAATTAATAAAGAAACAGATGCAAGAATCCAGCTATCTTCTATTAAGCTAGCCATTAAAGAGAATTGCAAAAATGTAAAACCATGTTATTCTTTTCACGAAATTTTTTTTTTTGTTTGGACAGTGTACTTTTTTTTTTAGTGTACTTATTTTTTAACTAAAAAATATTCTTTGTTAATACATAATGGATTTATTATTATTAAATTGATATTTTAGCAATTTCTCAATCTTCACAAATATCAATAGATGTAACCCACATAAACAAAAGCTTTTTGAAATCCTTAATAATTTTAAAAGTGTAAAAGGGATCCTGAAGCCAAAAATTTGAGAACTATTGTCTTGTACCATCTGTATTTTCTTACTCAACACCAGCTACGTTGGCTTTCTTGTTCTTTGAATACTCCAAGCATACCTCTAACCTAGGGCTTTTTTAAGTACTTGCTATTTTTTCTCTGCCTGAAGGATATTCCTTCAGACTTCCTCACTTGATTGTCTTATCTGTTCAGATGTCACCACCTCTTTGACAAAACCTTTCTTAACCATGAATGACTCTTTCTAAAAAAGAGCCTCCCCCATTCTCTGTCCCTTACCTTGATTGAATTTTCTTCAGAGTACTTGGAACTTCAGTGCTGTAAATTACATTTGTTTTCCTGTTTATGTGTTCCCATACTGGAATATATACTTGATGAAGGCAGGGACTTCATTCACTGCTACATGCCTAGAGCCTAGAATATTGTTTAGTATATAAGTGATTAATCAGTATTTGAAGATGAAAAATGAAAATATACAGAAATGGAATCCTTAAGTAAAAATGTAGGTGACTTAGAAGATATACTCAGGAAATCTAGCATGAGTTAAAATAATTTCTAGAAGGAAAAAAGCAGAGAAGTAAAAATTAATAGAAGACTGTATCCTTGAGCTGAAGAAAGACTTGAATCTGTATATTGAAAAGCAAAATAACAAGTAAAAGTTTTATTTTCAGGTGAGATTCCTGAATATTAGGGATAAAGTTTTTTGAGGACTATTGTTATAAATAATCCTGGATCTAACTTAAAATAATAAATAAAAACATTTTGAGTATGTTCTGTGTGTTCTAAGGTTTTGACTTATTTTTATTTACTTAATATCCCTCTCCCAACTACTGTATAAGGTAGGTACTTTCATCACCCCCATTTTCTGACTGAGGAAAAAATTAAGAAATTGCCTGAGTATTCACAACTGGTGAGGGGTGAACTAGGATTTAAACCAAAGTGTTATGACCGTAGAACCCTGCTCTTAGACATTAGAAAGCTCTAGTATTTCTCCCAATTTTGGGAATGGAGCAAGACTTAAAAAAATCCAGATAACATAAAAGAAAAGATGGACACACTTGAAAATATAAAAATTTAGAATTTTTGTAAGTAAATCATATATAAGTAAAGGAAAAGGACAAATGTACACTGGAAAAACTGACACATAACAAAGGATTAACAGTTCTAATATATAAAGAACCCTTACATATTGACAAGAAGATGATAATACATTAAAAATGGATAATGGTCTATAAGCATATATATAATTAATAAAAAGAAATGCAGATTAATAATAAATATCTAAGAACATACTCAATCTCATTAGTAGAAAAGGAAGTTGGTATTAACACGATTATTGTTACTATCCATCAGTGGTGGTAGAAGCCAGGGGGATGCTAGTGGTGAACAATGACACTCAGTACTAGCTAGAATACAGAAATGGGGAAATCAGCATCCTAGCAGCACCTGTATTGGCATGATCAGATTGAGGTGCTGATAGGATTGAGAATTTCTTCAGCCTTTTGAGAGAGTATATTAATGTTTACTTAAAAATTTAAAAACAGAGAGAGAGAGTGTGTGTGTGTGCCCATCCTTGATCCAGCAGTTGCCCTTTAGGGATTCTAATCTGTGGAAATAAAAGCCCCAGTAAATGTGTAATTGTGTAACTATTGTGTGTTGTAGCATTGTTGCAGCAAAATGCCAATAACCTGAATGTAAATCTCTATATAGTTGAGTAAACTTTGGTATATTCGTATTACAGGTTAGCCATTTATTAAAAAATACCTTGATCTGGGGAATTTACCACAAAATGACCAGAACAATAATCATTGCCAAGTAATAATATATAGAATATAATCCCATTTTTGTTTTTAAAATGAAAAGAAAAGTCAGAAAAATAAGGAAGAACATGACTCAGAGTCTCACCTTTGATTATTTCAGGGTCATAGGATTGGAGGAAGATGGAAGGGAAAGTACATACTGATTTTTTTTTTCTTTATTTAACTTTGGTGAAACGGTGTGTGTGTGTTTGTGTGTGTGTGAGAAGTCTGGATGAAAGGATGAATTGGTTTGGCATCTGTGTTTTACTTGGAAAAAATAAAATATTTCAAGTATGGAATGTTAGAGAAAGATGGGTGTATCTTTAGAAACTATCAAGATTTCTTCATTTTAGGCCGTGTGTGTGTGTGTGTGTGTGTGTGTGTGAGTGTGAACCATAGTTTGCTGACTTATTTCTCAAATCTGTGTAAGATCATAAAATACTTTTGATGCTTGTGTTGAAAATTTACTTAAATGTTAAAGTAGGATGACATAAATTGAATCTACCAAAAGTAACCACAAAACTTCCTGAAACAATCAGGTTTATGTGATATATTTTACTTTTAGAAAGCTTCTTTATAACCTTACTTAAGTAAATTTTAGTAAACATTTTATCTTTAACCTTATTATTTGATTTTAGCTGTATTATACAAACTTAGATTTTGTTACATAAATTCTTTGCTTTGGCTTTGAAATGAGAAAAAAAATTTATAGAATGGCTGCACTAATCATTATGGCTTTAATTTATATACAACTTTAAAAGTTTGTAACTGGCTTTTTACTGAAAGTTGCCAAAGAAATTTAAATATACAAAAGCATATTCAGTGAAGGGTAACTTCCATCCTGACAGAGCTCTGTCTAGTCTTATTTCTCACATTTAGCCCACTGTCAATAGTTTCTGTGTATCATTTCTGAATTTATGTATACATATGTAAGCCAGATGTTCATGGACTTTAAAATTGATGATTGCAGTAGTTTAAAAGTGTGTGATAGTAGAGTTTAAGTTAATTTGCTCACAGAGCCATCATATTGGTGACATTGTCTTGCCTTCCATTTTATTTCTCTTCCGCTATATTTAGCAGTGAGTTGGGGTTGGGAATAATCAAAGAAGAGCAAGTGAATCTGGTCATGAGCCGTTAGGTTCTTTTGCTCTCAACTTTTTAAATTGTATAAATTTTGATTTTCAATTATGTAAATTGTATTGGCTGTATTCTCTTTTATATTGGAAAAACATAAAGAACATTCAGTTAACGCCCAGAATATTTTTGATCTAGGGAAACGTTTAAATTTAACTTTTATGACTGACTGGATAAGTAGAAAAAGCAAAAATTTTACTTTTCCTTTCAGTATTTTGAATTATTAGGGAAATCGACATGCTGTCTTCTGCAAGCTATTAAGAGAAAGTTATCAGACATTTTTCAGTCTAACATGGCCATGAGTGTTGTGTCACCTCAGTCTGTTGTTTTATCTCTTGTCTCTCTTTTCTGTGTTACTGTATGTATTACGATACAAATATATGCATATAGGTGCTTTTATTAACTTCCTTGGTCAAAAAGAGTGGGGATTTAAGTCTGAGTTTGGGTCTAAAACTACCTAATATATGTGGCAGCTATTTACTAAAGTTACTGGGAACTCTAGCTACTTAGCACTACAGATCTTGGAGGAATTCTGAATATTGTACTTTCAGTTGTCAATTTTTCTACTTCCCTCTGCTCTTTGAAGGAAAGGGATGTAAAACTTTAGGCCCTGGTATTTCTTTGGGCTACACCTTTATACCTTTTAGTTTCTTTACATGCTTATTGTCCTAATTAGGTTTTCCAACTTCTCTTGAGTTGATTTGGCAATTTTGGTTTATATAAATACAACCCAAGTAGTGGTGGTGTAACATCGTGAATGTACTAAATGCCCACCAAATTGTTCGTGAATGTACTAAATGCCCACCAAATCTATTTCAACTAGATTTTCAGTATTACTTGAAAGTTGTAATACTGTTTTCCATATCTTTAAGTTTAACCTTTGTCTGCATTTATTTTACTTTTCTGATTCCTAATGTATTTTCTTTCCTTAGTAGAAATTTTCAGGGGATTAATCAATATTGTTAATTTCCTCAGAGTGTCAATCCTTAGTAACAATGTAATTTGTTGTTTATCCTTTCATTAATTTTTGCTATTAAAATTTATTTTCTTTAGAGTTTTTTGTTGTAATTGTTTTTCTAGCTTGCATCATACAATTCATTTTCAGACCTATTTTTTTCCTATTAAGTATATTTGAAGCTATCAGGTTTTCTCTTAGTTGCTTTGGCCTTTATTCTGTAGATTTTGATATGTTGTGTTTATTATCAGTCATTTCTGAATATTGTACTTCTAGTTGTCAGTTTTTCTTTAATTCAGGAATTATTTGGAAATAGAGTTCTTAAAAAATGTCCTAGTAGCTGGATTCATGGGCTGTGTTTTTTGTTTTTTGTTTTTTTTACTTTTTAGCTGTGATTTTGTTTTTTATAGTTTAGCTATGTTATGTTACAGAAGGTGAGCTATAAATATCTACATTTTGACATTTCTGAGATTTCCTGTTCTAACATATAATCAGTTTTGTAAATACTGATCTTTGGCTTCCCTTCACCCCATTCTGAGATTATTTTAATGGAGACACAATACATACACCATAAAATTTGTGCCTCTAAAGTGTACAGTTCAGTAGATTTTAGTATACTCACAAGGTTGTGAAACTGTGATCACTTTTTTTTATTTTTTATTTTGGTATCATTAATGTACAATCACTTGAACAACATTATGGTTACTAGACCCCCTATTATCAAGTCCCCCCCACATACCCCACTACAGTCACTGTCCATCAGTGGAATAAGATGCTATAGAATCATTACTTGTCTTCTCTATAAATACTGCCTTCCCTGTGCCCCCAACCCCCACCCGGCTGCATTAGGTGCGCTAATCATAATGCCCCTTATTCCCCTTCTCCCTCCCTTCCCACCCATCCTGCCCAGTCCCTTTCCCTTTGGTAACTGTTAGTCCATTCTTGGGTTCTGTGAGTCTGCTGCTGTTTTGTTCCTTCAGTTTTTTTCTTTGTTCTTATACTCCACATATGAGTGAAATCATTTGATACTTGTCTTTTTCCACTTTGCTTATTTCACCGAGCATAACACCCTCTAGCTCCATCCATGTTGTTGCAAATGGTAGGATTTGTTTTCTTCTTATGGCTGAATAATATTCCATTGTTTGTATGTACCACATCTTCTTTCTCCATTCATCTACTGATGGACACTTAGGTTGCTTCCATTTCTTGGCTATTGTAAATAGTGCTGTGATAAACACAGGGGTGCATACGTCTTTTTCAAAATGCGCTGCTGCATTCTTAGGGTAAATTCCTAGGAGTGGGATTCCTGGGTCAAATGGTATTTCTATTTTGAGTTTTTTGAGGAACCTCCATACTGCTTTCCACAATGGTTGAACTAGTTTACATTCCCACCAGCAGTGTAGGAGGGTTCCCCTTTCTCCACATCCTTACCAACATTTGTTGTTGTTTGTCTTTTGGATGTTGGCCATCCTAACTGTGTGAGGTGATATCTCATTGTGGTTTTAATTTGCATTTCTCTGATGGTTAGTGATGTGGAGCATCTTTTCATGTGCCTTGTTGGCCATCTGAATTTCTTCTTTGGAGAAGTGTCTGTTCAGCTCTGCTGACTATTTTTTAATTGGCTTATTTGCTTTTTGTTTGTAGAGGTGCCTGAGCTCTTCATATATTTTGGAGGTCAACCCTTATCGGATATGTTATTTATGAATATATTCTCCTATACTGTAGGATGTCTTTTTGTTCTACTGATGGTGTCCTTTGCTGTACAGAAGCTTTTTAGTTTGATATAGTACCACTTGTTCATTTTTGCTTTTGCTTCCCTTGCCTGGGGAGATATGTTCATGAAGAAGTTGCTCGTGTTTGTGTCCAAGAGATTTTTGCCTATATTTTTTTCTAAGGGTTCTATCATTTCATGACTTACATTCAGGTCTTTGATCTATTTTCAGTTTACTTTTGTGTATGGGGTTAGACAGTTATCCAGTTTTATTCTCTTACATGTAGCTCTCCAGTTTTGCCAACACCAGCTGTTGAAGAGGCTGTCATTTCCCCATTGTATATCCGTGGCTCCTTTATTGTATATTAATTGACCATATATGTTTGGGTTAATATTATGGCTCTCTAGTCTGTTCCACTGACCTACGGGTCTTTTCTTGTGCCAGTACCAAATTGTCTTAATTACTGTGGCTTTGTAGTAGAGCTTGAAGTCAGGGAGCATAATTCCCCCTGCTTTATTCTTCTTTCTCAGGATAGCTTTGGCTATTTGGGGTCTTCTCTCATTCCATATGAATTTTAGAACGATTTGCTCTAGTTCATTGAAGAATGCTGTTGGTATTTGATAGGGATTGCATTGAATCTGTAGATTGCTTTAGGCAGGATAGCCATTTTGACAATATTAATTCTTCCTACCCAAGAGCATGGGATGAATTTCCATTTATTAGTGTCCTCTTTAATTTCTCTTAAGGGTGTCCTGTAGTTTTCAGGGTATATGTCTTTCACTTCCTTGGTTAGGTCTATTCCTAGGTATTTTATTCTTTCTGATGCAATTGTGAATGGAATTGTTTTCCTGATTTCTCTTTCTGCTACTTCACCATTCATGTATAGGAATACAACAGATTTCTGTGTATTAATTTTGTATGGTGCAACTTTGCTGACTTCAGATATTAGATCTAGTAGTTTTGGAGTGGATTCTTTAGGGGTTTTTATGTACAATATCATGTCATCTGCAAATAGGGACAGTTTAACTTCTTCCTTACCCATCTGGATGCCTTTTATTTCTTTGTGTTGTCTGATTGCCGTGGTTAGGACCTCTGAAACTATGTTGAATAAAAGTGGGGAGAGTGGGCATCCTTGTCTTCTTCCTGATCTTAGATGAAAAGCTTTCAGCGTCTCGCTGTTAAGTATAATGTTGGCTGTGGGTTTGTCATATTTGGCCTTTATTATGTTGAGGTACTTGCCCTCTATGCCCAGTTTGTTGAGACTTTTTATCATGAATGGATGTTGAATTTTGTCCAATGCTTTTTCAGCATCTGTGGAGATGATCATGTGGTTTTTGTCCTTCTTTTTGTTGATGTGGTGGATGATGTTGATGGATTTTCGAATGTTGTACCATCCTTGCATCCCTGGGACGAATCCCACTTGAACATGATGGATGATCTTTTTGATGTATTTTTAAATTCAGTTTGCTAATATTTTGTTGAGTATTTTTACATCTATGTTCATGAGGGATATTGGTCTGTAATTTTCTTTTTTTGTGGTGTCTTTGCCTGATTTTGGTATTAGAGTAATGTGGGTCTCGTAGAATGACTTTGGGAGTATTCCTTCTCTTCTACTTTTTGGAAAACTTTAAGGAGGAATAGTATTAGGTCTTCACTAAATGTTTGATAAAATTCAGCAGTGAAACCATCTGGTCCAGCAATTTTGTTCTTAGGTAGTTTTTTGATTACCAATTCATTTTCTTTGCTGGTAATTGGTCTATTCAGATTTTCTGTTTCTTCCTGGGTCAGCCTTGGGAGGTTGTATTTTTCTAGAAAGTTGTCCATTTCTTCTAGGTTATCCAGTTTTTTGTTAGCATATAATTTTTCATAGTATTCTCTAATAATTCTTTTTATTTCTTTGGTGTCCACTGTGATTTTTCCTTTCTCATCTCTGATTCTTTTTATGTGTGTAGACTCTCTTCTTTTCTTCATAAGTCTGGCTAAGCGTTTAACTATTTTGTTTATTTTCTTGAAGAACCAGCTCCTGCATTCATTGATTCTTTCTATTGTTTTATTCGTCTCAATTTTATTTATTCCTGCTTTAATCTTTATTATATCCCTGTTTCTACTGACTTTGGGCCTCATTTGTTCTTCCTTTTCTAGTTTCATTAATTGTGAGTTTAGACTGTTCATTTGGGATTGTTCTTCTTTCCTGAGGTAGGCCTGTATTGCAATATATTTCCCTCTTAGCACAGCTTTTGCTGCATCCCACAGATTTTGTGGTGTTGAATTATTGTTGTCATTTGTCTCCATATATTGCTTGATCTCCGTTTTTATTTGGTTATTTATCCACTGATTAATTAGCATGTTATTAAATCTCCAGTCTAATTTAACTCACTTTGTCTGCTATTACAAACACAACCTAAAGGTTCTTTTTTTTTTTCCTCCTTTTTCTTCCTTCTCCATTCTTTTTATGTTATGAATTATATTCTGTACTCTTTGTCTAGCCTTTGCGTGACATCTGTTTAGCCTTAGGAATACTTCCATGTATAGGAGTCCCTCCAAAATGCACTGTAGAGGTGGTTTGTGGAGGTAAATTCTCTCAGCTTTTGCTTATCTGAAAATTGTTTGATCTCTCCTTCAAATTTAAATGATAACCTTGCTGGGTAGCATATTCTTGGTTCAAGGCCCTTCTGCTTCATCTCATTAAATATATCATGCTACTCCCTTCTGGCCTGTAAGGTTTCTGTTGAGAAGTCTGATGATAATCTGATGAATTTTCCTTTATATGTGATCTTTTTTCTCTCTCTATCTGCTTTTAAAAGATCTTTGCCATTTTAATTATTATATGTCTTGATGTTGTCTTCCTTGGGTCCCGTGTGTTGGGAGATCTGTGCACCTCCATGGCTTGAGAGACTATTTCCTTCCCCAGATTCGGGAAGTTTTCAGCAAAAAGCTCCTCAAAGACACTTTCTCCCCCTTTTTCTCTCTCTTTTCTTTTTCTGACACCCCTATAATGAAAATATTGTTCTGCTTGGATTGGTCACACAGTTCTCTCAATATTCTTTCATTCTTAGAGATTCTTTTTTCTCTCTGTGCCTCAGCTTCTTTGTATTCCTCTTCTCTAATTTCTATTCCATTTACCATTTCTTCTACTACATCTAATCTGCTTTTAAATCCCTCAATTGCATGTTTCATTTCAGATATGGAATTTCTTAATGATTGAATCTCCGACTTAAATTCATTCCTGAGCTCTTGAATATTTTTCTGTACCTCCATTAGTAAGTTTATGATTTTTATTTTGAAGTCTCTTTTAGGAAGATTGGTAAGTTCAGTTTCATTTGGCCCCCTTTCTTGGGTTTGTGAGATTTGGGTCTGAACCATGTTCTTTTGATGTTTCATATTTCTGTGTGGTGCCCACTAGTGTGCAGAAACTCCAGTCTCTGGAGCTTCTCAGCTCATAGAATGAGGTTGGGGGTCGTAGGGAAGCAGAGCTGGTGCCTGGGGGGAGGAAAGATCTGTTTCCTGATTCCCGTCTTGCCTGCCTGTCTCCAGTGTCAGAGCCAGTGGGCTAAGCACACACGTGTAAGCCTAGGTGGTTTGTGTCTCTAGATGTTGTAGGCTGGGCCTCCCTCTGCCTGGCGGGACACCAGCACAGTGACTGCCAGATTGCGAGCAGGTGTCTGCAGGCCAGTAGGAAGGCTTCGCAGGCTGTGTGTCACCGTGGGGTGCCTTGGACCTGAGTAGGCAGCCAGGGGGATGTAGCACCTGAAGCTCCTCAAAGTTCCCAACCAGCTGGGCAGAGTGCAGCCAGACAACCTTGTCCAGCTCTCTCTTCTCTAGTGCAGCAAGCTCCGTGCAAACCCCACCCCTTCAGCAGCCCTCTCGCTGCTAGGAAGCCTCTAAGACCACCCACCCTTCCTCTGGCACAGTGCGACCGGGTTTGGATCCCGTCCTCCACGAACAGTTGAAATGTCAGTCTCCCAGGCCCTCCTCCTCTCCAAGCTCCCCAGGGTCCAGAGCACCACACACAATAGGTTTCTGCTCACAAAACAGATCTCCAGAGGTAGGTGTTCAGCAGTCCCAAGCTTCCACCCCCTCCACAGTCTGTTTCTCTTCCTTCCACCGGTGAGTTGGGGTGGGGGAAGGGTTTGGGTCCCGCCGGATTAAGGCTTTCATACATTACCCTGTTTTGTGAGGTCTGCTCTGTTTGTGAGGTCTGTATGTAGTCTTGTTCAGCCTTCTTTCTTCTTGCTGTTTTAGGGTTAGTTGTATTAACTATATTTTTGTACTGTTTGTGATTTTGGGAGGAGTTCTTCATGTCACCTCTCATGCCACCATCTTGAATCTCCCATGATCACTTTTTAATTCTGGAACTTTTTATTATCCAAAAAGAAACATCATTCCCATTAGCAGTCACTTCCCATTTCCTCTCCTTCCCTACCCACTGGCATCTGCCAGTCATTCTGTGTCCATAGATTTGCCTATACTCTACGTTTCATATAAAAGGAATCATAAAATATGTGGCCTTTAATGTCTGTCTTCATTCACTTAACAGTATTTTCAAGGTTCACCCATGTCATAGCATGTATCAGTTCTTCATTCCTTTTTTGTAAATTGAAGGTGAAATTCACATAAGATAAAATAAGCCATTTTTAATTGAAAATCCAGTGGCATTTAGTACAATCACAGTGTGTACAGCTACTACTTCTGTCTAGTTCAACATTTATTCATCAGTTAAAAATTAAACTCTGTACTCAGTAAGCAGTTTCTCTCCATTTCCTTCCCCCAGCTCCTGGCAACTACCAGTTTGCTTTCTCTTACTATAGGTATGCTGTTTCTGAATACTTCATATAATGAAATCATACAGTATATGACCTTTTGTGTCTGGTGTCTTTCACTTAGCATAATGTTTTCTAGGTTTATCTACTTTGTACATTCCTTTTTATGGGTAATATTCCACATTTTGTTTATCTGTTTTGTTGTAACTGTTTAATATACCACAGTTTATCCATTCATCAACTGATGGACATTTGGGGTTTGCTTGTAACTTTTGGCTACTGTTAACAGTGTTGCTGTGAGTACTGGTGTATAAATATTTGAGACTTGTTTTCATTTATTTGGGGTATATACAAAGGAGTGGAATGGGTATGTCATATGGTTTTTTGTTTTTTTTTTAAGGAACCACCAAACTTTCTGCAGCAGCTACACCATTTTCCATTCCCACAAGTGCGAGGGTTCTAATTTCACCAACACACTTTTATTTCTGATTAAAAATAATAATAGTCATTCTTGGAGATATGAAGTGGTATCTCACTGTAGTTCTGATTTGCATTTCCCTAATGATTTGCAGTACCTTTTTATGTGCTTGTTGGCCTTTTTGTATATCTTTGGAGAAATGTCTATTCAAGTCCTTTCCTCATTTTTTAATTGGGTAGTTTCTGTTTTTAAGTTGTAAGAGTTCTTTCTGTCTTCTGGATATTATACCCTTATCAGATGTATAACTTGGCAAATATTTTATTCCATTCTCTTGATTGCCTTTATTTTCTTGATAATGTCCTTTGCACAAATATTTTAATTTTGATTATATCTAACTTATTTATTTTCTTTTGTTGCTCATGCTTTTGGGGTCATTACTAAGAATCCATTGCTGAATCCAAGGTCATTAAGATTTACTTCCCTGTTTTCTTCTAAGAGTCTTACAGTTTTAGCCTTTATATTCAGGTCATTTATCTATCTAGAGTTAATTTTTGTATATGGTGTGGGGCTCAAAAAGTGAGTTGGAATTTATTCCCTCCTTTTCTATTTTTGTAAGACACTGTGTAGAAATTGTCTTAATTCTTCTTTAAACATTTCATAGATTTTGCCAGTGGAACCATTTGGATTTTGAGGTTTTTTTTACAAAGGTATTTTAAATGCTAGTTCAATTTCCTTGATACTTATAGAAACATTCAGATGATCTTTTCTGTATTATGGGAGGTTTTTTTTTTTTATTTGGTTTTGTTTTTCATTTTTGAGGAATTGATTCACTTTTTCTAAATTTTTATATTTATATACATTGATTATTTTTCATAGTATTCTCTTCCTATTAACCTTTAAATGTCTTTGGGGAACTGCAGTTAATCCTTTCATTACTAAATGTTGGTAATTTGTGTCTTACCCTTTTTTTCAGTCTCAATAGAAATTTATTGATTTTTTTCAAAGAACTAGCTTTGGTTTTGTTAAGAAACATAATTCAACTGAATAAATTATAAAGATTTTATTGGTTTTATTCAATAATTCATGAATCAGACAGCATCCCATCTAGCACATAGAATGAGCTTCGAAGAGCTGTACAAAATGGAAGACTTTTATAGGCAGTAGGAGGTGGGACAAGGAAGTTACTCTAGCAGAGCGCTGATTGTTTCAGGCAAGGTCACCTTTCTTTGGGGCTCTGCTGGGATATGCCAGGCACTACCTCACTAGTGCTGACCAGTAATTACAGATTGACTGATTAAGGTTATATTCCTGGGAGGGGCTGAAACTGCGATTAGGCTAGGTATTAAGTCTTGGTTTGGTTACATGGGCTCAGCACAAGCAACTCCATTTGGGGCCTGTTTTCTCTTTTTTAAGTTACATTAATTTTTTTTTCTGTTTTCTATTTTGTTTTCTGCTCTTCATCATATGACCTACTTTCTTTGGGTTTACTTTCCTTTTTCTCTAGTTTCTTAAGGTGAATTTAAGACCATTTATCTAATATAATACAGTGGTATATATGTAGTGACACTAAGTCCACTTGAGGTACTACTGTAGTTGTATTCTACAAATTCAGTGTGTTGTATTTTCATTTTCATTTCTTCTTTTTATAATTACTGGATTAAATTTGCCAATACAGTGTTAATGATTTTATGCATCAGTGTTTATGGGATGTTGGGTATGGTTTGGGGGCTTCCTCTTTGACCCAAGGGTTATTAAGAGGGGTGTTTAATTTCCAAGTGTTTGGAGATTTTGCTATTATCTTTGTGTTTCTAGTTTAATTATGTATGGTCAGAGAACATAGATTGTATTCTTTTAAACTTGTGAAGATTTGTTTTTTGATGCAGAATATCTATCTTGGTAAATGTACCTTGTGCATTTGAGAATAATGTGTATTCTGCTACTGTTGAGTAGAGTGTTATGTAAATACAGTTAGATCCAGTGGATTGAAGATGTTGTCATTTCTTCTATATTCTTATTAATTCCCTGCCCAATAGTTCTATTACTGAAAGAGGAGTATTGAAGTCATTAAATGTAATTGTGAATTGTCTGGTTTTCCATTCATGTTCTGTGAATTTTTAATTCTTGTTCTTTGAAGCTCTGTTAATAGCTGCATACACATTAGCATAGTTGTATCTTCTTGTTGAATTAACCTTTTTGTCATTGTTAATTTTTCTCCCTACTTTTTTCCTTTTATATCTACTTTGCATGATATCAACATAACCAATACAGCTTCCTTTTGATTTGAGTTTGTATAATACATATTTTCCCATTCTTTATCCTATCTGTGTCATACTTAATATGAGTTACTTGCAGACATAATATAGTTGGATATTTTTTCTCTCTTCAGACAATCTTTGTCTTTTAAGTGTGTCTATAGATTATTTACATTTAATGTAATTAGTGGTATGTTTGAATTTAGTAATTTTTCTCTTTGTTTCCTTTGTTTTTCATTACTGTTTATCCTTTCCTGCCTTCTTTGGGTTACTTGTATATTTTTTAGTATTCCATTTTAAATTTACCTAGTGTGGTAATCATGCCTTTTTATGTAGTTTCTTTTGTTATTGCTCTGGAGATTAGAATATACATTCTAAAGTTTTCACTGTCTACTTAGAAAAAATTCTTTACCCCCTTAAGTGGATTTTGGAATTGTTATCAGTATTATCACTGTGAAGGTCTTTGTACCCCCCCACCATTTTTATTATTATTGTCTTACATATTACATTTCCCTTCATTGAAAGCCCCATTAGCCAATGTTATAAATTTTCCTTTAGATATACTTAAACAATGTAAGCGGAGAGGATATACGTATTATATTTACATAGATATTTACTATTTCTGTTGCTCTTCATTCCTGCTCTTCCAGGTTTCCTTCTGATGTCACTTCTGTGTGAAGAATTTCTTTTAGCAGTTCTGTTAGAGCAGATCTGTTGGCAGCACATTTTCTTAGTTTTCATTTATCTGAAAATATCTTTGTTTTATTTCATTGCTGACATACTTTCACTGGATATAGAATTCTAGGTTAACAGGTTTTTTGTTTGTTTGTTTGTTTTCCTTTCAGCACTTTAAAATGTGCTACTTCCTTCTGGCTTTAATGGCTTCTGATGAGAAATCTGTAGTCATCTGAAATGTTTTTCCCTTATAGTTTATGAGTCATTTTTTCTGCTTTCAAAATAATTTCTTTGTCTTTAGTTTTCAACACTTGATGTGTGTATTTCTATATATTTATCTGTTTGTGGATTCACTGACTTTCTGAATCTGTGATTTTATTTGTTTTGTCAAATTGGGGAGGTAACAACCATTATTTCCTCAATATTTGTTATCATTCACTATCATTTCCTTTTGGAAGTTCAGTGACATAAATGGTATATTTTATCTTACTCTTGTCACATAAACCCCTGATGTTCTGTTTTTTTATTTCCATCCTTTTCTTTCTGCTGTTAAGATTGGATAATTTCCATTGATCCATTTTCATGTTCAGTGACTCCTTTGTTTTCATTCTGCTGTTGAAGCCATCCATTGAGTTTTTAAATTTCTGTTACTATAAAAATTTTCAGTTCTAAAGTTCAGTCTATTAGCTCTTCTGTCTTCTGTTGCTTGGCTGATACTGTCTAGTTTTATTTTGGTTTTAAAAGTATTTTTGATAGCTCGTTGAAGCATTTTTATGTTTTTCTTTGTTTTTTTCTCAGTACTTTTTTTTTTAATTAAGGAATCATTTTACAATCTTATGAACCTTTCACATGAGCAACATTGTGGTTTCAACATTCAACCTTATTATCAAGTCCCCCCACCACCCCATTGCAGTCACTGTCCATCAGCATAGTAAGATGCTATAGAGTCATTATTTGTCTTTTCCATGCTATACTGCCTTTCCCGTGTCCTACCTATATTGTGAGTGCTAATTATAATGCCCCTTGATACCCTTCTCCTTCCCTCCTACCACCCTCTCTAACCCCTTCCCTTTGGTAACTGCTAGTCCCTTCTTGGAGTCTGTGAGTCTGCTACTTTGCTTTGTTGTTACACTCCACAAACGAGTGAGATCAATTGGTACTTGTCTTTCTCTACCTGGCTTATTTCACTGAGCATAATACCCTCTAGCTCCATCCATGTTGTTGCAAATGGTAGGATTTCTTTTCTTTTTATGGCTGAATCATATTGCATTGTGTATATGTACCACATCTTCTTTATCCATTCATCTACTGATGGACACTTAGGTTGCTTCCATTTCTTGGCTATTGTAAATAGTGCTGCAATAAAAATAGGGTGCATATGTCTATTTGAATAAGGGTTCTTGTTTTCTTTGGGTAATGGAATTCCTGGGTCAAATGGTATTTCTATTTTTAGTTTTTTGAGGAACGTCCGTATTGCTTTCCACAACGGTTGAACTAGTTTACATTCCCACCAACAGTGTAGGAGGGTTCCCCTTTCTCTGCATCCTCACCAGCATTTGTTGTTCCTTGTCTTTTAGATGTTGGCCATCCTAACTGGTATCTCATTGTGGTTTTAATTTGCATTTCCCTGATGATTAGTGATGTGGAGCATCTTTTCATGTGCCTTTTGGCCATCTGAATTTCTTCTTTGGGGAGAGTCTGTTCAGGTCTTCTGCCCATTTTTTGATTGGGATATTTGTTTTTTGGGTGTTGAAGCATACAAATTCTTTATATATTTTTTCTGTTAACCCCTTATCAGATGAGTCATTTACAAATATATTCTCCCATACTGTAGAATGCCTTTTTGTTCTGCTGATGGTGTCCTTTGCTCTATGGAAGCTTTTTAGTTTGAAGTAGTCCCTCTTGTTCATTTTTGTTTCCCTTTCCTGAGGAGATGTGTTCAGGAAAAAGTTGCTCATGTTTATATTCAAGAGATTTTTGCCTGTTTTTTCTTCTAAGAGGCTTATGGTTTCATGACTTACATTTAGGTCTTTGATCCATTTCGAGTTTACTTTTGTGTGTGGAGTTAGACAAGAATACAGTCTCATTCTCTTACATGTAGCTGTCCAGTTTTGCCAACACCAGTTGTTGAAGAGACTGTCATTTCCTCATTGTATATTCATGGTTCCTTTATAGTATATTAATTGGCTTTATATGTGTGGGTTTGTATCTGGGCTATCTATTCTGTTCCATTGATCTATGGGTCTGTTCTTGTGCCAGTACCAAATTGTTTTGACTACTGGATCTTTGTAGTAGAGCTTGAAGTCAGGGAGCGTAATCCCCCCAGCTTTCTTCTTCCTTTTCAGGGTTGCTTTGTCTATTCATGATCTTCTGTGGTTACATGTGAATTTTAGAACTATTTGTTCTGTTGAAGCATTTTTATTATAACTTTTAGTTTTTGTCTTTTCCATGTGATTTGGGGGTTTCCTGGTTCTTTGTATGCTGGGTAGTTCTGAATTATTTTCTGGACATTTTGAATGTTATGTTAAGAGAATTTGATTAGGAGATGACAATCATCAGTTCACAATAAGGAATAGAAATGCTTTTTGTGGTTCTCTCTTTCTTTTTAATTTAGCTACTTTCAGGAAAGCAAAAACAGCAGCTTAGTTAGATAGACTAAAGCCTTTTTCTCTGGTTATCTGAGTCAGAAGGAAGATACCATTAGAGACTTGGAAGTAAAAGGAGTTGTCTGTAAGGACTTACGCTAAGATTACCTGAAACTGGGAGCTGTGTATACTCTTCAGGTAGGACCTTTTAGTATTAGTTTAAAAAAATTTGTGAACTTTCAGAAAAGTGTAGTCTCATAAGTAGACTAAAACTGGTAACATTAATGGGAAAGTACAGAATTGGTTTTTTCTTTGAAGTTTTAGCATATAATTTTAAAATGAAGCTTTGAATATTTTGATATCTGTTTCTGTTTTAAGTTTTCTTGAAAGTTAATGTAAAATAGGCAGGTACATCTTCATAGCATAGCTTATAGAAAAAGGGATTGTTATTTGACTATCACAATAGATTCCTTAGATATAAAGAATGTTTAACTTCATTTTCTTGATCAAAGAAAGTCATTAAAAGGTTGCTATAAGCAGAATAAGACTTTCAGTAAATATCAGAATAGTTTTAACCTCTCCATCACTATTATAATTTTGCTTTGTGTCAGGGTTTTAATCCCTCTTAGGGAATTTTTTCAAATGCTCTTCATCTGATATTTTCTCTTACGTTCTCATGACAAGAAAAAACCTTCAATGACCTGTCTTTTCACCTCTCTTCAAGTGTTGCTCATTGTTCTTCCATGCTCAGATGTGGAAATTTACGTACAGTGGTGATTACTCTTCTCTCCTTTTCCCTTCCCCTCTCTCTTCCTCCAGCTCTTCTTTTTTAGTTGAATCTGTTTAAATGCGATCTATTGAATATACCAAGTTTCTGTGAAAATTATTTACGTGTGTTAAAAGTCTTGGCTTCCCTTTTTGTTTGCACTTGATAACTTGATAATGTATACTTGAATTTATAAAGATTATTGCCAACCAGATTTTTAAGTCACTTTTCTTAAATAGCACAGGTTATTTATTTTTGTAATACATTGAATAGAACTAGTTATGTAGCCTTCTGCATAATCAGAGTAGGAAAATTGGATATCTCTAGCATACAGATACTTCTCTGATGTGTTATTTTTCAGTGTTTCTCACTTTGAGTCATCTTTCTGGGCTCTCTAGTTGATCTCAGAATTCATTATAACGTTTTGATTAAATGGGCATGTTTGAAGCCACAGATTTCTTCCTAGTCTTCATACCATTTAGAGGGAACCCGCTCTTCTGTTTTTCTGTCCTGTGGACACAAATTTAGAAGAAACCAAATTCTTCTAAATGTGTCATTTGGTAAAAAACAGTGTTGGGAGAACAGAAAATTAACTCAGTCCACCTTAAGCAAAAAAAGTGAATTTATGGGAGGTATATTAGAGTAACTCACTTGAATGTAGAGCTGCAGGAATTGGTCGTGGCAGGACCTTAGGCTATCAAACACCAGCAATATTCTGTGTTCTACTTTTCTTTGCTTGTTTCTAAAAATTGCTCCCATTTTTCTGTTGGAGATGGGCTTTTCCCCATGGTAGGGATCATGGCTCTAAGCAGCCCAGATTTTATTTACTTCCACTTATGTGACTATAGTCACATATCTAGTCAAGAAAAGTACATTTCAGGAAAATTCCTGGGAAAGAATCTAATTGGTTAGGACTGGAATTATGTGCCCACATGACCCACTTGCCCAGGCTAATGGGATCAAGTAAAGTATGCAATTAGCCTATCTTGTATAACATGTTCTTCCTATGGCCAAGTGACAGTGTCTGTTATCAGAAGTCAGATAAAGAATTGTTATGGGTCACGGAACACCCTAATTTATATTTTTAGTTTCTTCTTTATACATAGCTGTTTTACTTCCTAATTTCTTCCCTCTTCTTTTGTCATTGGAAGAAGAGAAAAAAACACAACAGAAAGAAACAACACCCTTCTGTTTCCTAGCCAAATGTTGAAATTTAAAAACATATCTTGGATTTCTTATTACTGTTATTCATTTCTCTATGAACCAACATAAATAAGTAGTAATATGTATGTTTGATACTTAAGTGTTCAATGTGAACAAAACTCCTTAGGGGAAAAAACCCAGATCCTTATTTGGCTGCATTTTGGGATAGTGTGAGCAATGGAAGAAAGGTGTGTTTTGTCAGAAGGGGCAACATATTCAAAGACCATTAAAATGTGGACTGTGTTTGGTAAATGAAATGTATTTTTAAAAATTTCTTCCATGGTATTCTGTCTAACCTAAGCCAAAGTCTGAGACTGTCTTTCTGTGGTTTTCTTGTATCTAAAGATTTCTTCATAAATTAGCCTTCTATTTGTACTTCTTGCTCATATCCAATTTTCCTACTCTGATCACACATAAAGCTATGTGACTAGTGCTCTTCAATGTGTTATGAACAGAAATGACCTGTGTCACCTTGTGTCCTATGTCTAATTGCCAGTGTCAGACCCTCCAGAGCTTTTCAGCCTTGTGACTGGCATTATTCAAAATGGTGGCTGCTCGTCAACCTTAGTCCCTGATTGACTGCTACCTGAAATAGATACAGTGTGAATGAGAAACAAACCTCTTTTGTTCTGAGCTACAAAGTTTGAGGGGTTCTTTATGGGGTATTCTAGTATACCCTACCCAGGCTACATTACCCTCTAGAAGCTACCCGTTGAGGGTACTTCTGTCATAAGCCTTTAAACATTTAATGATAATGTCATCAGTTAATGATTGTATTTTTAATTATGTCCTAAGCAATCTGCTAAGTGCTTTTTTAAGTATCTCACAAAATTCTTGCAATTCTTCTATGAGGAAAGAACTATGATGAGGTGGGATCTTGCCCTGTGGTCTCTATCTGCTTTCACTTCTTTGTTGATCTTACTAATTTTCATGGTTTAAAATAACATCTGTCATTTTTCACTGAAGTTCATATACTAGTGATGATTGTAAGATACACTTTTGTTTTATGTACCACCAAAAAACAGTCAAAACTATTCCAGTGCTTATTTTCACTTAAAATTTTTATTTCATACCTACTGATATAGCTATTTTAGACTTATTTGCTTCACCAATATCAAATGTTATGCTTGACATCTCTGTTTCTATGCCTTTCTGCATACACAATAACTTTTTTTTCAATGCAGAATCATATTATAATCCTACTGAAGGTATTTTAAAGTGATAGTTAATCTAAACATACATAATACCAACAATGTTCATAACTTAGTTGTCTGGCAACAGTATGAACAGCCTTGATCAAGCTGTACCTGCACAGGCAATGACAGCTACCTCATTCCAACCACCTGGACACCAGTAATTTTAAGATGTCATCAATTATATTCCAAGATGTTAAAATGTGGAAAAAGAATGTACCCTCAGAATGCGTGAAAAACATGTTATTTCTCAACTTCCAAAATTATGCCTCTAGCCCAGACCTCTTATTTACTTGTAGAAGCACATATTTACATTTTAAGTTTCTGCTTGGGTCATTTTGCTAATATCCTGTTGCCCAAAGCAAGTCACTTGGAGATGTCCAGGGTCAGAGTAGAAAGAGCCTACAGAGTTATACAGCAGAAGGCGTGTTTATGGAGAAGTGATTAGTTGTGTTCATCAAGTGCAGTCAGCCTGTCACACCAGTTTTACTCCTACCATAATGCCTTTGCATTTGTTTCCCCTCTGATTTCCCCTTTATATACCTGCATGTGAGCTTGCTCCCTCACTCCCTCAGGTCTCTGTTCATATATCGTCTTATCAGGGAGACCTTCAAGTTTGACTGCTATACAGAATTAATAAGACACCCTTTTCCCTCCTGCTTCCCAGCTCTATTTATCTCTATAACTTTTTATCACCATCTGACATAGGTATTTTCTTTTTTTTAGTGCTTGTCTTCCCTCAGTTAGAATGTATTCTCCATGACATCAAGGACTTTTGTTTAACTGCACTACCTTCATTGACTAGAATCCTGCCACATAGTAGGCACACCTTAAGTAAATGAAGGAATGAATCTACATTAATCCACTTTTATCTAAATTTTAATTGTCTCAAAGTTCTCACCTGCCTTATGTTGTGCAATGTGTAAAGTATCAGCTGCTGTTGGATAGAATACTTGATGATGAATATTTCTTCTACAATAGTCTACGATAGTCTTCCCCTTTATGCACAGGGGATACATTCCAGGAACCTCAGTGGATGCCTAATACTGCAGATTGTACTGAACGTTATATGTATATATACAATGCTTTCTCCTATACATATGTGTCTGTGATAAAGTTTAGGGCAGAGAGATGCTGTGGCAGAAGAGGCAGGACAGACCCAAAACATGAAGATGGAGGACGAGGAGAAGAACCACGGATGTGGGTGGCTCTGGAAGCTGGGAACAGCCCTACACTGACAGCCAACAAGAACACACAGTAAATTAGGCACAGTAAGAGATTAACAACCAATCTAATAATAAAGTAAACCATCAGTAAGTCTCATTTTCTATACTTCTAAGTCCCAGATTTACCAATTTTTCTCCATCATTTACCAGCTGTGTGGCTTTGAGCAAAATACTTAACACCTCTGTGCCACAATGTTCTCATCTATAAAAAGTTGTCAATAATAAAATATCATTCAGATTATGTTACACACACATACACCCATCTGCTTTTGAAATTTTGTATTCTCATTTCACTTAGAATAAAATACAAACAAATGTCAGGAAACTTCATAACCTAACCCCTTACCTAATTTTTCTGACCCCTCTTCTTATCACTTTCCCCTTGCTTACACACTATAACCGTACTTGCTATCTTTAACTCTCTACTTTGAAACATTACTTTTTGTGGAGTATGGATTTTGTTTTTGGACCAGTATTCATGTTCTTGTTTTGTGTTTGTTTTCTTATTTGTAAATATAGTGCCTCTCTTTTTCCTTTCTTTTTCTTTCTTTCTCCCTCCCTCCCTCCCTCCCACCCTACCTCCCTTCTTTCCAACCTGAAGAATCGTTTATCTTCATAGATGCTAGGACCAGAGACCTGTGTTTTTCTAGTTTTGTGGGAGATTGGTAAAATTCGTGTAAATGGAATTGCTAGGTCAGAAGGTAGGAATGTTTTCAGACCTATGACTCCTATTGTGGTACATTTTTGAGACCTCACATGTCCAAAAAGGTTTTCGTTTACTCTCATGCTTCATTGGTAGTTTGACTGTATGTCAAATTTCATGTTCAAAATGATTTTAGTTCAGGACAATAAAAGCATTAATCTATTATCTTTTCAATAGCTTTATTGAGTTATAATTCACATACCAGAGAAAATGCCCATTTAAGGGGGTACACTTCATTAGTCTTTAATATGCTCACAAAGTTGTACTACCGTCACCATAATCTATTTTCATCACCTAAAAAGAACCACCCTGCCTCCCCACCCAAGAGAGCAGTCATTCCCTATTCCCACCAGTCCCCTTCCCCCAGTCTTGGGCAATAAGTGACCTATTTTTTTAATTAAGGTATTATTTATATACACTCTTATGAAGGTTTCACATGAAAAAACAATGTGGTTACTACATTCACCTGTGTTATCGTGTCCCCCCCATATCCCACTGCAGTCACTGCCCATCAGTGTAGTAAGATGCCACAGAATTCACTATTTGCCTTCTCTGTGCTATACTATCTTCCCCCTGATCGCCTCCACACCACGTGTTCCAATCATAATACCCATGAATCCCCGTCTCCCTCCCTCCCCACCCACACTCCTCCACCCCTCCCCTTTGGTAACTGCTAGTCCGTTCTTGGAGTCTGTGAGTCTGTTGCTGTTTTGTTCCTTCAGTTTTGCTTCGTTGTTATGCTCCACAAATGAGGAAAATCATTTGGTACTTGTCTTTCCCCACCTGGCTTATTTCACTGAACATAATATCCTCCAGCTCCATCCATGCTATTGCAATTTGCAAATTTTGTTTCTTTCTTATGGCTGAATAGTATTCCACTGTGTATATGTACCACATCTTCTTTATCCATTCATCTACTGATGGACACTTAGGTTGCTTCCATATCTTAGCTATTGTAAATAGTGCTGTGATAAACATAGGGGTGCATATGTCTTTTTGAATCTGAGAAATTTTATTCTTTGGGTAAATTCCTAGGAGTGAAGTCACCGGATCAATTGGTATTTCTATTTTTAGTTTTTTGAAGAACCTCCATATTGCTTTCCACAATGGTTGAACTAGCTTACATTCCCACGGCAGTGTAGGAGGGTTCCCCTTTTCCACATCCTTGCAAGCATTTGTTGTTCTTAGTCTTTTTGATACTGGCCATCTTAACTGGTGTGAGGTGATATCTCATTGTGGTTTTTATTTGCATTTCCCTGATAATTAGTGATGTGCAGCATCTTTTCATGTGTCTGTTGGCCATCCGAATTTCTTATTTGGAGAAGTATCTATTCATATCCTCTGCCCATTTTTTAATGGATTATTTGCTTTTGGGGTATTGAGGCATGTGAGTTCTTTATATATTGTGAATGTTAAACCCTTGTCCGATACATCATTTACAAATGTATTCTCCCATACTGTAGGATGCCTTTTTGTTCTGTTGATGGTGTTCTTTGCTGTACAGAAGTGATGTAGTCCCATGTGTTCATTTTTGCTTTTGTTTCCCTTGCTTGAGGAGATGCGTTCAGGAAGAAGTTGCTCATGCTTATATTCAGGAGATTTTTGCCTATGTTGTCTTCTAACAGTTTTATGGTTTCATGACTTACATTCAGGTCTTTGATCCATTTTGAGTTTACTTTTGTGTATGGGGATAGACAATAATCTAGTTTCATTGTCTTGCATGTAGCTGTCCAGTTTTGCCAACACCAGTTGTTGAAGAGGCTGTCATTTCCCCACTATATATCGATGGCTCCTTTATCATATATTAATTGGCCATATATATTTCGGTTAATATCTGGACTCTATTCTGTTCCACTGCTCTGTGGGTCTGTTCCTGTGCCAGTACCAAATTGTTTTGATTGCTGTGGCTTTGTAGTAGAGCTTGAAGTCAGGGAGCGTAATACCCCCAGCTTTATTCTTCCTTCTCAGGACTGCTAGGGCTCTTTGGTGTCTTTTATGGTTCTGTAAGAATTTTAGAATTATTTTCTCTAGTTCGTTGATGAATACTATTGGTATTTTGATAGGGATTGCATTGAATCTGGAGATTGCTTTAGGCTGGACGGCCATTTTGACAATATTAATTCTTCCTATCAATGAGCATGGGATGTGTTTCCATTTATTGGTATCTTCTTTAATTTCTCTCATGAGTGTCTTGTAGTTTTCAGAGTATAGGTCTTTCACTTCCTTGGTTAGGTTTATTCCTAGGTATTTTATTCTTTTTGATGCAATTGTGAATGGAATTGTTTTCCTGATTTCTCTTTCTGATAGTTCATCATTAGTGTATAGGAGTGCAACAGATTTCTCTGTATTAATTTTGGATCCTGCAACGTTGCTGAATTCAGATATGAGATCTAGTAGTTTTGGAGTGGATTCTTTCAGTTTTTTAAATGTAGAATATAATTTTATCTGCAAACACTGACAGTTTTACTTTTTCTTTATCAATCTGGATGCTTTTATTTCTTTGTGTTGTCTTATTGCTGTGATGAGTATGACCAGAACTATGTTGAATAAAAGTGGAGTGAGTGGGCATCCTTGTATTTTTCTCGATCTTAAAGGAACGGCTTTCAGTTTCTCGCTGTTAAGTATGATGTTGGCTGTGGGTTTGTCATATATGGCCTTTATTATGTTGGGGTACTTGCCCTCTATATCCATCTGTTGAGACTTTTTATCATGAATGGTTGTTGAATTTTGTCGAATGCTCTCTTGGCATCTACGGAGATGATCTTGTGGTTTTTGTCCTTTTTGTTGATGCGGTAGATGATGATGATGGATTTTCTAATGTTGTACCATCCTTGCATCCCTGGAATAAATCCTACTTGATCAGAATGGATGATGTTTTTGATGTATTCATGAATTTGGTTTGTTAACATTTTGTTGAGTATTTTTGCATCTATGTTCATCAGGGATATTGGTCTTTAATTTTCTTTTTTTGTGGGGCCTTTGCCTCTCTGTGGTATTAGAGTGATGCTGGCCTCATAGAATGAGTTTGGAAGTATTCCCTCCTCTTCTATTTTTTGGAAAACTTAAAGGGGAATGGGTATTATGTCTTCTTTATATGTATGATAAAATTCAGTGATGAATCCATTTGGCCCGGGGGTTTTGTTCTTGAGTAGTTTTTTGATTACCGATACAATTTCTTTGCTGGTAATTGGTCCATTTAGATTTTCTGTTTCTTCCTTGGTCAGTCTTGGAGTGTTGTATTTTTCTAGGAAGTTGTCCATTTCTTCTAGGTTTTCTAGCTTATTAGTATATAGATTTTCATAGTACTCTCTAATAATTCTTTGTATTTCTGTGGTGTCCGTCATGATTTTTCCTTTCTCATTTCTGATTCTGTTTATGTGTGTAAACTCTCTTTTTCTCTTGATAAGTCTGGCTTGGGGTTTATCTATTTTCTTTATTTTCTCAAAGAACCAGCTCCTGCTCTAACTGAGTCTTTCTATTGTTTTATTGTTCTCGATTTTATTTATTTCTGCTCTAGTCTTTATTATGTCCCTCCCTCTACTGACTTTGGGCCTTATTTGTTCTTCTTTTTCTAGTTTCATTAATTGTGCATTTAGACTGTTCATCTGGGATTGTTCTTCTTTCCTAAGGTAGGCCAGTATTGCAGTATACTTCCCTCTTAGCACGGACTTTGCTGCATCCCACAGATTTTGTGTTGTTGAATTATTGTTGTCATTTCTCTCCATATATTGCTTGATGTCTGTTTTTATTTGATCATTGATCCACTGATTATATAGGACCATGTTATTAAGCCTCCATGTGTTTGTGGGCTTTTTCATTTTCTTTGCATAATTTATTTCTAGTTTCATACCCTTGTGGTCTGAGAGGCTGGTTGGTACAATTTCAATCTTTTTGAAACTACTGAGGCTCTTTTTGTGGCCTAGTATATGATCTATTCTTGAAAATGTTCCATGTGCACTTGAGAAAAATGTATATTCTGCTGCTTTTGGGTGTAGAGTTCTGTAGATGTCTGTTAGGTCCATCTATTCTAGTGTGTTATTCAGTGCCTCTCTCTCCTTAGTTATTTTCTGTCTGGTTGATCGGCCCTTCAGAGTGAGTGGAGTGTTGAAGTCTCCTACAATGAATGCATTGCATTCTATTTTTCCTTTTATATTCTGTTAGTATTTGTTTCACATATGTAGGTGCTACTGTGTTGGTTGCATAGATATTCATAATGGTTATATCCTCTTGTTTGATTGACCCCTTTATCATTATGTAATGTCTATCTTTGTCTCTTGTGACTTTCTTTGTTATGAAGTCTATTTTGACTGATACAAATACTACATCTGCTTTTTTCTTTTTTTTAATTTATTATTTACTTTGGTATCATTAATCTACAATTACATGTGCAATATTATGGTGATTAAACTACCCCCTTCGTCAGGTCTCCCCTACCAACTCCATTACAGTCACTGTCCATCAGCGTAGTGAGATGCTATAGACTCACTACTTGTCTTCTTTGAGTTGTATAGTCCTCCCTATGCCCCCCAACATTACTTCTGCTAAACGTAATGCCCGTTTTACCCTATTATCCCTCCATTCCCACCCATGTTCCCCAGTCTCTTTCCCTTTGGTAACTATTAGTCCATTCTTGGGTTCTGGGTGTCTGCTGCTGTTTTGTTCCTTCACTTTTTTTTTCTTTCTTTGTTCTTATACTCCACATATGAGTGAAATCATTTGATACTTGTCTTTTTTGGCTTCGCTTATTTCACTGAGCATAATACTCTCTAGCTCCATCGATGTTGTTGCAAGTGGTAGGATTTGTTTTCTTCTTATGACTGAATAATATTCCATTGTGTATATGTACCACATCTTCTTTTTCCATTCATCTACTGACGGACACTTAGGTTACTTCCATTTCTTAGCTATTGTAAATAGTGCTGCGGTAAACATAGAGGTGCGTATCTCTTTCAAACTGGGCTGCTGCAGTCTTAGGGTAAATTCCTAGGAGTTGGATTCCTGGGTGAAATGGTATTTCTATTTTGAGTTTTTTGACGAACCTCCATACTGCTTTCCACAATGGTTGAACTAATTTGCATTCCCACCAGTAGTGTAGAAGGGTTCCCTTTTCTCCACATCCTCGCCAACATTTGTTGTTGTTTGTGTGTTGGATGTTGGCCATCCTCACTGGTGTGAGGTGATATCTCATTGTGGTTTTAATCTGCATTTCTCTGATGACCAGCGATGTGGAGCATCTTTTCATGTGCCTGTTGGCCATCTGAATTTCTTCTTTAGAGAAGTGTCTATTCATGTCCTCTGCCCATTTCTTAATAGGATTATTTGCTTTTGTTTGTTAAGGTGCGTGAGTTCTTTATATATTTTGGATGTCAACCCCTTATCAGATACGTCATTTATGAATATATTCTCCCATACTGTGGGATGTCTTTTTGTTCTACTGATGGTGTCCTTTGATTCCTCCTTCTCAGGATTGCTTTGGCTATTCGGGGTGTGTTCTGGTTCCATATGAATTTTAGAATTATTTGTTCCAGTTCATTGAAGAAAGCTGTTGGTAGTTTGATAGGGGTTGCCTTGAATCTGTAGATTGCTTTAGGTAGTATAGCCATTTTGACAATATTTATTCTTCCTAGCCAAGAGCATGGGATGCATTTCCATTTGTTAGTGTCCTCTTTAATTCCTCTTAAGAGTGTCTTGTAGTTTTCAGAGTATAGGTCTTTCACTTCCTTCGTTAGGTTTATTCCTATGTATTTTATTCTTTTTGCTGCAATTGTGAATGAAATTGTTTTTCTGATTTCTCTTTCTGTTAGTTCATCGTTAGTGTATAGGAAAGCAACAGATTTCTGTGTGTTAATTTTGTATCCTGCAACTTTGCTGAATTCAGATATTAGTTCTAGTAGTTTTGGAGTGGAGTCTTTAGTGTTTTTTATGTACAGTATCATGTCATCTGCAAATTGTGACAATTTGACTTCTTCTTTACCAATCTGGATGCCTTGTATTTATTTGTTTTGTCTGATTGCCATGGCTAGGACCTCCAGTACTTTATTGAATAGCAGTGGAGAGAATGGGCATCCCTGTCTTGTTCCCGATTGAAAAGCTTTCAGCTTCTCACTGTTAAGTATGATGTTAGCTGTGGGTTTGTCATATATAGCCTTTATGATGTTGAGGTACTTGTCGTCTATACCCATTTTGTTGAGAGTTTTAATCATGAATGGATGCTGAATTTTGTCAAATGCTTTTTCAGCATCTATGGAGATGATCATGTGGTTTTTGTTCTTCTTTTAGTTGATGTGGTGGATGATGTTGACGGATTTTCGAATGTTGTACCATCCTTGCATCCCTGGAATGAATCCCACTTGATCATGGTGTATGATCCTCTTGATGTATTTTTGAATTCGGTTTGCTAATATTTTGTTGAGTATTTTGGCATCTGTGGGGGTTTTCTAGCCTCTCCCCCACCGTTCCTGCTCACGGTCCGGACTACAGCCCTTTGTGTTACAAGCTCTTTCTGTTGCAAGCTCTTTCCGTAACCCTCTGAGCCAATGGAGGGAAAAGAAGGGAGAGAGAGGCACGCCCCAACAGGCGGAGCAAGGGAGGTAAGAGCCGACTGTCCGCCCGTTCCCGCAGCCTCTGGCACTCGCCACCACTCGCTGCCGCCGTGCTGCTCGCTCGCTGCGCCACGCCGCTTGCTCGCCGCTGCCGCCACCGGAGACAGTCAGACGCGACAGGGAGTTCAGTCGAAGCAGAAAACTCGTTTATTGGGGCTCAGGGAACGGAATATATAGGGTGAAGTCTCTCCTGATTGGTTACACCTATGTTAATAAGGCGACTTTCAATTTTCTAATCACGCACAGATTTGTGCGCATGCGCAGTTGTCTCTGACGTAAGAGCGGACCGGAGTGGGCGCAGCTGAACCCCAGGGGGCTTTCAACGGCCACCCTTGTGGCTCAGCTGAATTCTCAGTGGCCATCTTTGTGGCATGGCTGAGATTCAAAGGCAGTTCCCCACATTTCCCCCTTTTTGTTTTTGTATGAGCATGAGAGATGCCATCCTGTACTTGAGGATGTGCCTGTCTTAGGTTGTCCCCATGTTTCAGGAGATCTTACCCGTCATTGACTACCATCCTAGCACTTCCAGTAATGACATTCTCAAGAGGTCGCTTGCACCTCTCTGCAGGGCTATAAATGCCCATGAATGCTCTGGGGTATGGGGAACTCCTTCTTCAATAATATCTGTTGCTGTTGATATGATCTTCTCCACCGCACGAGCATGAAAATAACTGATGACATTATAATTATTATACCTCCTAATAACAGCTTGGGTAGACTAAACAAACTAAATAATTTCTTCCCATACTCTGGTAAAAAAAGGTAGCAGAGGTTAAGAAAATATAGAACTGCAAAGATGTCCTTATTGAAGGCTTAACAGTGTCACTTCTTCAGCAGTCTGGACTATGGCAGGAGTAATAGTCCTTCATGACTCTTTTCTTCTTCCTTAAAGGGTCAGTCCTCAAAGAGAGAAGAAAGACAAGACCTCAAGAGGTCACCCTCTTGGGGAGAATCTATATAATGGCTTTCTTCCATTTGCTGAGTGGTCTGAGGGCAGAATTTCAAGTTCCTAGCAGGAACCCAAATTGGATTCGGTCCGTCTACAGGAAATACACATCCGAATCCTCTGCCCATACTTGTCAGTGGATCTGGTCCTCGCCATTGCCCAGTCAGCTGGTCTTTCCAGCGCACTTCTATTTTGGCATATGGCGTTTGATTTGTCCAGTGCCTTTGAAAGGCCGTTAGAGGTTGATCTTTTGAAAAATTTAAAATATTTAATGTAAGTAGGGCCATCCGTAATTGGTCATGGGGGCTTATTCCCCCTTTTTGTTTTTGTAATAGGTCTTTTAATGTCTTATTGTGACGCTCTACTATGGCCGGGCCCTGTGGGTTGTATGGGATTCCTGTGGAGTGGCTGATATGCCATGTATTAAAAAAGTCTTGTAATGCCCTGCTAGTAAAACAGGGGCCATTATCTGTTTTTATTTGATGTGGTATGCCTAATATAGCAAAACATTGTAAAAAATGGCTTTGTGCATGTTTAGCTTTCTCTTCAGCATGGGCACTAGCCCAGCAGGCGTGGGCTCACAATCAGTGGGGTTGAGGGGAATGGAGAAAAAACAATCCTTAATATCAATCACAATGAGGGACAAATCTTTTGGAATGGATGGAATCCAGGGCAACCCCCTCAGGGGCATGCCCACAGGAACCATCCGCTCGTTGATCTTTCTTAAATCCTGTAACATCCTCCATTTGCCAGAGGCCTTCTGAATAACAAAAACAGGACTATTCCATGGGCTTAGGGAAGGTCTAATATGTCCCAGTTTTAATTGTTCTTGGGTAATTTCTTTAAGTCTTTGAAGCTTAGCTTGTGGTAATGGCCACTGCTCCACCCAGACTGGAGGTCCTGGGAGCCATGTAATAGCAGGTGTTATCAGGGCAGTGGCCTTTAGGATTTGGGGTGCAGCTTCACTTGTGAGAGGGGCATATTAGGTCTTGAAGCCTCAAAGGAAAGGCCTCCCCTATAATCACTGAGGTTCTTAGTACAACCAAATTGTCGTTGGTATTCTTCTCTCCCCGATATGTTTTCATAAAGATTTTTAGGATTACTGGTAATGTAGACATCGGCCGCTCCTAGAATGTCTTGGCCCAGCAGGTTAGCTGTCAGGCCAGAGGCAACGAGGGGTCTGACTTCCCCATGGTTGCTATCTACGTCTTCCCATTTAAGCCAGTCCTTAGTCTCCTCAGAGGTCGCATTGCCCCCATCCCCTAATAAAGGGGGCCTGGAGCTAGCCTCCAGTGGAGGGGAACTTCCTCCTTTCTAAGCACAGTTCGGTCTGCCCCAGTGTCAATTAGGCAGCGGAACCTTTTCCCTGATATGAATATGTCCATCTTTGGTCTTTCCCCCGATATTATGGGCACTGTCCAATGGGCCCTGGGGGAATCAGAAGAACTCCTCCCTCCTTGGGCTACCCGGGCTGGAGGTTGCCCCTCCCCTAGTTTAAAGGGTTGCCTTGGATGTCAAACTTAGACCTGCAGTCTTTCTGCCAATGGAATCCCTTCCTGCACCTAGGACAGGGCGTCCTAGGTGGGTGCCGTCCCTTCCCGCTCATCAGGGGAGCTCCTTGATTGCCACTGTTATTTTTTGAAGCATGGTCATTAGGGCACTCCCTCTTGAAGTGTCCCATCTGACCGCATCCAAAACAAATTTGATTTCTCCCCCTTTTGTCTGGGGCTCTCCTCCCTGGGGACTGTAAAGTGAGGGCTGCAGTCAAGGCCTCTGTTAAGGAGGCTGTTTGTGCCTACAAGGCGGCAACCAAGGTCTGGGACTGGTGGGCTTGAGTGCCCACATCCTTGGAGGTGACTATCCACCTTTCCATGGACCTATCTTTCAGCCCTGCACAGGCCAACTTGTTGTCAGTAGTCATCCCCTCCCAAATCAACATTTTAACAAATTGATCCCGCAATGGCCCTCGGGGAAATTTACGTTGCAAGCTCTTTTCCACCCTATCTATAAAGGACGGGGAGGTCCTCAGTGGGCTTTTGGGTGATTCCGGAAACCGGCGGTTCCAAGGGGCCTTCCTCCAGTTTTTTCCAGGCGGCCAGCCCAAGGGCTCTTACTTGCTCCTGATAAGGGGCGGGAATGGCGGCCTGCTGGAGACCTGTAGCAAACTGGTCAGTGGTCCCCGAGAGCACCCCAAAGGTAACAGGAATTGGAGGGCTTGCAGATTGGTTTCTCTCTGTCTGTACGTGGCATTCCTCCCTAAAGAAGGCACACCACTTAAGGAACAGGGGACCAGGAAGGACTGCCTTTGTCAAGCTCTTCCAATCCTGAGTAGTACAATGCTGATGAGCTAACCCTTGGAGGATGGTCTCGGCCCACGGGGAATTAGGCCCATCCTCCGAGACTGCCTGCTTTAGTTCTTTGAGCTCTTGGGTCTCCCAGGGCTACCACGTAGCTGGCCTGTTCCTGCCAGGGTTAACATTTACTGAAATGCCTGATAAGAGGGCGGCACGGCCCGTTCCTGTCAGAGTTAAACGCCGGATAAGACCGGGGGAGGGCGGTGTCAGAGGGCCTCTCAGCAATATACGCTGATGGGTCGGGGCCGGCCCAGGGAGGTGGCCAGAGATATTCCTCATCAAAACATTCCCATTCCCTTTCCCCAGGGGCGCAGACGCCTCCCTAGGAGTTAGTCTATCTGGTCCTTTTGGGTATTGCCTATTAACTCCCTGTTTGCTGGGACTCTTTGCGGAACCTGCTGAGCAGGGCGATAAAGATCAAGTGTTCCCGAAACATGCCTTAAGGTCTGACAGTGTAGGGTACACTCCCAGAGGGGGATCTTCACCCTGGTCTATCTCTCCCTTTCTGATCAGCCGTTCAACATGGTCCCAGGTGGAATGATCAAAAGGGTTACTGGCAGGGAGCCAGGGGGCCACCCTCACAAAGGTCTCCCAAACTCTTTCTGCCTGGGAATCTAAGAGTTCCAACCCTTGGCTTTTAAGCATATATCTCAGCGCTTTAAGCGCAGGTTCATCCTTAGAGGTTGCTTATCCCATTCTCCTGGGAATGCGCTTACCATGTAATCCGACTGCTTACTCCGCCAAACTTTAGGTTCGTCAACTGAGGGATCGTTGATCCGTCTGCGTTGCCTCTTGGGCATTCCTCACACACCTCTTCGGACGTGCCCTACGTTGGGCGCCAGCTGTTGGGGTTTTCTAGCCTCTCTCCCACCAGTCCTATTCACGGTCAGGACTACAGCCCTTTGTGTTACAAGCTCTTTCTGTAACCCTCTGAGCCAATGGAGGGAAAGGAAGGGAGAGAGAGGCACGCCCCAACAGGCAGAGCAAGGGAGGTAAGAGCCGACTGTCCGCCCGTTCCCGCAGCCTCCGGCGCTCGCCTCCGCTCGCTGCCGCCGCGCCGCTCGCTCGCTCGCCACCGCCGCCACCGGAGACAATCAGACGTGACAGGGAGTTCAGTCGAAGCAGAAAACTTGTTTATTGGGGATCAGGGCACGGAATATATATAGGGTGAAGTCTCTCCTGATTGGGTACACCTATGTTAATAAGACGACTTTCAATTTTCTAATCACGCACAGATTTGTGCGCGTGCGCAGTTGTCTCTGACGTGGGAGTGTACCGGAGTGGGCGCAGCCGAACCCCAGGGGGCTTTCAGCGGCCACCCTTGTGGCTCGTCTGTGTTCTCAGCAGCCATCTTTGTGGCATGGCTGAGATTCAAAGGCAGTTCCCCACATGCATCTATGTTCATCAGGGATATTGGTCTGTAATTTTCTTTTTTGGTGAGGTCTTTGCCTGGTTTTGGTATTAGAGTGATGCTGCCTTCATAGAAAGAGTTTGGAAGTTTTCCCTCCTCTTCTATTTTTTGGAAAGCTTTAAGGAGAATGGGTGTTATTTCTTCTCTATATGTCTGATAGAATTCAGAGGTGAATCCATCAGGTCCGGGGGTTTTGTTCTTGGGCAGTTTTTTGATTACCACTTCAATTTCATTGCTGGTGATTGGTCTGTTTAGTTTTTCTGTTTCTTGCTTGGTCAGTCTTGGAAGGTTGTAATTTTCTAAGAAGTTGTCCATTTCTTAAAGGTTTTCCAGCTTGTTAGCATATAGATGCCCATAATATTCTCTTATACTTCTTTGTATTTCTGTGGGGTCCGTCGTTATATTTCCTTTCTCATTTCTGATTCTGTTTATGTGTGTAGATTCTCTTTTTCTACGTCTGGCTAGGGGTTTATCTATTTTGTTTATTTTTTCAAAGAAACAGCTCTTGGTTTCATTGATTTTTTCTATTGTTTTATTCTTCTCAATTTTATTTATTTCTTCTCTGATCTTTATTATGTCTCTCCTTCTGGTTACTTTGGGCCTCATTTCTTCTTCTTTTTCCAAGTTCAGTAATTGTGTCTTTAGACTCTCCATTTGGGAATGTTCTTCCTTCTTTAAATACGCCTCGATTGCAATATACTTTCCTCTTAGAACTGCCTTTGCTGCGTCCCACAGAAGTTGTGGCTTTGTGTTGTTGTTGTCATTAGTCTCCATATATTCTTTGATTTCTGTTTTGATTTGGTCGTTAACCCATTGATTGATTAGGAGAATGTTGTTAAGTCTCCATGTATTTGTGAGCCTTTTTTATTTCTTTCTAAAATTTATTTCTAGTTTTATACCTTTGTGATCTGAGTAGTTGGTTGGTAGGATTTCAATATTTTTGAATTTACTGAGGTTCTTTTTGTGGCCTAGTATGTGGTCTATTCTGGAAAATGTTCCATGTGCACTTGAGAGGACTGTGTATCCTGCTGCTTTTGGGTGCAGAGTTCTGTAGATGTCTGTTAGGTCCATCTGTTCTAGTGTGTTGTTCAGTGCCTCTGTGTCTTTACTTATTCTCTGTCTGGTTGATCTGTCCTTTGGAGTGAGTGGTGTGTTGAAGTCTCCTAAAATGAATGCATTGCTTTCTATTTCCTCCTTTAATTCTGTTAGTATTTGTTTCACATATGCTGTCGCTGCTATGTTGGGTACATATATATTTATAATGGTTATATCCTCTTGTTGGACTGACCCCTTTATCATTATGTAATGTCCTTCTTTATCTCTTGCTACTTTCTTCATTTTGGAGTCTATTTTGTCTCATACAAGTACTGCAACACCTGCTTTTTTCTCTTTGTTGTTTGCATGAAATATCTTTTTCCATCCCTTCACTTTTAGTCTGTGTATATCTTTGGGTTTGAGGTGAGTCTCTTGTAAGCAGCATATAGATGGGTCTTGCTTTTTTATACACTCTGCTATTCTGTGTCCTTTGATTGGTGCATTCAGTCCATTTACATTTAGGGTGGTTATTGATAGATATGTACTTATTGCCATTGCTGGCTTTAGATTCGTGGTTATCAAAGGTTCATGGGTTGCTTCTTTACTATATAAGGATCTAACTTAACTTTCTTGTTATTTTTAACCCCGTCTGATGTTTCTTTATCTCTCCCTTCCTATTCTTCCTCCTCCATTCTTTATATATTAGGTGTTTTATTCTTTGCCTTTAGTTAGTATTTGGATGGTCTGCTCTCTTTGCTATGCTTTTATTTTCTCTGGTGACATCTTTTTAGCCTTAGGGGTGCTTCCCTCTAGAGCAGTCCGTTTAAGATATCCTGTAGTGGTGGTTTATGAGAGGCAAACTCTCTCAACTTTCGTTTGTCTTAAAATTGTTTAATCCCTCCATCATATTTAAATGATAATCGTGCTGGATACAATATTCTTGATTCGAGGCCCTTCTGTTTCATTACGTTAAATATATCATGCCATTCTCTTCTGGCATGTAAGGTTTCTGTTGAGAAGTCTGATGATAGTCTGATGTGTTTTCCTTTGTAGGTGATCTTTTTTTCTCTTTCTAGCTGCCTTCAATACTGTGTCTTTATCTTTGATCTTTGCCATCTTGATTATTATGTGTTTTGGTGTTGTTTTCCTTGGGTCCCTTGTGTTAGGAGGTCTGTGGGCTTCCGTGGACTATTTCCTTCCTCAGTGTGGGAAAATTTTCAGCAATTACTTCCTCAAAAACACTTTCTATCCCTTTTTCTCTCTCTATTCTTCTTCTGGTACCCCTATGATATGAATATTGTTCCATTTGGATTGGTCACACAGTTCTCTCAGTATTCTTTCATTCCTAGAGATCCTTTTTTCTCTCTGCCTTAGTTTCTTTGTATTCCTTTTACCTAGTTTCTATTTCATTTATAGTCTCCTCCTCTGCATCTAATCTGCTTTTAATACTCTCCATTGTGCTCTTCAACGATTGGATCTCCATCCTAAATTCATTCCTGAGTTCTTGAATATTTATCTGTACCTCCAGGAGCATGTTTATGGTTTTTATTTTGACATCTTTCAGGGAGATTTATTAATTCAGTGTCACTCGGTCCTTCTCTGTTGTTGAGATTTTGCTTTGAACCAGTTCCTTTAACGTTTCATATTTGTATATGGCACCCTCTGATGCCCAGAAGCTCTACTTTCTGGAGCTGCTCAGCCCCTGGAGAGATGTTGGGCATTGCAGGGGAGTGGTCCTGGGCCTGGGGGCAAGAAAGAGCTGTTTCCTCCTTCTCGTCTGCTATGCCTGTCTCCTCTGCCAGAACAAGTGGGTCAAGTATACCAGTGTAAGCCTCTATGCTTTGTGTTTGTAGCTGCCACAGGTGGGGCTTCCCTCTGGCTGGCCTGACTCCAGCGCTGGGGCTGCCAGATTGCGAGCCAGGTGCAGGCTATTCCAGAGGAAGACACAGCAGGCTGCGTATCATGGTGGGGGGCTTTGGAGCTGTGTAGCCAGCCAGAGGGATGGAGTGCCTGAAGATTGTTTAAGTTCCCAACGTGCTAGGCAGAGTGCACCCGGAAAATTTTATCTACCTTTCCTTTCTCTGGAGCAGTAAGCTCTGTGCAGTCCTTGCCCCTTTAGCAGCCCTTTCTCTGTTAGGAAGTCTCTCAAACTATTGCCCATATCAGCCAGATATGAATCCCTGTTTTCCACAAGCAGCTGGAATCTCCATCTCTCCAGGTATTCTGCTTGTCTTATCTTTCCAATGCCACTACTCACCATAGCACCATGCAATGTAGGTTCATACTCTAGGGTTAGGTGTACAGCAGTCCCAGGCTTCCACTCCCTCCCCCCTCTGTTTCTCTTCCTCCCACCAGTGAGCTGGGGTGGGCGAAGGGTTTGGGTCTCGCCGGGTCACAGCTTTGGTGCGTTACCCTGTTCCATGAGGTCTGTTGTTTTCTCCAGGTATATGCAGTCTGGTTCAGCCTTCTTTCCTGTTGCTCTTTCAGGATTGGTTGTATTTATTATATTTTCGTATTATATGTGGTTTTAGAAGGAGGTCTCTGTCTCTCCTCTCACACTGCCATCTTTAATCCAATCCGAAGTGACCTACTTTCTGTCTGCGTTCTCTTTTAATGTTGCTGATTAGAAGTCTGATGTCAAGTTAATTCTAATTATAGGAAACTTTTAGGGTTTAGTTTTTAGTTTTGAATTTCTGAAATTTGGAAATGAGGACTTTACTCACTTATGAGTCTTTTTTACACATACATCTTAGCTCTCATTGAGCTAAATAGTGTAAAAGTTTGCCTATTTTTCTTTTGGATTGACTTTTTTCCAATAGTTACCACAGACTTATTTATTATAGAGTCCATCCTTCCCCACACTAAATTATAATGCCAACACAAACCATATGCTGTGTATATAAAAACCTGTGCCTCCATTTCTGAGTCCTCTATTCAGTTCCTACGCTTTGTTTATCTATCCCTGTACTGGACTATTTATTTTATATACCTTGCTGTCCAATAACACCAGTCTTACTCTTATTATTCAAAATAGTTAAAAGGCTATCATTTTACAGTTCCTCCATAGAATTTTAGATTCAGTTTGTCAAATACTATAGAAAAAATCCCTTTGTATTTTTTTTTATTGGACTGCACTGAATTATTTTGGGGGAAATTGAGGTCATTGTGATACTGAATCTTCATATAAAAAAGCATTTATGTAAGTCTTTGTCAAGTGAAGAAGAGCACATGCCACACACTACATGGTGTAAGTGTGAAATAAGATTTAGTGGAGGAAAATACACACACAATCTTCTGAGGTCAGTTATCTACAAATAAATGTGTTCTTAGAGTAGAAATAACTAGAATTAACATACTATCGAAAGGGCTGCTATCTAATATTTGTAGCTTTGAGGTTGTTGAAGTGGCCTTATTAGAAAGGGGAGGATCCTAAACTCTGATTGTCATCTGCCTTTTCTTGGTTTGAATAAACTCAGGCCTGCTGAGTCAGCTTTTTGATAAGGTACTTTAAAAAACGGAGAAAATTAACCTCCAGATTCATCTGAGTTTGTCGCTTCTCACTCTTTTTTTATGAACTTGCATATTAATTTTATTTCCTCCACAAAAGTCTTGCAAATCTTTCGTTAGATTTTTTTTTGCCTTGGTTGAATAGGCTTGATCATCATATTGCTCAGTTCATGCCATATTATTATTTTTGGTTTGTATGGTACCATACCCTCTTTTATACCTATTCCCTACTCTAATTCCCCTCTTCCTGCAGGTCATTATTTTACTATGCTAATGGCCATCTTTATTTAAATGTTTTCCTTCAAAATAGGCATTGTTGATTTATGTGCATATATTTTAAAGGATTATGTAAAAGGTGTTATGCAATATATCTTGTTTCCTTCCCTGTTTTATTTATTTATGTATCTATTTATTTATTTCTATTAAGGTGTCTTTGATAGACAATCTTAACAATGGTTTCAAAAACACAACACAGTGGTTCAACATTCCCCCATATTATCAATTTCTCACTCCCTCCAGTATGGTCACTGTCCATTAATGTAGTAAGATGTTATAGAGTCATTAACTGTATTCTCCATGCTGTACTACTGTCCCTGTGACCAACCTATATTAAGATTGCAAATTATTGTGCCCCTTAATCACATTCTCCCCCCACTCTCCCCAGCCCCTCCCCATTGGTAACCAGTAGTCCTTTCTCAGTGTATATGAGTATACTGCTATTTTATTCCTTCTGTTTTGTTTGTTTTTGTACTCCACAAATAAGTGGAGTCATTTTGTATTTGTCTTTCTCCACTTGTCTTCTTTCACAGAGCAAAATACTGTCTAGACCCATCCATGTTTGTTGAAAAGATTTCTTTTCTTTTTTATGACTGAATAGTATTCCATTGTATATATGTACCATGTCTTATTTATCCATTCATCTGTTGATGGACATTTAAGTTGCCCCCATATCTTGGCTATTGCAAATAGTGCGATGATAAACATAGTGGTGCATTTATCTTTTTGAATCAGGGATTTTGTTTTCTTCGGGTAAATTCCTAGGAATGGTCTTACTGGGTCAAATTGTATTTCTGTATTTTTAGTTTTTTGAAGAACTTCCATACTGCTTTCCACAGTGGTTACACCAGTTTGCAGTTCCACCAACAGTATAGGCGGGTTCCTATTTTTCCACACCCTTGCCAGGATTTGTTTTTCCTTGTCTTTTGGATAGTGGTCATTCTAACTGGTATGAGGTGATAACTCATTGTGGTTTTAGTTTGTATTTCCCTGATGAATAGTGATATGGAGCATCTTTTCATGTCCCTATTGGCCATGTAAATTTCTTCTTTGGAGAAGTGTCTGTTCAGGTCCTCTGCCCATTTTTTGATTGGGATATTTATTTTTAGGGTGTTGAAGTGTATGAGTTCTTTATATATTTTGGCTGTTAATCCCTTATCAGATGAGTCATTTACGAATATATTCTCCCATACTGTAGAATGCCTTTTTGTTCTGCTGATGGTGTCCTTTGCTCTATGGAAGCTTTTTAGTTTGAGGTAGTCCCTCTTGTTCATTTTTATTTTGTTTCCCTTTCCCGAGGAGATGTGTTCAGGAAAATATTCCTCATGTTTATATTCAAGAGATTTTTGCCTTTGTTTTCTTCTGAGAGTTTTATGGTTTCATGACTTACACTTAGGTCTTTGATTCACTTCGAGTTTGCTTTTGTGTGTGGAGTTAGACAAGAATCCAGTTTCATTCTCTTACATGTAGCTGTCCTGTTTTGCCAACACCAGTTGTTGAAGAGACTGTCGTTTCCTCATTGTATATTTATGGCTGCTTTATAGTATATTTATTGGCTATATGTGTGGGCTTGTATCTGGGCCTTCTATTCTGTTCCATTGATCTATGGGTCTGTTCTTGTGCCAGTACCAAATTGTTTTGACTACTGTACCTTTGTAGTAGAGCTTGAAGTCAGGGAGCATAATCCCCCCAGCTTTGTTCTTCTTTCTCAAGATTGCTTTGGCTATTTGGAGTCTTCTGTGGGCCATTTGAATTTTAGAACTATTTGTGCTAGTTCATTTAAGAATGCTGTTGATATTTTGATAGGGATTGCATTGAATCTGTAAATTACTTTGGGCAGGATGGCCATTTTGACAATATTAATTCTTCCTTTCTATGAGCACAGGATAGATTTCCATTTATTGGTGTCTTGTTTAATTTCTCTCACTTGTCTCATAGTTTTCAGAGTAAAGGTCTTTCACCTCTTTGGTTAGGTTTATCCTAGGTGTTTTATTCATTTTGATGCAATTGTAAGTGGAGTTGTTTTGCTGTTTTCTCTTTCTGCTAACTCATTGTTAGTATATAGGAATGCAACAGGTTTCTGTATATAAATTTTGTATCCTACAAGTTTTGCTGAATCCAGTTATTCTACTGGTTTTTTTGTGGAGTCTTTAAGGTCTGTGTATTGTATCATGTTGTGTGCAAATAGTAAGAGTTTAACTTTTATCTTTGTGTTGTCGGATTGCCGTGGCTAGGACCTCCAATACTATGTTGAATAAAAGTGGTTATAGTGGGCATCCTTGGCTTGTTCCCGATCTTAGAGGAAAAACTTTCAGCTTTTCACTATTAAGTATGATGTTGGTTATGGGTTTGTCATATATGGCCTTTATTATGTTAAGGTACGTATGCTCTGTAGCCATTTTGTTGGAGAGTTTTTATCATGAATTGATGTTGAGTTTTATCAAATGCTTTTTCAGCATCTATGGAAATGATTATGTGGTTTTTATGCTTCTTTTTGTTGATGTGATGTATGATATTGATGGATTTATAAATATTGTACCATCCTTGCATACCTGGAGTAAATCCTAGTTGGTCATGATGGGTGACCTTTTTGATATATTTTTGGATTTGGTTTGCTAATATTTTGTTTAGGATTTTTGCATCTATGTTCATCAGGGATATTGGTATGTAATTTTCTTTTTTTGTGGTGTCTTTGTCTGGTTTTGGTATTAGAGTGATGCTGGCCTTATAGAATGAGTTTGGAAGTATTCCTGCCTCTTATACTTTTTGGCATACTTTAACAAGTATGGTTATTAGCTGCTCTTTAAATGTTTGTTAAAATTCAGCTGTGAAGCTATCTGGACCTTGTGGTTTGTGTTTAGGTAGGTTTTTTTTTTCTTACCAATTTGATTTCACTGCTGGTAATTTGTCTTTTTAGATTTTCTGTTTCATCTTGAGTCAGTCTTGGAAGTTGTATCTTTCTAGAAAGTTCTCCAACTCTTCTAGGTTGTCCAATTTATTTGCATATACTTTTTCATAGTATTCTCTAAAAATTATTTTGTATTTCTGTGGTGTCCATTGTGATTAGTCCTTTTTGATTTTATGTGTGTGCACTTTTCTTTTTTCTTGATAAGTCTGTTTGTCTTTCTGTCTTTTTGTCTTTCTCTCCATCTTTCTTTCTTTATGTATCTCTTGTCGGCTTTAGATTTGTGGTTACCAAAGTTTCATGAGTAGCTTCCTTACTATCTAGCAGTCTCTCTTAAATTGCTGATTACTATTTCAAACACAATCCAGAGGAACTTTTTTCCGTCTTCTATATTAATTGTCATATTCTGCACTTTTTGTGTATCCCTGACTGATTTTTGAGTAGTTGATTTACTTTCATCCTTGTTTGAGAATTAATTTGCCTACTACCTTTCCTATGCGTTTATTTTCACTGGTTACAGCTATTTAGTCTTAGGGACATTTCTGTCTACATGAGTCACTTTAATGTAAATTCTGCCATGGTGGTGAATTTCTTCCAACTTTTGTTTATCTGAAAATTGTTTAATTCCTGCTTCAAATTTAAATGATAATCTTTCCAGGTAGAGTGTCCTTGTTTGGAGGGCCTTCTGTTTCATTACATTTAATATAACATGCATTCCCTTCTGGTCTGTAAATTTTCTGCTGAGAGGTCTGCTGATAGCCTGATTTGGTTTTCTTTATAAGTAATCTTTTTTCTGTCTCTGCTTTCAATACTCTCTCCTTGTCCTTGATCTTTGCCATTTTAATTATTATATGTATTAGTGTTTTCTTCCCAGGCAACCTTTTGTTAGGGGCTCTCTGTGCTTCCATGACTTGAGTGTCTATTTCCTTCCCCAGATCAGGAAATTTTCAACAATTATTTCCTCAAAGAGATTTTCTATCCCTTTGTCTCCCTCTTTTCCTTCTGGTACCCCTGTTATGCAAATATTGTTCCATTTGGACTGGTCACACAGCTCTCTTATTATTATTTCATTCTTAGAGATCCTTTTTTATCTGTGTTTTTTGGCTTCATTGTTTTCTTGCTCCCTAATTTCCAAGTTATTTACAACTTCAACCTGTGAAAGTCTGCTATTACATCCCTCCATTGTATGTTTCATTTCAGATACTGTATTTTTCAACTGTGAGTGACTCTTCTGCAAGTCGTCTATCTTTTTGTTGAGGTCCTCCCTGAGATTGTGAATATTTTTCTGTGAGAATGTTTATGACTTTTCCTTTGAAGTCTTTATCAAGTATCAAGAAGATTGGTGATTTCAGTTTCACTCAGCCCTCTTTCTGGTGTTTTGTCTTGTAGTTTTGTTTGGAACAAATCCCTCTGCCTCTTCATTTTTTTCATTGTTTCCTATGGAGTAATAGTTTTATGGAGGAGGTGCCCTGTAATGCTCAGAAGCTCAGACACTTCACTTTCCAGTGCAGGAGCTGCAGCTGTTGGCTTCAGTGGGTGGGGTGCCTTTCTGTCTGGCGTGTAGTGATCTGATTTCAGGTGGGCTGTGTGGGCCATCAGCTGGTTGCATGTGCAGGGACAAAACTCACGGCTGTGCAGCTGGAGTTGCTGTGGATGAGGGCCACATGTGAGCGGGACTGGCACCTTCCAGGAGGAAGGAGCTCCCCTGGCTGGCTTCTGCAGACAGTTTCCTTACTGGCCAGAAACAGGGCTGGGAAAGCTGGGAGTTTCTTCCTCTGCCTACCAGCCACCGAGTCTGAGTCCACTGCCAGGCCAAGTGGACTGTCTGCAGGCTGTGGGCTGCAGGCTGCAGGTAGAAGCCTTTAGGCTGCGGTGCCAGTGAGGGGCACAGATCATCTGGTGCTCCCAAGAGTTAACCTGTTGGGCTGGGGAGGTATTGTCCACCTTTCTTTTTGTCTTAGCAAAGAGCTCTGTGAAAGCCTTGCCTCTCTGGCACCCCTTCCACTGCTGGAAAGTCTTTGAAACTGCCCAGTTTTCTTTTGTCTTGGGGGGCTAGTAGAGTGTGCCTGGTCTCCACAAGTGTGTGGAATCTCAGCCTCCTGATGTGTTCCGCCTGTCTTTTTTATCCAGTCCCACTAATCACCAGAGCACCATGTAATGCGGCCTCGTGTTCCTGGAGCAGATCTCCACGGCCAGGTGTTCAGTCGTCCTGGGCTCCTACTCCCTTCCTACTTCATTCCTCTTCCTCCTGCCTGTGGACTGGGGTGGGAGGAGGGCTTGTGTCCTGCCAGATCTGGGCTTTGCCACTTTACCCTTTTCTGTGAGGTCTTCTCTTCTTCCCCAGATGTAGATAGTCAGTTCTGTAGTCTTCAGGTCATTTTCAGGTTTATTGTCTTTGCTGTATTTTCGTGTTCTGTATGACTTTGGGAGGAGATTTCTGCCTTGCCTTTTTACTCCGCCATCTTTTTCCCAGAATCCTCCCTTTCATTAGATTTATTCCTAAATTCTGTCTAGTTTTTGTTGCTATTATGAAGGTCATCCTTTTTTAATTGGTTCTGGCTGATGCTTTGGAACTCTAATTTATCCTTGATCTAATAGTCATCAATCTTCCTAAATTCTTACATTAGTCTTTATAGTTAATAGTTTAGCACTAATGGTTTATAGATTCTCTTGTGTCTTTATAGATTCTCCTGTGTCTTTATAGATAGCATGTTTCTTTCAAATAATTTTTATCTGTACCATTCCAATTCTTATGTCTCTTTTTTTATTTTATCTCCATGCCATAAACTATAACCTCCTGCATATCACAGCAGTGATAACAGGCACCCTTGTTTTATTCCTGACCTTCTGGTGTGATATTTTGCTGCATGTTTCTTGTAAATATATTTTATTAAGTTAAAAGATCCCTATTTATAACATTCTCAGATTTTCAAAACAAATGAATGTTGAATTTTTCAAAAACATATTCAAATTTAGTTACTGATTCTAAGTTAATTAAATCATGGTAAAGAAATATGGTCTGATAACAATTTTTTCTGTTTATGAAATTTGCTTTGTGGCCTAGAACATGGCTGCTACTTAGGGGTAAAAGGAAGAATAACAACATTCAGTCATTTCCATAGACATCAGAAAAGCATTAAAAAGCAGTGTTAAGTAGATAAGACATAATAAGATGATAGAAGCAATTCATCTACAAAAATGTAAATGAACTGAATTATCTGGTTAAAACACTGCCATGTATGTGTAAAAACAAGCTAACAGAAGAGTCATTTATAGGAGACACACAGTGGTTGAAAGGAAAAGGATGAGAAGGGGGATACCAGGCAAATAGTGGTAAAATGCTGGTAGGATATATTAATAGATAAGTTAGACTTTAAGAGAAAATGCACTACTGGGGAGAAAGAGGGCCACTGCTTCACAAAAAAGGAAAAAAGTTTGGAGAAAAACCGAAACCTACAGAAATGTTCAAATACTAGTTACAATGAACACTTATAAATACTACATATACTACTTAGATTCAACATTTGTTAACATTTTCCTTGATTGACATCTCTTAAGGAAAAAAATGATCTCATCCTGAGAAAAATATTGTATCTATGAAGATTAACAATTCTATAATCTTATATGTAGTACATGCTCAAATTTTTTCAGTTATCCCAAGGATGTCTTTTGTAGCTATCTTCCATCCCTGAACTAAGACCTGCTCTTTTTATATGCATTGAATTAGTTATCTTTCAGTATTGAGCTGATCACCCACCATTTTGTTTCTCATGAAATGATTTATTGATGAGACCAGGATAGTTGCCCTGGAGTGTCCCACATTTTGGATTTGTGTAATTGTCATGGGTTTGACTGTCACAGAGAAGGTAAATGTCTTGCAGAATGTCCCACATTCCATATTTGTTTATTTCCTTGTGGTGCTTTTAGCATATTTTTTTAATCCCTTGTATTTCTTCTAAACTAGAGGCTAAATATATAGGTTTGATTAGACTTTACTAAAATGTTTTGCAAGTATACTTCATGGGTGATAGATAATGTGTTATTTATACTGTAATCACATTAAGGTTATCCCACTATTAACGATTCTAAGTCACATCTCTCCTTGTAAACATGTATGTCTCCCTTATCTTTCATCTTTGGAAAATACTTCAACACTGTGTGAATATCGTGTTCTTCATCTTCTTTTCACCTAATGGTTTTAACATGCTTTGATCCTTTCCAGAAACAATGATTTTATATTAGCTAACATTCTTTTGTATTTTTTTTGTAATGCTTCCCACATCAAATGGGAGTAACTGTAAATTTTCCTAAAAAGACAGAATAACTGCATAATTCTTTTCCATTGCTGTTTAATTTTCTAAGATGTAACAGTCGTCTATGTGGTGACAAATGTTTCCCACCAAACATTTTTTTATTACAAACTACTGTGTGTGTGTGTGCATGCACACATGAATACATGCAGGCAGTTACAGTGTTTTCTCATTTTGCTAAAACATTTCCTAAATTTGGCCAGTAGGAGTCCCTTCAAGCTGCCTTCTTTGTTGTTTTCATATCTGTCTAGCACAACAAGATGTTCCAGGATTCCCTTTGAATAATAGGTGGGTCTTAGGATGCTTTCGTGCTGGCCATTTTCCCATATTAGTTGTAGTCACTGTTTTTGGTGGTATTTTATATAGTCTATGCTTATTTAGATTTACCCTTGTGTTTATTAGTTTCTAAATTCTCCATTTATATTAGGGTTTACAACACCAGATTTATTCTCTGAACAGTTCTGGAGGTCAGAAGACTGAAATGGGTTTCATTAGGCCAAAACCAAGGTGTCAGAAAGGTTGTGCTCTCTCTAGAGCACATTTCCTTGCTTTTTCCAGATTCGAGAGCTGCATTCCTTGCATTTGTTGACTCATGGTCCCTTCCAACTTGAAGGCCAGTAATGTCATAACTTCAAATCTTTCTGGTAGGTCTCCATAATTGCCTAATTTTCTGCAATAAAATCCATTTTAGACATTTGTGATTATATTAAGGACCCACTCAGGTAATCCAGGATAATATCCTGAACTCAGGATGCTTAACTACATATGCAAAATTCTTTCTGTCATTTAAGGTAACATTTATATGTTATAGGCTTTAGGATGTAGCCATCTTGAGGGCTGTTGCAACCAGGGCTCATAGTGAGTTTTCTTCTTTCTTTGGGAATAAAATTACTTTTGTTTAGGGAGATATGAATCTGATTTCCAGACATTCTGGTCTGTCCCTTCCCTACCTAACCAAACTTAATCATTTTCTACTCCTCAGCAAAAAAAAAAATTTCATTCTAACCTGATCTAATTACCTCAGTCTTCTCATTTCCCCCATGCTCCTTCCTCCTGTTTGTTTTGTTTTTTTTCTTTTACCCCCTTTCTCTCTCCTATTCCTTGTGGGGAGAGGGGAGGCATGGTTCTTTACCTTAACTGCCCATGAGTTTTATCTGTGGATCTTTAAAACAAAAACAAAAACAGAGGCTGTGGGTAATGGGTCCTTAATTTACTGGACTGGAAAGAATCACTGAAGTAGGATCATTTTCTCTCTTACTCTATTCTGAATATAGCTTAACTCTTAGCTTCAGGATTAATTGAATGCCTGTTAGGACTAAGATGCCAAGATAAGTGATGAGGGAACAAAAGATGAATAAAACATGTTTCTGATCTCAAAGTAGCTAATAGAAGCAAGAAACATAATTTTGGTATATCAAATTCTATAAAGCATTTCTGCCTGGGTGGTCAATGAATTCATCATAGAGAAAGTTTGTCATTTTCTGAGATGGAGAGATTATAGGAAAAACAAGCTTTGGGGAGTTGGGAGGCAGATCAGAAGCTAGTCTTTTAACATGTTAAGTTTGAGATGCCTGTTAGCTATCTTAGAGATACTTGATAAGCAGGTGGACAAAAAGAATCTAGAGTTGAGAGGACAGAGCTACTTTAAAAATTTGGGTTTAATCAGTCCAAATTTGACATATAAAGCCATGGGAAATTGGATAAGATCACCTGGGGAGTACGTGTAGCTAGAGAAAAAAAGACATCTAATACTTGGCCAGGGATATGAGAACTTGGCCAAGAAATTATAAAGGAAAATATTTCAGTATCTGACTGTGGAAAAAATTTGAAACTCTCATTGCCTCTCAAACTTTAATATGAGTCATTTTGTTAAAAGTTCAGTAGGTCTGAAGTGGGACATGAGATTCTGCTACTCTAACAAACTTCCAGAAGATTATGCTGCTGCTGGTCCATGGACCACACTTTGTGTAGCGAAACTTTGTATGACGCAACTAGGAAAGACTGCAATATTTGTAGGAGAATAAGGATTAATACCCAGAATATCTAGAATAAATGGTATCTATAAATCAGCAAGAAAAAAGTAGAAAGAATATGGATGAGGAATTTTCCAAAAACAATCTTAAATGGCCAGTAAATTGAAGAATACTCAGCTTTTGGGGAAATACAAATTAAAACAACAAGATCATCTTTTCCCCTTAGAATCAGCAAGAGTTTAGATGTTTGATAATATTCTGTTTTAGTGGAATTGTGGGGGAAAAGGGTGGATTCAAATCCTGAGAATAGGAGGATGACTTGCACTTTTTTTCTTTTGGAAGACCATTTGGCATATTTATGGAGATTTTAAATGCTCATATCCTTCAGTCCATGAATTCTGTGTGCCTCAGTATCTAAAAGGAAAACTTGCACATTTGCCCAGGAAGTTCAGAACTATTCGTTGAAACATTGTTTGAAGTTGAGAAAAGTGGAATAATCTAAATGTCCTCTAGTAAGGATATTATTAAATAAACCAAGGATCCTGAAATCTGTTTGCTCATTTATTCATTTAAAAACCTAAAAATTTGTTCTCATTTTTTCCTTATAACATTATAAATTATAGTAGTTCAAAAAGCTGTCATTCCTAATGTGTTCATATTTTTATTAAATAGATTTTTTGGTCACACATTAAAATGCCAAGTTTTGATTGGTTTATTGAGCATGTCTACCATATAGTGTAATTTGTAAAACAGGTTCTCGAATCACTCAGATAAATTGGATTCATTCTTCATCAAGGAAAAATATTAAATAAACATGTAATATGTCCATGTATTATAATCACCAGATTTCTGAATTCTTGACTTGCTAGATGAATAAATGGGTAAGGCTTGCAGCCTTGAGAAGAATTTGTTTCATTGATAAAATAAGGCCTTGCTGTTTAACTTTTCTCCTCTTTCCTCTCAAGAAATTTTCCTCTTCTCTTGTTTGTTAGGCACTTTGGAGTTTATACAGTGTACCTTAGCATTTGAAATGGATGAGAACTTTGTCTTTGTTTTATACAAAGTGAAGAATTGCAAGTGTGATTTTAAAAGGAAAGGAAAAAGGGAATAACTAATTCTCCATCAAATCAGTTAGGAAGAATGCAGATAGATATTGATGATCTGGAAATACTCTCCTAAATTATCCGTATCCAACTGATGCTAGGTTACCATTAAAATATAAAGACCATTGAAATAAGCAGCATCAAAACAATATTATGAAATGAATATATCTCTACTTAACACAGTCATTTAATGGATGCTTATACTACTGTTTAAAATGAATAAAATATGTATGTGTTGACATGGAAAGTATTTAAGGTATGTTCAGTGAAAAAAACAAGTGTTAAAAAATATTTTATATACAATAAGTGTTTTTGTATATTTTGTGTATGTATGTATTTTTTTACTTGAGTGAAAAGAGGATGTGGAAGGATGCATACCAAACTGTAAACAGCACTTACCTTTATGGCGGGGAGTCCAGGAATGTGGGGAAGGTGAAACGAAAGTTTAATTGTTTATTGTGAATACTCATGTATTACTTGAATTTTTTTTAGTTAAGAATATATTGTATTACTAGAGTAGAAAAGAATTTAAAGATATTTATTAATAAAAGGGGAAAACACTATACCTAATGATCTCTAGGTTCTCTAGATTCTAAATTTCAAGGAAGCTGGTAGTTACTGCAGTATTTAAATAGAAGTAATATTTCTTATTCATATTCTAAATGATTTGTACTTAAACTGTTTTAAAATATTTTCTAGGTATGGAATATCAAACAAATGATAAAGTTGACACAGGAACATATAGAAGCCCTATTGGATAAATTTGGTGGGGAGCATAATCCACCATCAATATATCTGGAGGTAAGCTTTTGAGCATCATATCTGTAGTAATTTTGAAAAGAAAAAAATGAGCTTATAAACAGCATTTGTACTGATATTGGTTATCTTAGGGGGTGGGATTAGAAATAGATATGGGAAGAGAGAATTACTTTGTCTTTATTATACTTTTTAATCTTGTTTCACTTGTTATAATCAATTTTATTATTTTGTAATTTGGGAAATGTCAGAACTGAAGGAGAAGATGTATATAAACGTCAAAACATTACTCTGGTAAAACTTTAATGAGAGAGAGAGAACACATTCTGTTTTGGTGGTCAGCAAACTAGTTTTCATTTTAGAAAATGAAGAGAGTTTTATAAAGTTTACAATATTTAAATAGTTCAAAATTGCTTAGCTTTACTGTTTAATGGCACCACTATGCTTTGGTATCAAGCCTTGAGCATCACTGTGAATTTATATAGTCATGTTCTTAATCCTATTAGGAAATTGTTACTATTATAATCACAGATAAGCTTTCTTGGCATTAGTTGCCTTATGTAAGTCACTCAGATTGCATGGAGAGCAAGCTTTTGTGGAACCTAGGCAGTCAGGCCTCACAGCCCACACTACTTACCACTACACTACACTGCCTGTCTGTAAAAGCTGGCTCCAGCTGTAATCACTAGTCATATAGGAAGATAACCATAAATTACAAATGATCAGGTTACCATTTGCCTTCAAATGCCAGAGATTTTAAGGCATGGATTGATAGATTCCTAAACTAAACTTCTAATTTAGTAATCTAATTGTTTCTGAAAGGGCAAGTTAAATTTTAGTATTTCACAAGAAAGTAAGTTTGCTTTATTTTCTAAAATAAACTTGGAAGCTTGGAAATAACCACTAATAAACTGTTCTCTTCATATGGCTTATCCCAGAGCACACTGCCAGTTAGTTATCAGTGCTAGGACTAGAATTCATTTCTCTGAATACTAACTAGTGTACTTCCTAATATCCCATGCTGTCTGTTTTACTTGTGTGTCTGCGGAGGACAAGCAAAGGAGACATACCAAGGCAAATAGTCCTGGTGAGAATATAGGACTTCTTTGTTAATCGGAATTAGTTTAACCAGCAGTTTTTCTGCCAGCCACTTCTGTGTCTTAGGTGACTTTTCCCTACCCTCAGATGTAATACATTTGCATTAGTACCCATGCCTCATTATAGCAGGGATTCACTGCTCTATCCCACCCACACACTCTTCAGGCTTTCTACTATTCATATTACATCTAAGTAGGACAGTGTACAGCAGATCATATCTCATGAGTTATATTGTTAGCATGTAGATTCTTATTCTTAAGGACTAACATTACCTAATTTGTCTGTAGAATGCAGTATTATATTATAGTCTTTAAGATGGAGTTACACAGATACTGTTGAATCCTAGCTGTGCTTTGGTTTCTGCAGACAGGTTACCTCCCTATGCTCACCTCATTAGTAACATGGGAATAATATCACATGTAGTAATTTAAGGATTAATTTGAGTTTATAGTTATAAAATAGCATAGTTTCTGACACATTTAGTGCTCCATAAATTTTTGATTCATTCATTAAACAGATATTTATTGAGTGCCTGCTAACATTTGTACTTTTCTAAGTTCTGGGGATATAGAAAGAAAGAAAAATAAGACAAAAATATTTGCCTTCAAGCAAGCTTGTATTTTTATCAGGGGGAGGCGTTATAGACAATAAACATATAAATGAGTTAAAAACCTGAATTTATCACTGTTTAATATACTGTGAAGAGGAGCCTGGCTGGAGATGACAGTCTTCTTCCCTGGGGAATGTTGACCAGGCCCAGAAAAAAGACCTGTGGGTACTGATATTTGAAGCCCCTTTGGTGGAAACCAGCTGTGCTGATTACCCACTGAGATCTATCATTCTCTTTTCTATCTCTATAAATTTGACTACTCTAGGAACCTCACATAAGTGGAATTAATACAATATTTGTCCTCTTGTGACTGGCTATTTCACTTAGCATAATGTTTTCAAGGTTCATCCATGCTAAAACATGTGTCAAAATTTCCTTCTTGAATAATATTCCATTGTATGTCTATACCACATTTTGTTTTTCCATTCATTTGTTGATGGATACCATCAATGATAAGTTTCCACCTTTTAATTTTTGTGAATAATGCTGATTTTACTTCTTTTGGTTATATGCCCAGAAGTGGATTACTGAATCATGGTAATTGTATATTTAATTTTTTAAGGAATTACCATATTGTTTCCCATAGTAGCTGCTTTTTATCTCCCCAAAAGCAATACATGAGTTCTAATAACTCAACATCCTGGCCAAGGCTTACTTTCTATGTTTTTTCATTTTATATTGTAAAATGGCCATCCTGATGAATATGAAGTGATTATCTCATTGTGGTTTTGATTTGCATTTCTCTGATAAGCAATTATGTTGAACATCTTCTCAGGTGCTTATTAACCATTTCTCTTTCTTCTGTGGACAAATGTCTATTAAGTCTTTTGCTCATTTTTTAATTGGGTTGTTTTTTTGTTGTTGAGTTATAGGAGTTCTTTATATATTCTGAATATCAACTCTAACCAGATACATGAGTTACAAATATTTATTTCCACTCTGGGGTTTCCCTTTTCATTCTGTTGATAGTGTCCTTTGATGCACAAAAGCTTTTTATTTTGATGAAATCCAACAACTACTTTTCCTCTTGTTGCCTGTACCTTTGTTGTCATATCCAAGAAATTATTGTCAAATCCAGTGTCATAAGCTTTTCTCCCATATTTTCTTCCAAGATTCCTACAGTTTTAGCTCTAATGTTTAGGTCTTTGATCCATTTTGAGTTAATTTTTGTATGTGGTATAAGGTAAGGGTCCAACTTCTTTCTTTTGCATGTATATATTTAGTTTTCACAGCATCATTTGTTGAAGACAATGTCGTTTCCCACTGAATGGAAATTTTGACAAATTCCCTTTTCAAAAATCATTTGACCATATGTGCAAACATTTGTTTCTGAACCCTCGACTATATTTCATTGGTCTGTGTCTTAAACTTTTTGCCAGTTTACATAACAATGATTTGATTACTATAGCTTTGTAATAACTTTTGAAAAATAAGGAAGTATAAGACCTCCAACATTGTTCTTTTTCAGGGTTGTTTTGGCTATTCAGGATCCTTTGAAATTCCATAGGAATTTGAGGATGAATTTTTCTATTTTTTTAAATAGTTTATTTTGGTATCATTAATCTACAATTACATGTGCAATATTATAGTGATTAAACTGCCCGCTTCATCAGGCCCCCCCACCAACCCCATTACACTCACTGTCCATCAGCGTGGTGAGATGCCATAGAGTCACTACTTGTCTTCTCTGAGTTGTACAACCCTCCCCGTGCACCCCCAACATTACATCTGCAAATCGTAATGCCCCCTTTTCCCCCTTGTCCCCCCCTTCCCACCCATCCTCCCCAGTCCCTTTCCCTTTGCTAACTATTAGTCCGTTCTTGGGTTCTGTGAGTCTGCTGCTGTTTTGTTCCTTCAGTTTTTTTCTTTGTTCTTATACTCTACATATGAGTGAAATCATTTGGTACTTGTCTTTTTCGGCTTGGCTTATTTCACTGAGCATAATACTCTCTAGCTCCATCCATGTTGTTGCAAATGGTAGGATTTGTTTTCTTCTTATGGCTAAATAATATTCCATTGTGTCTATGTACCACATCTTCTTTATCCATTCATCTACTGATGGACACTTAGGTTCCTTCCATTTCTTGGCTATTGTAAATAGTGCTACGATAAACATAGGGGTGCATCTGTCTTTTTCAAACTGGGCTGTTGCATTCTTAGGGTAAATTCCTAGGAGTGGAATTCCTAGGTCAAATGTTATTTCTATTTTCAGTGTTTTGAGGAACCTCCATACTGCTTTCCACAATGGTTGAACTAATTTGCATTTCCACCAGCAGTGTAGGAGGGTTCCCTTTTCTCCACATCCTCACCAACATTTGTTGTTGTTTGTGTTTTGGATGTTGGCCATCCTCACTGGTGTGAGGTGATATCTCATTGTGGTTTTAATCTGCATTTCTCTGATGATTAGCGATGTGGATCATCTTTTTATGTGCCTGTTGGCCTTCTGAATTTCTTCTTTAAAGAAGTGTCTATTCATGTCTTCTGCCCATTTCTTAATTGGATTATTTGCTTTTTGTTTGTTGAGGTGCTTTCTTTATATATTATGGACGTCAACGCCTTATCGGATATGTCATTTATGAATGTATTCTCCCATACTGTGGGATGTCTTTTTGTTCTACTGATGGTGTGCTTTGCTGTACAGAAGCTTTTCAGCTTGATATAGTCCCACTTGTTCATTTTTGCTTTTGTTTCCCTTGCCCAGGAAGATATGTTCATGAAGAAGTCACTCATGTTTATGTCCAAGAGATTTTTGCCTATGTTTTCTTCTAAGAGTTTTATGGTTTCATGACTTACGTTCAGGTCTTTGATCCACTTTGAGTTTACTTTTGTGTATGGGGTTAGACAGTAATCCAGTTTCATTCTCTTACATGTAGCTGTCCAGTTTTTCCAACACCAGCTGCTGAAGAGGCTGTCATCTCCCCATGGTATATCCAAGGATCCTTTATCAAATATTAATTGACTGTATATGTTTGGGTTAATGTTTGGATTTTCTATTCTGTTCCACTGGTCTGTGGGTCTGTTTTTGTGCCAATACCAAATTCTCTTGATTACTGTGGCTTTGTAGTAGAGGTTGAAGTCAGGGAGCATAATTCCTCGTTTGATTCCTCCTTCTCAGGATTGCTTTGGCTATTCGGGGTCTTTTGTGGTTCCATATGAATTTTAGAATTATTTGTTCGAGTTCATTGAAGAAAGCTGTTGGTAGTTTGATAGGGATTGCATTGAATCTGTAGATTGCTTTAGGTGTATAGCCATTTTGACAATATTTATTCTACCTAGCCAAGAGCATGGGATGAATGTCCATTTGTCAGTGTCCTCTTTAATTTCTCTTAGGAGTGTCTTGTAGTTTTCAGAGTACAGGTCTTTCACTTCCTTCGTTAGGTTTATTCCTATGTATTTTATTCTTTTTGATGCAATTGTGAATGAAATTGTTTTTCTGATTTCTATTTCTGTTAGTTCCTCGTTAGTGTATAGGAAAGCAACAGATTTCTGTGTGTTAATTTTGTATCCTGCAACTTTGCTGAATTCAGATATTACTTCTAGTAGTTTTGGAGCGGAGTGTTTATGGTTTTTTATGTACAATATTATGTCATCTGCAAATAGTGACAATTTGACTTTTTCTTTACCAATCTGGATGCCTTGTATGTTTTTGTTTTGTCTGATTGCTGTGGCTAGGACCTCCAGTACTATGTTGAATAACAATAGAGAGAGTGGGCATCCCTGTCTTGTTCCCGATCTTAGACGAAAAGCTTTCAGCTTCTCTCTGTTAAGTATGATGTTCTCTGTGGGTTTGTCATATATAGCCTTTATGATGTTGAGGTACTTGCCGTCTATACCCATTTTGTTGAGAGTTTTAATCATGAAAGGATGCTATATTTTGTCAAATGCTTTTTCAGCATCTATGGAAATGATCATATGGTTTTTGTTCTTTTTGTTGATGTGGTGGATGATGTTGATGGATTTTCGAATGTTGTACCATCCTTGCATCCCTGGGATGAATCCCACTTGATCATGATGTATGATCCTCTTGATGTATTTTTTAATTCGGTTTGCTAATATTTTGTTGAGTATTTTTGCATCTACGTTCATCAGGAATATTGGTCTGTAGTTTTCTTTTTTGGTGAGGTCTTTGCCCGGTTTTGGTATTGGAGTGATGCTGGTTTCATAGAAAGTTTGGAAGTATTCCCTCCTCTTCTATTTTTTCAAAAACTTTAAGGAGAATGGGTGTTATTTTTTGTCTATATGTCTGGTAGAATTCAGAGGTGAATCCTTCAGGTCCGGGGCTTTTGTTCTTGGGTAGTTTTTTGATTACCGCTTCAATTTCGTTGCTGGTGATTGGTCTGTTTAGTTTTTCTGTTTCTTGTTTGGTCAGTTTTGGAAGGTTGTATTTTTCTAAGAAGTTGTCCATTTCTTATAGGTTTTCCAGCTTGTTAGCATATAGATTCTCATAATATTCTCTTATAATTCTTTGTATTTCTGTGGGGTCCGTCGTTAATTTTCCTTTCTCATTTCTGATTCTGTTTATGTGTGTAGATTCTCTTTTTCTCTTAATGAGTCTGGCTAGGGGGTATCTGTTTTGCTTATTTTTTCAAAGAACCAGCTCTTGGTTTCATTGATTTTTTTCTATTGTTTATTCTTCTCAATTTTATTTATTTCTTCTCTGATCTTTATGTCCCTCCTTCTGGTGACTGGGCCTCATTTGTTCTTCTTTTTCCAAATTCAGTAATTGTGTTTTTAGACTATTCATTTAGGAATGTTCTTCCTTCTTTAGATAGGCCTGGATTGCAATATACTTTCCTCTTAGAACTGCCGTTGCTGCGTCCCACATAAGTTGTGGCTTTGTGTTGTTGTTGTCCTTTGTCTCCATATATTCTTTGATTTCTGTTTTGATTTGGTCATTAACCCATTGATTAATTAGGAGAATGTTGTTAAGTCTCCATGTATTTGTGAGCCTTTTTGATTTCTTTCAAAAATTTAATTCTAGTTTTATACCTTTATGATCTGAGAAGTTGGTTGGTAGAATTTCAATAGTTCTGACTTTCCTGAGGTTCTTTTTGTGGCCTAGTATGTGGTCTATTCTGGAAAATGTTCCATGTGCACTTGAGAAGAGTGTGTATCCTGTTGCTTTTGTGTGTAGAGTTCTGTAGATGTCTGTTAGGTCCATCTGTTCTAGTGTGTTGTTCAGTGCCTCTGTGTCTTTACTTATTCTCTGTCTGGTTGATCTGTCCTTTGGAGTGAGTGGTGTGTTGAAGTCACCTAAAATGAGTGCATTGCTGTCTATTTCCTCCTTCAATTCTGTTAGTATTTGTTTCACATATGCCGGTGCTCCTGTGTTGGGTGCATACATATTTATAATGGTTATATCCTCTTGTTGGACTGACCCCTTTATCATTATGTAATGTCCTTCTTTATCTCTTGCTACTTTCTTCGTTTTGAAGTCTATTTTGTCTGATACAACGTACTGCAACACCTGCTTTTTTCTCCTTGTTGTTTGAATGAAATATGTTTTTCCATCCCTTCACTTTTAGTCTGTGTATCTCTTTGGGTTTGAGGTGAGTTTCTTGTAAGCAGCATACAGATGGGTCTTGCTTTTTTATCCATTCTGTTATTACTCTGTGTCTTTTGATTGGTGCATTCAGTCCATTTACATGTAGGGTGATTATTGATAGATGTGTACTTATTGCCATTGCTGGCTTTAGATTCGTGGTTACCAAAGGTTCAAAGGTTGCTTCTTTACTATCTAAGAGTCTAACTTAACTTTCTTGTTAAGTTATTGTGAACACCATCTGATGTTTCTTTATCTCTCCCTTCCTATTCTTCCTCCTCCATTCTTTATATATTAGGTGTTTTATTCTTTGCCTTTAGTTAGTATTTGGATGGTCTGCTTTCTTTGGTATGATTTTATTTTCTCTGGTGACATCTTTTTAGCCTTAGGGGTGCTTCCCTCTATAGCAGCCTGTTTAAGATATCCTGTAGTGGTGGTTTATGAGATGCAAACTCTCTCAACTTTCATTTGTCTGGAAATTGTTTAATCCCTCCGTCATATTTAAATGATAATCGTGCTGGATACAATATTCTTGGTTTGAGGCCCTTCTGTTTCATTACGTTAAATATATCATGCCATTCTCTTCTGGCCTGTAAGGTTTCTGTTGAGAAGTCTGATGATAGTCTGATGTGTTTTCCTTTGTAGGTGATGTTTTTTCTTTCTCTACCTGCCTTTAGTACTCTGTCCGTATCTTTAATCTTTGCCATTTTAATTATTATGTCTTGGTGTTGTCTTCCTTGGGTCCCTTGTGTTAGGAGATCTGCGGGCTTCCGTGGACTGCAAGACTATTTCCCTCCCCAGCGTGGGGAAGTTTTCAGCAATTGTTTCTTCAAAGACACTTTCTATCCCCGTTTCTCTCTCTTCTTCCTCTGGTACTCCTTTAATGCGAATATTGTTCTGTTTGGATTGGTCACACAGTTCTCTTAATATTCTTTCATTCCTAGAGATCCTTTTATCTCTGTCTGCCTCTGCTTCTCTGTATTCCTGTTCTCTGATTTCTATTCCATTAACAGTGTGTTGCATCTCGTCCAGTTTGCTGCTAAGCCCGTCGATGGCTTTTCTCATTTCTGCATTGTCTTTCATGACTTCCCTCACTTCCTCCCTGAGCTCTTGCACATTTCTCTGTAGATCCGTCAGCATGGTTACAACTTTTATTCTGAATTCTTTTTCAGGAACATTGTGCACATCCATCCCTTCAGGTTCCCTCTCAGCTGTTGTCTGGGTCTGGGTGATCTTTGTCTGTACCATATTCCTCTGTCTTTATGGCGATAGAAGTCATCGCTGGTAGGTGCCACATATGTCAGCTGGGCTCTTTAAAACTTAAAAAAAAAACAAGAAAAAACAAACAAAAACAAAAACAATCAAAAAAAAGAATGAAGAGAAAGAAAAGAGAAAAAAAGAAAGAAAGAAAAGAAAAGAAAAGAGAGGGGGAAAAAAAAACGCCCACCCGGAGTGGATTCTGTAAGGATGCTGTAGGTGGCGCTGTTGCTTCACTATTCCGGAGCCGCAGCCGCACCGGTCTTTGTAGCTCTGGCCGGGGCGGGAACGAATGGGAGGCTGTTGTCTGTATAAAGTTTCAGTGTGGCTACCTTTTCCCAGTCGCCAGCCAAGGGGTTCGAAATTCCTCAGGACTCCCAGCCCCTTGGCCTGAGCATGCCAGGCCGATCATGTTCCCTTGCTGGGCCCCCCGTCTCTCCAAGACCGCTAAAAACAGTGCGTGCTTGTCCCGGGGCACCGGCTGCTCAGACCTGGGCGCGTTCCCAGCTCAAAATCTGCACCTTCTGCCTCTCCAATATCCGATGCACCGCTCGATGTGTGTCAGTGCTCCTGGCGCAGATCACCAGGGCTGGTTATTTCGCGGGCCTGTTCTTCCACTCCCTCCCGGCTCTCAGTCATCTTCTCCCACTGGTGCACTGGGGTTGGGGAGTGCTCGGGTCCCGCTGGGACGCTGCTCTGTATCTTACCCACCTCACGCGGTGCCGAGTCCTCTCAGGTGCAGATACAGGCTGTGCACTGTGCTGTAAATTCTGGTCTGTCTTTTAGAAGTAGTTGTATTTGCTGTATTTTCATAGATTTATATAGTTTTGGGACGAGATTTCCATCGCCCTGCTCACACCACCATCTTCCCCGAATTTTTCTATTTCTGCAAACACATTGGGATTTTTATAGGGTTTGCAATGAGTCTATAGATTGTTTTGAGTATTGGTGACATATTAAGAGTTCTTCATTCTTAAGTAGGACTGGACAGTTAAAAAAATAAATATTAGAAGAACGCTTTTAACAGAAAAGATAATGAGAAAAATGGTCAAAAGGATCTCAGAATCATTGCAGAGAACAGAAGAAAACTTGAAAATAACTAAAACATCAGAGATAAGAGAAGATACAGTGTTCTGTTCTTGTTCTATGGCTGTATAAAGAAGTGAAAGTAATAGAGTAATAGAGAACAAGACAGAGCTTTTGGAAATTAAAATATTATAGCAAAAAATTTGTGTGAATGTGCATATAAAGAAATAAATGTTGGTAAGGTAACGTTAAGGAAATCTTCCAGAAAGCAGAATTTTGATTTTGATTTTATAAAGATGGAAAATATTGGAGGAAGGATAGGAAAAATTAAAGAATAAATATAGGAGATCTATAAAAAGTTACAAATGCTTTTAGCTGCAATATATATATATATATATATATATATATATATATATATATATATATATCCAATAACAAGTTGTCCAAATAGGAGCTTTATTTTGCCCTTCCATAACAAGAAGCATGGAAATGAATTATTTTAAGATAGTTCTCAGGCTCAAAGTTGTCAGACACTGGGGTGGAACTCTATAGTCCGCTTGGCTTTTCTGTCATGACTGCAGCAGATCTGAGAGTGGTGTCCTCACACATTGCCTAAACGGAGAAAGCAAGGCTCACAGAGGCTTTTTCGTGTGCCTACCTCTTTTAATGAGGAACATTTTTTCTCCCAAATATACAACTCTTTCTTTAACAGTTCACCAACAGAATGAGGTCATATATCCCTAGACCAGTGACTGTATTTACTCAAATTGGAGGCTAAAAGGTAAAATTTTCCCAGTATTCACAATTGGCTTTGGATTAGTTTGTGCACTGGCAAATAGAAGTTGTGCTACAGTTATTTTCATTCCATACCATTTCACCAGTAACCCTTTTGGTGTTTCCATAGGAAGAGAAATCATTATGTATCCCTGCTTCTCTTCCTTGTAGCAAAACTGAGTGAAATCACTTGTGTAGCCATCAAAAATCCTCTTTTCTTTTTACCATGTACAATTTATTTAAAAACTAGCTTTCACGTTTTCTACATTTTCTCCTACTGGCAGATGAATAATAATAATTCTGCTGACTCCCTTGATGAAATGAGCCTATAATACTCTATAAAAAATTTAAGATTTGTCTTTTCTATCCTTAGTTCCCTTTTTTTAACCATCATTCAAAGGAAGAAAAGATAAATTTGCCCTGAAAAGTTATTTCCCAGAATTTCTTATTTTTCTCCAAATTTTTCTGTATTCACTCATACAAGTTATTTGAATGCCTTGTATGAATAAGATACAGTGCTAGATGTTTTTCTAGTAGTAGTTTATTCTTTTTGAACCTGATATATTGGATCCCAGAAGTGAAGGGGTAGTGTTTCTGGAATCATCCTACATATCTAGTGTTATACACTGAGTCCTAGCTACCAAAGAATTTATGTACATGTGAGAGTCCCCTGCAGGCAGTTAGACGATGACAATAATAGCTCCTAACATTGAGTACTGCTATGTACCAGGTACTGTTCCAAACATACAGAAGACCAGTTAATCCCCAACCCACTCTATGAGTTATACTTACTATTCTCATTTCCATTCTGTAGATGAAGAAACTCAGGCATAGAGAGACTTACTACTAACATGGCCAAGGTTGTGCAACTAGAAAATGGTGTAGCCAAAGTTTGAGCCAGACATTTTGAATTCAGAGCTTGTGCTGTCTACTTTTCTAATCTTTAGTCTGTGTAGAACCCAGGATAATACAGAGACATTTTATCAAAACAAATACTGCAGCAAAAAGAATATCAGAAGATAGGTGCTTCCTATGGAATAGAAAGTAGTCCATGAAATATCATTTGTGGACAGTTTGCAAGATTTCATATTTTCTGAGGCTAAGTTCAGTAAGAATACATTTAGTAGTGAGCTAACAATAAAAAGTTTTTCACTGTTTTTTCCCATTGTTTTAATTAAGTAGATCCTTAAATAATTTTCCTCCCATTTTTAGTTGAGAAATTATTCACACATTGTAAGATTGACTTACTTCAAGTACACAATTCAGTAGTTTTTATTATATGCACAGAGTTGTGCAATCATCCCCACTATCTAATGCCAAAACATTTTCATCCCCACCAAAAGAAACCCTTTACCCACTAGCAGTCATTCCTCCCAGGCATAGCAACCACAAATCTACTTCCTATCTCTCTGAATTTGCCTATTTGGACATTTAATGTAAATGAAATCATTCACAGTATGGCCTTTTGTGATAGGGTGCTTTCACTTAGCATAGTTTTCAAAATTCATCCATGATGTAGCATGTAACAGTCATCTTTTTTACAACTAATATTCCATCATATGGGTATATCACATTTTGTTTGTCCATTAATCAGTTGATGGACATTTGGGTTGTTTCCACTTTTTGGCTATCATGAATAAAGCTACTATGAACATTCATATACAAGGTTTTGTGCGTACACATATGTTTTCAGTTTTCTTGGCTATATGTCTAGGGACAGAATTGCTGGGTCTTAAGGTAATGCTATGTTTTAACTGTTTTCAAAAGTGGCTGAACCATTTCTTGTTCCCAGCAATGTATGAGGTTTCCAGTTTTTCCACATCATCACTAACACTTGTTTTCTGTGTTTTTTTTTTTTAATGGCCATCTTAGTAGGTGTCAGTTGGTATCTCATTGTGGCTTAGTTGGTTTGCATTTCTCTAGTGACTAATGATATTGAACATCTTTTTCATGTGCTTATTAGCCATTTGTATCTCTGTCTTCTTGGGAAAAATGTTCATTCATATCCTTTGCCCAGTTTTTAAACTGCATTATTTGTCTGTTGTTGAGTTTTAAGAGTTCTATATATAATATATTCTGGTTAGAAGATCCTTACCGAAAATGATTTGCAAAGATTTTCTCCAGTTCCTTGGGATATCTTTTTCCACTCTTGATACTGTCTTTTTTTAAGTATGAAAACTTTAATTTTCATGAAGTGCAGTTTATCTATTTTTTTCTTCGGTTGCTGTGCTTTTGGTGTGCCATATCTATGAAACCATTCATTGCCTAAACCAAGATCATGATGTTTTCCTTCTATGTTTTCTTCTTAAAGTCTTACAGTTTTTCCTCTATTAGGGTATGATCCACTTTGAGTTAATTTTTAAATATGATGTTAGGTAATAGTCCAACTTCATTCTTCTGGATGTAGATATTCAGTTGTACCAGCACCACTGTAAAGTATCAATTGACCATAAATGTATAAGCCTTTATTTCTGGACTCTCAGTTCTGTTGTGTTCTGTATGTGTATTATTATTCTATTACTACATGTGTTGATTACTGTAGCTTTATAGTAAGTTTTGAAATCAGAAATGTGAGTCCTGTAACTTTGTTCTTTTTTCAAGACTGATTATCTTGCACTTCGCACTTCCATGTGAATTTTAAGATCAGTTGCAAAAAAGCCAACTGGGACTTAGATAAGGATTTCATTGACTCTGTAGATCAATTTGGGGAGTATTGTCATCTTAATAATAATATTAAATGTTCTAGCTTCTGTTTTAAATTCAAAAAGAAATGACATGATCAGTGTCCTCAAGTAACTTATAGTTTGGTAGAGTCATGTCAGGAACTCAGCTAACTAACATAGTAATAATCACAACAGGAATTACTAATACTACCTATTACTATGAATAAAAATATTTTGGGGTTTTTGCTGTGTGTTAACCTCTGTGATAATTTCTTTTACTTATATTATCTCATTTTAATCCTCACAAAATTTTTTCACAAATGAGAAAAAAACAACCATATGAAGAATAGTGTGGTAATACTATGTATAAGGAGGTGAAGGGAAAGAATACCTTTTTTTGGATTTTGTCAAGTAGAGCTTTGAATTAGACTTTGAAAAGTAAATAGGATTTTGATGAGAAAGAAGTTTTGGAAAGAAAGAGCTTTGGAAAAGCTACCTCGTAAAGAATATCCAGTACCTACAACACTTTGAAGAACCAGAGGACTTTTGTTGTTGGTGGTGGTTAAGGTGTGTGTGGGAGGACTTGCTCATGTTTGCAGAGCAAGACAACAGAGGAAAAGGAAATGTTCAAAGATACAAGAAAAAAATGGGGATAACGTTATACCAAGGCCTCCATAGAAGAGGCTCTGATGCCTCCATAGAAGAGGCTCTGAACACCCAATGGTAGTGCAAAATTGAGAATAGAAGAGGGATGGGGAAAGATAGGGAGAATTGCTTAGTGAATTGATGGTTGAGGGATGAAGTTAGGAGTCAGAGAAGCATAGCAAAGGTTGGAATAAGTACTGTGAAGACTGTAATATGATGTTAAAACTCAGTAATATTTTCTCTAGCAATGTGTGGTAACCTGAGAAAAAGAATGGAATCATTCAATGGTAGGGTTTACCCCAAGTTTGTATTTGACAACCAAGTTGGTAAAAGAGTAAGAGTTAGCCAACCAGTGGCATTGTTGAAATGGTGAGCCACAAAGTATGGGAAGTAGGACAACAAAGGCCTAACTAAATCTGAGAAGAGATTTAGGGATTAATATTTACCATGAAAGATGAATGTGGCAGTGAGCTGGAAGTTTAAGAAGGTCAGTTAAGTGTATGTGTCATCATTTTTTTTTATAATTTATTTTGGTATCATTAATCTACAATTACATGTGCAATATTGTGGTGATTAAACTACGCCCTTCATCAGGTCCCCCCCACCAACCCCATTACAGTCACTGTCCTTCAGCGTAGTGAGATGCTATAGAATCACTACTTGTCTTCTCTGAGTTGTAGACCCCTCCCAGTGCCCCCCCAACATTACATCTGCTAATCGTAGTGCCCTTTTTTCCCTCTTATCCCTCCTTTCCCACCCATCTTCCCCAGTCCCTTTCCCTTTGGTAACTATTAGTCCGTTCTTGGGTTCTGTGAGCCTGCTGCTGTTTTGTTCCTTCAGTTTTTTTCTTTGTTCTTACACTCCACATACGAGTGAAATCATTTGATACTTGTCTTTTTCGGCTTGGCTTATTTCACTGAGCATAATACCCTCTAGCTCCATCCATGTTGTTGCAAATGGTAGGATTTGTTTTCTTCTTATGGCTGAATAATATTCCATATCCTCTTTATCCATTCATCTACTGATGGACACTTAGGTTGCTTCCATTTCTTGGCTATTGTAAATAGTGCTGCGATAAACATAGGGGTGCATATGTCTTTTTCAAACTGGGCTGCTGCATTCTTAGGGTAAATTCCTAGGAGTGGGATTCCTGGGTCAAATGGTATTTCTATTTTGAGTATTTTAAGGAACCTCCATACTGCTTTCCACAATGGTTGAACTAATTTGCATTTCCACCAGCAGTGTAGGAGGATTCCCTTTTCTCCACATCCTCACCAACATTTGTTGTTGTTTGTGTTTTGGATGTTGGCCATCCTCACTGGTGTGAGGTGATATCTCATTGTGGTTTTAATCTGCATTTCTCTGATGATTAGCGATGTGGAGCATCTTTTCATGTGCCTGTTGGCCATCTGAATTTCTTCTTTAGAGAAGTGTCTATTCATGTCCTCTGCCCATTTCTTAATTGGATTATTTGCTTTTTGTTTGTTAAGGTGCATGAGTTCTTTATATATTTTGGATGTCAACCCCTTATCAGATATGTCATTTATGAATATATTCTCCCATACTGTAGGATGTCTTTTTGTTCTACTGATGGTGTCCTTGGCTGTACAGAAACTTTTCAGCTTGATATAGTCCCACTTGTTCATTCTTGCTTTTGTTTCCCTTGCCTGGGGAGATATGTTCATGAAGAAGTCGCTCATGTTTATGTCCAAGAGATTTTTGCCTATGTTTCTTTCTAAGAGTTTTATGGTTTCATGACTTAATTCAGGTCTTTGATCCACCTTGAGTTTACCTTTGTGTATGGGGCTAGACAGTAGTCCAGTTTCATTCTCTTACATGTAGCTGTCCAGTTTTTCCAACACCAGCTGCTGAAGAGGCTGTCTTATGTGTCATCATTTTGAACTCTTGTAAAGGACTGTGTGTATCTCTGGATCTTGAAGTTAGAGTGGAAATAAATGCATTTAGATATAAGGGTTTTAGAGAACTTTAAGGCAGGAGTGTTAAAAGAATATCAATGTCCATAGTGAATGTGGCAAGGATAATGGCGTGAAATGAGCCATGACAGGTACTAAAAGAGGTAAGCAGGTGCCTTGGTAGATGTGGGTGTGAGGATGGAGAGAGTAAATGTTTTTTATACTTAAGAAAAGGAAGAGCTATTGATAAATGGGGTGAAATAATAGTTTGTAATCCACATGCAGGGAACATTATATTTTCAAAAATTAAAGCTAACATTTTGATAAATAACATTAAAAAATATCATTTATACTTATTACTTTACCTAAGGGTAATATTGTGCAGTAAGTAAATGTACTTGCCCAGATGACAGTAAATAAGACTTGTTCTATGCAAGGAAGAATTTTTCTCTCCCAGACTGCATGTATATAATCTTAAAAGAGTTGGAATTGTGGTGGTCTTTATTTTTTTAGTCTGAGCCCCGAATACTGCAAGGTAATGTATGCTCAGTATATATTTATTGAATGATTGAAGGCTGAATAAATGAATCACTGAGAGAGACACCCTTAAGTAGTAAGCTCTTGGAACTGAAAATTAAATAGAAATACAGCTCAGAAATTTTTGAATTGATTTGATTGTAATGCTCTGAAATTCTGTGAAACATTTTGGGCCAGGTTAGGGCAATTAGTAGGTTGTGAAGGCGAGAGAGCATTTTGATGTAGTTTAGGCCCTTTACTTCAGAAGCTCATTTTAGTATCCCCCTACCCTCTTTTTTTTTTTTTTAATTATATGGTAAGATCTAGCATACTATGTATGGTTGACATGGAATTTCTGCTTCATCATCCTCCTTTAATAATTCTCCCTTGCTTGTAGAATGAAGTTCAGGCTTCATAGCATGATATATACACATTCTGTACAAGCTGGTCTCTTACCTACCTTTCCAGTCTTATTATTTGTTTCCCTTTGTTCCTGTTTTTCATTTAAATTCCACAAACATTGAAGCCTTGCTGTATCCCAAGTATTGAGTGGCATTCAGCTATACTAGTCTATAGTTTTTGCTCTGTGTCTTAGAATTTCCTACCTACTAACTTTGTTACAGATTTTTCCTGTACACAGTATGCTCTTCTTCCCCATTTAACTCCATCTGTTTAAATGCTACCATCTTAAGGTATCCCTCCTTCTCATTCTCACCTTGTATCGAGTACATTCTTTGTCTATTTCTCATATACAGTGCTTACACATAAATAAAAATACATTTACCTGCTTCTCAACAGCCCAATAATAAACTCTTTGAGTGATGAGAAGTGCCATTTTTAAATCTTTGGTTCTCACTTGTAGTCTTTCATATATGTTTGTAGTGTTGTATCTATTAGGAGTAGGGGAGAAATGCTGGACCATGGTATGGGGGTAGGTAATTACCCTGCCTACAGAACCGTGGGCATACATATTCCAACTCATTCTATCTTTTCACTTTCATTATCATTCTGTTTTCAAGTTTCTTCTTACTTTGAGAGTATGATATCTTATGGGTCATTTCATGTTTTTATAATTTTAGTCAAATGAAACTTCTGAAAAAATGTCTTAATGTGTAATGGCCGCAGTATTTGATGGGGAAGGTGGCCATCAGGGATCTGTCGTGAGAAGAATAAAATATTTTAACTGATAGCTATTTCAGAAAGAAAGCAGCAGTTATACACCTTTTAAGCCCTGCTAAGGAGGTTTTGGTGGTAATGGTAAGATCTGGCACTGTTTCCTCGGTCTTTTTTTTTCACAAGTCTCTCTTAATACCTCATCTCCTTTTCAGCCTCTCGTTCTGTTCTTTGGAGAGAGGGGATGCGAGAACATGAAACTTTATATGTCTACAACTTCTCTGAGAAAAAAAATTTTTAATGGAGGGGGTACTTAACCTTGATGTAATGTGTTTTATCTTATGTTATTATATGCAGTTTGGAAGGCAAATTGTGATTTGACCAGAGTATCACAAATACTATACATATTTTTTATTAACATCCATGGCTATTCTAGACATCTCACACACACGTGTATATGTGTGTGTGTATCAGTTTATTAATGTAATGTAGTATCTTAAAAGATTTATCAACCTAAAGGAAAAAGTATTAATTTACAGTACTTCTAGCACTTATTTTGTAACTTGTAACTTCAAACCCTGTTGGCTAGATTATAGGGAGATTATAATCAAAGACTTAAATTTCATATTTCCTTTTATTACTGTCAGGAAAAAGTCCAGATTCAGTGTAAGTCTACTTTATTTTATAGGCCTATGAAGAATACACCAGCAAACTAGATGCCCTCCAACAAAGAGAACAACAGTTATTGGAATCCCTGGGGAATGGAACTGATTTTTCTGTTTCTAGCTCCACATCAACAGACACCGTTACATCTTCTTCCTCTTGTAGCCTTTCAGTGCTACCTTCATCCCTTTCAGTTTTTCAAAATCCCACAGATGTGTCACGGAGCAACCCCAAGTCACCACAAAAACCTATCGTTAGAGTCTTCCTGCCCAATAAACAGAGGACAGTGGTGAGTCAGCTTTTAATACCATCATTGCTTTTTCTTTGTATATTTCATAAAGACTAATTGTTGAAAATTAAATGTTATCAGTTTATCTGCAGTGGTCATACAAGTGGTAATACAAGGTCCATTTCAAACAAGAATGGGAAAGACATAAGTATTTGGGGCCAAAGTCTGTGTTACTTAAATGGAAAAGTTGTGTTGTCTTTAGTGTCAGATTTGACATTTAAACCTGTTTGCTAAACTTGAACCACTCAGGTCTAAGTGCTAATTCAGAATCAGTCAGAATTCCAAGACTTAAGCTTATTTGTTGGGTAACATGTGTCTGGTAAGATTCACTCTTAGCCCTTGAGAAATCCTTATTCAGATTTATTATTAAATACTGGATTTTTAGTGTGCTTGGTATTTTTCCTCTCGTCTACATAACTTTTGATTGATTATTAGTATCACCATTAGGACAGAGTACTCTGTAAGTACCATTTAAAGTAGGGATATCTGCAGAATTATAATGGATGGACTGTAATCCTCAAGTGAAACAAGTACTGTCAGTGGACTTAATAAATAATGTACCTATTTACATCACTACTTTTTAAATAATTTATGTGGTTGCTTTTGAAATTAGTAAAAAACCATTTCATTTCCAAATACAACTTGCTTGTCCTTCATGGAAAAAGTTGCTGACGTGCTTTAGTTGACCTCCAGTGAGTGTCAGTGTATGGGAATGCTAGACTAGGCCATTAGCCAGAAAGGTAGTTGGAACTCAGATCCTTGCATAAAGCTGAACCTCTAAAGAGCTTTACGTTCAGCAGAAGGGTGAATAGAGAAGAAAATCTCTTCACCAGCATACATAAATAACAATGAAACTTATCTGTCTTTGCCAGGGCTCCAGATAAAGGTTAAAATATCCCTTGTGATTTCTTAACCATAGATAGACTTGTTCTCATCATAATGTGGAATTTATATTTATACTTACCTGCATTTCCCAGGAACTCTCAACCCAAGAAATTAACATAAAAACTGATCCATAATGGCACTCAGGTGCTGGGCAGAAGCAAATGCAAAATCTCCCTTGACTCAAAACCTCAAGTTATAAAATATAGAAGGAAACAGTTATCATCAGTGTGTTAGAAGACTTAAAAACAGTGGGATTAGAACTCCTAAGAAAGAACCAACAGAACTTGTAGGTGATCTTAAAATTTAAAACTCAGTGGATGATAATTATCATCTCTGAAGTAGTCTTGCTAAAATGTGTTGGATGTTAGGCTCTGGACCTTCCATTTTACAGGAAACACAAGGGACAGAGGAAAAAGTTAAGCACCGTGAGGAAACAGACAAATTCACAAAGTGGACAAAGACAAACAGCCTGGACTCAATGTCATTGTCATGGAGGGTATAAAGGTTGGGAATTATTCTGTCCTAAACAAGACATAATAACCAAATGCAGCATGTGGTCCTGGTTTGGGATTAGATTAGGGAAGAGCTATAAAAGGAATTCTTGAGATGGGAAATTTTGAATGTTGATTGAATATAATGTGTTATTTTTATGGAATATTTTCTTAAGTATAATAACAGGAATTAATTATGTAAGAAAATGTTTTTATTCTTAGGAAATACATGCTTAAATATTCAGAGGTAAATTGTCATGGTGCCTGCAACTTTTTTACCCCCTCTTTCTTGAAATAAAACTTCCACATAGCAAAGTATACAAAAATCAAGTGTATAGTTCATTGACTTTCTACATATGTAACTTCCATGCAGATCAAGTACTTGAGAAGGGTTGTCTTGTCTCCCTTCCAACTCACCCACCTTCAAGAATAACTTCTGTTCTGACTTTTGTCTCAGTTAATGAATTTGGAACTTACTTTCAGATAGTATGGTGTAAAACAAAATGTTAGAGAAACAAATACAAAAAAAATTTAGAATCTAAATAGAATTTGGATATTAATTGCATCATTCTTTCTAATATTCTGTATTTGAAATTTTTCATAATAGAGTTGGAAAAATTAAAACGTAGGACAAAGGAAAAATAGCTCAAAAGAACCAATTGTCACTAGAGAAAAAACTAATGAACATATGACACTGATTTAAGGAAGTATCAAGGTAACACTTTAAATAAAATCTCAATATGCCAAGTTAGTTACAGAACAAGTGTTACAATGACATATAAATTTTTAAATATTTATTTTTAAAAACTCAGTGGATGAGTTGGGGTGAGGATTTAATAATGTGGGTAACTGTTGAACTACTGTGTTGAATACTTGAAACTAATATAAGATTGTATATCAACTATACTTGAATAAAAAACAAACCTCAGTTGATGAAGTAAAATGTAGATTAAATCCATCTGAAGATGAATCATCCATGTTGTTGCAAATGGAAGGATTTCTTTTCTTTTTATGGTTGAATTATATTCCATCATATATATATACCACATCTTTGTCCATTCATCTGTTGACGGACACTCAGGTTGCTTCCATATCTTGGCTGTTGCAAACAGTGTAGCAGTAAACAAAGGAGTGCATTTATCTTTTTGAATCAATGATTTTGTTTTCTTTGGGTAAATTCCTAGGAGTGGACTTACTGGGTCAAATGGTATTTCTATTTTTAGTTTTTTGAGGCATCTCCATACTGCTTTCCACAGCAGTTGCACCAATTTGCAGTCCCACCAACAGTATTGGAGGGTTCCCCTTTCTTCATACCTTTGCCAGTATTTGTTACTTCATGTCTGTTGGATAGTGGCCATTCTAAACTGGTATGAAGTGATATCTTATTGTGGTTTTAATTTGGATTTCCCTGATAAATAGCGATGTGGAGCATTTTTTTCATGTGCCTGTTGGCGATGCGTATTTCTTCTTTGGAGATGTGTCTGTTCAGGTCTTCTGTCCATTTTTTGATAGGGTTATTTGTCTTTTGGGTGTTGAGACATATGAGTTCTTTATATATTTTGGATGTTAACCCCTTATCAGATGAGTCATTGATGAATATATTCTCCCATACTGTAGGATCCCTTTTTGTTCTGCTGATGGTGTCCTTTGCTGTGCAGAAACTTTTAAATTTGATATAGTCCAGCTTGTTCATTTTTTATTTGTTTCCCTTGCCTGAGGAGATGTTTAGGAAAACTTGCTCATTCAAGAGATTTTTGCATGTGTTTTCTTCTAAGAGTTTTATGGTTTTATGACTTTCATTCAGGTCTTTGATTCATTTCAAGTTTATTCTTGTATATGGAGTTAGACAATAATCCAGTTTCATTCTCTTATATGTAGTTGTCCAGTTTGCCAACACCAGGTGCTGAAGAGGCTATCTTTTCTGCATTGTATATTCATGGCTCCTTAATCATATATTAATTGACCATAGATATGTGGGCTCCCTTTTCTGTTCAATTCATCTATGGGTCTGTTCTTGTGCCAGTACCAAATTTTTTTGTATTACTGTAGCTTTGTAGTAGAGCTTGAAGTCAGGTAGCATAATCCCCCCAGCTTTGTTCTTCTTCAGGATTACTTTGGCTATTAGGGGTCTTTTGTGGTGCCATTTGAATTTGAGAACTATTTGTTCTGCTTCATTGAAGAATGCTGTTGGTATTTTGATAGGAATTGCATTAAATCTGTAAATTGCAGGATGGCCATTTTGACAATATTAATTCTTCCTTCCATGAGCACAGGATAGATTTCCATTTTTTGTTGTCTTTAATTTCTGTCGTGACTGCCTTGTAGTTTTCAGAGTATAGGTCTTCCACTTCCTTGGTTAGGTTTATTCCTAGGTATTTTTTTTTTTTGCTATTATTAATGTACAATTACATGAGCAATATTATAGTTACTAGACTCACCCTATTATTAAGTCCCCACCACATACCCCATTACAGTCACTGTACATCAGCGTAGTAAGATGCTATAGAATCACTGCTTGTCTTATCTGTTATATATTCCTAGGTATTTTATTCTTTTTGATGCAATTGTAATGAGTTGTTTCCCTGATTTCTCTTTCTGCTAGTTCATTGTTAGTATTATAGAATGCAACTGATTTCTGTGTATTAATTTTGTATCCTGCAACCTTCCTGAATTCAGTTATTAGTACTAGTAGTTTTTTGGTGGATTCTTTGGGGGTTTTTATGTATAATGTCATCTGCAAATAGAGTTTAACTTCTTCCTCACCAATTTGGATGCCTTTTCTCTCCTTGTGTTGTCTGATTACTGTGGCTAGGACCTCCAGTACTATGTTGAATAAAAGTGGTGAGAGTGAGCATCCTTGGCTTATTCCTGATCTTAGAGGAAAAACTTTCAGCTTTTCTTTATTAAGTATGATTTGTAATAGCCCCAAACTGGACATACCCCAGATGTCCATCAACAGGTGAATGGTTAAACAAGTTGTGGTATATCCAGAAAATGGAATTCTACTTGGTAGAAAGGAATGCACTACTGATACAAATGACAACATAGATGAATCTCAAAGTAATTATGTTGAGTGAAAGTAGCCAGATAAAAATGAATATATACTTTGTAATTCCATTTATATAAAAACCTAGAAAATGCAGTCTCATTTGTAGTGCAGAAAGCAGATCAATATTTGCTTGGGCATGAAGGTGGGGCAGGAGGGAGGGATTACACAGGAGCTCAAGGAAACTTGAAGCTAATGGGGTACATTCATTATCTTGAATGTGGTAATGGTTGCATGGGGTTGCATATAATGTCAACTATACCAACTATATACTTAAATCATTGCAATTTATTGCATATCAGTTATACCTCAATAAATCTGTTCTTAAAAAAATGGAATGATGAGCCATTAATAACCAAAGAAAATTTAAAGTGCTATATAATATCATATGAAATAGAATTTAAGGAGAGGAAGTATTAAAAATAAGGAGGGTCATGCTTAAAGAAACAGTTTGCCAGGAAAACAAAAATTCTAAATATTGTGTACATAACAACAGCCTTAAAATATGTAATACAACAGAGGTATAAACAGATGAAAAAATTCACTTTCACAGTGAGAGATTTTAACATATCTACTCCAGTAACTGATAGATCAGGCAGACAGAATTGGTAGGATTATGGAAGACTTGAACAAAGTTTTTAATTTTATGTAATAGACATGTAGATCTTGAATTCATCAATAAAAGAATACACATTTTTTCCAAGAATGTATGAGACACTAAAATTTTTTTACTGAATTTTAGGCAACAAAAGGAATCTCCACAAACACAGGCCATGTTCATTGAGCATAATGTAATTAAAGTAGAAATTAATAACTAATGAGAAACCACATTTTAAAAAATTTGAAGGTACTTATAAGTCAAAGTTTTTTTTAAAACATATAAAAATTTTACTATTCTATAGAAAAACAAGAGAACGTTTCCTAACTCATTTCATGAAGTTTGTATATCTTGGTTCTAAAACCAGAGAAAAAGAAAATTTAGTCTCATTTATGAGTAAAATTGCAAAAGTTTTAAATAAAGTATTGGCAAAATAAATCCAGCAATGTATTTTTTTTATTAAGGTATTATTGATATACACTCTTATAAAGGTTTCACATGAAAAAACAATGTGGTTACTGTGTTTACTCATATTATCAAGTCTCCACCCATACCCCATTGCAGTCACTGCCCATCAGTGTAGTAAGATCCCACAGATTCACTATTTGCCTTTTTGTGCTACACTGTCTTCCCCTTGACCCCCCACACCATGTGTACTAAACATAATACCCCTCAGTCCCCTTCTCCCTTCGTCCCCACCCACCCTCCCACACCCCTCCCCTTTGGTAACCACTAGTCCCTTCTTGGAGTCTGTGAGTCTGCTTCCAGCAATGTATTTTAAAGGAATAATTATTCCAGGAATGCAACGATATTTAAAAATGCATTGCAGTTGTCATTAGCAGATTAAAGGAGAAACACTGAACATCTCTAGATACAATAAATAAAAAGACATTTGATGATATTCAACACCTTTTTCGGATTAGAAAAGAATCTCTGTAAACTTGGAATAAAAGAGAACTTCCTTAAGTTAATAAAGAATATCTACAAATATATCTAAGCAGCACTCTAATTCATCATAAATTCTCATTAAAATCAGAAAACAAGCAAAACAAAAATATTTACTACTGCTACTTTTGCTCAATATGGTATTGAATATGCTGAACAAGAGAAAGAAATAAATACGAGGATTAAAAAGGAAGAAATGAGCTCTTATTATTTGCCAATAATTTGTCTACATAGAAATCTGAATTTTTATAGTAGGTAAGTAACTCAGCAGTTAATTAGAACATGTAATTTTGTTTTAAAAGGATATCATTGGCAATAGTATAAATAGTAGATATATGACTTTTATGAAGAAAAGTATACATTATTGAAAGACATTTCAAAAGAGTACAGAAATAAAAGGTTGTTTTCTGCTTGATAATCTTCCTAAATATATTTCTCCCCAAGTTAATCTAAATTCTGTGCAGTTCCTAGCAGAATTCTGAAAGAGTCATGTCCCATCTTCCCCAACCCCATCTGACAAGGTCATTGTAAAATTTATGTGGAAGAGCAAAGTGATAACACCAGAGAGGCCTTTTCTAGGTATTGACCTTTTTTAGTGAAGAAGCATTTACTTGAAGTTCAGTTCAGGTTTATCATACTTGCCTTTTACTGTGTTAAAATTCATGTAAAATACATACAAAACTTTTTTAAATTGCAGCAATTATTTCATTAGAGGTATTTATTTTTCAAAACTTCTAACAAATATGTTTAACTTATAATTTCAAAACTAAGTTTTTAAAAAATAGTTTAGGGATTTTGTGACACACTGTGTATCAAAATGAATGTTTACTTATTACTTCTAAAAATAAAAGGTATAAGTAAGAGAAGTGTCCTTTGGTGTACAGAACTCCTTCAATAAGACTATTTAGATCCTGGATTATATACAGTGATTAAAAAAATAAATATGTGTGTCCTTGGAGATGTTTTTGAATCATGTATAGAAACCTTTAACTTTGATTATCTGAGGAATGAAGACATTGCTCGGGGCAGGAGAAAGGCTAATTTTTTACCTTATACTTACACTCACATAATGCAGAGCTCCCTGTTTTTTTGTGGTTAAATGATTGTTTATAGTGATTATATCTGATTTATTTGGCTATTTCTTTTATAATAGGTAATTAGGTAATGCTGTAGTATACATTTAAATACATATATCCCAAAACACTGTGGGAATATTTTTATGTTATATAAGTAGAAATAATTCTTGCATCAAACATAGTGTATGCATACTTATAAACCTTTGTAGTACCTTTAAATCAGAAGTTTTTACTAATACACATTCTCAACAGTGTATGAGACTTCCTTTTCCCATGGGAGACCCTGTTCTACATTGAATGTTAGCAAAAGTTAGAGGATGATACCAATCTAATAAAATTTAAAGTATATTAGGCCTAAGGTACCCTCATTCATGTGTACTTTTCAATATGTGTATTATATCACAACAAAGTTAACCAAAGAAATATTAGACTTACTCAGTTACCCTGAAATAATGGCTTGTCCTAACTCTGTCTTCTTGGACTCATAACTTAAAATAATTTACTTTTTCTTAAAGAGATTTATTGATATTTAATTCATATACCATAAAATTCACTCATTTAAACTGTACAGTCCAATGATTTTTTTAGTCTATTCACTGTTACACATCTGTCACCACAATCAGTTTTAGAACATTTCATCACTCCAAAAAAGAGACATTACGCATTAATAGTCACTTAACCATTTCTCCCTGATCTTTCCAGCCCTAGTCAACCACTTACCTTGTTTCTATCTCTATAGATTTGCCCATTTTGGACATGCCATATAAATGTGATCATTCAGTATGTGGTCTTTTGTGATTGACTTAGCATAGTGTTTCCAAGGTTCATCCATATTTTAACATGTACCCATCCTTGATGCCTTTTTATGGTTGAATAATATCCCATTGTGTGTATATACATGTTATTTATCATCAGCGTTGTTTCCACTTTTGGGCTATTATGAATAATGCTGCTGTGAACATGTATGTACAAGCTTTTATGTGGATGGACGTATTTTAATTTTTCTTGGATATATGCCAATAGTAATTTTTTGAGGAACTGCCAGAATGTTTTCCAAAATAGCTGCATCATTTTACTTTCTCAGCAGTGCTCTATTAGGGTTTTAGCTTCTCCATCTCCTCTCCATCACTTGTTCATTTTTTGTCTTTTAATTATGGCCATCTTAGTATGTGTAAAGGGCATTTTGTTATGGTTTTGATTTGCATTTCATTTACAACTATTTGAGGGCTAGTGATGTCAAGCATTCTTGTGCTTATTGGCATCTTTTAAGATATCTTTTTTGGAGAAAGAATTTGCTTTTATTAATATTTTTCCATGGCTTGTGTAGCCAAAATACTAATGGTCTGAGACAAGAAAAATCACTACTTGATGACCAATGTTTAATAATAGGAATCAGACAAGAAAGAGAAAGTAGCTAGGATTATTTCATCTAGAGATAGGAAAAAATACAAGTTCTGCAAATACCTATGTTATAGAAGGAGAAAGAGAACTGGAGATTACGGAAATAAAACTGAATGCTATAGAGACCAAAAAGAGAACTGTAGAAGATATGAGTAAGCCTGAGATTAGAAAGTTAAAAAGTAGGTAGACTAAATGAAAGATTGTAGTACTAAGAATGTGATTAGTAACTAGTCCCTAGAAGTGTTTTTTTATTACTTTAAACCATTACTAAGAAAGCAACCATGCTTTTAAGTTGTATATAGTTTTGTAAAGCAAAGGTATGGTGACTTTGGTTTAGCACTTAGAAAAGAATGTTCATAAGGTTTTTAAAAACTTTATTATTTAGAAAATGCATATGGAAAAGTAAAAAAGACAGTATATTAAACACCTGTGTTTAGTCACCTGCAAAGAACAAATACTAATTTTTATTATATTTGCTTCATGTTACGTACACACACACATTTAGGTTTTCCTTACCAGTGCTATTCACCTTCTAAATACCCACCATCCTACACTGTCCCCTAAGAGCAACCACTGTGATAAATGTGGGGTGCATACAGTCCATATTTTTATACTTTAATACATACATATGTACCTATAAGGATTTTTAAGTTTATAAAGGTATAATTCTGTATGTAATGTTCAGCATCTTGTCTTTTTATTCAAAATTGTAATTGCAAGATTATATACATATGTATATGTGATACTTGTAGGTCTAATTCTTTCAGTTTAACTACTGTTAAGCATTCCAACTTTTAAACATACCACAGTTTTTCCCCACTGATGGATATCTAGGTTATTTCTGGTTTTTTTTTTTTTTGTTTTATTATTATAAACAGTGCTAAAGTATGAACATCTCTGTACAGGACTCTTTGTACACATGTGACAGGATATTTCTAGGTTGACAAACTGGCAATTGTTTCCTGGGGCATAAGGTATGCAGATTTGGGTCAAAGGTTGTAAAAGATTAGGAGTCTGAAAAAATACTACAAACTTAACTTTAGCACATGTGGGATGGAAGCTCCAAGAGCAGCTTACCTTTTTTGATTTTCTCATGTTTAGTAGGTGTTCTGTTAAGTATTTATGAAAGAACAAGTCTTTGGGTTTACCATATGTAAGTCTGGGGAGAGGAAATTCTGGGGCAAAATACCTCTAAAACCAAAATCAGTCAAAGGGAGAAATAAAGTTTAAAATCCGTTCATTGCTTTTATAAACTGCAGTCCAGGCCCTTCTCTTCTGCTCCAGCAGAAGCAAAACCGGCCCTCCCCCTCACCTACCTCTCAGGTGCAGATAAGCCCTCCTTTGCCCAGGTAATTACCCATTGATATGGAGATGAACTTCTTTCCACCTCTGAACGCTTATTGATATGAAGATGTACTAAAGCCAGGAGATATATTCTGGAAATACTACAATTTTACCCACACCATAGCCAGAGATTTGTAAACAAGTGTCTGTTGATATTAATCCTACTTGTACCAAAGGTAAAGGAAGGATAGTGGGAATACATAGGACAATATTGGATGCTTCAAAATCATAACCTTGGTTTTTCTAAAATTAAAGCAAGAAATGTTTGTGGAATGGAAGGGGTAGATGCTGTTTTTGTTTTACCCAGTTTGGGAAAAACATGTAAAGAACGTATAAAAACATGTTTTTAACAGTGTAAGAAACATTAACTCTCACTAGCACAAGTAAGTACTTTTAATGGAATAAAGGAACATCATTAGAGTAAATGCCAGAACCCCAGGGAATATCCTTCCTCCCCCTTTATATTTAGTAAAAACGAAGCAGAAAACTAAGATATACAATTGATGAAACATGGTGATAAATTCCATTTCATTGTAGACAGGAAGAATATTAATAACTGTTGGATAGTGGTTTACAGTTTATAAAAATGCTTCCACATACTCTTATTTGATCTTCATAATAACTTTGTGAGGTAGAGTACTAAGAGAGCAGTATTAGCTCATGTTGGGATTTAAATTAATGTTTTTAATTTTTATAAAATAGCTGTAGAGTCCAGGACATTCTTGACTCCTAAAAAGTTCTGTTTTTAACTTTTGCTAACAGTTAAAGGGTTTCCTTATGTGTTGCTAGGTAAGTTTTCCCCTTTGGAGTACTAATTTAAGTAATTGATGGACTTTAGTTTTGGTTTTGATTTGATTGGACCAGCAATTTAGCAGTAAATCCTCTTTTTATTTTACTAAGACCATGTTGTAAACATCACACCAATTTTTTCCTTGAAAACAATATTGTGATTTATGTAACAGTCCTGAAAGAAGACTTGACATCAAGATAAATTATAAAATCAGGATGCTGTAAATTTAGATTTATGGTCAGAGCCCATGTATTGGCATGTATAATCTGTGCATCTCAGTGTTTCATGAAGTTTACTTAAAGCACAAAATAAAGTCTGCATTGTAAGGAATTTGAACCATCAAATTAATCTACTAGCTCAAATAATTAAACACATAATAATTTTGATGGCCTCTCCTCCAAGAATGAGTTCTTAAAGTTTTAAGAAAACTTTTTATTGTGGAAATTTTTAAACATACACAAATGTAGAGTAGTGTAGTGAACTGCCATAAACCCATCAATAAAAGATGACTTATAGTCACTTTAAAAACTGATATGTAGAAGTTTAGACTGATAATTTTATTTAGGTCTAAGTTTTCCTTTGGCAAATATTCAGAAAATTACATTGACTCTAGCTCATTGTTAAGGTATGATGCATGTTTTTACATTTTTTAGAGAAAACTTTGACAGCCTAATCAAGGATATTTAATTTTGGAATTTGGAGAAGAGGCATAAAACCTAGTTCTTTTGATAACCTCATTTTAATATTTTCAGACTTAAAATATCAGACAACCCCAGTATACCCCTTTCCTTTTTGTTATTTCATGTGGTATTTACATCAGGAAATCTTGTTTGTACCTCTTAATACATCCAATTTTGCCTGAACCTGTTACATATGTAACTATTTTTATTTAGGGGTGTGTGTGTGTGTTTGGGGTTTCTTTGTGCTGTTAAAAGCACCTATGGAGATATATTCTTTCCCCATTCCTCTTCATGCACACAGGCATCATACTGTATATATCATTTTGTATTTTTTTTTTAATGTTTCTATAGGCCATCCTAGAAATTTTCTAGATTCCATTATATAGATGTATTATAGTTTACCCATATGGCCACATTATAGTTTACCCATAAAAGTATACTTTCTGGATCAAAGAGAAATTTACATTTGTAATTTTAACAGATAACTTAAAAATTTTCCTTCATAGGTCTTAATTTTGTACTGCCACCAACCATGTATGAGGTGCCTGCTTACCATAGCTTCATTAACAGATTATGTTGTCAACTTTTGGATTTTTGTCCAAAAAAGTGCTGCAAATATTAATTTGGAGGTCACAAATATATTTTATCAGGTAGTCAAATTTGCAAATAACGGAATGTACAATAAGGACAATGAGCTATACCAATCCAGTCTCTTAATACTCCCCATGATGTGCCCACTTCCTCATGATTAACTTTTCCCTTGCTGCATAGTTTTAACAGTTACATTGAGTTAAAATCTACCTCCTGGTCATTTCTGAGAGAGGATAAAGATGGTGTGAGAGGTGAGACAGAGCCTTCCTCCTAAAATCGCATATAATAAGAAAACATAAGTAAAACAACTAATCCTGAAAGAGCAACAGGAAAGAGGGCTGCACCAGACTGCATACACTTGGAGAAAAGAATAAACCTTATGGAACAGGGTAACGTACCAAAGCTGTGGCCCCGTAGGACCCAAGCCCTTCCCCCACCCCAATTCACCTGTGGGAGGAAGAGAAACGGAGTGGGGAGGGAGTGGAGGTCTGCGACTGCTAAACACCTAGCTCTGGAGGTCTGCTCTGGGAGCACAAAGGTGCATTTCATGGTCCTCTCGTGATTAGGGGGATTGGAAAGCTAAGACAGGCAGAATACTTGGAGAGACTGAGATTCTACGTGCTTCTGGAAAACAGGGGATTCTACGTGCTTCTGGAAAACAGGGATCCACATCTGGATGTTCTGGGACAAAAGAGAGGCGGGCAAACTGAGAGACTTCCGAACAGCGAGGGGGCTGCTAAAGGGGCAAGGATTGCACAGAGCTTACTGCTCAGGAGAAAGACAGGTAGACAAAATTGTCTGGGTGCACTCTGCCCAGCAGGTTGGGAACGTTCACAATCTTCAGGCGCTCCAGTCCCCTGGCTGGCTACACAGCTGCAAGGCACCCCTCTGTGATATGCAGCCTGCTGCACCTTCCTCCCGGCCAGCTCCACCTGGCTCACAAACCATCAAACTCTACCCTTGCATTAGGCCAGACAGAGGGAAGCCGCGCCTACATCAGCTACAAAAGCAAAGCAGAGGTTTATACCTGTGTGCTTGGGCCACTGGTTCTGGCAGTGGAGATAGGCATAGCAGCCAGGAAGCAGGAAACAGTTCTTTCCTCCCCTGGGGCACCAACACCACTCCCCTGCAACCCCCAACATTACTCTAGGGGTGGAGCAGCTCCAGAGAGTAGAGCTTCTGGGCACGAGAGGGCGCCACATACAAATATGAAATGTCAAAGGAACCTGGTTCAAAGCAAAATTTTTAATACACCTGAGAAAGATTCAAATGTAATTGACATCATGATTCTTCCTGAAAGAGATTTCAAAATAAAAATCATTAACATGCTCATGGAGGTACAAAAAAATATTCAAGAACTCAGGAATGAATTCTGGTCAGAGATTCAATCATTAGGGAACACAGTATCAGAAATGAAATATACAATGGAAGGTTTTAAAAGCAGATTAGATATGGTGGAGGAGGCGATAAATGAAATAGAAATTAGAGAAGAGGAATACAAAGAAGCTGAGGCACAGAGAGAAAAAAGGATCTCTACGAATGAAAGTGAAAGAATATTGAGAGAATTGTGTGACCAACCCAAGCGGAATAATATTTGTATTATAGGGGTACCAGAAGAAGAGGAGAGAGAAAAACAGATAGAAAGTGTCTTTGAGGAACTAATTGCTGAAAACTTCCCCAATGTGGGGAAGGAGACAGTCTCTCAGGCCATGAAGGTGCACAGATCTCCCAACACAAGGGACCCAAGGAAGACAACACCAAGACATATAATAATCAAATGGCAAAGATCAAGGATAAGGACAGACTACTAAAAGCAGACAGAGACACAAATAAGATCACATACAAAGGAAAACTGATCACACTATCATCAGACTTCTCAGCAGAAACTTTACAGGCCAGAACGGAGTGGCATGATGTATTTAATGCAATTAAGCAGAAGGGCCTCGAACCAAGAATACTTTACTGGCAAGATTATCATTTAAATTTGAAGGAAGGATTGAACAATTTCCAGATAAGCAGAAGCTGAGAGAATTTACTTCCTACAAACTATGTCTACAGCGTATTTTGGAGGGACTGCTACAGATGGAAGTGTTCCTAAGGTTTAATAGCTGTCATCAGAGGTACTAAAACCACAGTAAAAAAAAAGTAGAAGAGTTAATTACTAAGCAAATACAAAATTAAACCAACTACCCCAAATTCAACCAAGGGATAGACAAAGAGTTCAGAATATGCTACCTAATATATAAAGAATGAAGAAGGATGAAAAAGGAGAACAAAAGAACCTTTAGATTGTGTTTGTAATAGCATAGTGAGTTAAGTTAGATTCTTAGATAGTAAGGAAGTTAACCTTGATCCTTTGGTAACCACAGATTTCCTGCCGTGGCAATTAGTACATACCTATCAATAATCACCCTCATGTAAATGGTCTGAATGCACCAATCAAAAGACATTCTCAGTGAATGGATAAAAAAACAAGACCCGTCTATATGGTGCCTACAAGAGACTCACTTTAAACCCAAAGACATGCACAGACTAAAAGTGAATGGATGGAAAAAGATATTTCATGCAACTAATAGGGAGAAAAAAGCAGGTGTTGCAGTACTTGTATCAGACATAATACTTCAAAAGAAAGTCACAAGAGACAAAAAAGGACATTACATAATGATAAAAGGGTCAATCCAACAAGAAGATATAACCATTATAAATATCTATGCACCCAACACAGGAGCACCTACAAATGTGAAACAAATACTAACAGAATTAAAAGGGAAAATAGAATGCAATGCATTCATTCTAGGAGACTTCAACACTCCACTCACTCCAAAGGACAGATCAATCAGACAGAAACGAAGTAAGGAGACAGAGGCACTGAACAACACATTAGAACAGCTGGACCTAACAGACATCTACAGAACTCTACACCCAAAAGCAGCAGAATACATATTCTTCTCAAGTGCACATGGAACCTTTTCATGAATAGATCACATACTAGGCCACAAAAAGAGCTTCAGTAAATTAAAAAGATTGAAATTGTACCAGCCAGTTTCTCAGACCACAAAGGTATGAAACTAGAAAAAAATTACACAGAGAAAATGAAAAATCCCACAAACACATGGAGGCTTCATAACATACTCCTAAATAACCGATGGATCAATGATGAAATAAAAACAGAGATCAATCCGGGTGTACTCTGCCCAGCAGTTTGGGAGTTTTCTGATCTTCAGGTGTGCCAGCTCCCTGGCTGCCTGCACGGCTCCAGTAACCCCTTCTGTGACAGGCAGACTAGTGCACCTTTTGCCTGGCCAGCCCCACCGGGCTTGCAAACATGGAAGCCCTTCCCTGGTGTTGGGCCAGCCGGAGGGAGGATCTGTCTACAGCAACTAAAAAGGCAAAGCACAGAGGCTTATACCTGTGTGCTCAGCCCACTGGTTCAGACAGTGGAGACAGGCATAGCAGCCAGGAAACAGCCCTTTCCTCCCCCGAGGCGCCAATACCACTCCCCTACAATCCCTGACATTGCTTTAGGGGCTGAGCAGCTCCAGAGAGTAGAGCTTCTGGGCACTAGAGGGCTCCATACACAAATATGAAACGCCAAAGGAACCTGGTCCAGAGTAAAATTATGAATACAACTCCTGAGAAAGATTTAAATGATATGGACCATATGACAAGGCATCCAGATTGGTAAAGAAGAAGTCAAATTGTCACTATTTGCAGATGACATGATACTGTACATAAAAAACCCTAAAGACTCCACTCCAAAACTACTAGAACTAATATCTGAATTCAGCAAAGTTGTAGGATACAAAATTAACACACAGAAACCTGTTGCTTTCCTATACACTAATGATGAACTAACAGAAAGAGAAATGAGAAAAACAATTTCATTCACAATTGCATCAAAAAGAATAAAATACCTAGGAATAAACCTAACGAAGGAAGTGAAAGACCTATACTCTGAAAACTACAAGACACTCTTAAGAGAAATTAAAGAGGACACTAACAAATGGAAATGCATCCCATGCTCTTGGCTAGGAAGAATAAATATTGTCAAAATGGCTATACTACCTAAAGCAATCTACAGATTCAACGCAATCCCTATCAAACTACCAACAGCTTTCTTCAATGAACTGGAACAAATAACTCAAAAGTTCATATGGAACCAGAAAAGACCCCGAATAGCCAAAGTAATTCTGGGAAGGAGGAATCAAACAGGCGGAATTACGCTTCCTGACTTCAAACTCTACTACAAAGCCACAGTAATCAAGACAATTTGGTATTAGCACAAATACAGACCCAAAGACCAGTGGAACAGAATAGAAAATCCAAACATTAACCTAAACATTTACAGTCAACTAATATTTGATAAAGGAGCCTTGGATATACAGTGGGGGTATGACAGCCTCTTCAGCAGCTGGTGTTGGAAAAACTGGACAGCTACATGTAAGAGAATGAAACTGGACTACTGTCTAGCTGCATACACAAAGGTAAACTCAAGGTGGATCAAAGACCTGAATGTAAGTCATGAAACCATAAAACTCTTATAAAAAAACATAGGCAAAAATCTCTTGGACATAAACATGAGCGACTTCTTCATGAACATATCCCCCCGGGCAAGGGAAACAAAAGCAAAAATGAACAAGTGGTACTATATCAAGCTGAAAACCTTCTGTACAGCAAAGGACACCGTCAGTAGAACAAAAAGACATCCTACAGTATGGGAAAATATATTCATAAATGACGCATCTGATAAGGGGTTGACATCCAAAATATATAAAGAACTCGCCCCTTAACAAACAAAAAGCAAATAATCCAATTAAGAAATGGGCAGAGGACATGAATAGACACTTCTCTAAAGAAGAAATTCAGATGGCCAACAGGCATATGAAAAGATGCTCCACATCGCTGGTCATCAGAGAAATGCAGATTAAAACCACAATGAGATATCACCTCACACCAGTGAGGATGGCCAACATCCAAAACACAAACAACAACCAGTGAGGATGGCCAACATCCAAAACACAAATGTTAGCGAGGTTGTGGAGAAAAGGGAACCCTTCTACACTGCTGGTGGGAATGCAAATTAGTTCAACCATTGTGGAAAGCAGTATGGAGGTTCCTCAAAAAACTCAAAATAGAAATACCATTTGACCCAGGAACCCCACTCCTAGGAATTTACCCTAAGAATGCAGCAGCCCGGTTTGAAAAAGACAGATGCACCCCTATGTTTCCTGCAGCACTATTTACAATAGCCAAGAAATGGAAGCAACCTAAGTGCCCATCAGTAGATGAATGGATTAAGAAGATGTGGTACATATACACAATGGAATATTATACAGCCATAAGAAGAAAACAAATCCTACCATTTGCAACAACATGAATGGATTTAGAGGGTATTATGCTCAGTGAAATAAGCCAAGCCGAAAAAGACAAGTATTAAATGATTTCACTCATATGTGGAGTATAAGAACAAAGAAAAAAACTGAAGGAACAAAACAGCAGCAGACGCACAGAACCCAAGAATGGACTAATAGTTACCAAAGGAAAATGGACTGGGGAAGATGGGTGGGAAGGGAGGGATAAGAGGGTAAAAGGGGTATTACGATTAGCAGACGTAAGGTGGGGGGGCACGGGGAGGGCTGTACAACTCAAAGACAAGTAGTGACTCTATAGCATCTCACTACGCTAATGGACAGTGACTGTAATGAGGTTGGTGGGGGGATCTGATGAAGGGGGTAGTTTAATCACCATATTATTTGCACATGTAATTGTAGGTTAATGATACCAAAATAAATTGTAAATAAAAATAAAAAAATATGAAAACAAAAGGAAAAAATAAATTAAAAAAATAACAGATCAAGCAACATACGGAGACAAATGACAGCAATAATTCAACGCCGCAAAATCTGTGGCACGAGTGAAGGCCATGCTAAGAGGGAAGTATATTGCAATACAGACCTACCTCTGGAAAGAGGAACACTCCCATATGAACAGCCTAAGCTCACAATTAACAAAACTGGAAAAAGAAGAACAAATAAGGTCCAAAGTCAGTAGAAGGAGGGACATAATAAAGATTAGAGCAGAAATAAATAAAATCAAGAAGAGTGAAACAATAGAAAGAATCAGTACGAGCAGGAACTGGTTCCTCGAGAGAATAAAGAAAATAGATAAACCCCTAGCCAGACTTATCAAGAAAAAAAGGGAGTCTAGACACATTAACAGAATCAGAAATGAGAAAGGAAAAATCGTGACAGACACTACAGAAATGCAAAGAATTATTAGAGAATACTATGAACAATTATATTCCAACAAACTGGATAACCTAGAAGAAATGGAAAGTTTCTAGAAAAATATAACCTTCCAAGGCTGACCCAGAAAGAAAACAAAAATCTCAACAAACCAATTACCAGCAACAAAATTGAACTGGTAATCAAAAACCTACCTAAGAACAAATCTCCTGGACCAGAAGGATTCACCACTGAATTTTATGAAACATTTAGTGAAGACCTAATACCCATCCTCCTTAAAGTTTTCCAAAAGGTGGAAGAAGAGGGAATACTCCCAAACTCATTCTATGAGGCCTGCATCATTCTAATACCAAAACCAGGGAAAGACACCACAAAAAAAGAAAATTACAGACCAGTATCCCTGATGAACATAGATGCAAAAATACTCAACAAAATATTAGAAAACCGAATTCAAAAGTACATCAAAAAGATCATCCATTATGATCAAGTGGGATTCATCCCAGGGATGCAAGGATGGTACAACATTTGAAAATCCATCAACATCATCCACTACATCAACTAAAAGAAGGACAAAAACCACATGATCATCTCCATAGATGCTGAGAAAGCATTCGACAAAATTCAACCTCCTTTCATAAATACTCTCAACAAAATGGGTATAGAGGGCAAGTACCTCAACATAATAAAGGCCATATATGACAAACCCACAGCCAACATTATGTTTAACAGTGAGAAGCTGAAAGCTTTTAATCTAAGATCGGGAACAAGACAAGGATTCTCACTCTCCCCACTTTTATTCAGCATACTTCTGGAGATCCTAGCCATGGCAGTCAGACAACACAAAGAAATAAAAGGCATCCATATTGGCAAGGAAGAAGTCAAACTGTCCCTGTTTGCAGATGATATGATATTGTACATAAAAAACCCTAAAGAATCCACTCCAAAACTACTAGATCTAATACCTGAATTCAGCAAAGTTGTGGGATACAAATTAATACGCAGAAATCTGCTGCATTTTTATACACTAACGACGAACTAGCAGAAAGAGAAATCAGGAAAACAATTCCATTCACAACTGCCTCAAAAAGAATAAAATACCTAGGAATAAACCAACCAAGAAAGTGAAAGACCTATACTCTGAAATCTATAAGACACTCATGAGAGAAATTAAAGAAAATACCAATAAATGGAAACACATGCTGTGTTCATGGATAGGAAAAATTAACACTGTCAAAATGGCCATCCTGCCTAAAGCAGTGTACAGATTCAATACAATTCCTATCAAAATACCAACAGGAAAAAAAAAAAAAAACTACCAACAGCATTCTTCAACGAACTCTAGAAAATCATTCTAAAATTCATACGGAACCACAAAAGATCCCGAATAGCCAAGCAATCCTGAGAAGGAAGAATAAAGCTGGGGGGATTATGCTCCCCAACTTCTATCTCTACTACAAAGCCACAGTAATTAAGATAATTTTGTATTGCTAGAAGAACAGAACCATAGATCAATGGAATAGACTAGAGAGCCCAGATATAAACCCAACCATATATGGTCAATTAATATACGATGAAGGAGCCATTGACCTACAATGGGGAAATGACAGCCTCTTTAACAACTGGTGTTGGCAAAACTGGACAGCTACATGCAAGAGAATGAAACTGGATTATTGTTTAACCCCATACACAGAAGTAAACTTGAAATGTATCAAAGTCCTGAATGTAAGTCATGAAACCATAAAAGTCTTAAAAGACAACATAGGCAAAAATCTCCTGAATATAAACATGAGCACTTCTTCCTAAACACATCTCCTCAAGCAAGGGAAACAAAAGCAAAAATGAACACATTGGACTACATCAAACTAAAGAGCTTCTGTATGGCAAAGGACACCATCAACAGGACAAAAAGGCATCCTACAGTATGGGAGAATATATTTGTAAATGACATATCGGACAAGGGGTTAACATCCAAAATATATAAAGAACTCACACACCTCAACACCCAAAAATCAAATAACCAAATTAAAAAATTGACAAAAGAAAAGAAGAGACAATTCTCCAAAGAAGATATTCAGATGTCTAACAGACTCATAAGATGCTCCACATCGCTAATCATCAGAGAAATGCAAATTAATACCACAATGAGATGTCACCTCACACCAGTATGGATGGCCAGCATCGAAAACACTAAGAACAACAAATGCTGGCTAGGATGCAGAGAAAGGGGAACCCTCCTACACTGCTGGTGGGAATGTAAGCGAGTTCAACGGTTGTGGAAAGCAATATGGAGGTTCCTCAAAAAACTAAAAATAGAAATACCATTTGACCCGGGAATCCAACTCCTTGGAATTTACCCAAAGAATACAAGTTCTGAGATTCAAAAAGACATACACCCCTATGTTTATCGCAGCACTATTTACAATAGCCAAAATATGGAAGCAAGCTAAGTGTCCATCAGTAGATGAATGAATAAAGAAGAGGTGGTACATATACACAATGGAATATTAATCAGCCATAAGAAAGAAACAAATCCTACCATTTGCAACAACATGGATGGAGATGTAGGATATTATGCTCAGTGAAATCAGCCAGGCGGAGAAAGACAAGTGCCAAATGATTTCCCTCATTTGTGGACTATAACAATGAAGCAAAACTGAAGGAACAAAACAGCAACAGACTCACAGACTCCAAGAAGGAACTAGCTTTTACCAAAGGGGAAGGGTATGGGAGGGTGGGTCGGGAGGGAGGGAGATGGGGATCAAGGGGTATTGTGTTTGGTACACACGGTGTGTGGGATCTCGGGGAAAACAGTGTAGCACAGAGAAGGCAAACAGTGAATCTGTGGCATTTTACTACACTGATGGACCTTGACTGCAATGGGGTATGGATGGGGATTTGATAATATGGGTAAATGTAGTAACCACATTGTTTTTTCATGTGAAACTTTCATAAAAGTATATATCAGGAAAGCCTTAATAAAAAAAAGTAATATTTGGATGGTACAACATTCGAAAATCCATCAACATCATCCATCACATCAATAAAAAGAAGAACAAAAACCACATGATCATCTCCATAGATGCTGAAAAAGCATTTGACAAAATTCAGCATCCATTTTTGATTAAAACTCTCAACAGAATGGGTATAGATGGCAAGTACCTCAACATCATAAAGGCCATATATGACAAACCCACAGCTAACATCATACTTAACAGCGAGAAGCTGAAAGCTTTTCATCTAAGATCGGGAACAAGACAGGGGTGCCCACTCTCTCCACTGTTATTCAACATAGTACTGGAGGTCCTAGCCACGGCAATCAGACAAAACAAAGACATACAAGGCATCCAGATTGGTAAAGAAGAAGTCAAATTGTCACTATTTGCAGATGATATGATACTGTACATAAAAAACCCTAAAGACTCCACTCCAAAACTACTAGAACTAATATCTGAATTCAGCAAAGTTGCAGGATACAAAATTAACACACAGAAATCTGTTGCTTTCCTATACACTAATGATGAGCTAACAGAAAGAGAAATCAGAAAAACAATTCCATTCACAATTGCACCTAAAAGAATAAAATACCTAGGAATAAACCTAACGAAGGAAGTGAAAGACCTGTACTCTGAAAACTACAAGACACTCCTAGGAGAAATTAAGGAAGACACTAACAAATGGAAATGCATCCCATGCTCTTGGCTAGGAAGAATCAATATTGTCAAAATGGCAATACTACCTAAAGCAATCTACAGATTCAACGCAATCCCTATTAAAATACCAACAGCTTTCTTCAATGAACTGGAACAAATAATTCTAAAATTCATATGGAACCAGAAAAGACCCCGAATAGCCAAAACAATCCTGAGAAGGAGGAATCAAACAGGGGGAATTACGCTCCCTGACTTCAAACTCTACTACAAAGCCACAGTAATCAAGACAATTTG
>JAQQAC010008880.1:76353314-76397074 GCA_029783875.1 Phataginus tricuspis | reverse complement strand
AGTTCAATCATCACGGTATTGCTCATGTAATTATAGGTTAATGATACTAAAATAAAATAAATTAATAAAAAAAAAAGTAATATTTACCTCATGCTTTTCCTTAATTTTAGGTCCTAATTTGGCTTTTTGTGTTGTACTCCCATCAGTATACTATTTAAATTCAGCAGATACTCATCTTTTCTCCATTTTCCCCCCTCTAGCCTGAAGATTCCCAGTTTTCTTCAGGAGAGTTTGGTTTAGCAATAAATACGTCAATGATTTAATAGATTCACCCTTTAATGTTACTGTTAATAAATAATTAATTCTGTCTTCATTCTGAGCACCCTGAACCCCCATTGTGTCACTTCAGTAAATACTGTGTCAGTTCTTTTTCAGTTACATATTATTCAAATTCACCTGGGGGGATGGAGCCCATGCAGAAAAGGCCTACCAGATAGGGATAACTTCAAATACGTAATGATTTTTATTATTTACAGAAGTTTTGTAGTAAGGTACATACAATGAAATGTATATGTGTTACTGTGCAGCTTCATGAATTTTGACGTGTGTGTGTGTGTATATATATAGATATATACACACACACATACACATTCATGTAACTGTATAGTCGAGATCAAGACATCACACATTCTTGCTCATTTTTTTTTGCTTCACCTATTTCACCCATCCCCCTACCCCTCTCTGCTGTGCTAACAGAACCAGTCTGTTCTCTATATGTTTATGAGTCTATTTCAGTTTTGATATTTGTTTGTTTTTTAGATTCCACATATAAGTAAAATCATACAGTATTTGTCTTTCTCTTTCTCACTTATTTGCCATAGTATTCTCTAGTCCATCCATTTGTCACAAATGCCAAGTTAATGACTAATATTCCATTTTATACATGTACCACATCATTTTTTTACCCATTTAGCTGTTGATAGATATTTACATTGTTTCCATATTTTGGCTATTGGAAATAATGTTGCAGTAAGCAGACGTGCATGTATCTTTTCAGATTAGTGATTCTGTTTTCTTTGGGTGAATTTGCAGAAGTGGAAATGGAATTGCCTGGTCATATGGTATTTATTTTTGTAATTTTTTTGAGGAACCTCCATACTGCTTTCCGTAGTGGCTGCAATAATTTGCAATCTCACCAGCAGTGTATGATGGCTCCCTTTTTCCCACATACTCACCAACACTTGTCATTTCTTGTCTTATTGATATTAGTCATTATGACTGGTGTGAAGTGACATCTCATTGTGGTTTTGATTTGCATTTCCCTGATGATTAGTGATGTGGAGTGTCTTTTCATTTGTTGGCCATCTATATGTCTTCTTTGGAAAAATGTCTATTCACATCGTCTTCCCATTTTTTGATCATATTAGTAGTTGTAGTTTTTTTGGTATTTAGCTGTATGAGGTCTTTATATATTTTGGATATTTGCCACTTATCAGATACATCATTTGCAAATATATTATCCTACACAATAGGTTGCCTTTTTGTTTTGTTAATGATTTCCTTTGCTATGCGGAAGCTTTTTAGTTTGATAGTCCCACTTTATTTTTTTTTTTGCTTTTGTTTCCTCTGCCTGGAGAGACATTGTACTCAGAAAAAAGTTGTTAATGTTGATGTTTTTAATCTCTCTTTCCAGTGTCCCTTTCCTCCTCACTCCTGTATCACCTCTGCTTCTCCCTAAATTAGCTTCATGCTATAACCAGATTTTCTCGGTGTAGTGGGGGAAGATGGCCAATAGGAGCTCTAGATTTTTGTTCTCTTGGCATATTGTAACTAGAGTAGAAGCATAAACTTCTTTCAGCCAGTGTCCATCCATCAGTTTAAGGAAGAACTCTGTACTGTTTGGGTCATATATCTAGCCCTGGATCAGTTGCTGTTTGCTAGGAGTATGGGAAACTGATTAGCTAGTTAATGTCATGTGTAGCCAGAAATGTAGTGACCTTTGATTGATAGGCAACTAAACAACAAATACCAATCATACACATTAAGACAAGTATTTTCTTCCTGCTATGTTTAAGGTCAGTAAGACGTCTCTTATGGACAATGAGCGTGATTGAAGGATTACAGTTTTCAGCTTTGAACAAAGTTTGATCAGAATTGATTTTGCTTTAAATGTTGACACAACTGTGATTTCTCAGTGGTGGGTACATAGGGATTGGAATTTTCTGTTCTCTTTTATATGTTTAAAATATTTTATAATTTTAATAAAAAACTAACAATTTTGCTTTAAGTTGGTGAATGGTAATAGAGTCATATTTTCCCTTTAATTTTATATGGAGTCATAATTTCCCTTTAATTTTAAGTTAACTCTAGAAATGGTGTTCTATCTGACATAGTAATCCACATGACATTTTAAAGGTGTATTATAAAGGTAAATTACTGAGGATTTTTTTTAAGTGAAAAAATATATAGTTTATTCCCATTAGCTCATATCATATATTTATGATACCATAGGTACCTGCAAGGTGTGGAGTTACAGTCCGGGACAGTCTAAAGAAAGCACTGATGATGAGAGGCCTAATCCCAGAGTGCTGTGCTGTTTACAGAATTCAGGATGGGTATGGTTTGTATGTGATGTGAAATTTTGTTCAAAAAATTGGAAAAAAAAATCCTCAGGCGTTAAACTCTGGGGTTGTCTGTAGGATCTTTAGCCAAACTTAGGTGACTGAAAATCAACTTCAGAAAAAATATTAAATTAATACAAAGTTAGCCTAAAGAAAGCTTGTAGGCATATTGAGGAGTTAACATTAGATAATTTGTGTGACAGTGGTGTTTGTTACCCTGATCAAATGGCTTTATTTGGAGTTTGAGATTCTTAACCATTTAGAATGTGATTTATCTGAATAATGGATACTTCCCCACTCCCGTTTTTAATAAAAACTCCTATTTTCACAAAAGGTTTATCAAAATTAACATTTCACATTGAACTATTTTTCTTTCAGAAAGCATCTAAAAAATTATGCCAAGACCCCCAAATTTTGAATCTCATTTTTAAAAAAACATCCATTTGGGGGCATGTTGTCTCCTAGGAACTCTTTCTTTGAACAGATAGATATCTGTACCTGTGATTTTTTTCTGGACCCAAGGAACAATCCATTTTCTGCTGTTGTAGGTCTTTTCTGGAGCTGGCTTGAAGAAAAGAGTACATCTCTTTACCCTGCTGTTTGTCCAAGATTGATACATTTATTTGGGGTAAACATAAAAGTTAATTTATTGCCATTTAAATTTCTAACGATGGAAGACCAGGAAGCCAAACCCCCTCACCATTACTAGTTCCTCAATAACCAATTTTCATATCTTCAGTATGAGGTACATAAAAATTTTTAGGTATGATAACCAAGAAAGGCTGTGTCTACACTTTCCAGAGAGAAGAAACCAATTGGCTGGGACACTGATATTTCCTGGCTTACGGGAGAGGAATTGCATGTGGAAGTGTTGGAAAATGTCCCACTTACAACACACAACTTCGTATGTACCTTTACAGTTGTTTGAAATGTCAAAAATGTTCAAGCTCTTGTGAATGCATTTTTATTTAGGGACTATGAGATATGGATGACTAACTTGGGGATTGATATTTTACCTAAGTTGAAAACCAATTCTGTTCTTTAAAACACTTGTATTTAAACTAAAGAGTTTTATTTTAATCATTACACTTTCTTTTTAATTAAAAAAGCATGAACTGTCTTTATTAAAAGAAAAAAATTTTAATGATACAAAAGTACATCAAGTAAAAAAGTGACATACCCTACTAGAGGTAAATATTTGCTAAGAGTATTGTATAGTCTTTCAAACACTTCCCGTATATTCAAATGCGTGCTTATACCTGTTAACCCAGTTTTCCCCTCTCTTTTTTTCCTCCCTTCCCTTCATTATTGTCCATTTTTTTCCTTTTCTTAAACTAAAAATGGAGTCTGGTTCGGTATATTTTTCACCTTAAAAAAAAATTAAACAATGCATTGTAGATATCTTTCCATGTCAGTACACATAACTTTATTTTTGTAATGATTGCATAATAGTCCATAGGAATATAAATCCAGTATATTTAACTATCCCTCTGTTAATAGACATTTAAGGTTGTTTTTTTTAATCTGTTTATATATAGGGCTAAACAAACTCTGCATACATCTTGACACACTTGTGTAAATGTTTCTGAAGGTTAGGTTAATGTGAGTGGAATAGCTCTCCTTGAGGACTAAAGGAAGACATTAAAACTCTCCTTAAAGACTTCTCCTTTATCCGGTTTTTCCATTTGCTAGAACCTAGCCTAAGCTAAATGTCACCAGCATGAGGCCTGGAATGTGGGACCTTTCTACCTTAGAGATAAGGTTACAGTTCCTGGAGCATGAGAACCTATCCTTTGAAAGGCTAGACAGAATCCAGGTCTAATGATCTATAAGGCGGGAGACATTTCTTACTTTTGTATACGTGTGGAATTTTGATCCTAATTTTTCTTAATGGATAATTATTGCTACCCATACCCTTTTGGCTTCTTCAAGTGTTTTTCCATGTGCCTTGGTGACTGGTATAGCCGAACTCCTGAAGCAGATGATTTATGAGGTGATTTCCTTGAGCGTTTGTGCTTCAATAAATAAGGCATTTTTTGGACAAGTGTAAGATTTACTGTGTAGCAAGTAGTTTTATAATGGTGAGCTAGGAAGTTCATTACTATTAATTTTTTTTAATGGCAGAATTTTGAGTTGATAAATCTTAAGATCTCTAGCTTTTTTGGAATCCAAAAACAGTTGAGCTTACAATTTCATTGTGATTAATACTATTTTTCTTAATTATTCTTCTTAGCTGGAAATTGGGTATGAGGAGGTAAATAAGACCTAAGTTGCTAACCATAAAATAGTGTTAAAAATAGTGCCTCAGAAAGCTCCTTGCCCTAAGAGGATAATGAAAACACACTGCAGGTTAGTTCCAGAGTGTGAAAACCTTCACAGCTCAGTTGGAGACCTGCCAGCAAATATTTATTGAGAACTTTACATTTGCCAACATTGTATCTGATCTGGGTTTATAACAATTTGTAAGAAAAACAGTATCCCTGGCTTTGTGTAGACAGATGATTTAGTAAGAAAATTTCATAAACACTCTTTAATTACTGTGTATGTATAAAGTGCTGTAGATGCACAGAGCAGACTCCTAACTTGGCCTTTAGGGAATCTGGAAAGTTTCCCAAAGGAGGAAATATCTGAGCTAAGGCCTGATGAATGAGGGAGAAGCAGGTGAGTGAAAGTAAAAGTATTCTAGACAGAGGGAAAAACGAGAAAACTGTTCAGTTTTGAAAAGTTCAGGACGAAGGGTGCAAAATTGGAGAGTAGGGTGTTACTGTGTCATAAGAGTTATGGGTAGGATAAGCAGAGTCCAGGTCATGAGAGTCCTTGTAAGTGATGTTAAAATTTGGACTTTTCTCTAAAATAATTGGAAAGTTAATGACTATAAGCAGCATAGATGTGATTAAATTTGTGTAGAGCAGTTGTTCTGAGTGTCATATAGAGGCAAGAGGAAAAGCCTGTATTCTGCTTAGAAAGGGAAATAATTCCTCTGTTTGCTTCTCTGTGCTGGATTTTACTGGCTACTCAAGGGACTGCCTTATTTCCTAGCAGTTCTATATTTGCTTACATCCCAGGAGTCCTTGGGAACTGGCAGGGTGGAACTGGAGCAGGAAAGGCAAAGAAACAAGATTTTAAACAGATGCTGCGTGTCCAGCCCTTCCCATTTCGTATAGGCACCAAGGTTAACATCTTCAGACAGCCCCACACCATACAAATTATTGCATGCAAATTGCCTAGTCTCTGCCTCCCTAATTGTCTACTTTACCATCCATGTTTTATATGCTCAAATTCCAGAATAAGTATAAGTTGTGACCCAAAAGAAAAGACTTACCTCCTGTGCCCATCTTTATTGACACGGTATACTTGGAGATACAAGTATAAGAATTTATACTCAAGTGCATTCCCACATTTTCTCCTTGGGTGTTTTCCCTTTCATCTGTGCTTCCCTCCCCTCACTTCCTTGTCTCTTTTTATTTTTCCTCTTTTACATACACATCATTTTCAAATATAAGTCAGTGGCAGGAGGAAAGACTGCAATTGAGTATATTAATGAAGGAAGAGAAGTTAGGGCTTGAAAGTCAACAGATTATCAGACTAGTAAGGGTATGAGTGATTAGCAAAAAGCATCAGATGACTATAAAATGCTGATTCCTGGGAACACATTTTGTATTTTTCTGTGCCCCATTTTCTGGGATTCTTTTAGAACTTACTTTGACAAACAGTGGCCACACAAATATTAAAGATCTTTAATTTCTTGTATATCCAGAGACAGATGAAAAGGAACAAGCTAAAAACAAGCAGTTGCCTCTTTCCATCCCCTAGAAAGTGATACATAGACAAAAAGGTGAAGAAAATAAGAGCCACTCTTAAAATTACCAGAATGTTCTGAAAAATCAGAACGAATAAGGTGCTAAGATACCATTTTCTCAATCAACCATTTTTTAATAACTTTTCATCCCATTAAATACATGTTTATTGAAAAGAGTTTGGTAAACTGGATGTTAAAATCAATTTAATGGATCATGAAAAGCATTTACATGTAATAGAATGGATTAGAAAATTCTGTTGTACATTATATATAGTCAGGGTAAGTATTATATGAATACAGGTATGTCCTAGGTCATAATGTAAAATGTATTTCTTACTATTATTTGTGACTCAAACTGTCTTAAAAACTGAGATGAATTGAAAATATATAGCAAAGAACAAAGGGCAAAATAGAGTCATCCATGCTCTCACTGTTCTGATATGCCTCTTGTTAAAACATTCTGGTATTTCTTTATCCTTCTTATGTTTTCTGCTTGTCATATACACAAAACAAATACTTAAAAATATTTCTGGCCTCAGTAGGGATAACTACTTATCCAATTTATGTGCCATGTAGATCAGTCACGTCTAACATGGAGTCTTCTTACATGCTGCCCTTTAAGTTTCATGTAGAGGAATGTCCCCAGATACATTTAGGAGTTTGAATCCTTTAACAAACTGATAATTTGTTAAAAGTAGTTCTTACCGTCTTTTAGGGTATTTTCCTTCTTGTTTCTTCTCCTGGTTAGTAAGCTAGGATGGTATTGTTCTGATTTTCATATAATAACAAACTAGTTAGCTTTTTTCTTTTATAAATAATTGTTTTTACCTTTTCGTCAAAGTGTATTTACAGTTTAATCAAATGTATATAGTTTTTTACACAGTACAGAGGGGCTTATAATGAAAAACAATCTGTTGCCCCATTCTTTGCTAATCTATCATGCCCCACTCCAGAGGAAATCACTCTTAACTTTTAATGGTTTCTGTTTTAAGCTTTTTTGGTGATTATTTTCATATTACTAAAAAATAACTTTAGCCACAATTCCTTGATTTATCAACTTTAAACATCATTTATTGATTACTGATTCCATAGGAAATTAGCTCATCTGTAGCATTATAACCTCTCCTCCTCCTTCTTCCTGTCCTCTAAGGTGTGTTGTTTTTTAGGTTTTTTGGGTACCTTTGTAACTTTAAATAAATATATAAGTATACCATTGTTTCATGTTCTGTCAATACCCATAAGCATCTCTTAACCTCTTTCTTTGTACAATGATTAAAGTGTACCCTTATCCTTCCCTTCACCCATATTCCTGCCTTCTACTTGTCATCTCTAGTTTTACTTTTATGTAGTCAAGCTTGAAATTAGTTTTTGAAATTCATCTTCCATCTTTTTGACTTCTGAGTTTTTTAATTGGATATTGGGTAGGAGATAAATATATATAGTCTATCTATTGTCTTGAGCCTGTTGGTTTTCATTTTAGTATCTTAGTGTGTAAGACAGTTCTCATGATACAAACATGTTAAAGATTCGTTCTTTTAAAAAAGAGTAAATAAGTTGATTTCTTAAAAGATTCTTGCAAGTTTTTGAAATTTTCTATGATGTTTTACTTTGCAGGTACGGAAAACTTTTTTCACCTTAGCATTTTGTGACTTTTGTCGAAAGCTGCTTTTCCAGGGTTTCCGCTGTCAAACATGTGGTTATAAATTTCACCAGCGTTGTAGTACAGAGGTTCCACTGATGTGTGTTAATTATGACCAACTTGAGTAAGTAATCAAAAAAGTCTCTTTTCTATCTACCATTTTACATTTAACTTTCCTGAATGTGAAACTAGTATGTCTTAGACTCTGTAGGAATTTCCTGTCACAGTTGTTAATAAGGAATTTTTAAAACTGTGGTTAGAGATACATAATATAGACAGTTCTTTGAAACTGTAATTCTGATTCAACTGTACATTTCATTTGCTTTATATTCTCTTTTAAAGATCTTTCACTATATTAATCACATTTTAGATAGTTTTGGGGAGGAGCAGGTATTGTTTCAATTAAGACAACTATTGCATTTTTGGACCACAGATCATGGGGGTCTGATCCTGTCGGCTATTTTGTAAATTGTGCTCTCTTTCTCTTTCTTTTCTCACTTTCTCTTTCTCTTTCTCCTTCAAACTCTGCTCCCCCTGCCCCATCCAGTTTATTTAAAAGTAAAATATAAAATCTTGTTACCCATTATATCTCTTTCTAAAATTTGTTTGTTTTATGCCAGATTCTCTAATATAGACTGAGTATTTTAATCTGTTTTCTGTAGTAGTTGCTGCTGCTGAGATCTTACTACTTTTCTTGATCCCTTGAGCAGAGCATTCACCTCTATGCTTTAAAGTCTTACTATAATGATGTAATAATCTAATTTAGCAATAGGTAAATTTTCTTCTAATTCCTTAACCATAAAGCATGTTTTTCCCCATTTTAATATGTACTGATTTTCTATATAGAACAGTTAATTTTAGATTCTAGCTTACCTTTGAAAGTGTAATATAATTTTGAAAAATAAGCCTTTAGGCAAAAATACAACGAATTGAATTAAACGACCGTTTCTGCAAATGGAATTTGATCTCAGATACGTCTGTTAACTCTTTAATGTACTCTGGTTTATGAAGCTTCTGGGTTTTGCACAAGTTAGGTTTGTTTTGTTTTGTTTTTTTTGTCTTTGCCTCACAGTTTGCTGTTTGTCTCCAAGTTCTTTGAACACCACCCAGTACCACAGGAGGAGGCTTCCTTAGCAGAAACTGCCCTTACATCTGGATCATCCCCTTCTGCACCCCCATCCAATTCTATTGGGTATGATTTGACTCCTGCTGTTCAGTGACATGCTATTTGAGCTATTTTCTTTCGGATCTTTTGTTTAATTAAAAACCTTTCCAACATTTGGATTGTTACATTAAGGTCTTCTTTTCAGATAACTTGTTTTATCACAGCAGCCAGATGTTTCCATACATTTGGTGCAGATACATGGGATTAAAACTGACATGAACTGTTTCAGGACGTGTCTTGAGAAAAATTAAGCAGCAGGCAACTTAGAACCCCTGCCTTGTGCTTATCACTTCATTAGGTAATATCAAATACAGAAGTATATGATTTCCATTTAGAAAGTAGCATTACAAGATAATGGCAATCAATTAAAAATAGTATATAATCATATCCTATAACTTATGACATAGTTTTTAGACTACTTGATAAAGGCATAAATATTATGTTTACAGAAGGGAGAATAGTGAGAGAAGTAGGCAAGAACATTTAATGAAGAAAATGAAATTTCAACTGGACCTTAAAGAATTCTAGAATCTGAGTGAGCCCAGGGAATACAAGCATGTAACAGTTGGGAGGCTGTGGGGGGAGAAATAGCATAAATACAGGGAATGGAGATGGTAAATTTGGGAGATAGTGAAAAGACGCCAGACCAAAATGAGAAATATCATGTGTAAGACCAGATTATGAAGAGTCTTGGAATTCAGGCTGGAATTTAGACTTGACACAAGGGGAGAAAGAATAATTAAAGATTTTTGAGCAGAAGACTAACTTGATGAAAATGATTTTAAAGAAAAGTAGTTTGCAGTGGTGTACATATAGATTGGTAATGAAGGGTCTAGGGTGAAGAAGGCCAACTAGGATGCTATTGGTAGAGAAGACATTGAGAGTCACTGAAGACTTGAACTGGAGTGGTAGTGTGGAGAAGGAATGGACATTCATGAACTGTAAAATGAAAAAAATAATAGGATTATTAATCCGTTGTGAAGGATAAAGGAAAGAACTGACTTTTAAGATGATACAAAGGCATCATATATTCAAGCCTCATAGTAAAGAAGGAAAAGTGATTTTGTTGAGTTCATAGTAGACAGTAGTTTGCTTTCCTTAAACAGATCTGCTTACTCTGTCCACATTGGATTTGAGGCAGCATAAATTATGTTGAATCTGGAAGCATATAGTTTTTTAAAAGTCCCCACATGACATTCTATTCTAGAATATTCCAGAGTCAGGTAGTTAAGATCAGAACTACCTGTTGTCAGTTTTAAACCTGCTCCCTTCCACTCTTCACAGTGCATGCAGTTTCTTCTACTTAGAGAAAAAAAAATAAGATGTCACTCTCAATAGTCCTGTAATTTTAGAAGCCAACCTTACTAGGGGTCTCATAGGCTTGAAAATGTAGCAAAAGACTTTTGTATTAAGGAATGGGTGTATGTTATCTGTTTTGGAACACTGGAAAATGTAACCACTATGTTCTTCTATCAGGTTGTAACAGTTATCCACTCTGGTGGAGTAATTTTATTCCTGCTGTCTCTATTTTTAGTGTACACGCCTGTGTATTTCTTAGAAGATAAAATCACAGTGGTATTATTGTCTGTTTTGACTTTTAATTAATCCTTGGTATGACATTTACTCCTGACAGGTTCTATGGACCGTGATGCCTTTCTCATGGCAGGTCCCAGTACTGTGAGCAGAGTTACAGAACACCATAATGAAATTAGCTTGGCCTCTAAGAAGGTTTACAGTGGCAATGATCCAGGACATTTGCCTTCCAGGGAAGGAATCCTATCTTAAAATGAAGAAAACATTTGCCTATGCCATGAATGTTTTGTTCATAACTAAACTGAAAAACATTCTGATCCTGAGCAAATAATAGGAAGGATGTTCAAACTTGTGTTTTCCTGATGCTTTCACAAGTGTATATAGTGCCTATGAAAAAATTTAGGTGCCTCTTCTCTATTGATATTCCTTTGCATTTTGTTAACAGTTCTGATAACAATTATAATGGTCATGAAATATATATAATAATGGATGAAACCATACATTGCCCTGTTTTGAATAAAAATTTAGAAGTGTCTCCTTTTCTACTTTTTAAAAATGCTATGAATGTGTGAAAAGTCAACATTTAAAAATTTGCATTATTGCTGAACCAAAGTAGCCACTTTGCTTCAGAACTTTTAATATTCTAGATTAAAAATGAGATCTAAACTGGTAATTTGCTGATGTATATTAGAAGTGAAATTACCTTTATTTTTAATTTGGTACTGCTTTGGAGATGTTTGCAGCAGAGTAGGTCGTGGATCATCAGGAGGAGGCCTTTGCTGACTGCCAGCAAACTTAACAATGTATAAATTGCTTTGGTCCAGGTAGAGACATCCCAGTATGGAAACTCAATTTTATCAATTCCCAGAAATGAAGAGAGTTAGGTATATACTGATTTACATTAACTAAAATTTAGAAAGACTAAATTAGAAAGCCAGGTAATTGATTTCTGTGAGAAATACACCTGTCATATAGACCAAAGTTCTTATGTTGGATGGACCAACCAGCACTCACTCTGCTTTTGGAAGATATTTATGAGAAACCAAATTATAATCCAGAGATGGTTTTTGTTAAACATGGAATTAGAACACAGTTCATATGTTTAATGAGCAGTATAGTAACTTAAAATATTCTCTACAGTTATAACTTATTGGCCTTCAAGGCTAGATTATTTGGCTTTGTAGACCAACACATGGTTTTGGCTGTGCAGTATTAGTGTGATATCAGCTGCCATTACTACGTCTTTCTCATTGTGTGTAATATGCAGGTAGCCACGTTTTCTAGTATAGCCATTCATTTCTTTAGATATGATTAAATTTGTCAGATTAAATCCAAGGTTTTTTTCCTACTTCCGGGCCATTGTCCCAGGATACGTATTTCTGATTTGTTATGTACTACATGTTGCTGTCATAGTCTTAATTCAGTAAACTTCAAGAATGACTTGCTGTCTCATATGCATACATCAGGTCAGTTCTATTAAGTAGACTACCCTATATAGTTGTAGTTAATTCAGGTTTGCTCCACTTTTAAAGCCTATCTTAAAGTATGCTATTGCCTTGAGACTTTAAATCAGCCTATAAATAGTTCTTAAAAGTCAGTGCACTTTCCATAACTTTAAAAGAAAATTAATATTGTCATTTTTACATTCTTCCACCTGCTCCCAAAACCCCTTAGCAAAAGCATATATTTGCTACCTAAAGCAAAAATAAAGGCAGCTCTGCCACAAATTAAAAATTTCTCAGTAATCAGAAAAAAACAGACCAATGATCCATGCTAATTTTCCAAAAGGTCAATTCCAGTAGTCTTACCTGTAACTTTCATTGGGCTGATACCAGTTTTTTAAAGTACATAATATTTTATTTTTATTTCAATTCTAAGTGGATTCATTTAGTTAATATGAATAAAGTCAAATTTTCTTTCCCTACATTTTTTAGTGTGCTTCAAAGAAAGCTATAAGCTAGGATAGTTCAGATTCTATTAACATGTTTTATTCAGCTTTTTGTCACTATTTGGCTCTTCAAACCTATATCTTGTCCTTTCCTAGTACATTTTCTTTCTACCTATTCCTCTCTAAACCCTCTCCTTCCACAAAAATGTCTTTTTATTCCCTCAACATGGTCTTTCTGGCTATGTCTTAATAATCACTAAATAGTGCTGATTAGTTACAGAGTTTGCATAAGATGGGGTGGAATGACATCCAGTCTGAAGAGAGGCTGTTAGCACTGAGTCATTCATTCGTCCTGATGGAGCTCACTGAGACAGCCACACCTCATCTGTCAAGTGATACTCATCTCCCAGCTCCCTTGATATCCTTTCTGAGGGGCGTAGATTCCTCACAGGTGTTTACAATCTACTCTCAAAACTTCAGCATGTTCTGTGAGTGCCACGTTCATCTTGGGAGTAGTGAGAGATTATAGACTTTGTTACTTACCTGTAGTACTAGAATAGGTCACTGTCACCTGTTATTTATTTCATCAAAAAACTATTTTAAAATATATTTCCTTTAATGCTTACTATGATTATCTTATGTCAATTATTGAGCATGGTAAAATTTCAAAATATGAGAGATTGACACAATAAGGATCATCTTTTTAATTTTGAAATGATCTTTTGCTGTTGTTCAGGATTTCAGTCAGCTTCTTTGTAAAGCAGCAGGTATATCTTTCAGGCCCTGAAATATGCATGTGTATTCTCAAAGTATCCTAATACTTTCCATAAAAATTGCATCTTATTAATAACTTCAGCTACCAAAAAATAGCAAAGGCAGAAAAAAATGGTAACTATTATTCCATCAGTTTCTATACCTAAAGCATTTTTGTGTAACTTTGAAGGACAGAGATTTCTTCACTTCATTAACCATAGGTAGATTTCCTTGGAGTTTTCTGGATAAGAATCAGTGTTCTTATCATTGATAATCTCTGGATGGTCTGCTTGAGCAAAGCAGCTTTGTCAGTATTAGTTGTAGAAATATATAATTTTTTTAACTGACACTATTAAAAACCGTTACTACTGGGTTTTTTTTTTATTAAGGTATCATTGATATACAATCTTATGCTCAGGTTTCACATGAGCAACATTGTGGTTACTGCATTCCCCCTATTATCAAGTCTCCATACTGCTGGGTTTTAATGCTTTGCTTTAAAGATTTTTATTTAGAATATAAAATCAAGGAAATCTTTTATCCATTTTTTAATATTATCTCTATAAAGTTGCTCTGAATCTTACCTTCCAATGACTTGATTTTTCCAGGCCCCAAATTCTCACCAGTCCATCTCCTTCAAAATCCATTCCAATTCCCCAGCCTTTCCGACCGGCAGAGGAAGATCATCGAAATCAGTTTGGACAACGAGACCGGTCCTCATCAGCTCCAAATGTGCATATAAACACAATAGAACCTGTCAATATTGATGTAAGTATCCAGCACTGTTAGAACTAAAACATTTAAGTGCATTTCATTATTTCCTGTTACATTTATAATATAGATCAGAAATAGGTGCCATCTTTCATATATTACAGTTATTACAAGTGACACTTTTCATGAATTATACATCAGAAAAGCCGTGTAATTTTCTCTGATGGCATTAAATATTTAACTGGTGCCAAATTTTAGAGCTATTCTGATTTTTTTCTTTATTCACACCACCCCTGTTAAAGCCTTATCTTTGTTTATTTAACAGAATCCACTTGGCCATTTTATGCTAAAAAAAAAAAAGAATACAATTGCAGATTTCCTATTTAGATCTATTTAAAATCTTTACCTGAATTTCTAAAAGTATAACTTCCAAATTAAATATCCCTTAAGGTTTAATCATCACTGTATGCACTTGACATGCAAAGATGTCTTTCACCTTCTTACTCTTTTGAGTATACCATTGTATTCTATCTCTGTATACATCCTGAATTTTGGCATATTCTTTTTATGTAAGGTTGTTACTAAGTTTTACTCATTTTTAAAAATGCATCTTCTCTGATCCTCATCATCATATATTGTAATCTCACTTCAATTATTTTAGCCACCTTCTGGCTGGTCACTCTTGACTTTTTTACTTTTCCAGTTTATCTTGCATATTATAACTTAATTATGTACATTAGTGTTTCTTCGATTGGATCTTCACTTCTGGTAAACAGAAACTATTGTTCCCTTGGGACATATCTTAGAACTAAACACATAATAGGTCATCAAAAAATATTTTTCAGCAAAAGATTTAGAAGATAAAGCAGAGGAAATTCCCATAATACAGACCAGGAATCAATAAACTTTTTCTTGAAGGGCCAGATAGTAAATATTTTAGGCTGGTGGGTCATAGGATCTCTAATGACAGCTATTGAGCTTTGTCATTATAGTATGAAAGCAGCCATAAATAAAAGTCATTTCTCACATAACTTGTACTTTAGAACAGAGTGTAGGTTATCCTTAATCTCTGTCTATAATAAGCAACAAAACTGAAAAAGTCTACCATACCACATTGCTTGGAAAGTATTTATATTTAAAAAGGAAATTGAAACTTTCCCAGTGTAAACAGGGTCCTGGAGTTAGTGAGGCTGTTATGTGTGTGTTAGAGTACAGGGCTGTTCTCATTATACAGGCACTCCTTATGTGAGTCCTTATAGCTATAATATTGAGTAGAGAAGATCATAGCTGATAAAATGATTGAAAGGGAGTAAAAGTTGGCCTGCCTTTCTTACAATCAACCACTGTTCTATATAGTATTAGAGGAGAGAAGTAAAAGAGATAAGCGGTAGAAGATAATATCCTGATTTCCAGCTTGGGTGAATACATAACTAGATAATAAATAGATAATAGGTAAATAGATAATTCATTCCATTCAGTAGGATAGGAAATACCAGAGGAAAAAGAGCAGGCTTTGTAGAAATGAGAATGATTCATTTTTATTTTGGACATACTGATTTTAAGATGTCTGTGGGCCTTTACTGGTTTAGAAGTCCACTAACAATTGAATATAAGGACCTTGAGTAAAGATACAGATTTAGGAGTATTTAGCATATTTGTCTTAGTTAAACCCATGGATGTAAATAATACTACTCAAACAGTGTATATAATTTGAAAAGAGGGTAGAAAATGCAGCCCCCAGTTAACATTTAATACTTGAGGTATAGGTTGTCTCCTTTATAGACTCTTCTTAAGTCTAGTTTCAGATTAGAGAAGATAGTATTGCAAAAGCTGAAGGGAGAAAAGAGATTTTAAGAATTTTGAAGTAGTTGATGTTAGTTGCCATTGAAACTCAAAATGAGATAGGAACTGAAAATGACTATCAAATTGGGCAATTGAAATACCATTTTGACTGTATTGAGAGCTGTTTTGGAAGGCTAGTGGAGGAGAGCAAGGTAGGTGAAGATGCAGGATTGAGTGTCAGTTTTGAGAAGCTTGGCTGAAAAGGAAGGGGCCATAGACCGAAGCAAGGTTGAGGGATAAGGTTGATATTTGTAACTTGAAGGGAAGAAGCAAATGAAGAGAGAGGTTGAAAATAACAAGAGAAGCTACGCTGATGGACAGTGACTGTGGTGGGGTTGGTGGGGGGGACCTGGTGAAGGGGGGAGTTCAATCATCACGGTATTGCTCATGTAATTGTAGGTTAATGATACTAAAATAAAATAAATTATTAAAAAAAAAAAAAGAAAAAAGAAAATAACAAGAGAAGGAATGATTGATGTAGTAAAATTCCTTGAACTTGGAAACTGTTCCTCAGAAGATATGAGGAATTAAAGGTGGACATAGCTAGTTCTGAGCTCTTTACAGACAGTATGACCTTGGACAGATGACTCACCCTTGAGGCTAATACTGTCCATCTCTTGTAGTGGTTTGAAAATGCTTATTATGCCTGGCATATAATAAGTAAAAGTTATAGCTAGCATAACTGTGCAAATGTTTGTAGATGTATGGGTAGAACAAAATGTTCTTTGATGGTTTGTGTTTTCTCTGTCATACTACAGGGAAGAGATATAAGTAAAAAAGAAACTATAGGAGATTGGGGAATAGTTTGAAATAGCCAGTATCAGAATGCTAGAAGATCCTATTTAACCTAAACAAGAAGTAGAAAAGAATGTCAGTGAGCTTTAGGAACATATTTAAGATTGAAAAATACACGTTTATGGTGATATTAGCAGTAGATTGTAAGAGTGGAGAAAGCCAAATTTGACTGATCCATGGTTGTGCGGAGTTAGCAGGGCTGGTGCACATAGAGGAAGGGGATATGGCATTTATGCCTTTGCCCTGTGGTTCTTTCTGTCTAGAAGGCCCTCTGCTTTTCATTTCTACATTCCTGTCAATCCCTGAAACTCCCAACTCATAACCCATCTTTTCAAATGCTTCACCAGTGACTAAGTCCTGTAGTTATTTATCCTTTGAACTTGTGTAGCACCAAGAATCTTATTACCCCCACCATTTATTTGGCAAATTAGCTAAGCAACTTTGGCACCTCTTTTGTTTTCTGAAGCTGTTGTTCTTATGTCATTTAATTACCATGTATGTACATCTTTCTTCTACTTAGATTATATGCTCCCAAGAACACAGAAAGTTAGTGAGACCACCAGGATTTTATATTTATTGGTAGCTACACAATCCCTAACACTGAGCACCTGTTTGCAGGTATAGGAGTGTTGATTATTCTGTAGAAAATGTTAGAGGCTTTATATTACATTGAACATGGTAGACATATATTTCTAAAGAATTTACTCTTTGTTTTATCCTGTAAACAAAAAGATACCTATTTGCCAGGAGCCTTTGAGACTAAAATAGAGACATTTGGGGCCATTCAATCCTCATATTTAAGTTACACTGGGTAAATAACTAATCTAAGTTCTGCCTATCAAGATCTAAATTATATTGCATTGCCAGTAGACTCTTCCTTCTCCCTCCCCCTAGCATTGTCTGTTGTAAAAAGCTGTATTTTAAAAATAAAGACAAATTTTAACAAAACCCTTCTTTGAGGTTTTTTGATCTTTTCCCTTCCAATCTGTCTTTACCCATCCATATTTTTATGATTGTAATCAGTTTACATTTAATTTTGTATTGTTTTTTAATTATAAACGTGTTTTATGATAAAAGTTTTATTACTGTTTTAGTAGCTGCATAATATTTTTTAAATTCATACACCATAATTTACTTAACCAATGTGTCAATATGCCTATACTAGGGAAATAATTACTTCTGATTTTTTAGTATGATGGATAATGCTGCACTAATCATCTTTGTGCATATCATTTTTTCTTTTGAATTATTTCCTTAGGAAAAATTCCCAGAAATGGAATTACAGGATCAAAGGGTATGAACATTTTATGGCTCTTAATATGTGCCAGTACTTTTTTTTTTTTTTTTGAAGAATTGATGCAGCCTTTGGTTTTGAATGGCCTGAAATGGATTTCAACATTTGATCAGGACTAATAATCCCTTATAGGACTAGGTTGGCAAGTGCTTCAAAGTTTTGATTTTATCATGTTCATTAGCTAATTCCATATTCTTTCTGTTTTATGAAGTAATTGTAAGACAAGCATTATTTTGAATTAACCTTTCTGTTAATGCTTAGTGGAAAATTCAGTGTTGTTATTACTTTCTTACCATATGCTTTGAATAAATATACATTACTGTTTATTTGTAGGACTTGATTAGAGACCAAGGGTTTCGTAGTGATGGAGGTAAGTAGTGATTTCAGTTAAAGAGAAAAAAAACTCAGGGGAAATGCAGTTGCTTTGCCGCTTGTCTCCGTTATATTTGCTTTTTTCATGAAACACAGACACAGAGAAAAATGTTCAGAGAAAACCCAAATTTTTTTCTGTAGTATTTATCATTTATCCCTAATAAAATTTTAACTGATTTACAGCATGAGTAGAGAAAAAGAGACGACATAAAATGGGTCTTAAATGTACTTACTATCTATAATTTAAAATTTTTGTTATCATAGAGAGATCCTTAATTGTTTTACCCATTTTACTAATTTCCAGCTAAAGCAAGAGATGACACTAATTTTGGGAGCCTCCACTAATAATTAAAGATTGAGCTCAGAGTCAGTTAAAACTTGACTTTCCTAAATCGTTCTTGGGGAGAATCCTTGGATTGCCTGTCACAACTTATTGTTAGACATTGTTAGCCACTTCCCTTCCGCTTTCTAGAAAGGTTTTTGAATGTACATTTTATAAATGAACCCCTCATAGAAGAGCCTAGTTGCTCTCATTAGCCCAGTAAATCAAATAAGCAAGTGAGAAATTGAACTAAGATTTCTTACAGAATTTTCATCTGATATTCACTCTAGCACCCAGTGATTACTGGGACATAAGAAAAACATTGCTTAAGAAAATATGACTTAAATAATATTTTATCCCCATATAATGTTTTCCAGGAAATGGTATTTGAAACTATCTTGAGGTTTCTTCCAGGTAGTCCTCTGCCTACGTTTTTCGGTGTCTTCTAGCTAATAAGGAAGACATGCAATGTCTGCATTATCTTGCTTAGAGTTGGTCTCTTCACCGTGACCTGCTTTATCTTGATATCCAAGCCCAGACTCATTTTACACTGAATAAACATTATATAAACCATCTTTTGTTATGTTTCTATATACATGTGGAGCTACCAAAATGATAACCCTGCATTTATATACTCTGAAGTTAGTATTAACTATAGCACATGGTTATAAAAGTTTTTTTCTTGTTTGTTATTCCATGAACCCACCAATTAATGTTGCTGCCAGTTTGACTTTCATATGTCTTAATAGCTGTGGCTTTTGATAATTTTGCCCAATACATCCAGCATTTAAATGTTGCCATCATGTAAGCATCACAAAGTTAACTTGGTCACAAAAGATGCCTGCTTAGTACTGAAAATCAAATGGCATTTCTTGTCCTTTTCATGAGTCACTTTTTAAAAAGTCATTGGGATTTTATGGAAATAAGCAGGTTTTTTAAACATCCAGAATTATTTTGTGAAGCAGGCTTCAACTCCTCTTATTTATTCCCCGTGACTTCTTTCATTTCTTCTGTGTGTCTGTCTTCCTGTGTTTGCCTGCCCCTCTCTTTCTCTTCTAACAGCCCCTTTGAACCAGCTGATGCGCTGTCTTCGGAAATACCAATCCCGGACTCCCAGTCCCCTCCTACATTCTGTCCCCAGTGAAATAGTGTTTGATTTTGAGCCTGGCCCAGTGTTCAGAGGTAGTTGGGCTCTTCTTTCTTGTTTTCACCCAAAGCAAACTAGATATAAATTACAGATACTGTTTGTGCCTCACCCTCACAGTGTGTGTTTGTAAGTGTGAAAGTTTTCAGTACTAAATTTCTGCTTGGCCTGGCTGGAATGCTCTGAATGTGCTGCTCACACATACTCACTACCACAAGCTTTCTGTATGCTGTCATAAATTTTTAAAAGCAAGAAAAGTCTGAGCTGAGATTCTCATCTTGTTTTTTGTTACTTTTTGGTCTTGATAACTTCTTAAACTCAGTGGATGGCAATAAATAATGTGGGGGGATGTCCTTCAATCTGAATTCCTTTTATTTTAATCTGTTTGGGTGATAACTTTGATAATTATTAATATTTGTTAACATTTTTTGTGGGGTTTTTTTTAGTAGAAATGAAAATCCTTATTAGATTTTACTAGACTTTCGGCTTAATTTTCCTGTAATAGCAGCAGTACTCTTGTTTTAAAACATAGGGAATGTATATTGTACATTATATCAAAGGTAGGGAGTTTTTAAAAAGATATGTAGTAAATTTGGGGTATTTTAATGTACATCAGAAAATTTGAGGATACTTTCAGTTATGCCCTAATGTGAGGAAAAGTTAGCAGTATAATTTCACTCTCCCATTTCATCTTGCCATACTTTAATTAGTAAATTCATTTTAAACATTTTTAACTGATTTAAAATTTTTTAACTCAAAATTCAGATGATGTCTTGTATAAATATTTTTATAGAGTTGTTATTTACTTGCTTTTGCTAGTTAATGTCTGTTACTTCTTCTGAATGCAGTGGTGGTAGTTCAGATTTTTGTTCTCTCAGCCCAGTTATTTCTCAGAAAATGTAATGAATGAGCTGGAAGTCAATACAATAGTGAGTAGTGTACTTAAAATAAGTAGTACAATATGGTACTGAGTAGATCAGAATTGTGAAGGCTGGGCCAGCAGTAAGGCTTTATAGTGTTGAAAATTAACAGTGGAAGATAGAAAATGAGTTGTACTTTAGTTAATAGACATTCCAGGTACCATTTTCTTTTAGAAAATTGCATATGAGATCATGGCAATTCCACATGATGACATATGTAGTGTAGTAATGATAAGATTCTACATAGTTGTAACATTTAAATGTTGCCACTGGTATCATTGTTCTTTGAAACATAGTGATTCTACCATCTCCACCCCCCACCCCACAGTAATCTTAAACAAATTCTCTTGAGGTCTTTTTGTTCTGTATATACAAATATTTCTTAACATCTCAGTCCTACTTATCTAAACTCCACTAGGAGTCATTACCTGGAACCCTCTCAACCAGATCTTACTTACATGAACTTTGGATTTTTGCTCACTCAGCATTTGGAAAAGTACCCCTGAAAAAGACATGTGACCCTGCCAACCAAGTCCACTTTGATAGACTACCCCTTGGGCTCACTTGGTTGATAGAGTATTTCCATTTGTAGTAACTTGGCTGAGAGGGCAGAACACTTAGCTTTACTCTCTTCTTATAAAGGTAGAGATTTTTCAGGGAGTCTTGAGAAACCTGCTTGGCTTTTTACTTTAACTCTGTTAGGCAAGTAACAATCCTTGTTTAGTAGAATGAGCCTCCAGTAACCAATGGAGCTGACCAGTATCTTTCACTCTTAAATAGTACAGTATGTAGTATAGGATTTAAAAAATTTTAGTAGATAATATGAAACAGCCAGATATTTTCAACATTAAGGCTGTTATTAGAATATGTTCCCGTTTGGGGGTTTCTGTCTTTTTATATATTGATTGGCTACTGAGGTAGCAAAATAATTAAAAGTGTATTTTTATATAGGCTTTTCAACTGCTTTTACTGTTTGTTTTGTAATCAAAGAAACAAATCTGGGGGTATTTTTTAGTATCTATGTCTTGTTTCAGAGAGATTGTTTTCTGCTAGATTATGTCCCAATAAACAAAGTATATCTGTAATCATTATGTTTTGAAGTTCATTAAATTTGCCAGAAAACTAAAACTATAGTGCTAATTGCCAGTGAGGCCCCTTTTTGGCCTGTCATTTCCAAAAGGTGTACATTTGATCATACACTGTGTTTTTAAAATAAGTCTAAATCTCCCCCTACCCTCTGCCTAACATACTTGATCCTCCTTTCATAGATACATTTTTCCTTTCACTAACTTAGGATCAACCACAGGTTTGTCTGCCACCCCCCCTGCCTCATTACCTGGCTCACTCACTAATGTGAAAGCGTTACAGAAATCTCCAGGACCTCAGAGGGAAAGGAAATCATCTTCATCCTCAGAAGACAGAAATCGAATGGTGAGAGCATATGATATCTTTTTAACTCTTTCTTTGTAGAAGTTATAGCCAAATGTAATGTGACCTTTTAGGTATAGGATATATGGGGATGTACAATATGTCCATGTGTGACACAATTCCCATAATCAAGTAAATGTAAGAGCTGATAGTTTTTTACTTAAAGCATATTCCCACAGTACTGGTTTTTGCTCTCAACTCTAAAATAATTGAGTGAAAGGGAGTTCCGGAAGAGTAAGAATAGTGTTCTATTTCTAAAATAAAGAGAGAGTAAGCCAGTATTTAGAAAGCATAATTAGGCATATATTTTCTCAAGAGCTGGCCTGAAATTCAAATGCCTACCAAATGACATTCTTCCCTATTTGAAAAATTAACTTTCTGCTACAAATAAAACTACATTAAAAACTAATAATTTAGCAGGATCATATTACTAGTATATGTTGAATAGGTGAATCCTTTACTATACCAAAGTGATTATGTCTGTTGATAATTTTTTTGAGAGACCGGGTCAAATAAGACACATGAGGAAATTTAGCACTGACTTCAGGAGAGTAATCAGATTAGTTACCAACAGTTACCATATTACTTAAATTTGTGGCCTTTGAAGCTGAATCTAGTCACAAGGTGTAGTACATGCCTTGCCCCTAGGAATCCTGCAAGTGATAAAAAGCTATTTTACTTTATTTATTTTAACAATATGCGTTTCTGCTCATATGCAGTAAAGAATGTTTATTTTTTAATAAATTGTATCCATCTTAATATTGACTTAGGTCATAAATTCTGTATTGTAAGAATCATAGGTCTAACTGTTACTGAATACATCCAGAGTGTAGTGTATCTGTTGTTTGATTTTTTAAAAAAAGATCTTACTCTCTTCCTAGTGTACGTCTCTTCCTATTGTATGTCCTTTCCTAATGAACTTAGTGTGAAACATTAAGAGTTTTCCATTTTTGTTTGCTTTGGCTTGACTTTTGTACTGTTTTTATCAAGAAAACACTTGGTAGACGGGATTCAAGTGACGATTGGGAGATTCCTGATGGACAGATCACAGTGGGACAAAGAATTGGATCTGGGTCATTTGGGACAGTCTACAAGGGAAAGTGGCATGGTATGTATGTAATATGGTGACCTTCTTAAAAATTGTAATAATGGCATATGTTTTAACAACTTTTGTCTAAAAAAAAATCAAAGGGAATATTTACAGTTTGCATCGTTAAGCTGTTTGATCAGGTGGAAGAATCTTCCAAAGGCTTCTAACTGGATTCAGAGAAACAAGGACTCCTGTCATTATGTTATTGTAATAATTTTTAAAGACGATTCTCCAAGTAAGTTAGCCCCCAAAATATTTTGTTCTCTTAGATTTAGAGCTCTTCTGCTAATAATTGTATTTATATTATAAGCCACAAGCAAACATACTAAAAATGCACTTACCAATGGAAGAAATAGCCAATAAACATAGAAAAAATGTTAAGCCTCACTGAACTGAATTGCAAATTTAAAAAATAGAAATCACTTGCCTCTCAAATGAACAAAGGTTTTTTTTTAATTAGTCATGCTTAGAGTTGTGATTGTCATGCTGCTCGTAGGAAAACACAAATTGCTACAAATTTTCTGGAGGGCAATTTGGTATCCATTTGTAGCGCTTTATAATAGGAAGTAATTGGACAGGAACAAACAGATGCATGTACAACCATGTTCATTAGAGATTTAGTATTAATGAAAAGTGGAAATTTCATAAGTGCCCATTAATAGAGGATTGGATAAATAAGTTGATAGCCTCCATATATGATTATATGAAATTAAAATGGTAAGGTAGATCTGTATTTGTTGATATGGATAGGTATCCATGGTATATTAAATCTGCAAAGCAGCATATATAATATTCCATATTATGGTGCTACATAAAAATATATATAACAATTTTTTAAATGACTGTCAGTATTTTAGTATGTTATCTTTTCACATGTACTTGTTAGGTTATCTTTTCATATGTACTCATAAATATTCACATTGCATACATATAGTATGTATTTATACATGTAAGTATGCATTTCTGAGTGAATTGACTATAGGAGATTTTCATTCGTTCTGTGTTTTCAAAATGTTTATTTTTTCAGTGAGCATTGTATTATTTTAATAATCAGGAAAAATTATAAGTTTAATTACATTGAAATGTGATATACATGCAAAGATGTTCAAGTAGCCAACGTCTCACAAAGTGAAAACTGTGTTCAATAAACAGAATATTACCAGCACTCTTAGAGGTCTTCCCCGTGTTCCCCTCCCCCAAGGGTAACCACTATCTTGACTTGAATAAAAATCATATAGTATGCACACTTGTGTCTGGCCCCTTCCACTCAACATTGTTCATAAGATTCATTATTATTGTGTGTAGTTGTAGGTCATTCTCTGTAATGTTCATTATGTGGCTATAACATACATGATTTCTATCTACTGTTTGATGAGCATTTGAGTAGTTTCCAGTTTGGAGCTATTACAAATCCTGCTGTTATACTTATTTTCAGTACATGTTGTTTGGTGAACATATGTGTCCATTTTTGCTGGGTGTTCTTTCCCTAAGAAAGAACTGTGGGGCCACTGGACACACGTACGTTCAGTTTTAGTAGGTACTGCTGAAAGGGTTTCAAGTAATACATCAACTTACACACCACTGACAGTGTACGAGAGTTCTACCTGTTTCATATTGGGTTTTTTTTTTTTATTACAATTTTAACAATTTTTCTAAGCAAAAGCAACAAGTGGTCCCCAGATTTGAAAAAATGTTAGCTACTCTAATGAAGTTTTGAAGTTTGCTGTTTTAGTCAAACTTCATTGGGCATGTCATCTGTAGTTTTAACATTCAGTTTGTAAGTGCATCTAATTTAATATTGTTAACTAACCAGGAAAATACCATGGATACTTAATTGGTTAAACTAAACCTCTAGGGGAAAAAAAACAAGGTCGGCTTTCTTTCCATATATATATATATATATGTATTTTTTTTTTTTTGTATTTTGAAATACTAGTATAGTAATACCATTGTAGTTTAGTTTTAATTCTTAGAAATTAATGCAGTTTAGGAAGATAAGGTATAATTCATTTGCAGTTTGATAATGGTATGGATTTAAGGCTGTGGTAATTAGTGAAAATACCTGACTTTTTAATATTTTTTTTTTAATTTGAATGACGATTACCTTTTAGGTGATGTGGCAGTGAAAATGTTGAATGTGACAGCACCAACACCTCAGCAGTTACAGGCCTTCAAAAATGAAGTCGGAGTACTCAGGTGAGCTTATGAGCCACTGTTAGCTTTACACATGCACTAAAAATGGATAACAGAGTTTGAGTACTTTTTGTCTGTAACCATATTCTTTCAAGTGATATGCAATATGATGTGGTACAGCTGATAGAAAAGTTAATCCTAGTGAGAGTTTATGGAAATAAAGTATCCTGATCATGAGAAATAATACTTCCACTTTGGGAAATAATACTCTCAAAAGTCTAAGCTTCTGAGGACACATTTAGAAATCATGTCAAGCCCTGGAATTTGAGGAACATAACAAATTAGAGTATGTCTTGTCAAGGAGAACTTAGATGAAGAAGATTCTAGGACTATAATTTAAGGAGAAATAGTCAACAGAACTGAGGATATTTGGGTCCATAGAAGGCTGTCTTATTCAAGAGGGTACAAACTTACTCTGTTTTATTCCAGAAAGCAGAACAGGGAAGCCATTGGTGGAAATTACAGGAAAATGATTTTTTTCTTAACCCCAAAAAAATCTCTAATACTAGAACCACTTAAAAAAAATACAGAAGAGCAGGGAAACTAGGCTATAGTCTCAGTGCAGAGCTTCCAGAATTGAAGGTACTTAAGCAACGTCTAGCTGCCTATAAGGTAGCTTTAAAAAGATATTTCTGAAAAGGGTGTGATGTTAGACTAGTTAAGCCCTAAAGTCTCTTCTAAATTTATCCTTCTGTTACCTTTTTTAAAAATACCTTTTTCTGACAACATCTTATTGATAAACACTGCTTTAGCCCTCTTTTTTAAGATTTACTTTAAATTTATTGACATTTACTATATATATATATATATACACACTATCATATTTCTTTTTCAGGAAAACTCGACATGTGAATATCCTACTCTTCATGGGCTATTCAACAAAGCCACAGCTGGCTATTGTTACCCAGTGGTGTGAAGGCTCCAGCTTATATCACCATCTCCACATCATTGAGACCAAATTTGAGATGATCAAACTTATAGACATTGCAAGGCAGACTGCACAAGGCATGGAGTAAGTTCCATTCTGTTTAATCTCTTGTAAATTACTTTTGAAGATCATTGAGGGTATTCTAAAGGTTTTAACTAATATTCTTTTGGATTGCTTTCTAAATTACTGTCCAGCAACATATAAACACTTTTAACTAATATCAACGTAATATTAAGAAATAAAATAGTCTCTCTTTGGTACAGTCTTTAAAACATATATCAAGTACTTGATAATAAATATATGGCTGCAAATTTATGTCTATCATGCAGTGATTTAGCTAAGCAATAAAGGTTCAAAAACAAAACAGAAATAGGCCAAAAAAGAAAGCCCCCACTAAAAAGTCATTAACAGTTATTGAAGTATATAAAATAGTTATCCTTTCAAATTATTTTGTCCATGTTCCATTTTTTCTATTTCAAAATGGTCATCTGCACAAAATATAATGAAAATTTGCATTCTGATCCTTTTTGAGGATTTCAAGTTTTGTTCGTATCCACTGAATTTTGCTATGTAATTTAAAAATAGAAAGTTACTTTATAAGTTTATGCAAGGCCACAATGGGTAGCTGACTAGGAAGGATAAATTTCACATGCAACTCCTAAGTACAAATGAATAGATAAAGTCAAAAGGTAAAATTAAATTTTGAAAGCACTTAGATGAAAATTTTTCCATGAGTAAAAATAAGAGTTTGACAGTACTTTAAATGTGTGTATCTCAATTTAACATTTTATAGTATATAAGGATAGCTGTCCCATGTGTAGGTCATTATAGACATTTAATTTTTGTAATACGAAGTAGATATTTTTATTTCCTTTTTACAGATAAGGAAACTGAGGCTTTTAAATGACTCATCTAAGGTCACACATTTAATAAGTGGCAGCAAAGGTGTTAACTAAGATTCTGACTTCCAAGCCATTATTCTTTCCCTGATAACCTGCTATGCTACTTTTTCATTATAAAACTAGAATAAAAGGGTAAAAGGGTATATGTTCTAACACCTAGAACTTTGACCGAAGATCACATGTAGCCACTAAGCATAGAACCAGGTCTCAAAACCAGATCTGGTTCTTAAATCTTCCTACTGTGGTACCTTCTGACTCAAACAAAACTAGGCTCTACATACGTGTGTGTGTGCGTGTACATACATAATTATATACATATATACATATATATATATATATAATTTAGATTGTTTACAAGACTGTGTTGAGCCAAAATGTTTATTGCAGCAGATGTTTACCTTATTCAGTAACATTCCCACTTATCCACTAGACTTAAAATAATCTCGGCCTTTTATGTAAGTTAGAATCTGAATCTGTTCAAATCTGAAAGGTTATATTAAAACCTTGTCAAAAGTAAGCCATGGCAAAAATAGTAAATGTTCATAGAGAAATAAAGCTTATTCTGCTCCCACCTGCTGGTCTCTTTTCTGTTTCTTCAGCGGGCCAAGCGTGTTCCCTCCTTAGGGCCTTTCTACTTGTTATTTTTCTCTTTGGGATATTCATTCCACAAATATCCAAAGAACTTCTCCCTTTTATCTCTGTTCAAATGTTACCTTTTAAAAGAAGCCTTCTCTGAATACCTTATATAGCTAACAGTTTCTTACCCTACCTGTCATTATTCATATCCCATCCTTGTTTTTGTGGGGGTTTTTTAGCACCAAGTTCCATATAACATAATTTGTTTATTGTCTGTCACCCCCACTAGTCTCCAAGCTGTATGAGATCAGTGACTTTGGATAAAGATCATGCGTACTTTATCCCTAATGCGTAAAATGGGTCCTGGCCTATGATAGGTACTCAATACATATCTGTTGAATTAAAAAAATGAAAGAATAAGATTACATACAACTGCTTATTATTGATATATTTACCTTCCATCAAAGAGAGAAGCCAAATCCTTCTTATATCAAAATTGAGAAATATTAAAGAGAGGAAAAATAGTCAAAGAAGTAATAAAAGAATAGCAGACGGGAAAAGGCTTTTGCTATATAAACAGAGGCCACAAAGAATAATATTAAAAATTGTTTTTAGAAACAGTGATGAGGCAGTAACATGCCACTATTGATTAAGACAAGATGTTGACAGTAGAGAACACCACCAAAATGGAATAGTTTTGTAGTCTGGGGATAGTCAGTGAAGAGGCAGTATTTTCCCATTGTTTTAAAGTTTGGAATCTATATGTGTAAATCTTTGTAGTCTATTAATCTATGAAATATTTGCTTATAAGTTCAAGTATCTTTCACTATATAATGAGTATAGCTGGCTATGAATGTAGATCATCTCATCAGTTTAAAGTAGATTTTAATAGCTGAAAAAGCTTTTATTATACATTCTAAGAGTTCTAGCAGAATGTATTTTTTATTACTAGCTTAAGTTTAACCAAAGAAGATACAGTTCCTTTTTTCCTTTTTATTCCTTTTAAGATAATAATATGCAACTGGTTAAATGTACTAACACATCTTTAATTTCTGAAAGCTTTGGCAGATTGAAAATCTTATTAAAATGGCTACATGGGTTTCGGGTTAAGGTGACAGATTTTTATTCTCTTTTGAAACTCCATTAAAACTGTAATAAAGGAAAATTTTTAAAGCACAAACATAAGGGTGGAGATAACAGGAAGAAAACAATAGCAACATTTTAGAAGCTAAAAAGCAGATGAAGAAGTGATAATGGAGTTAGTACAACATAAAAAGCTAAATCATTAGTTAGGAGTGGGGAAATGAAAACCGGCCTGATTAGTACTGCAGAATTCTCAGAACTCTCAGGAATTGGCTGTGCCAGGTATCTCCAGAGGAAGGAGTACGTGAATGAAAAGGCCTGGATGAAAAGCTTCTCTGAATCCCTTCTGTGCCACCGGGTAACTATTCTTACCCTGGCAGTAGAGTGGAAGTATATTCTCGGGAGAGGGGAAAGCAGATATCTGTGGACTGAGGACACAGACATGCATACTTTACTGTAAACGGGGATTGCATGCCTGCTTACTGAATGATGGATGGAGAGTTCCTCAACATCCTCTTTTCAGTTGTTTCTCAGAATGCTATCAGCCAAACCTTACCCTTCAGTCACAAGATTGGATCTTACCAGCCAAAAGGAAAGGCCCAAAGGTAGTGGCATCAGGGATTCCACCTAGATCCACTATATATGGAAACTCAAAAACAATAAGCCCATATCTATGCTCAAAGCATCCAGACAGTTTTGTAGTCCCTTACTTAGTTTGAGTAAGACTATCTCTGTATCACAATCAGAGAGAAAGTCTCTCATACCAATGAGAGAAACTCAAACAAATGGGGGAAGGCAACTAGGAATAAAGAGACAAAATGCAAAGAAATGCCTTTCCCTTCCAAACCTATCAACTTCCTCACAGATAAAAGGTGATTTTCTGTCCATGAAACAAGAACAGATGTTTTATAAGGAATATTCAGATAACAAAAAAATGTTAATATGTTGATATTTACAGTACTCTGGAAATCACATCCTCTGCATTTATTTAACTTAACTTTTAAATGTCTGGTTCTTCGTCTCCTGTCCTCTGCTATGATTTCACAAAAGCAGAACAATCTGAATGTAGCTGACCAATAAGTACATAGACTATTTAAATAGCCACTTAATCATGTTCTCTTGCAGAGCCCTCAGAACAAAATAGTCTGTCCTCTGACTGTTTTCCAGATGATGTCAAAAGTCATCTTTTCTGACTACTTTCCAAAATTTATTCTAGCCCCATGACACAAGCAAACTAAAAACATACTAACTCAAATATAAAATGCTGGTGTTGCAGTCACTCATAAAGTAAAAACTTTAGTAATTAAGAAATTTGAACCATTAGGACTTTAAAATGTGTCACCTTTATTGGATTATAGGCTATAAGCAGACAGTAGATGAGTGATTTTTCCTGTGTAGTTCTGTCTTCTTTCCTCAGTAAAAGATCGTTTCTGAGTCCCAGGTTCACCTGAAGAGAGCAGAGTCGTTCTAATGGTAAATAATTATAAACTCACTCTTAGGAATCAGGGTTCATATCATGTTTACCATCTTCTCACCTGACACTTATTGATTCACCCTAAGGGCCAAGGTATTGTTACTGAAGAAATTTCAAGAAGAGTCAATCCATCATGCCATTTCTTTGCATTTTAATTTCAGTATAATTTTTTTTATTCCTTTTAACAGATACGCTATTTTCCATGTGCAAATGTACCAAGATTTATTTCTCCAAGCCACTATGAATCGGTCAGGTGATGGACATGTACATTGTTTCAGTGTTGTGCAGCTACAAACATTGTTGCAGTGATTAACACTGTCTATATATTATATACACATGTCTTCCTATACATATGCAAGGATATCTGTATATTAAATTCCTAGAATTACTAAGTCAAAAACTATGTAAAGCATGTACCTATTAAATGTTGATAAATATTATCAAAGGGCCCCTCCCCTACGCCTTTGTCTTCCAGTCTTTCAAAATGCATATCTACTTTTTCCAACCTATCTGGGAGAACACTGTCAATTTTTTTTTTGCTATCGTTAATGTACAATCACTTGAACAACATTATGGCTACTAGACCCCCTATTATCAAGTCCCCCCACATACCCTACTACAGTCACTGTCCATCAGCATAGTAAGATGCTATAGAATCATTATCTGTCTTCTCTTTAAATATTGCCTTTCCTGTGTCCCCCGCCGCTGCATTTCATCTGCTAATCATAATGCCCCTTTCTCCCCCTTGTCCCTCCCTTCCCACCCATCCTCCCCAGTCCCTTTCCCTTTGGTAACTGTTAGTCCATTCTTGGGTTCTGTGAGTCTGCTGCTGTTTTGTTCCTTCAGTTTTTGCTTTGTTCTTATACTCCACAAATGAGTAAAATCATTTGATACTTGTCTTTCTCTGCCTGGCTTATTTCACTGAGCATAATACCCTCTAGCTCCATCCATGTTGTTGCAAATGGTAGGATTTGTTTTCTTCTTATGGCGGAATAATATTCCATTGTGTATATGTACCACATCTTCTTTATCCATTCATCTACTTATGGACACTCAGGTTGCTTCCATTTCTTGGCTATTGTAAATAGTGCTGTGATAAACATAGGGGTGTATATGTTTTTTTCAAAATGTGTTACTGCATTCTTAGGGTAAATTCCTAGGAGTGGAATTCCTGGATCAAATGGTATTTCTATTTTGAGTTTTTTGAGGAACCTCCATACGGCTTTCTACAATGGTTGAACGAGTTTACATTCCCACCAGCAGTGTAGGAGGGTTCCCCTTTCTCCACATCCTCGCCAACATTTGTTGTTGTTTGTCTTTTGGATGTTGGCCACCCTAACTGGTGTGAGGTGATATCTCATTCTGGTTTTAATTTGCATTTCTCTGATGAATAGTGATGTGGAGCATCTTTTCATATGCCTGTTGGCCATCTGAATTTCTTCTTTGTAGAAGTTTCTGTTCAACTCCTCTGCCCATTTTTTAATTGGCTTATTTGCTTTTTGTTTGTTGAGGTGCATGAACTCTTTATATATTTTGGATGTCAACCCCTTATCAGATATGTCATTTATGAATATATTCTTCCATACTGTAGGATGTCTTTTTGTTCTACTGATGGTGTCCTTTGCTGTACAGAAGCTCTGTAGTTTGATAGAGTCCCACTTGTTCATTTTTGCTTTTGTTTCCCTTGCCCAAGGAGATATGTTCATGAAGAAGTCGCTCATGTTTATGTCCAAGAGATTTTTGCCTATGTTTCTTTCTAAGAGTTTTATGGTTTCATGACTTACATTCAGGTCTTTGATCAATTTTGAGTTTAATTTTGTGTATGGGGTTAGACAGTAATCCAGTTTCATTCTCTTACATGTAGCTGTCCAGTTTTGCCAACACCAGCTGTTGAAGAGGCTGTCATTTCCCCATTGTATATCCATGGCTCCTTTATTGTATACTAACTGACCATATATGCTTAGATTTATATCTGGGGTCTCTATTCTGTTCGACTGGTCTATGGGGCTGTTCTTGTGCCAGTACTAAATTGCCTTGATTACTGTGGCTCAGTATAATTCTTATGGTATAATTTTTAATTTAGCTTACTAGAAAATTTACTAAATGTTAAATTAGGGGGCACATAGAGAAAGTTGTAGTCTGTTATTCACAGAGAACTTTTATTTTCTCAATGTAAGATGATAAATTATTCGGGGATAAATCCTCACGATTTACCTTTTAAAAAAATTAAGAATACACTTCCTTGTCCATTTGTGATCAAAAGTCTCAACAAAATGGGTATAGAGGGTACGTACCTCAACATAATAAAGGCCATATATGGCAAACCCACAGCCACCAACATACTTAACAGCAAAAAGTTGAAAGCTTTTTCTGTAAGATCAGGAAGAAGACAAGCATGCCCACTCTCCCCACTTGTATTAGACATAGAACTGGAGGTCCTAGCCACAGAACTCAGACAACACAAGAAATAAAAGGCATCCAGATTGGTCTGTTTGCAGATGACATGATACTGTACATAAAAAACCCTAAAGACTCCACTCCAAAACTACTAGAACTAATATCTGAATTCAACAAAGTTGCAGGATACAAAATTAACACACAGAAACCTGTTGCTTTCCTATACAGCAATGATGAACTAACAGAAAGAGAAATCGAAAAACAATTCCATTCACAATTGCACCTAAAAGAATAAAATACCTAGGAATAAACCTAATGAAGGAAGTGAAAGACCTGTACTCTGAAAACTACAAGACATGCTTAAGAGAAATTAAAGAGGACACTAACAAATGGAAATGCATCCCATGCTCTTGGCTAGGAAGAATAAATATTGTCAAAATGGCTATACTACCTAAAGCAATCTACAGATTCAACGCAATCCCTGTCAAACTACCAACAGCTTTCTTCAATGAACTGGAACAAATAATTCTAAAATTCATATGGAACCAGAAAAGACCCCGAATAGCCAAGGCAATTCTGAGAAGGAGGAATCAAACACGAGGAATTACACTCCCTGACTTCAAGCTGTACTACAAAGCCACAGTAATCAAGACAATTTGGTAGTGGCACAAAAACAGACTCACAGACCAGTGGAACAGAATAGAAAATCCAAACATTAACCCAAACATTTACAGCCAGTTAATATTTGATAAAGGAGCCTTGGATATACAATGGGGAGATGACAGCCCCTTCAGCAGCTGGTGTTGGAAAAACTGGACAGCTACATGTAAGAGAATGAAACTGGACTACTGTCTAGCCCCATACACAAAGGTAAACTCAAGGTGGATCAAAAACCTGAATGTAAGTCATGAAACCATAAAACTCTTAGAAAAAAACATAGGCAAAAATCTCTTGGACATAAAAATGAGTGACTTCTTCATGAACATATCTTCCTGGGCAAGGGAAACAGAAGCAAAAGTGAAGAAGTGGGACTATATCAAGCTGAAAAGCTTCTGTACAGCACAGGACACCATCAGTAGAACAAAAAGACATCCTACAGTATGGGAGAATATATTCATAAATGACGTATCTGATAAGGGGTTGACATCCAAAATATAAAGAACTCACACACCTTAACAAACAAAAAGCTAATAATCCAATTAAGAAATGGGCAGAGGACATGAATAGACACTTCTCTAAAGAAGGAATTCAGATGGCCAACAGGCACATGAAAAGATGCTCCACATCGCTAATCATCAGAGAAATGCAGATTAAAACCACAATGAGATATCACCTCACACCAGTGAGGATGGCCAACATCCAAAACACAAGCAACAACAAATGTTGGCGAGGATGTGGAAAAAAGGGAACCCTCCTACACTGCTGGTGGGAATGCAAATTAGTTCAACCATTGTGGAAAGCAGTATGGAGGTTCCTCAAAACACTCAAAATAGGAATACCATTTGACCCAGGAATACCACTCCTAGGAATTTACCCTAAGAATGCAGCAGCCCAGTTTCAAAAAGACAGATGCACCCCTATGTTTACTGCAGCACTATTTACAATAGCCAAGAAATGGAAGCAGCCTAAGTGTCCATCAGTAGATGAATGGATAAAGAACAGGAGGTACATATACACAATGGAATATTATTCAGCCATAAGAAGAAAACAAATCCTACCATTCGCAACAACATGGATGGAGCTAGAGGGTATTATGCTCAGTGAAATAAGCCAAGCCGAAAAAGACAAGTATCAAATGATTTCACTCGTATGTGGAGTATAAGAACAAAGAAAAAAACTGAAGGAATAAAACAACAGCAGACTCACAGAACCCAAGAACAGACTAATAGTTACCAAAAGGAAAGGGACTGGGGAAGATAGGTGGGAAGGGAGTGATAAGGGGGAAAAGGGGCATTACAATTAGCAGATGTAATGTTGGGGGAGCATGGGGAGGGCTGTACAACTCAGAGAAAACAAGTAGTGATTCTATAGCATCTCACTACACTGATAGACAGTGACTGTAATGGGGTTGGTGGGAGGTACCTGATGAAGGGGGTAGTTTAATCACCATAATATTGCACATGTAATTGTAGATTAATGATACCAAAATAAATTATTAAAAAAAACCCTAAAGCATCCACCAAAATCTACTAGAACTAATAACTGAATTCAGGAAACTTGCTGGATAGAAAACTAATACACAAAAATCTGTGGCATTTGTATATACTAACAATGAGCTAGCAGAAAGAGAAATCAGGAAAACAATTCCATTTACAATTGCATCAAAAATAATAAAGTACCTAGGAATAAACCTAACTAACCAAGGAGGTGAAAGACCTATACCTTGAAAACTACAAGACTTATGAGAGAAATTAAAGAAGATACCAATAAATGGAAACACATCCTATGCTCATGGATAGGAAGAATTAATATTGTCAAAATGGCTATCCTGCCTAAAGCAATCTACAAATTCAGTGCAATCCCTAAAATACCAACAGCATTTTTCAATGAACTAGGACAAATAGTTCTAAAATTCATATGGAACCACGGAAGACCCCAAATAGCCAAAGGAATCCTAAGAATGAAGAGCAAAGCTGGGGGGATTATACTCCCTGACTTCAAGCTCTACCTCAAACCCACAGTAATCAAGACAATTTGGTACTGGCACAAGAACAGATCCATAGACCAGTAGAACAGAATAAAGAGCCCAGATATAAACCCAACCATATATGGTCAATTAATATACAATAAAGGAGGCATGGATATACAATGGGGAAGTGATAGCCTCTTCAACAGCTGGTGTTGGCAAAACTGGACAGCTACATGTAAGAGAATGGAACTGGATTATTGTATAATGCCATACACAAAAGTAAACTCAAAATGGTAAGTCATAAAACCATAAAACTCTTAGAAGAAAATAGAGGCAAAACTCTCTTGAATATAACCATGAGCAACTTTTTCCTCAACACATCTCCTCGGGCAAGGGAAACAAAAGCAGAAATGAACAAATGGGACTACTTCAAACTAAAAAGCTGCTGTACAGCAAAGGACACCATCGGGAGAACAAGAAATCATCCTAGAGTATGGAAGAATATATTCCTAAACAACATATCCAATAAGGGGTTAACATCCAAAATATATAAAGAACTCACACGCCTCAACACCCAAAAAGCAAATAACCCGATTAAAAAATGGTTGGATGAACAGACACTTCTCCAAAGAAGAAATTCAGGTGACCAACAGGCACATGAAAAGATGCTCCAGATCGCTAATTATCAGGGAAATGCAAATTAAAACCACAATGAGATATCATCTCACAGCAGTTAGGATGGCCAACATCGACAAGACAAGGAACAACAAATGCTGGCAGGATGCAGAGAAAGGGGAACCCTCCTACACTGCTGATGGGAATGTAAATTAGTTCAACCATTGTGGAAAGCAACATGGAGGTTCCTCAAGAAACTAAAAATAGAAATACCATTTGACCCAGGAATTCCACTCCTAAGAATTTACCCAAAGAAAACAAGATCCCAGATTCAAAAAGGCATATGCACCCAGTGTTTTCGGAGCACTATTTACAATAGCCCAGATATGGAAGTAACCTAAGTGTCCATTAGTTGATGAATGTATAAAGAAGAAGTAAGTGGTACATATACACAATGGAATATTATTCAGCCATAAGAAGAAAACAAATCCTACCATTTGCCACAACATGGATGGAGCTAGAGGGTATTATGCTCAGTGAAAGAAGCCAGGTGGAGAAAGACATATACCAAGTTATTTTGCTCATTTGTGAAGTGCAACAACAAAGCAAAGTAGCAGACTCACAGAAGGGAGTAGCAGTTTCTAAAGGGAAGAGGGCTAGAGGGGGTGGGGAGGGAGGGAGAAGGGGATTAGAGGGCATAAAGATTAGTATACATAATGTAGGGGGGTCACGGGGAAGGCAGTATAGCACAGAGAAAACAAGTAGTGACTCTATAGCATCTTCCTGTGCTCATCGACAGTGACTGCAATGGGGTTTCGGGGGTGGGCTTGGTAATATGGGTGAATGTAATAACCACAATATTGCGCATGTGAAACCTTCATAAGATCAATGATACTTTAATAAAAAAAAAAGCCAGTCTCAAAAGGTTACAGTATGATCCCATGTGTATAACATTCTTAGAATTATAATGATGGAAAACAGATCTGTGGTTACCAGGGCTTAGAGTTGGAGGAGGACTTGGAGGAGGACATGGCTATAGAGGGGTAGCACAAGGAAGTTTCTTTGAGGATATAGAACAGTTCTGTGTCCTAGGGGTGGTGATTACATGAGTCTATGCATGTGATAAAATTTCATGGACTGTACACCGAAAAAAAAAGCATTACTGTGCATGTAAAACCTGATGAAATCCAAATAAAGTCTGTAGCTTAGTTATTAATGAAAAAACGAACACACTTCCTTTATTCATAAATAAACCTATTAAAAGAAGAGTTGAAGCTGAAAGGTGGAAAATATGTACAAATGATGGAAAATAATTCTAACTGATCAAAGAATAATTATATTGAAGTGATTTTACTGGATGAAACAAAAGAAGATGCTTATAATCTGAAAATGCAAAGCGAAACAAAGAAGTCCTGTTTTTCACCTGCTGGGATTGGCAAAATGCCTGAGTTCTGACAAGATCAGGTGTTGGTAGACTAGGGGAACTGCTTACTGGGACACTCCTGATGGCAACCAACCACTCTTGATTTGATCAGGTTTTAGTATTTTGGGATGCTGCAGTGGAACATGCCTGGTCTGCCCCCTAGAAACACCAGCCTTTGTTCCAAGAGATATGTATGGGAAGAGATGTATTACAGGAAAATACACAATAGTGAAAAATTGGAAACATAAATGTCTATCATAAGACGACTGGATAAATAAAATATTGGCATGTATGTGCAGGGAAATAGTATACAGTAGAAGTGAATTCTGTATGGATCAACATCAACTTTAAAATACGATGTCAAGTGAGAAAAGCAAGCCGCATCATGAGACCACTTAAAATTTTTAAAACAAAATATATTTTGGGTTTTTTTTTTAAGTAAGGATTAGAAGGTATATATTAAGCTCAGTAGTTTTTGCATGAATGGCAAAGTGGGGTCAAGATGGGGTCAGCTATCTAGGAGAGAATCACTTCAGCTTTCCCTAGAACATTCTAATTGTTTTAATAATAAAAAAGACTACAGTTATGTTTTACTTTCACAACCTTTTTACAGGAATAAACTTTGAAAAAAGACAGGAATATATGTAAACATTTTTACAGGATTGACTGTGGTGAGAATATGAGTGATTTCTACATTATCCTTTGTTGTTGCAGTTTTTCTTATTTCCAAAATAAAAGTTATAAGGATATGCATAATCATTATAGAAAATTCAGTATAAATAAGAATACCAGTAATCCACTAAGCTCATTACTGTTAATATTTTGATGTGTATTTGTATCCTTTCAGAATTCTGTATTTTATTATTATACACAGTGATTGTTGTTGTTTTAAATATGGGGTTATACTGGCTTTGCCTTGTTTTACGCATCTTTATTGGTCATTAAATATTATGCTCTGACCTAAGCTCTGCCACATACTGGTAACTCACTGCCCCCCCTTTTTTTTTATATCAACTATGTTCTGTGGTATTTTTTTATGTACAATAACATATTTAGCAATCATATAGGACTTATTGTGTGGCAGACATTGTTTTGTGTACTTTATAGGTACTATCTCATTAAATCCTCAACAACCCTGTGAGGTAGATCCTATTATTATCCCCATTTACTGATGAAAAAACTAGGGTATAGAAAGGTCAGGTAACTTCCCCAGGCACTTTGGCTTCAGAGTCCATTCTCTTACCCTGTACACCAACCTGCTTCTCCAATTGAGTCAATCCTTTCAGCACCTCCAGCGGACCCTTAATGTCACACAGCAATCAGACTTTCAGTTCCCTGATTCATTCACTCTTCCTTTCTCCTAGACAGTGTCATACCTCCTCTATCATCAAACCTCCAACACTTCTTCAAGAACAGTCTTGTGGTGACCTTGCTTGCCATTTCATTAAGAAAATTAGAAACACCCATTACATCATCAACCCACCTACCCACATCCATGCTCACTTTGTCTTCCTTACCACTAAGAGTAAAAGCCAACCCTTCCATTTTGTTATTAGATTCAATCCTATCTTTCCCTTAGTCACTGACAGCTTGTAAGTAAATCTACCCTGTTCATCATCAGGTTTAACTTTTCTACTGTTTTTCTCCCATTTTAAAACATCTTAAATGGTTGAATCTAGGTGGAGAGCATAGGGCGTTTACTGTACTGTTTTTTCAACTTTTCTCTATACTTTAAATTTTCATAAGAAAGTTGTGGAGGTCCCCTCCTTGATCCTACTTCCCTCTCAAGCTCACCTCATTCCTCTTCCCTCCTTTACAGAAAAACTTCTCAAAAGAGTTATTGGCACTCACTCTCTAATTTCCCTCCTCCCTTTTTATTTTGGGCCTCACTCTGGGCTATGCCCCTGATACTCCACTGAAATATCTCTTAATAAGATACTTAATATGTTGCTGGTTAAATTCTCAGTCTTCAATCTCTTGACCTATCAGAAACACATGATGCAAGAGTTACAGAATCTCAATCATGATGTAAATTAGTCATGGGGATAAAAAATACAGCATAGAGAGTATAGTCAGTACTGTAACATCTTTCTGTATTGTCAGATATTAACTACATTAGTTGGGATGAACATTATAATGGTTGAATCACTTGTCACTCTGTTGTATACTTGAAACCAACATAGTATTGATTGTATATCAACTATACTTTAGTTTAAAAAAAGAAACATACAATGCAGTTTTCACACCCTTCTTCATGAAACCCATTCTTTTTTGGTATCATTAATCTACAATCACATGAGCAACATTATGTTTACTAGGTTCCCCCCATCATCATGTCCCCATCACATACCCCATTACAGTCACTGTCCATCAGCGTAGTGAGATGCTATAGAATCACTACTTGTCTTGTGTTGTACAGCCCTCCCCATCCCCCCCCCACATTTTGTCTGCTAATCATAATGCCCCTTTTTTTACCCTTATCCCTCCCTTCCCACCCATCCTCCCCAGTCCCTTTCCCTTTGGTAACTGTTAGTCCATTCTTAGGTCATGAAACCCATTCTTAATGCCTTGCTACTCAGAATGTGTTCTGAGTGGTTCTCTACCACCTGGGAGCCTTTTAAAACTGCTGAATATTAGGTACTACCCCAAGCCTACTGAATTGGACACTACATTTTAACAGGATTCCAAATCATTTTCAAGTTTGAGAAGCACTGCTTTAAAGCATATTCTCTTGATTCTCCTTCTATTTACTATCTGCTCCTTCTCAACTAGATCTTCCTCAACTCCTTAATCTCTCTAAATTCTGGGATACTCCAGGGATTTCCATTCCCTTGGTGATCTCATCCAGTTTCATGACTTGAAATACCATTTTATTACCATTTCTATGCCAGCCTCCAGCCAATTCATTTCCTCTGAAATCCTAACTGTTATATCTAACTGTCTGTTCCACATTACTTGTCTAATAGACATATCAAATATTACTTAGGTCCCGATTTTTTTCCTCAAGCCTGCTCTTCCTACATTCCTTTTCATCTCAGTAACTCTCTGTTCATTAAGCTTCTTGTGTCTAACATTTTATAGTTATCTTTGACTCGTCTCTTTTTCTCACTCCACACAGCCAATTATCAAACTCCTGTTCACTCTATCTTTAAAGTATATCTAGAATCTTACAACTTATCACCAGTTCTGCTATTTGCCCTGATTCAAGCCACCATTACCTCTTGCCTGGATTAGTGTCCTGCTTCCACTTAACCCACCTTCAGTTTATTCTCAACACAGTAGCCAGAGTGGTCCTTTCAAGACATAGGTCAGATTATATTGTTCCTCTGCTCTGCTAGTGTCTTTACATTTCACTCAGAAAGAAAACCAGGGTCCTTACAATAGGCCTTTCTCGGTGTAATCACCAGCACAACCCTCTCTCCCCCACTGCCTTTTCTGTTACCTCTCTCAACTTATTAACTACTCTTCTGCCTGTTGTTCCCTCTGTTCCAAATCACAGTTTGCCTTCTTGCCATTCTGAGATCATGGGAAACACATGCCTGCCTCAGGGCCTTGCCCTTGCTAGTCCCTCTACCTGCTGTGTTCTTATCCCATATTTGCATGACTCTCTCCCTCCTCTCTTTGAGTCCTTACTTAAAATGTCCTTTGAAAAGAGGCCTTCCCTGCCCTAAAATTACAGCCCTCTGTAACTTAGCATTTCCTGTCCCCCACTTGTAGAATCTTATATAGTTTACTGATAGATCTTTTAATTTTTCTGTCTTTTATACTAAAATGTCTGTCTTTTATACTAAAATGTAAGCACCTTGAGGGTAAGGTTTTCCTGCTTTCTCTCTAAGACTTAGAGCAGTTGTTGATTAGCATGTAATGGACTTTCAATAAGCATGTTAAGTAATGAGAGAACCCCAAAAGATAAACATTATTACCTCCATTTTACGGGTTAGAAATACAAAGCTTAGAGAGAACAGGCTGTGTACCTGAGGTTACATGGCTGGTAAGTTACATAGTTGGGATCCAGACCCAAATGTGTCTTAGAACCCACGTCCGTCCCACTCTGCCTCTGGTGACGTCACTGAAGTTCTCTGGGCTCTGGTCTTCTCACCAGCATAAGTGGAGTTGCTCACTTTTTGCTTGCCTCACAAAGAAACATGAAGGTTATGAAACCAAGTGATGTAAAAATATCCTGAAAACTTTAAAATGCTATACTTGTACAAGAGGGTGATAGAAGTTCTATTTTCTTACAGAAATTTTATAGTTTTTAGTTTTATAGCTTTTAGTGTTAGGTCTTCAGTCCACTTGAAATTGATTTTTATGTGTGGTATAAGGTAAAGGTTGAATTTTTTTCCCCAATATTTCTCAGGTTGTTACAGCTATAATGTTTGTTGAGAAGACCCCTTTTCCCCATTGAGTTACCTTGCTCTTATACATAAATAAATATCATGTTTCTGATGTTACATGTTTGGGCTTATGAATGTATGAAATGAACTTAAAAAAAGATTTTAAAACATAATTTTTGCTATTCCATCAGTACCATGATATTCCATGCTTTTAATACATCCTATTCTCTTCAGGCCAGTATTCTACTTAGAAGCTATGATAAGAGTATTTCCAAAGGGGATTGTGCTCTCTCTAATGGAGGCCCCAGCTAGGAAATAAAAAAGACATAGAAATATCATGTTCATGGAATAGAAGACTCAATATCATGAAGATGTCAGTTCTTCCCACATTGATGTATAGACTCAGTGTAATCCTAATCAGAATTCAGCAGGTTTTTTTGTAGAAATTGGTAAGTTGATCAAAAGGTATATAGAAATGCAATGGTTGGAATAGTCAAAAGAGAGTTTTGGAAAAAAAAAGTTGAAGAACTTCTGGTATGAAATGTCAAAACTTTATATATAGTCGCCATATCAAGACAGTGTGTTACTGGCATAAGGATTGATACATAAATCAAGAAAAAAGAATAGAAAGCCTAGAAATACAGCCATTAGCCTGTGGTGCCTGTGGTCAGTTTTTATTTGTTTTTTTTTAACAAGATGCCAAGGCAATTCATACGGGAAGAATAGTCTTTTCAACAACCATTTCTGGAACAACTGGATAGCCATATCGAATAAATAAATAAATAAATCACTAACCCTTACCTGACACGAGACATATTAATTAGAAATGGATCAAACTTAAACTAAAAGCTGAAAATCTGAAACTTCTAGAAGAAACATCTTTGTAGCCTAAAGATAGGCAGAGATTTCATAGGACACAAAAAATAAGGACTGTTAAAGAAAAAATTCATCAATTGTACTTTATCAAAACTCAAAACTTTTGCTTTTTGAAAGACATTGTTAAGAAAACAAACAGACAAGCTACAGACTTGAAAAAATGTTTGTAGGCTGTATTGCCGATGAAAAGACTTGTATCCGGACTTCCGGGAATATGGCGACGTGAACGGACCAGCAGAAAAATTCCTCCCAACATTATATTTATTCACGAAAATACAGCAAACACAACTATCCCTAAAAGAGACACCAGAATACACAGGAAAGTGCACAGCGTACAGCTACACCTGTGAGAACTTGGCAGCCTGTGAGGCGGAAGGGATACGGAGCAGCGACCCGGTGGGACCGAGCGCTCCCCCCCAACCCCCAGAGCTCCGGCAGCCAGACACTCCGGACAGAGGACTCGGCACCCGGCGAGGCGGGACGGAAACGCGATCCAGCGAGACCAGAGCGCCCCTCCACCCCAGCACTCCGGTGGGAGTCCCGGCAAGGCGGGTAAGGTACGGAGCCGCGACCCGGCGGACCGAGCGCTCCTCTCCCCCAGCACTCCAGCAGGAGAAGAGGACTCAGAGCCGGGAGGGAGTGGAAGTCTGCGCCGGGAGCACCGACACACAGCCTGTGGTGTAGCGGAGATAGGGGAGACAGAGGGCACAGGGTCCCAGCCTGGAACATTCAAGTTGCCCGCGGCAGGCTCCGCGAAGGAAAAAGAAAGGAGAAAAAAGGGAAGAAAAGCGCGCGCTCTACCTCAGCGGTCTTAAAGAGACCGGAGCTCAGTAGAGGGGCCAGATAGCCCCGCAAACTGAGCCCAGCACACTGGGAGTCCTGGGGAGCTTTGGACCCCTTGGCTGGCGACTGGGAAAGGGTGCCAGCCATTGAAACCCCCACGGAGATCAACAGCTTACCATTCGTTCCCAACCCAGCCATAACTATAGAGTGGCGCTGGAATACTGGAGCAACAGCGCCACCTACAGCACTCGCGCGGAACCCACTCTCAGTGGCTTTTTTGTTGTTGTTGTT
>JAQQAC010008880.1:76302714-76352814 GCA_029783875.1 Phataginus tricuspis | reverse complement strand
GCAAGTACCAAATGATCTCACTCATATGTGGAGTATAAGAACAAAGAATAAATAAATAAATAAATGAAGGAACAAAACAGCAGCAGACTCACAGAACCCACGAATGGACTAACAGTTACCAAAGGGAAAGGGACTGGGGAGATGGGTGGGAAGGGAGGGATAAGAGGGTAAAAGGGGCATTACGATTGGCAGACATAGGGTGGGGGGGCACGGGGGGGACTGTACAGCTCAGAGAAGACAAGTAGCGATTCTCATCTCACTACGCTGATGGACAGTGACTGTGGTGGGGTTGGTGGGGGGGACCTGGTGATGGGGGGAGTTCAATCATCACGGTATTGCTTATGTAATTGTAGGTTAATGATACTAAAATAAAATAAAATATTTAAAAAAAATGAGTTGTAAGTTATGAAAACAGTTTTTAAACAGTAAAGGATTACACAAGGGTAAGGTGGTGTTATTTCAAGTTAAAGCTATATGCAACTTTGGTCTATAATAGATTTATGTTATCCAACTTTTAATTGGATTACATCACTAGCTCAGCAATCATATTTATATCTTGTTAATTATGTAGTACTTTCTTGGTCAGAAATTTTTTCTCCTGAACCCTCTAATTACTTTCCTATCTACCTTATTTTTGCTGTTTCTTCATATCAAATTTCTTGAAAAGATTGACACCGTCCATTAAGAACACCTTTATTTTCCCTTCTTGTAACTTCATCATGCCTCCATATTTTCATATGTGCTACCCATTTGTTTTAAATTTCACCGGAGGCCTCCTTTCAAAGACCCCGGTACCTTTTCTCTGCACTAACTTCCCAATCTCCTACTGGAGCACTGAGCTCCATCAGCAACATCATCACCATATTGCCCCTTTCTTTCCAATGGAGACAAGGTCTGCACATCTTGAAAAAGCCTTTGGTTGAGACTCATTTTTCTCCATCTTTTTTTACCTTTCTGTTACTGCAGAACTTTTTAAGCAAATGAGGCTTGTAACTGACATCACATTTTCTTTCAGTGGAAGAGTGACATTGTGACAGTAATAGGACAACACTTGACCTAAAAAGTCATGACTAGAAGATAATTTTAGATTGTGATAAATGCTATACAGGAAATAACAGTATGACATAAGAGAGTAATTAGAGGAGAAGAGGTTACTTTGTATAAATAGCAATTTGAAATGAAAATTTTGAGAGAAAAGTTTCAAAATCTTATCTGGGAGGATGAGGAAGTTTAAATGAAAATGAAAAAAATAATAAACTTAATTATTTGCAAATCTTCCTTTTTAGCAGTGTTCATTACATTATTTTGATACCATTTGGATTATAACGTTTTAAGGCAAAACTATTTCCTATTGGTTATTGTCAAATTTCAGAAGTCTCATATATCTGTTCTCTGCAGTATTAAAATGAAGAAAAATAACCTTGACTAGGACAATAATTCATCTTACTTTAGTTGATTCAACAAATGTGTTGAATACTTACCACATGCCAAGCACTGACTAGGCAATGGGGATAAACAAATAAACGAGACACAGCCCTTTCCCTCATTGAACTCAAGCGTTCTGAGGGGTAACATGGATGATTTCAACTTTGACTTTAAAATAGATTCACTGTGGCCATTATATAGGAAGTTTGCTCCTCATTCATTTTAAGAAGCTATTTTAAGAATACATAATACTCTCTTTAAAATGGTTTTTATTTATAAAACTTTCATATTCTAGTGGGGTTTACATTCTAAATAGAAAATGAACATATGCATATGAAAAAAATTAAGCTATTATAATAATTACTATATAACTGAACAGCGAAAGATCACTTTCAGTTGAGCTACTCTTAGGAAAGCTTCTCAGGAGTTAGAGTGTGTGTGCTATCTTAAAGGATAGGTATAAACAGAATAGAATGATAATTTGGGGGATGGGTGTGGGAAGGGAGCATTAATCACAGAGGTGGGATTAATTATTAACGAATACTTATAGGACATGGATAAGTAGGCTTGACTGGAGTGAAAGGTTTGTATTGGTAAACAGTAAAAGATAAAGTCTTAATAGAAAACAAGATTTTGGCTATAATAATAATACTATGTTCCTAGAATTCTAAATTCAGTTACAGTCTATTTTAATATTTCTTTTGTAAAGGCGTTATCACAATGTACTGTTTGCAATTGTATCATGATTCTAAGTGAGTCTTTATTTACACCCCTCAATATATGTTCTGTAGATTTTGAGGCCAGAGTCATTAGCCCTACTCAGGTTAAAATGATGTTTTGTTTTTCAGTTACTTACACGCCAAGTCAATCATCCACAGAGACCTCAAGAGTAATAGTATCCTTCCTGAAATTTGTCTGCGAAGTTTGAAAACATCCTGACTTTTTCTTCTGCATTTTGTCTTCACATTATGTAAAAACAGTTTTTATGCTAAGTTCAATATACTGTAAAAAGAATTAATAAATGGATTTGCATGAAAGTATAGTAGAGCAAAGTACTACAACCTGTTTTTGGTTTCTGAACAACTGAGCATTACAAAAACATCTATCGGTCTGTGATATTGGAACTCTTTTTGATTGACTGCTCACTTTCTGTCAGCACTATAAAAGAGGTAGCTAGCTATTCGTGCCTTTCAGTGCTCTGATCTTGCCCAGCAGTAGTTGAGATGTAGCTGAAGGCTCTAAGTTACTTAACAATATGGTGAGAGAAATGTAATTTTTCTTCTTCCATAAACTCAGATTAAGATCTTGAGTCTGCCAACCAACTTTGTTCCAGTGAAGAGCCTTTACAGCTTTCCCACAGGGCCAAAAGAATATTTGGGCCTGCCTTAACTAAAATCTGTGGGGAAGTTTCAAGGTCTCCCATAAACTTAGGAAAGCATCTCACCTTATCCTACCACATTTCAAGACCCAAAAATCTTAAAAGCAGGTCATATGGACCAAATAGAGCTAATTATTTTTAAAAATATATTTATTAACATGAAGAAATGTGAAGTATGATACTTTTTAAAAGAAGATTGTATTACAGAATTAGAGAAATTAGATCTCTTACCTAAATTTTCCTAATGCTTGCTCTGATAGGAAAATGGGATCTATTGTTTTCCTTTACTTACTGCACCTCAGATATTTTTCTTCATGAAGACCTCACAGTAAAAATAGGTGATTTTGGTCTAGCCACAGTGAAATCTCGATGGAGTGGGTCCCATCAGTTTGAACAGTTGTCTGGATCCATTTTGTGGATGGTAAGAATTGAGGCTATTTCTCCATTAATTAAATTTTTGGATCCTGAGATGATGCTGAGTTACTCAAAAATCATTGAGGGTTTCAATTATAATATTTTCATTATTCCCAGTATTCACAAAAATCAATGCTGATCTTATTTTTTATGTAAACAGATTTTAACCTTGTCTGTAAAAAGAATTACTATGAAGCCAGTTTCAATATATTTCAAACAAAAAAATACATATTTTATAAACACTGTTTAAAGTTTATTCAGAATTGTCTCTAAAATATTTTGTGTTCAAAACGTTGAGAGTACCGTTTCAGAAAAAACAAATATGCTATTTAAGCAGGTGTATCTGTGGCAGCCATTATTGAGGTTTTGCTAAGAAAACTACTACTTTTAAGAGACAGACTGTTCACAATTTTGTTTAAACCTAAATTGGGAAGTTACTTCTTTAGACTAGAAAGAACCAGGTAATTACAGGGCAGCTGGGAAAGACAAAACAAAAAATGAGAGGTAGATTTTACACTGTCAGTCTTGTGCCGCCATGCATAGCTCCTTCTCTTTCTTTATTCATTTTTCTGCTTTGGGGAAAAGACGAAAAGAGAAGTTCTGGAAGAACGGAACTCAGGCTCTGTAGTTACTTTCAGCAGGCTGTGAGCAGGACTCATTCTCTAAGCAAGCACTTCTCTTAGAAGAAGAGTCTTGAAGGTCCTTTCAGAGGCCCAAGGTTGTCCCTGTGTGAGACAAGATTTGTCTTCATATTTTTCAACTAGAACAGTACATCACAGCAGATTGAACACAGAAGCAAATACATGACTCTGGCTGGCTGCTGTTAAACTGGGCAGTAAAAGAGAGGAATTGCAGTACTAGTCTCAGTAAACTTTTTTGTTTTTGAAAATAATATTTTTCATTAAAAATCAGTTAACATCTGTTAACATCGATCTCTGTTAACATCTGATTATTATTCTATTATTGAAATGAATTAATATTTTAACAATTCCTCGGTTGAATTTTAATATGATAAGTATCCACAGGTAGAGCCCACAGAAACAAAAGCTTCTTGGGGTCCTCAATAACTTTTAAGACTGAAGGAATCCTGAGACCAAAAAGTTTGAGAACCACTGCATTAAGCTGAATAGAGACTATCCCAAAACCATTAGTGCAGTTTCAAGCTTTAAATTATTGAATCTGCACTAAGACTTCCAGCACCCTGCTGGAAACAGAATAGCTGTAGGGTTTTCAAAGGCACATTTGCCTTAAATTCCTTGAACCGTATCTGTAACTGTCCCCAAGAAGGGAAATTCAAGGCACTGAATTTCAAGGTAACTGAATTAGTTAAATTAAGCCTAGAGTTAAATTCAGCTCTGATTTTTTTCTATAGTAACTGGAATTAGGGCAAGTGGCAAGGTAAAATTAGGGGCACTGGACTTAAGAGGTAGGAGGTCTGTACTCCAGTGTTTTGTTAGACTCTAAACATGCACATTTCGTAACCTCCTCCAAGTCTCTCCATCTTTAATGTTCAGATGAACTAATGAATTTCTAATGCCTTTTCTATATCTAAGATTCAGTAATTAGAGCTAGCTAGATTTCCTTTTCTTTAATGTGTATTTAACTTGTAATAATTATAAGAAAGAGCCTAATTAATAATTATAATGTGGATATCAGGCACCATAAGGTACACCCCTCATAACAAAGATGACAGTGTATCCTAAGAAGAGGGGAGAAGCATGTTTTAAAGGTGTGCTTATTTTAACTAGTGTGGGAGAAATAGATTCAATCAAATCTCCAGATTTGTCCTTACCCAAAAGCTTAGTTATACAATTAAATTATTTCACAATGAAGTTTCATATTTTCTTCTAATAACTTTTTTGTTAATACCTAGGTAGATAGGTTCATCCTTTATTCCATCAAGCTGAGTTCTAACACAAGAGATTAGCTAGTAGTACACTTAGTTGTTGAATAAACCTTTTGGGGTTGATATTGCCTTCAGAAACAAATATAGAACATCCATAGACTAGGAGAGAAGAGTTGGTTCAGAACTAAGGTTGTGTAATTCTCTGAATTATTTACAATAGTCTTCTCAGACTTGTCTTATCTATATCTTAGAGGAGGAAGAAACCTTTGTGAAAATTTTACAAATTAAATCACTAAATTAATTGAGCATCAGTCATGCATTTCTTGTAAATAAATGACATGCAACTTTTCATCAAGCCATCTACCAACAATGGTGAGGTAAAACAAAATTTTAAAAAGACAGTTCTTCAACTGATTTATTACTGTGTCCCTTACAAAATTATATTCTGGCTTTGAAAATTACATCTCTATCATAACTAGCCTGTCAGTATTCTGGCTTGTTCATTACATCACAGTTGTATGTGGTTTATTTTTTACTGTATTACTAAAAGTAATTATCAATAAAATGTATGACAGGAGTAAGTAGATACAGCCTTCTCCTTCACCCCCATCCTTTCACTCTCATCAGGATCTCCTACACATCTTCCGTCAGTGGTTCTCAACCTTGGTTGGACATTAAAATCATCTGGGGAGCTTTAAAAACTAGCAGTGCTTGCATCCCATCCCCCGATTCTGATGTTATATTATTGAGCTGGAATGTTGTCTGGATATTGAGAGGTTAAAGCCTGCACAGGTAATTCTGATTTGCAGCAGAGGCTGAGTGCCATTAATGCCTGGCTCATGAGATAGTCTGACCTGCCTTACCCTGGCCAATAACCAGGAGTCTTGTCCCAGGTCTTTCATTGATTTTTGCAGTTAGTCATGGTTTTTCTCTCAAACTAATGCTTTCAAAAGTTTCTATTAATACCCTCCAATTCCTCTAATTTCTTCCAAATTAAACAATACAGAAGATGCATGGCCAAAGAACTCTTTTAAGCTAACATTTAGCCAACCATTTGTTGTACTTCATGTAAGCAGCTAATGCGAAGTCTATTTGTAGAATAGTGACTGAAATGTGTAAAAATGTTGCAAATATGACTCAGTCTGTATCTTTGCCCAAGAAGCAGCACCAAAGGATTCTTTATAACATCTTACACTACATCTCCCTGCTGTATATTATTTTTGTTATTAAAGCATCCATGGCATGTTTATTCTGCTTTTGGAGGCAGGAAAGTAATTTGAGTTTGTCATTCTTGAAATTTTACCATTATTGTCTAAGGTGTCCTGAGATGAGAACTCATTTGTACCAATGGGAAAACTTAAGTTATGAGGCAGTTACCATTGTGGTTGTGTTACTCCCAAACATAACCACAGGTTTAGTATTTCTTTGTTGAATCAGGTATGGGAAATGGGAACTGATTTTTGATAGGGTGAGTCACGGAAAGAATTCAAATAGCAGTGACATTATTTTGTGCAAAAAAAGGGTAGCTGATAAAATAACTATCTTAGTAATGCATAATACTCTATCAGCTAATACTACCTCTTGCAGAATTGACAGCATTTTTTTAGTCTTAATCAGTTTTATTTCTTTGACAATGAGAGAATTGATTACATATTAGATGGGTTACTTAATGATAAAAATATTGTTCTGGAAATTATAAGTTTGGTGTTCAGTCTTTATTCGGTTGAAGTGAAGAATAAACAAGAATCTTTTTCTTTTTATGTTCTAATAGGCACCAGAAGTAATCAGAATGCAAGATAAAAACCCTTACAGCTTTCAGTCAGATGTATATGCATTCGGGATTGTTCTATATGAATTGATGACTGGACAGTTACCTTACTCAAACATCAACAACAGGGACCAGGTAAATATTTGCCATCTCTTGGAGTTTATTTTACTATTTGTGTAAAGGAACTAATTCACAGTAAAAAAGAAGTGTTGAGTTCTGTGTAAACATGAATGATGATAGTCTTTGTGACTGGTTTTAGAAATCTTTTCTGTACTTGTAGCACTAATAGCAGCATGTAAGGTCTTGCCTTGAAATATCAATAAGTGGTGTAATAGGGTGAAGTTCCCATCTTTGGGCTAGCAGCTAGAAGTATAAGAGTGGGTATGTCTCATGTGCTTCTAGACCATGATTCAGGCAGAAGAACAAGGTCTGCCATTGTGAGGTCTGGGCTTGTAAACCATTTACTGTATCACAGATTGTGCTGTTTGAGCAGGTACTCAGCTAGGAACTTTCTCTTTATCAGATTCTTTTTTACTGTTTCTCCATGGTTTTTTATTTTTTAAAACTAGGTAGACGAAAGATGTGTTATATTGTGCTTTCAGTTTTCTATAATGGGATTTCTAGCAGGGGGGATTTTTTACTTCTCCCTTCCTGAATTGCTATTCTCTGTCCCTTACCTTACAAAAAGTACCAAGGTAGCCTTATGCAGGTCTTTGCTTTTTCTATCCCAGCCACAGTACATTCACCTGGGCTTTTAACCCTGGCCATGAAAAATGAATTGTCTTTGCTGAAATTACCTCAACATTTACATAGTGTGTGTGTGCATGTGTTTGGAGAGAGATTACAGCTGTTTCACTGCTGTATATTAGAGAACAATAGTTGACCATAAAACTGTGATTAAATAATATATTTTATATTGTGGCTTACATCAGAACCACCAGGATAATTTGTTAAGAAATGGAAATGCTGGAACACATTGTGATTCAGTGGGTTGGGATCCAAGCACCTGCATTTTTAGTAAGTTTCCCAGGTGATTGGATATATAACAAAGTTGAGAATCACCGATCTAAAGAATAAAAAATAAATGTGAATGTTTTACGTGTTTCATTATAACTTCCCAACCTAATGAAATAATAGTTTTTGTATATGAATGGGTTACTTCATTTAAGTAGTCTATGTGTTTTGGTCAACAGCTCAGCTCTCAGTCTTTTTGGTGCTAGCTCTCAGTAGCTCTCTCACTAAGAATTTCAACTATGATGTGGTATCGATATCAGAGAAGTGATCTACGTAGCCATGTACTTTGTATGTACTTTCAAATCACCATATGGCTCTTACCCAACAGTGGTCTTGATTCTATATTTTGAGAATTTAAGAAGTGACTACATTTCTACACAGGTCAGCACAAAACTATTTTTTTGTTGCTGTTTGGTCTTTCTTACTGCTTCCTAGCTTTAGAATGTTGAATCTTAGCTTTGAGTGTTAAAAAAAAGCCTATGACCTCGCTTCCAATGATCTGATATTTTAAACCTGCATTAAACCATAGATTTAGGATGAACCTAAATGCTAGCTAAAGAACATAATTGGAACATTGCACTTACTATACTTGTAACAGTTTCTAGATTACTGAGATGATCGATTTGATGAAGGGAGTCTGAGTAGCAAGATTTTTTCTAATTTGCAAGCTTCCTGTGTTCTGCCTTTACAGTCTTGTTAACTTGACCAGACAGGATAATACCATGGACCATGTTCCACTTTTCCTATGCATTCTATTTTTCTAGAGAAATTATAAGGGAATTTTAGTTTACTTTCAGTTTTTTATCATAAAGACTAAAAATAAAAAATTTTGAACCTAAGATCTGGATGAAATCTATTTGCCAATCCATAAGTTTATTTCAGTAAAATAATAAATTTGTATTATGGAAACAAGTATTTGTATTTCAAAAATATGGATAAAAGTATCCCAGAGTGCTACACTCATCCACTTCTTGGCATTTTAGGTGCTTTGTCTTCCGTGGGAGTATAATAAACGGTGTGGCAAGGGCTCACTCTCCATGAGAGAAGTGAGTGACCAATAGAAGGGTAAGGCCTTTTCTAGTTCATTCTTTCTGGTAATATAGTTAGAGCCTTCTGGAAACTGTCAGTCTGAAACAAAGTTGAGTATTTGATGAAGAAAAAGGAGGTGAAAGAATGCTATACTCATGATTACCCGTATTTTACTTCATTACCTTCTAGTCCACCCTCTTCAGATAGAACTCCCTCTCTTGAATCAGTAAGTCTGGTTGTCCTCAATGAAGTAGCCCCAGGTATTGCACCATCCATCCCCTTGATTTGGTTTTTCTTTCCCTTTCTCTTACCTTGATCTCCATGGCTCTCCGATTGGACTTCTGTTTGAAAATCTAGGAATATTTTTCATGAGAGATGGGACAGTTGCTTCTTTATTATGTATTATAGGGACCATTCCCTTACACTTCACTCCCATAGTCCGAGGTGGCAGATTTTGTCTGTAAATTCAAAGCAGGATTCCAGTTAAGCAGTGTGATGTAATTGCAGGCCTTGGACTCATGACCTGCATGACCTGGTCACTTTACCTTTCTAGGTATCATTTTTTTCCCAATTATAAAAATAAGAGATAGGACTAAAGAATTCCTTCCAGTTGTAAAGATCAGATTCCTTCCTAAAACAAGTCTCTTAGCTCCTTGAGCTATGACCATCCCCATGCTAGAGTGGCATGCCTTTTTACTTTACTTACCTTAGTGCTGAAAGTCTGAGAAATTGATGTCATTTTCTCCCCTTTTTATCATTCCATTTTGCTCTCTAATCACCCTGTCCTTCCCTCTTCCAGTGCAGCTTCTCCACTAAGTTGGGATTAATAATGTGCTCATTTAAGTTAGGTGTATAGACTCTCTATTCTCATGGCTTTGTTTTCTTGGAGCAGAAGTGCTATGTCAGATAACAGATAACATTCATCTGTTATTTGAAGTGTATTCCAGTTATTATTGCTATATAACAAAACATCCAAAATGTAGTGGCTTAAGCAATTATGAATCTGCAATTTGGGCTGTTCTCAGTGAAGAAGGTTTATCTCTATTTCATATGGTACTTGCTGGGGTAGACCCTGGGTGTTAACAGATCTATTTCCAAAATGGTTCATTCATGTACCTGACAAGGTGGGGTAGCTGAGCTGGAAGCTCAGTCAGGGCTAAGCTGCCAAGGACTTTAATCCTTCTCCATGTGGGCCTTTCTGTGAGGACTTCTTCATAGGAAGCTTGGACTTTCCCACAGCATGGTGTCTGGGTTCTAAGCACAAGGTCTCAAGATAGGAAGGACCAATACCAGTGTCACCAACATGCAAAAAATAAGAAAATTTTCAATACCTACTATATGCAAAGCATCGTTGATATGGAAGAATACAAAAATGAAAGAAAAACACAGGCTGTGCTCCCAGTGAAGTTTATGGTTCTATTGAGGTAGTGCAGGGATGACGTTGAGAAGGAAACCGTGTTCCATTAACACCCAGGAGTGGATGGAGGGGTGGAAATGCCAGCAGTGCCAAGTGTGGATTGAGAATGAAAATAAACAGTGCCAGAATTTCAAACTGAGCTGTCGGCTTTGTAATGTTATGTACCATTTGAATCTTCTACCCATGAATTACATTCAAGAAAGACTTGTCCTTTAAGTTTAAATAATCACAGAATGTTATTTCCAATGTATTATGTTAAGATTTCGAAATAATCCATTGTATCCTTATTTTAAACATACCCAATAAAATCTAAATATCAAAAAATAAATCTAAATGTCAAAGGCATATGCACCCCTATGTTTATTGCAACACTATTTACAATAGCCAAGATATGGAAGCAACCTAAGTGTCCATCGGTAGATGAATGGATAAAGAAGAGGTGGTACATATACACAATAGAATCCTATTCAGCCGTAAGAAAGAAACAGATCTACCATTTGCAACAACATGGATGGAGCTAGAGGGTATTATGTTCAGTGAAAGCCAGGCAGAGAAAGACAAGTGCCAAATGATTTCCCTCATTTGTGAAGTATAACAACAAAGCAAAACTGAAGGAACAAAACAGTAGCAGACACAAACTCCAAGAAGGTACTAGTGGTTACCAAAGGAGAGGGGTGGGAGATGAAGGGTGGAGAGGGAGGGAGAAGGGGATTGAGGGTATTATGATTAGTACACATGTTGTGGTGGGGGGGATCATGGGGAAGACAGTGTAGCACAGAGAAGGCAGGTAGTGACTCTGTGGCATCTTACTACACTGATGGACAGTGACTGCAATGGGGTATGGGGGGGTACTTGATAATATGGGTGAATGTAGTAACCACAGTGTTTTTCATGTGAAACCTTCATAAGAGTGTATATCAATGATACCTTAACAAAAAAAATCTTAATATCATACTGACTTGATACCTACCATTATATGCTTTAAAAATACAAAAAGCTCATCATGAATTTTTGGAATTTTTCATGGCTCTTTTTTTTTCTTTGAACTATTTGTATTCTACTTCCCCCACAGGATGTTTTTCCTAATATAACACATTTTTATGCTTTTAAAGCCTTTTACTGATCACTCAAGTTATATATCTACAACAAAAAAATATATATTTAAATTAAGAATTAAAAAATTTTAGGCTCTCTGTGTTAATTTTTTTACTTCGTAATTATGCTATTAATAATAATGTATAACTGATGAAAATAGCACATTTTAATATATAGAAACAAAGGGTAAAAATTTTTTTCATGTATCTTAACATTAAGGGGCTTTTCTCTTCATGTATTTATAGATAAATATGCCTTTTGCTAGAATGAGCTAAGATGTAGCATCAGTCCTTTTCCTTATTTTATTTTTAAAGAAGCAAGCACCAAGAAATACTGTTCAAATAAATAAGAAAATGGGAAAGCCAGAGGTTTTGTTATAACATAACCATATGCAGAGTACACTGGTCCACAAGACCACCCTCAGGTCAGTCATTAAATCTCACAAAACACACACACACAGTTATTATTACAACAAAAGAATACAGATTAAAATTCGACAAGGGAAGAGGCACATAGGGCAGAATCCAAGAGAGTTCTGGATTATGGAGTTTCCAGTTGTCCTCTCCCAGTGGAATTCTGGACAGCACTAAATTCTCCTGGCAGAAATGCATGACAATATGCAGGAAGTACTGCCAACCAGGAAAACTCACTTCAGCCTTGGAGTCCAGAGTGATTATTGGGGCTCAATCACAAAAATATGGTTAACTACCTCGGTGGCTGACCTGTTTTCAGCCCCTCTAAAAGTCAAGCTGATACCATGTGACTCAAAGCCCTCTCCGTAAGTCACATTGATAGCGTAGACTATCTGGCATGAGCCAAGTCCCCCAGGTAAACAAAGATACTTTTATCAGGCAGGATGTTCCAAGGGTTTAGGGATTTCCTCCCAGGAATCAAAGGCAAAGGCCAGCTCTCTCTTTGGGCAGTATTAATCCTTTACCATATACCATATCACTCAGTTATTTGAACTAATTTCTGTAACATACCAAAAATTACATAATAACCTGTCATTAAAAATTATTTTAATAGGTGTCAATTCAGTTAATTTTGCTGAAAGCAGAGAACTGGAAACCAACTGTCTTTACAAAAGGATTTATTACCCATTCATTAGAACACACTTAGACCAGTATTTGGAAGTGTCCCTTTAGTACCCGCAGTGGTTTTATACCCTGGAACATTGTGTACTCTAGTCAAGTTCCATGTGCATATGCCTTTTATAAAGTGGGAGAAGGGCAGTTTTGTAATAGTGGAGATGGGAAAGGAGGTTAAGCTTCACACTTCCAGTGTGTGCTCAGACAAATCAGCTTACAGTTGAACAAAGATGATTGCAGTACCATATAGGAAATTTAAAAAGGGTATCAAACTTGGCTGTTCCTAAAATTCATCAGCTCTGCCCCATAACGGAGCCCCATGCCTATTACGGGCTCCCTCCACTTAACTAGTCTGTCCCTATTGGATCTGATCCCTCTAAGATCAAAATACCTCTCTCCTCCCTGAGTCCCAGGACTCCTAACGTCTGTCTGCCCACTCTCAAAAGAGCCAAAAATTAGAAAATTAGGAAATCAGGAGAATCATAAATCTTAACAGCCCGGGAAGACAAACCCTCTGACTTTATTAAGCAGAAGAGTTCCCACTGGCTTCCCCTTCTTCCCTCCAGAGGAGTCTGATTCTCATGCCTCATTAGCATTTCCTCAACAAGAGTTTAAAATGCAGTTGCCAAAAAAATTGTTTACAAGGTTGACGTTTTTGCTTTCTGCTACATATATATAAAGGACTTAGCACAGTGCCCAAAAATAAGTGCTCAGTAAATTATTTTTTAAGTAGAAAAGAGTCATGATCCAATCTGTTTTAGAATGATTGCCCTATTGGTAGGACAGTGGATTGGATGAAGAGAGACTGGCTGTGTGGGTAGCAATTAGGAGACCTAGACAATAGTCCAGAGGTTATGAAGATTTCAGCTTGCAGCCTGGTAAATATTGGTTCCCCACAATCTATGATGTATAGGGATCAGGATTGTTTCTGAACTTTTTATTGAAGTATAATGTACATACAGAAAAGTAATGTGCCCTAAGTGCACAGTTTGTTGGATTTTCGGTGTTTATGTATTTTTCAACTTCCCTATTTACCTTTTTTTCCTCCCCAGATAATTTTTATGGTGGGACGAGGCTATCTGTCTCCAGATCTCAGTAAGGTACGGAGTAACTGTCCAAAAGCCATGAAGAGATTAATGGCAGAGTGCCTAAAAAAGAAAAGAGATGAGAGACCACTCTTTCCCCAAGTAAGAAAAAGTTAAATGTTACCTAAAAGGAGGGGCTGATACACAGATGTAGATTTTAAGCACTTTTTAGAGCACACAGTTCATATTTCATTGATTTGGATTCCATGTGATTATATGCAGACACCAGATAAGTAGATACATAAAGATGATTTCATGAAAGTTGAACAGTGGTACACCTAGAGATTTGGGATCCCAATATAAAATACTCAGAAGGACTTTGCTTTTGTCTAGCAGATCTCAAACATTTGGGTCTCAGAATACTTTTACACACTTAAGAATTATAGAAGACCACCAAAGAGCTTTTGTTTGTATAAGTAACAATTACCATTTTAGAAATTAAAACTAAGTTTTTTAACTATTTATAAATTTATGTAAAAATAAAACCATTGCATGTTAAATAACATTTTTATGAATAATTTTATTTTCCCAAACAAAAAGATTAGTGAAATTTGTTTTACATTTCTTGCAAGTCTCTGCAGAATGCTACCTGGATTCTCTGCTTTGCATTCTCTTTGTTGCAATACCTTATATCTTGTAACCTCTGAAAACTCCACTTACACATGTAAAATAATGACAATAAAAAAGGCAAGTAATATCTTAGTGTTATTGTGAAAATAGTTTTTCCACAGACCACATTTTGAGAACTGCTGCTTAATTCTTCTGGGTGGTAAAATAAACAGGTTCCAAGCATCCATTTAATATTAGGTCTTTTTGAGGAGCATTTCCACATGGGGCAAAAAGGAAAGGCAACTATTGGCACTGTTGTAAAATAGACTTTGGTAAAAATAATATTGAAAGATAAACAGAAAAATAATTACCGCATGTATAACAAAGAGATATTTCTGTTATGCAAAGGACTCCTACAAATCAATAAGTAAAAGATAATAGAAAACAAAGGTAAGAACTGACGATTCACAAAAGAAATACAAAAATGAAATACAAATTGTGAATGAACTTAAACAAGATGTTAAGGGTGCAATGACAATCAGTAAAATGCAGAGTAGCACAACAGTGGAATACACTTTGGTTTGGCCTCTCAGATTGGCAACATCCAGCATTGCGAAAAATGCTGGGAAGTGAGGAATAACCTTCCTTTCAAAATTAATAGTCTTGGTGGGAGTATAAATTGGTTTGGTCTTTTGAAAGGACTTGGTAGAATCCATAAACTTAAAATTCATACACCCCTTGCTCTGGTAATTTCACTCCTAAAAATATATGCTATTCAAATATATACAAGAATGTTTACTGTAACAGGAAAAACTGAAGACATAAAGATCAGGTAGCTCTGGGTATGGATATCGGTGAGTGGAAAAGAAAGCGGTGCAAAAAAATATGTGTAATACGATACCACTTTAAATGGTGGTGAGGGCGGGGATGGGCTCTGTTTTCATATGTGCATGTTTATGCATAAGAAAGGTCCAGAAGAAAGTATAGACTGTTTAACAGTGGTTACCCCTGGAAGGTAGGATTTATACTTTTTCTGTATTATTTGAATTTTTATTTGTGTGTTATGCTTGTAATTTTTAAATTTCTGTAAAATGGCTTATTTCTTTGCCTTCTTTTACTAATCATTATACAGATTACAGTGTAACTTTCAAAAAAGTTTTGGTGGCTCAGAAAAATAATAAAATAATAATAATAATAATAATAATAACCACTGCTTACGTTTTATTGAATACTTAGTATATTCCAGGCATTATGCTAGGCCTTTTACATGTATGTCTCACAATTATGAACATGCATTATCATACTGTCTGCCTTCAAGAGTCATCACCAGGTTCTTTATACCTTAAAATATGCAGAATTTCTACATTTTGTGTATCAGTATCTATTTGTAGTTTTCCTGTCTTCTCCTTCACTTTTGAGTTGCCACCTGTCACTACTCACTCCTGTGCCAATAGCATAGTCTGGGTCATTGGGGGGCTACCTTTAATTATGTGTATGTCCAACATTTCCTATTACTAAGTTTCTTTAAAGAATGAGTTGCTCTGATGGTCCTGTTTATGAAGTCATATAGTACTTTACTTAATTATGCTCCATCTTCCCAAAAGAGACTGTGGCCTATGAGAAACAGGTATAGAATTGGTTTAAAATTTCTAATTATTTACTGTTCCAAGGCTGACAAATGAGCTAAAATGTAAATAAAATCTAACTATCCCCATACAGTTTAGATATTAAAGCTATAGTAGTTTGGTAATTTTCTTTTCTCTTTAAGGAAAAGTATCAGTTTCTTCAGTATTTTTCCAGGCATTCAGGATAATACTGAAAACAATATAAGATTTCAGTTCTTTCTTGTAAAGTATGATGGGGTTCTTAGAGATTAATACCACTTAGATTTTCATTCTTTTTTTTTTTTTTTTTTTCCTTCTTTTAGATTCTCGCCTCTATTGAGCTGCTGGCCCGCTCATTGCCAAAAATTCACCGCAGTGCATCAGAACCCTCCTTGAATCGGGCTGGCTTCCAAACAGAGGATTTTAGTCTATATGCTTGTGCTTCTCCAAAAACACCCATCCAGGCAGGGGGATATGGTGCGTTTCCTGTCCACTGACACAAATAAGTGAGAGAGTACAGTAGGGTAGGAACAAAGGAAAGTGAATATTTGTTCGGTTACATATTTGCTAGATTGAATAGGATATTCTTTTTTTTAAAGGGGAACCAGAGAATATGTATGTTTTTAAAGACTGGATATAATTTTTTCTCAACCTAAAATTCATACTTAGCATTGGATGTTCAATATCCAAGGAATGCACAGGCATTGCTGAAAGTTTGTGGTGCCTCTTCCAGAAGCTATATTTCCTCTTCCAAATTGTTTTATTTACTTGGTTATTCTAATTATTAAGCTTTAGCTAAACTCTCCTCACACAGCTTTTGTTGTTATCTATCACGTGGCTGTTAGGGACGTATGTGTACAACACTCCTCCCATGCCTTTGTGTAGAGGTGGGAAGTTGATGGTGGGTAGCCTGTATTAGATAAGGCAAACTGAACAGATCTCATTTAGGGAGTTCTAGAATTTAATTTTTCCTATTTTTTCTCTGTTTCTTTTTATTACAACTTAGAGAATATGGATGTCCTTTACTCCCTTAAAGTAATAAACAAAATTTCTTTTTATAAATTGTGGGTGCAGGTAATCAAAGACATTGCTGAGGAGTAGCATGTTTGACATGAGTGACATGGTTTAACTTTGGCATTTTAGTCGGGAAATGTTATACATTGGAGTTCCTTTTAGATCATATTTCTTTATACATATTAAGGGTATCTTACACATATAGAAGCTGAATTTCCTTACAAATGCATTGCCTCCTCCTCCCCCAGAAAAGCTCCACAGAAGTCCATGAGAACTTTTGGGTTTGTTTTTCTTCTCGATATATCTGGTTGCCAAACAACCAGGTTACAGATTTTTTTAAATTATTAGTTCAGATCATACTTACCTCTTGTGATGCCTGTTTTAGCAGTCCTCTTATCCTTGTGTCTCATAAAATTTCCTTGCTCCTTATATATTGTGTCCAGCAAGATTTTACTCTTTCCGAATGAATGCTGTTCTCTTTCTTTATTCCACCTATGAAGTATTTGTTAGCATTTTCTAATGCTTACACTCTGTTTTGTAAAACACGACTGTAATGTGGCAGTGTATTCTTAATATGAACCAAAATCTTACAGGAAATCAAAAGTGAAAGATGTTAGCGTTGCTGTTCTTATCAATGAAATTGCCATTTCTGCTTCAGAGTGAGCCTGGGCACCAAAGCCAGCCTTTTAAAGACATCTCCATTTACTCAGTTTGGATTTGTGATCATTTTAAAGTGTAGCTGACAGCTGGGTCATTCAGGCACAGAGACAACATCTGCATAAATGCCATCCTTCTTTGAAGCCAGAGGAGTGCTCAAAGGTTTGAGCATTTTGAGGCTCAAGAGTCAGAGAATCTTTTGATTGATAGAGCTCTTTCTATAATTCTCCAGTATACTTGCTTCATTTTTGTCTTCCTTTCTTTGTTCACTCTTTTCCCGTGCCAACACTGCCCACACTAACAACTGCCCAGTCCCCCAGCATCTGCATTTGACCCCTTTTCTTTCTTTCTCGGCCACTCTGCTTTTCCAGAGGGCATTGCTCTTAGAACTGCTCAGAAACTCATTATGCCACCCTGTAGACATTTGAACATGCATCAAAGGCTCACATAGTAATTAATTATCTTCCCTTCAGACTGGTCTCCCTGGAAATGTTAGTGGAAGAACATTACAAATGTGGCAGATGTAATGTTTAGATAACATGGATCCTGAGAAGTAGGAACTAGCATTAGAATGAAATATGTCAGTTCCCTTTCTGTCGTTTTTGTTTTATACTCAGTTTTAGATACATTCCCTAAATGAAGAAAAACATTATTTTCCTAACCACATGTAGAGTAATCTCCTTGACCAGGTAATTGAAACAGGACATTCATTCTCTGTTTGTTGGTAACATTTTGTGCTTTGGGGATTGTTCTGTGTGTTTTTATTTTTAAGGCTTATAAAAATTTAAGCTTATATAGAGTAGGACACTGTTCAACAAAACGGAGTGTCTAATTTTAATGATGTCTAGGAAACATCTGAAGATTTTTTAAAAGTTATTTTTTAATGTGGTATGTAAGATTTGGCTTACAGTTTATCATTTTCTAATGTTCTCTCTATAGGTTTTTTATAAGATTTTTTATAAAGATTTCTGTTAAGTAAATCCTGTTTTCATATTGGTTTCCTTTAATGAGATTTAGATTCTGCTAGATTAAGTGACTACTCATGAGAATATTGAAAATGACTCTAAAGAAATATATTAAAATGCTGAGAAAAAATAGCTTTAAAGCCATAATGTACACAAACCATAACCAAAAGTATTGAAAATGTTTATATATTCCTAGAGTCTTTGTTAACATAATACCCTCTTATGGCTATGCTCTAAATATTTAACTCACCAGGTCTTAGTGATTTCACTATTTTTTTTCATAAGTAGCCAAATTCCCCAGTCAAAATACCTTGGTGAATTGCTTTTTAAGTTAGATGGAAAGAGATGGTATCACTCTCTGCAGTCTAATTATGTTATATTCAGAATGGGAAAGAAAATTGTTAAATCATTGAAAATTATTCAGGGGTTAATTGTTGAGACCCTGGACTTGGGAGTTAGACCTGGCTTGCATTCTAACTGTGCCATTTTATAGCTGTGAAATGTTGGGCAAGTTACATAATCACACTAAACCCCAGCTTGCTCTTCTGTGAAATAAAGAGAAGAATAGCTCCTGCCTCATAGGTTATTGGGGTAGATGCAAATGTGTATAAAGGATTCCAGAGGCACTGGTATAAAACAGGCACTCAAATAATCGCTAATATTATCAGCATGCAATCTGAGGGCTCAGTCGGCCAATCATTAGCAATTTGTTTGTTGGAATGTGCCAGTATTCTCTAGTAACAAGTCAGAATCTAATAACAATCAGAAAATGGTTAGGTTATTCCTATATTAAATAATATGTTCATATAAGTGATTGCTTGGATCCTGATCAGAAGCTGCTATTATTGAAAAGTGATGTTAAGGCTGACTAAATTCTTATAGTTGTCAGTTATTAGCTAACCCCCAGAAATTAACTATAGTGTATATAATAAGAGGAACTGCCCTCCAGTTACAAATACAAGCAGTGGACAAAGTAGTAGGTAAAAAATGGCATCATGCTCCCAAATTCAGTAACTAAAGGAGTATAGTAGTTCAAAGAGACTTTGTGGTTTAAAGAATTCCTTATGCTGAGAATAGTGTTCAGTGACATGTGCCTATATATAAGTTTTTAGTAGTTTAAAAGTGAAAACCAGAAAACAGAGTCTAGATTTTTTTTCCTTCTGTCAGATGTGTAATGTGGACAAGCCATTTGGCCTCTTAATAATTATCTTTTGCAAAATGAGGATAATTCCTGCTTCTTCCTTCCTGGTAGTGGCATTATAACAATGAAAATTGAGTTGATAATTCAGGAGTAAATATTCTACAAATTAATCATATTATTTTACAATCAGTTTCTGAGAAATTTTGTTCATTAAAACTGTGTTCAGCTTAATTAGAACCCTGGTATATAAAACCCAACTGGGAAATTACCTACAGATTTGACATTTAATTGGTATAACTGGACCATATTCTAAATGCTATGTAAGTTGTCTTCTTTCATGACTTTCAGGGATTTTTGCTTTTAAATTAATGATCACGTTGCTAGATTTGTGATATTTAGCTGGTCACCTTTCAGCAAGGTTTCAATTAGGCTTTTTTCTGTGTCTTTAGGTTGAGATAACTTTTTTAAAATTAGCTCTTGTCCTCCCTCTACAGGAGAATTTGCAGCCTTCAAGTAGCCACACCATCATGGCAACATCTACTCTTATTTCTTAAGTCTTGTGTTCATACAGTTTGTTAACATCAAAACAAAGTTCTGTTCCTCAAAAAAATTTTTTTAAGATACAAAAGTTTCAATGCATAAGCTGATGTGGAACAGAATGGAATTTCCCATCCAACAAAAGAGGGAAGAATGTTTTAGGAACCAGAATTCTCTGCTGCCAGTGTTTCTTCTTCAACACAAATACCACGTGCATACAAGTCTGCTTACTCCCAGGAAGAAAGAGGAGAGACCCTGAGTTCTGACCTTTTGATGGTCAGGCATGATGGAAAGAAACTGCTGCTACAGCTTGGGAGATTTGCTATGGAAAGTCTGCCAGTCAACTTTGCCCTTCTAACCACCAGATCAATATGTGGCTGATCATCTGACGGGGCAGTTGCAATCACCAAGCATCATTCTCTTTCCTGTTCTGGGATTTTGTTGTGGAGCTTTCCCCTATCCACCGCCGGTCAATTTCTGAGGGAGGGAACAAAAATGCAGCATGCCCTTTCTGTGTGGTGCATGTTCAGTTTTTGACAATATTTTTCTCAAAATGAAGCAATTTTATTTAAATGGAAGTTGAGCTGTGAGAAGATACATTTTGGTGTAGAGGGCAAGGGAATGCTGCATCTTTGTCCTGACCTCCTGGGTCTCTGGCCTTTTGCTGCCTGGCTCCCTGAGGGTGTCCGCCCAACCACGTGGGCTGGAGAGTGCTGGCACACACTGCCTTCTTTTCTCCCTGGGTCCAGCAATGAAGACGAGTGTTTGGGGATTTTTTTTTTTCCTCCACAGTATAGCAAGTTCTCAGGAAAATACAGTTGCTATCTTCCTCCCAAGCTCTTCCAGTCACCAAGTACTTATGTGGCTACTTTATCCAGGCACAAAATGCCATGGTGGTATCTAATTAAAAGCCTGCAAAACTGCTTGATAACAGTTTTGAATGTGAGACATTTATGTAATTTAAATGTAAGGTACAAGTTTTAATTTCTGAGTTTCTTCTCTTATATTTTTATTAAAAAGAAAATAATTTTCAGATTGAATTGAATTGGAATAAAATAATACTTCCCACCAGAATTATATATCCTGGAAAATTGTATTTTTGTTATATAAATACCTTTTAAAGAAAGATCATTATCCTTTTCTCTACCTAAATACATGAATCTTAGCATAATGACAAATATTTATAATTTTTAAATTAATGGTACTTGCTGGATCCACACTAACATCTTTGCTAATATCTCGTTGTTTCTTCCAACTTACTCCTACACTACATCCTACATCTCTTTTTAGTCTTTTATCTAGAATATGCAATCTAAAATAAAAATGGTGGCATCTCCATTGATTCTCCTTCTTCCTTTTTTCCCCAAGCCTGGTCTTCAAAAGGTTGGGTAATTTGGCAGCTGAGTTCCCCAAGCAGAGAATAGAGCAATTTTCAGTGTATTGAGACTGAGGGAGGATGTGTGACGCCTAGCATCAGTTGTTTTTATAGAAGGATTCTTTATGTTTGCATAAATGGAAAGTACAACCTAGTCATAGCTGCTTTGGCCTTTACTGAGGGGTGGTATAGATCACAGTTGTAGCAAAGAAAGTGACTCTGGATATATTAATGGCAAATTACTGACAAGTACCTCCCTTATCATGAGTCTAGAATCTCTTCTCAGGATTTAAGAATGTAAATCAAATCAAATGTACATAAGCCCAACCAAGCTATGTAGCCTAGGACCTGAAAAAAAAATAGGATCCATACAATGTGTTGGAGAATTAGAAATTGTTATTTAAAATTTTTAACTGTAACTCTCACTGCTATCTATTTCTCAGCCTCCTAAAGGTTACTGCCATTAGATTTTTGCTAATGCAACTGTATTCAGACAGAGGAAAGCCTACTGAAAATTCCATGGACTTGTAAAATGTTGTCTCAGTAAAATGGAAAGTATCCTGAAGTTGTTAGTGAGTTTAAAAAGCAGTGTGTTCTTAAATCTTATGTGAACAGAGCAGTACCTTGACATAGTTCACAATTTGCAAAGATGGAGATGTTTGGTGCTGATTTAAAGAGATTTTGCCTCTCTCTTAAAAGCATTGTTTGTTTGTTTTTTTAATATGTCCCCATAGATGCTTTTAAACATTGTTGTATTCCCTTTACCAAGATTGGAGAGAGCTGTGCATGAACAGTAGGCGTGTTGCACTGAGCAAGTAGTCTCCACAGGAGCCAGCACGGGAACTAGATATGGAGGAAGCTTAGCATTGGAATTTCCACAACAGAATTCAAGGTGATATGTTTTTTTCTTCCCTTCCTTTTTAGAATAAGTTGCTTATCTCATTTGGAAAAGAGACTTGATCTCAAATGAAGCTGTGCCCAGAAGCCAGGCTCAGGATATTCTTGAGAGATTGTTATAGAGCCCTTAAAAAATAAAAATTTGATATTTCCATTTTGTTCCTTTTTTCCATCAAATAGTTTTTTCTCTAGTTTACAAATGACATAAAAAAGGGGTTTCCTCTGCGTTTTACTTGCTTTATTTTTTGATGCTTAGACCACAGACAGACTTGTTGAGCTCCTAATACAAGGAAGACCTCCTTGTTTGTGCAAAGCACTTTATGAGTAATTTGTATAGATACTTTGTGGCTGCTTCACTGATTATCTCGCAGAGTTGTAAGTATCTGTCTTTTTCTGTAAAGTGGCTGCAGTGCCTTCTGTAGTAGTGTATTTTATTTTGAGTAAGGAGAGGTGAAGCTGCCTGAAAATCTTGAGAGCAACCTTAAAAGATTGTTTTAAAATACGTAGTATTCCTGATGGACTTTTTCATCATTAAACTAGAGTCTATGGTCTAGATTTTTGCCACTGAAATAATACCAAAAAGTAGTTTATAAAAGGGATTTATGAATAGAAAATCCAATGTGGTTGTTTGTATTTATGTGTACCTTAAAAGAAGATTCAGCCTAGCTGTTAAATTCTGGTTCCTGAACATCCAGTCCCTGATTATATTTGAGATCTTGTAGGACATATTGGGGCATCCTAGAGGATAAAATCCCATGTAAAGTATGTATGTTACATTTGTGTTGGTGTTGGAGAGAAAAAAGCATTATATAGTTACAATTCAGGACTTCCAACACTGTCAATCTGAAACTTTGTATTTCCTAGCTTCTTGTTGGTTGCAGTCACTGCTCTTTTATCACACATTGTTATCTTGTATTCATCAGGCAGTGTTCCAACTGCTGCATGCCCTCCTCAGATCTCACCTGCCCCCTCCTGTACATTCACCTCTCCAGCCTCCTGCAAACCTCATCTAGCTTTAGTTTGAAACACATTGCAGGGTTCAGGTGACCTCTTCAAAAAACTACCTCCTCAGAATGAGGTAATGATCGTTATTTATTTTTAAATATTAAAAGTCAGGAGCTCTAGAACATGAAGATGATTTGAGATTTTAATTTTTATATGTACTTGTTTCTTGAGCACTCTCATTTTGTCCAAAATATGTTTAAGCAGTAATACTGAAAAACATAGCTCAGAGAATCTAAATGTTGTTGAAAGTGGTGCCAGAATCTGTCTAGGGGTATGTTTCAGACTGGTAATCTTAAAGCAGTTGCATGAAATTAAATAGTTATGGTAACAATTCACTAACAGTGATATAACCTTAATTTTCAGTAGGCTTGGCAAGACATACATCTTTATAATGAGTTAGCCACAGCTTTGTCCATGCACAGGTTAACTCCTATAAGAGGAACCACCCTGCTAAGAGGGTGGAATGATTACCCATTTTGCAAGATTCTCTTTGTCCAAGTTAGCATTGTTAGTGCTAGAATATAAGCACCTTGATACTAGCAGATTCCAACTATTAGGATATTTTAAACAAAACAAAACAAAACAAAAAATAGCCAGACACGGAAAGTTTTACTGTATGAACAGCAGATAGCTTACAGGTCATACATTGAGGCTCTAGAAAAATACCTTGACGATTTGCCAAATGATCTTACTGTGCCTTCATGATGCAATAAAAAAGCTAAAATTTTAGCAGAAATCAGTGATTTGTGAAGAGAGCAGCCACTCTGGTCTAACTCAGCTGTGTTAATGTTTTTTAGAATGCAATTTAGACTGCAAAGATAAATGCACTAAAGAGTTTATAGCCAAAATCACATTTAAAAAATGAGAAAACACAGGTAAATTTTCAGTGAAAAAAAATTATTTTTTTAAAGCACATAATCCCTAGTATAATCAGATATATTTATCACATAGAACAACTAGGTTGAAATTATAGTTCAGTGACATTTCTAGAGAAACTTTTTCTACTCCCATAGGTTCTTCAAGGCTTGGAACTTTTATATAACACAACTGTTTGACAGACATCTAAAGAAGTTGCTGTGGGTTAGGGTTGAAGTACTGTATGCTGGGCAAGTTATGCATTGACTAGTGAGGAGGGGCATTAACATGCAGGAGAGAATTTGTATCAGTTCCCAGCATCTGCTGCCAATCTAGACACTGATTTTTCAAAGTTTGAAATGTAAGCTTGCCTCCCAGACCTTGTTTGCCAATTAACTGGGACTGTCCTGCTATTCAGACTGCGGAGGGGGCTTTGGGAAAGTTAATGCGCTGGCCAGTGGGCGTGAACTGACACACTCCATGGTGTGTTTCTTGTATCTTGTTTCATTCCTCACCTGAGAAAGGCAATATACTGTCCTAAGTGAGTTCTCTAGCCATTTGACTGAGGTGCATTGCTAACGCCTGGAGGTTGTTGAGCACATAAGGAGTGCAGTAGCGTCTCTGCCCATTTGTATATTGGCCAGAGGAGAATGAAGTGGCTAGTGTCTCATGTTCCATGTTGCTAGCTCTGGTAAAATTGAAAATACTGGTAAGATTTTTGTTTTAAGTACACTAAAGAGTAAACTTTGTCTTATTGTTTCCAGATAACTTACTTTCATTCTGTTTGAACAAAGACATTGAAATTGAAATTCAGTCCTAAATTTTGCCAGTCGTGGAAAGGGTAATTAACATTTTCTATCACGTTTTTTAAGGTAGAAGAGGACAGTAACTTAAGACCTAAAATCTTAAATTAAGGCAACAGTGCTTTATTCTGAAACATATAGGGACCATTAGTCCCCACCTCAAAAAAGTGATTAAGTAGATCTTGCATTTCAACATCCACAACTTCAACTCTTGATTTTTTTAAATATTTTTTAAATTCTTCTTCTTACCTTTTGGCTCCCTTTACCCAACTATTAGTCTTATTAATTACTACATCAGTTTTATTAAAATGTTTAATTTTATTTAGTTGTTTTGACTACTAATGACAATAAATAATATAACCAGTTGTGCGTGAAGATAGTCATTGTATCCATTTTGGGGGGGATACTTTTTTTTGAAGAATTCTGTAGATTGAATACTTCAATCTCCAGTTGAAAACAACTGAAATATGTTTACTCATATTAGTATAAAAAAAAATTGTGGAAACCGTCTGCTTCTGGCAGGCTGAGCACATTGCCCAGCACCCATGAGCAGATGATTCTCATCCCCAAATCTGTGTGGGGAATCAGGTGAGATCCACTGAAGAGATGTGGCAGAGGCAGGGTTCTGTTTACAGGGGTGGAGATGGGGGTTATGAGTAAGATGCTTAGTACTGGTTTTGTTTTGAAAAATATTTTGTGTTGCATTTGTGTATTAAAAGCCTTTTTTAACCCACATGTGTTTTGGTGAACAGAACCTCAGGCTAGTATAAGCAACAAAGCTCACAGACTAGGCATAAGTATAAAGTGGACCAAAATGGGGAGGAAGTGTGGTGTGGAAGCCTCGGGGTAGGTAAGAATTGATAGGGTGGTGGGAAATAAATTATGATTACCTGAAATAAAATGTAAGAGTGCAATAAGTGTGCTTTTTAGTCTAAGCTGTGAACAGTTTTTTAAAAAATCATTCCTTCCTAATACATTTGTGTATGTTCCTTAGCTGATTAAAACCAGCTATGTAAACACATAATGCCTTTTTATTCATGTTTATTATCAACATAAGTGGCTAACCATTGTCTTATTTATCTTCATTTTATTAGTTTACATACAGGGGTGTGTGTGTATGCTGTACCCTTGTCCCTCCTTCATTTGAAAATGCATTCATTGGGCCTCTGTGTTTTCTTTGGCCGTGATACAAGTTAAGTCTCAGTTTGGCCTTCATGATATCACCCGATTTGAAGAACTCTGTCACAGTGTGATATATTTTTGTGGTAATTGCATTTGTTGGTTGTACGTTCTGACCCTTTCCTCACTCAGCAATTTCTTTCTCCTGAAACAGGAGCATACAAATGGTCAGGGGATTGAATTTGTTCATTGACTTACATCCCTTTGGATTCTGTTCAGTAGTTAGGATTGCTCTTTGGTTTAGACCAAGAAAAAGGAAATTACCCCATTTTTCACTTCTTGGTTTGAGGACGATTCTTCTGTAAGGGAAAGGAAAGGGAATTCTTCATGTTTTAACTGCAGTGAATTAATGGCTCCTGGTTTACCACTCCAAACCTTATGGCAATTCACATACACATTCCTGTCCTCTTGCTGCCAAAGGTTCAGGTTAGTTCATTTCAGTTCCACTCAAGCATTGAAAAGGTTCTCATGGAGTCTGGGATGTGCAAAGGTGGGGACTTTTTAACTGTCCACAGACCTCTCTATACCTGCTTTGCAAAAACTACAATGGAGTAACTATTTTTAAAGCTTATTTTTCAATTAATATAAAAAGACATTTATTTTCACTCAAATGGATGTTGTCTCCCTCTTGTCCCTTAATCCTGTGTCTGCTTGAATCTTGTTTTGTTTTTTATTCTTCCCCACTTCTTGATACTTTCTCTTTCCTGCTCAGGTCCCTTCATTTGTACTTTGGAGTTTTTCTCATGTAAATTTGTACAATGGAAAATATTGTTCAGTTTGGATAGAAAGCATGGAGAATTAAATAAAAAAAGATAGCTAAAATTCAGATTGAAGAAATTTATTTCTGTGTAAAGTTATTTAAAAACTCTGTATTATATAAAAGGCAAAAAAGTTCTATGTATTTGATGTGAATATGCAAATACTGCTATAATAAAGATTGACTGCATGGAGAAGACTTTATCAAAATTATTTTCCTAGCACTTTTACATTCCATCACGGAAATAGGCAAGGGTAGGCAGTATTTTGACAGTCGGTTCTTTAGGTACTGGAGGGACTAAGAATTGTACATTTTGTTTCATACATAATGTCAGTTACTGTTTGGTGGGCAGAAGTTAGTTACTTATGTGAGAACTAATTTTAAAGTAAGCTGTCCTGAATGCCGCACTGTTAATAGTCTTTTTGTCCTGAGTTCATGACCCTCAAGTATTTTATGGGAGTGAGACCTGGCTGCGCCCCTCCAGTGGCTCAGCTGAGTGGGTGCAGCAAGTGAGTCATTCAAAGAGTTTGGCTGAAAAAGTTCTTAGAACTGTACCTTTTAAGTTTTTTAACACAACTTTCAGTAATACATTTTCAGATGGAACACAGAGTGTACACACAAATATATATTTGAAACTACATTATCAGGTTTTATACTTCATTTTCCCAATGAGATGATTTTGTGCATCTGATTATGACCTGAAGTTTGAAAGACACCTAGAATATCTTCAAATTGTGTCAAATTACAGGGCAGTTTCCAAAGGAGAGATATAATTTTAAAACTTCACCTGGAAACCCTGTGTGTGAGAACAGTATGAAGGAACAGAAAAGGCTTCAAGATGACACACATTTGAGGAATCATGTTTCTGGACTTCCCTCCAACTAATCATAAAATGCTGTCCAGACAAGTATCTTCTCTGAACTGCAGTTGTTTTCCTTGTGAGATATAATTCTGTGATATGTTATAGAAACTCATTTTTAAATAACCTCCATACATGATTGCAACAGAGTAACTGTGGCCTTATTTTTTAAGAATGTATTATTCTGTTGGAGGTTTTCCTTAAAATTTAGCCCAGGATTATGAATGCTTTAATTACTGTGATAACATTCTATTTTAAAGACCCCTACCACACTGGCTCTTACGTTACCAGGGGCTGTGATGAGTGGACCTGTCCAGGTTATACAGGTCTCCTAGACTCATAAAATGATAGAACAGAGTTCTTAAAGATAATCCCCTCTTACCAGTTACTGAGTATGAGTCCCCAAGGTTGACTTAACCTAGGCCCATGTAGGCAGGACTCAAAGTCAGGACTTTGTTTCAAGGTAATACTATACATTTATGTTACATCTAAATTTGTTGTGATGGCTATAATGAGATTGGGCTAGAAATGGGTGTTGACTCTATGATGGTGAGTTTGTACCTAGAAATAATGCACGAGGCATACTTGCCCTGCTGGCTTCACTAGTCAGGCGAGCCACTGCTCATGTAGATGCCCAAAGGCAGAGGCCCAACTGCTGAGGCAGGTCGGCACCAGCTCAGACAGCACCCACGTCTTCACTGCACACAGCTGTCCTGTGGACTCCTGATGAGATGGAGGCGGCAGGAACCAGGTCAGCCTCTTCTACACAATAGTCCTTGGGGCAAGTGGAACCAAAATGACTTCTGTACCTTCCTGAAATGTGCAAACACAGGCGTTCCACAGCCAGTACCTTCCTTGTCTCACAACCTTATCAGATAAACACCTGGGTTATCACACTCAGGGTTCCATAGGAAACAAGTTAAAAATCTGTGTGTTAAAATTTGATGCTTGATCTTCTCTGTTGCTGTCAATAGTTCTTTCACCATCTACATTCCCGTTTTGAAGGTAATACCTCTCCCATCTACTAGGCCATACCCTAAAGCTCAACTTTGTATGTACTTGTAGGTACTCGTCAGGAAGGGAGAGACATCCTACATGTCTGACTTGTTTTAGACAGAGAGGGATGGTGCTGCATCTGCTGGAAGGTCTGTTTATAAGCTTAGTCTACCTCCATATGGAGGTTTTTTTATCAAAGTCAACTGGGATTCAAGGGTCACTGTTAGCTTAGCTTAGACCCATTGGTCTAGAAATAACAATTGCTTCCATTTACAGTGTTTCCTTCATGTCAAACACAGTTCTAAGGGCTTTATATGGTAACCCATTTAATCTATTTAGTCCATTTTCCAAGTGAGGAAATTGAGGCACAGATAAGTAATCTGCCTAAACTCACTGCAAGTAAATGGTAGAGCTATAAGTCAGATGTAGCCAGTTTGATTACAGAGCCTGAGTTCTTTGAGCACTGTGCCAGTTTTTCAAACTGCAAGTACAGACCCATTAGTGGGTAGTAAAAGCAGTCTCAACCATTTTTTTATGTAGAATAGAATAAAAAATACCAGTGTGCACCACAGGTAAGTACTGCTTTATGAACTTTTAGATTGTGTGTGTGTGTGTGTGTGTGTGTGTGTGTGTGTGTGTGTGTGTGTGTGTACAGGAGCATATTTATATTTTAAGTTACAAAAATGAAATTATTTCTTAGAGTAGATCATGATCAAAAAGGCTTGGCACCATGCTGTGTTGACTCTCAAATCTGACTTGACCTAGAGCCAGCCAGCCAGGATTTGAACCTCAGCTGTCTAAAGAACCATAAGCTTGGGCAAATTACCAAACGTATCAGCAGGCCAACTTTCTCATCTCTAAAAATAATATGAGGACTTTATAAATTAATACAGGTAAAGTGTTACTACAGTGTCTGCCCATAGTTAAATTGTAGGCTTTTGCTCTTAATTATAGCAATCAATCAATTGTACTTAATGTCTCTTTGGGACCCTTTCTCACTAAAGTACTTTCCCATAAAACTGTAATAGCAGGGTGGAGGCCCATTCCTTTGAGAGAAGGCTAGGAACATGCCATCAGCTCAAACTGGTATGTGGACACCACATTGGCTGAGTTTAGAAGACTGCTGTTTATAAAGTTATCTTTTAATTCCAGTCAAGCAACTCTGATTTCTAAGGAAAAGAACTAATGGGATCATCCTACTTGAGTTCACTGTTACAGACTGCATTCTTCCCCAAAAAAAACTTTCTATATGGGGGGAGAAGGGGACAAAAATGAAACCTAAAAAGTAGAGATCTGATGTATTTATCAGCTAAGACAGCTCCCTCTTACACAGCAGTTCCACTTCCTTCAGCTTTTGCTGCCATTATGCCCACTCTTGACAACTGAGAACAAAGCAGAAGTGGAAACCTAAGGACGAGAAACTTGCATCAGATCACCCCTGTGTGCAGCCAGCCAAAACCTGCAACCACGGCCTACTAACCCCACCTAGTCCCCCCACCACCCCAATCTGCTAGAATGCCACTGCACTGAGGGAAATATGGGGGCCTTGGTCCCACCGGAGACCGTGATTCTTGCTGCTCCTTGTTCCTGGAGCACTCTACCCTTGCATAACTGGTTCTTTCTCCTCGTTCAGGGTTCAGCTCAAATGCCCTCCCTCCCCACCCACCTCTAGCAGTATTATTTTCTTCATTGCACTTAGTAAATCTCAGGTAACTATGTACTTGTCTATCTTGCCTTACTAAAATCTAAGTTCTCTGAGAACAGAATCTTACCTGTCTTGCCTAACACTGTATTCCCAACACCTATGTGGTCAAAATCAGAAATTAGAAATATGAATAGTTACGCTGGACAATTTATTAAGCTACTCTATACTGCAGATTTTTTCTGTAGAACAGAGGAAAATTCTGTCTTACCTACTCTCAAAATTGTGATGCTATAGAAGTTGGAAAGTATTTTGAAACAAATCACAGAAAAAGTAGAATATCCTATTTTCACCCTTATCTCCCATTCCTCCAGTCCTAAGAATTCCTAGAAGTGTGTCTTAAGAATTCCACAAATGGCCACTCAATATAATGCCCAACCCGAGAGAGATGTAAACACAGTTAAGTGGGCTGCACTGACTTCTGGCCCAGGCAAGAATATACCAACAATAGAGAAACGGCATGAGTTTTCACATTAACACTCTACATACATACAACTGTGTATTAGCTAAGGAGGCAAGCAGTATGGTACTGCAGTTAAGTGTGGGGTCAGACCTAATGTTGCCCCTTATCAGTAATGTGACCCCAAGCAAGTTACTTCACCTCCTTGAGCCACCATGTTGTCACTGATGACTGGCACTAACACCTCTCTACACTGTGGGACACCAAATGGATCCCCTGAAAGGGCCTATAACCCGTCAGCAGAGCAGCTAAGACCACAGGAAATAATCCATAAAGGGTGGTCGTCATTATCAGAAACATCAAACTCAGTTCCTCATTCTTGACCAAAACAGTTTAATTTACAACTTTAATGTACAATATGAAGTCTATTAATTTCTTGAAATATCACTTGGCTCCTGCAAGGAAACAAAAGTGGAAAGCTTTAAGTACCTTTATTTTCAATAATTCAAATGCATAATTCTTGTTCGTTCAATCATTCAAGCATTCACTGAGCACCAGTCATGGGATCAGCCTTGTGCAGGAGAAAAGAAAAATCACCTTGCTTTCTCAAAGGTTTACAGTCTAGTCTAAACAAAATGTTAAGGATTGTGTGCAGAAATATTGGGAAATCTGTAAGATGACAGGGTTAGTGCTGGCAGATGCTAGTTACCATGGGAAGCAAGAGGCCTGATAAGTACCTCTGTCCATAGAAAAGCCAGAGATAAAACAAACTGTAAAACACTTAACTGCCTGCTCTTTGGTGACATTTTTTACCATCCCCTTCCTCCCTATACACCCCAAGACTGCTGTCATTTTCATGTCAATAAGCTACTTCTAATTAAATTTATAATGGCAACACTAATAGTATGATTTAATGAGAGCACTTTGCTATCATTTAAAGTTTCCTAGCCTTTAAAATAATTTCCAAGGCATTCTGAATGATGGTAATTATTAATGTGCAATGATTTAAAAACATGTTAAATGAGAATGTCTTAACCCCTTAGGAGTTTGTGGAGAAACGGCCTCCCTAGTACCTTCCTTCTGAAAGAAGAAAAACTCTTGACTCTAATCTAGAAAATGAAAGGGCCATAACCTTTTACTATTTAGAGTTAATTTCCATGAGTGTAACATTTCCACATGCTAGAGCTTTCCATTTAAACACTGAGGGTTCATAGAACACTGTATTTCTGCAACTAGAAACACACACTGTAAGCTCCCTATCTGTCTTGTCCACTATTGCAATTCTTGAGTTGGTACTTAAAAGGTCTTTAATCAAAAGATGAGTAAATGGGATCATAAATTGTAACACAATTTAAGAAAAAAGCAGTTTTTAAAACAGATAATGAAAAGGAAGCTGAGACCAAAAGAAAGGGGAGGGAGAAATACAGACAGCAAATGGGAAAATACTTAAGGCAGAAATTAGACACGATAAAATTTTCTTCATCCTATCAGAAAATGCAGTTCCTCTGAGACCATCATAAGTACAAAGTAAAAAGTTAAAAAGGTAAACATAGCTTTAAAAAGGAACTTGAGACATACCGCTTATAAAGAGTTCGTGTCTACGCTTTCAGTCTTCATCATCAGGAGGGATACCCAATTCTTCATCCGTCCATTGGGAAGGATCTGGATACGCAAAGTGACCCTGGTAACGACCATTTAAAAAATGTCAAGAATCTATACTATACCACATACATCTATTTAAATTTAAGAATTCTTGGAAAAAATGTGGTAAGGCTGCCATACACACAAACTCTCCCTTGACATACCACAGGAACAAATTTTACTATACTTTATCTGAAGGTCCAACTGTTCCTCAGTCTGTTCAATATGAGCTCCTGCCCATTTTGGAGCTACCAGCCTGAGCATATGTTTATGATAGAGAGTGGGGGAATGGAGGCAACAGACTTCAAAGATACCCCACATCTCAGCAATGTCTTGAAGTCCTAGCAAAAAGTCTGAAACTCCTCATTCCTGCTGGGAGATGGGGAGCCTCAGGTGGACTCATCCCCCTTCAGTTCTGATCTAGGGCACATCTGCCTGCACATCCTCTCACGCCAAGCAGCCACATACATACTCCTGACAGCTAACCTACAGTGAGATAGGGGCATCTGTGTGCTGCCAGTTCATGACACCAGGCAGATCCTTCCTGGGTAACAAGGACAGAGAGAAGTTCTAAGAGAAATGGGATATTAATCAACCTGATGCTTCTAAAACATGTACACGGTTGAAGATTTTTTTCCCTATGCTAAAAACAAAACCAAACTTATTAAAATTCAAAGTATTCTGGATCAACAAGCACAGATTTCAATGGCTTAAAGGCCTAACTTCCTAGAGGAAAGGGTCTGGGCAAATTTGATAAAAGCTCAGTTGAGGCTAATGACATGTTTGAAATCGCTCCAAACTTCCCTCAAGCCAAAATAGCCCACATGTATCCCACCTCAACCTGGGTGCCTTGGACAAACTAGATGACACCATTTAAAGGAAGTTAAGTGTGTAACTCAACCCACCAATGAACCTCTAGTTTGGGAAGTTAAAAGAATTAGTTTCTATTCTCCCTTCCAAATACGGCAATGTAACAGAAACTATAAGACATGGACCACCTACATGTACTTCCTTGAGTAGAAAAGGTCAGAGATAATAAGTTTCCATTAACAGGATTCCTGCACATACACAGGAACCACATGGTAAAGGAATATATCCAGCTAGAAAAGCAGCTTACAAACAGAAGAAACAAGCTAAGCTATTAATATATCTTCCCTCCACCCACCTAAAGAAGGCCAAGATCCATTCTCCTGCACTTACCAGCACAGCATCCGAGTCATGCCAAAAGCGCCAGAGAATCCAGAACCACATGGTTGCACTGAAGAACTCAGCCTGGATCACCTGGGACCTGGTCAGCTGGGGAAACTGTCTGTACCGGGGCTTGATGTGCACACCGCCACCAGCACTATGAGACAAAACCAACACGTTAAGCAGCTTGCTACATCTTCAAAGTATAAACTCATCGAAAACTGTGAGTTACATTTAGAAACTAAACCTAACTTTTCTCACGAAAACCAGAATGACAGAGTTCCACAATCCCTCAAAGTATTTGTTTTTCATGAGTTTGCTTTCAATTTGTAGAGCAGCAAAAACTGGCCTGAATTGACAAGAGACTAATGGTGATTTTTCATCTACTGAATATTTATTTTACACAGGAAATATGAATGATAATGGGGTACTGGCCCCAAGGGTTATGATTAAGGAATGGGGAACCTAGATTATCCAGAAAAACAAATCAGCGAATTAATTTTGTTCTGTTAACCATCTATTTCAAAAGCAAATTATGTCCTCTGCTTCATTACAATCTTTATTAAAAGACCACTATATGGGAAAGAGGACTCAGCAACTCCTTTTTAATAAGCTAATAGCTCTGAACAAAGTGAAGAGACTTAAAAGTGTAAGTCTGAACAAATTTTTCTCATTCTTTTTTTTCAGTCCGATCCCATAGACAAATTATGAGATACTACCTGTAAGGGCTATACTCACTCAGCTGGATTACGATTACTATAGGTTCAATCTAATTTAAATAATATAATTTGTACTTAATGGGGCTCCTTTCAAGTCCTATTCAGCAGCTATACGGATTCTACTACACAGAAACAGATAATAGAAATTTTAAAGGATTCCTATACAAAATGTGTTCACAAATTTCATTCCAGGTAAGAATCAGTTTGTAAAACAATGTCATCTATTGTGCAGCAGAGAAATGAATACCTGCATCAAAATTGCACTAAAATTTCTTCAAAATGTCCTGATTTGTGAACATTTACATTTCTATGGTTTCTTGACACACGTTACCTAATACCTCTTTATTATCCTCTCCCACTCTAAAGGATTAAGTTATTATTTATTGAGTGTCTACCATGTGCCAGGCACATTAAGCATTCTACATACATGCATTATCATTTAATTTTCATAACAATCCTATGAGACAGATCCTATGGTTATTAATGTTTACACATAAGGACATTGTGTGTAAGGGTACTGTGTGGTGGCAAGGCCCAAGCTCTTAAATACTGCTCCAAGCAACATTAATAATTTTCTCAAAGATACAGCTCATAATTCCCATCAACATAAAATCAATGTTACTACACTGAAGTGATAAAATTCCATTTTTATGAAAATATTTGTCTATTATAAACTTATTTGGAAGGTTCTATATAACGTATTAATAGTAACCAGCTATGGATGGTGTAAGATGTGGTTTTTAATACATCACTATCAGGCACAGATGTTAGAAATCAACCAAGGGCAAAATCCAAGTGAAAACAAGGCCTGGAACTATCCAAGTGCTTCAGCTGGCATCACCATGAAAGTGTCTGCTAGTGCCCAGAGTCCTGGAACTTCCACCTGGACAGACACAGGACAGAGGACAGGAGAGGCAGCCTGAGACCCACCCAAGATGAGAAGGGTAATTAGTAGACCCCTGAGTAAAGCTGCAGCCCCATGGTTTAAGAGTGAATGGGAAATAAACCTGCCATGAAGAAAGGAACCAGAATTTGTTACCAGTAACCAGTCATCAGGTAGATTTGCACCCAAATTCACACTATCTGGGTTGGACGTCTGTGGCCCAAAATACCCTCAAGTCAACAACTTAAACCGATCTTGCTTTGTAGCAACCACGAGAAGCAAGATCTCAAAGAATTCTGACAGACATATGTTCCAGGGAAAGCGAGAAGCTCACAGTAAAAAAATGACAAGGAATAAGAGACTGAGAATCGGCAAAACAGCAGCAATACCAAAGGCACAGAGCTCACAAACCATGATTTCAACTTTAAATAAATAAAAGTTTAAAGAGCAAGGAACAAGAAACTATGAAGAACAATCAGGTTTGAAAAAAACAATTTCTAGAAATAAAAATGTGATCATTTGAAATAAAGCTTAAAGCCTGGTTTAGATCCAGCTAATATGAAAAGTTAGGAAGATGAGAAAATGTGACATATGCCTGATTGTATCCCATAAGGAGAAAACAGAATGGGGAAGAAACAATATCCAAAGAAATAATGGCTGTTCCCACCCAGGATTTTTAAGTGTCAGGTTTAAAAACAAAAAATGCACCATAGTTCTGTGAAAGTTACATTTTAAAATATCAACCAGATCGTATTCTTTCCTGTTTTTTATAAAAGCTTCCAAGGGCTTCCCATCATTCTTAGGATAAAATCTGTCAGGCCATCCCTAATCTGGTCTCTGATCTCACTGCCAGCATGCTCCCCCCTTTGCTCACCCCACTCCAGCCTCACCCACAGTTTGCTTGCCCATCATCTACACTTGTCTCCTTCGTTTGAGAGGCTCTTCCCGGCATCTCTGCATGGCTGACTTCTCATCACTCAAGTCCTAGCTCTTATCTTAACTCGCAGGCCTGCATTCGCACGTCATCCTAGGTTCACTAAGCCATCCATCCCACCCCAGGCCCTCTCTCTCTACATTAATTCCCTGCTTTGTTCTCTTCATGCCACTTAATAGTAGTTGTTTGTGTTCACTCTCCAGAATGTAAGCTCCATTATCTTTCTTGTATTCTACTCTATCCCCGCACCTAGAAAGGATCCTGGCATCTACAAGATGCTCCTTATTTTAATTATCCCAGGCAATGAAACAAGTGTGTGTTATGGAGGTACCAAGACCTCAGAGAAGAAGAGCATCTTCCCAGCAAGGTCAAGGGCTATTGCTGGTGGCTCTCTATCACTGTCCTTGCTTCCATCACATAGGCCTTTTCCTTCTTCCCAGCCCATACCTGTCCCGGCTCCATATCCTTAACAGACATTTGACTTTGTAAGTCAACCCTTTAATTTTCCGGAATCTGAGTTCCCTAATTACAATAACAGTTAAACAATACTTGTATTGGTACTTGCCATCAGGAACTGTCTTAATACATTTTAGAGAATTGTATTGTTTTAGTTCCCTAGAAATTGACATTATTATCCCCATTATATGGGTGAGAAAACTGAGGCATTATGAGATCAAGAAACTCTTCCAAGGTCATACAGCTACAGTATGGCAGAGATGAGATTTGAACTGAGGCCGTCTGGGGCCAGAATCCTGCTTTTACACTATCCTCTTGGCAGTAGATGGTCTAAGGAACCTGGAGCATGGCCTGGAAAAATTAAGTGTACTATTGTCAGTCCTGCTCTTACTGAATCAGTCTTCACTACCAACTGGTTTTTTGTCAGATGTGCCCTTCCTAAGCACCCCACCGCTATGCTCTCCAGCTGGCTTCTTGGGCTACTTGAGGGGAAACTCTTCTCTCACTTACTCTCTTAAATTCTGGTGTTAAAAAAGAAAACCCTATGGTAAATCATGGGCTTGGGCAATAGTATGTCAGTGTCAGCTCGTCAGTTTTAACAAATGCACCACTCTGATGGGGGGGTGGTTGATAATGGAGGAGGCTATGCACCTGTGGGGCAGGAGACTTAATGGAAAATCTTTATACCTTCCACTTAATTTTGCTGTGAAGCTAAAACCGCTCTGAAAAATAAAATCCATTAAAAAAAAAATTCTGGTATTGCCAAGCATCCATTTTGGCTCTCTTCGCTTTCCTCCCTTGGGCAGTCTCTCGGGGTGATCACCTCCACTATCGTGTCTTAGAGAACTAATTCTCCACCCTGCGGCAAGATGATTTTTCAGAATTAAAATTTGGCCACGTGACACCTCTGATTAAAACCTCTCAATGACTGCTATCGCCTCTTTTCGAAATCTTTCAGCCAGGCAACAGGACCCTCTATCATTTCCTTCCTAAGTCCCAAAGTATCCAGCTTCACCTCCGCCACTCCTGGCTTCATTTGACCTTTCAAAACACTGGGCAGGCTGTTTGCTCGGTCGGGAACACCCTCGCCTCCCCAACCCCTGCTCTCGCTTCCAGATTAGCACCAGCTTGTCCACACATTTACTGTGGGCTTCCCACGGACAGGCTCCCTGGGGCAGAGACTGCCCGATACACAGTCTCCCCGCCGCACAGACCCCCATTCTCCTCGTCCCCGACGCCGGCGGGCTGGAAGGAGGTAGTGGTCGGACTACTAGTCCCAGCGTGCCTCGGGGTGGAGGTCGCCGCGGGGACCCGAATCCGCCCCACGACGCCCAAGGTGAGGGCGTCCGGAACACAAGCGCTTTCTGCTTAGAAGCAGACGAAGCCCCATCCCAGCCAATACTCACTGACGGACTCCACCGCCTCCGGCTGCCGGTGAGCGGCGGCCTCCGAAGAAATGGCTTCCAACACGAATGTAAGGGGCCAGCCGCGTCGGAGACAACATGCCTGCCAACGTCCGGATGACGGAGACCAGCTCGCACCGCCTCTTCCGTCACTTCCCCCCGGCGCCCCACCCCTTTGCGTCCGCGGCGTCGCTCCGCCCATTTCCCCCGGGATGAGGTGGTGATCGCGAATCGGCGCTGTCTCCAGATGTAGCGTTCCCGTTGCGTCTCTATCCTGAGGGCCGCCGCCATTCTCCGAGAGCGCCGTCCGCAAGGAGTGACCTGCGTGTCGTGACTTGGATGGTGAGGAGGCGCCCTCCGAAATGAGAATGGTATGGTATGGACGGCCCTGAGAAGGTCGGCTGGGCGAGCCGCGCCGTACGGCCCTGGGGTCGGCGGGCTGGTTCTTGGGGAGGGAAGTGGAGACGCCCCGGGGACTCGGCCTGGGCGCTGCTCCTCTTCTGGAGTCTTCGTTACGCGGGTGTTAGAAAACCCCGTAACAGTAAGTCTGAACTCGCTCCTCCCTACTGTGCTGATGTAGACGGTGTTTTCCCACCTCGACCTGCCACTCGGCCTGCTCCTTCTGAATTAACTGCCTTCCAGACCCTTAAGCTGCCAGATCTTTCTGAACCGTGGACCTTTCCAAAGCTAGCGCTTCATATTCTGCCCTTTGAGAAAGACCACAGTTGCTTTAAAGGCTTGTTTTATTGTTGCTCTTCAAACTTGAACTTTATGACTAGCTGCAGCCAGTGGTCCCCAAACATCGCTACGTGGTCTCGTAGTATCAGAAACACCTGAGAAGCCTGACCTCAGGTGCTGTGATTGAGTCTGGAGTAGGGCCAAGGAATCTGCATTTTAGCACGGCCTCCAGTCTCTGCAGGGCTAATTCCTTGATCCTGAGCCAAGCCCTGGATTCTTGGCTTTTGTTTCTTAATATTGCTTTCTATTAAATTTTGGATGGACTCTCCAAGCTTCTCTAGACTGCCCTGTCCCTCAAATCCTTAGGATCTCTGCTTACGGGTTCCAGTTTTCCTAAGAACCTCCATGTTTTATTAAATTATAAACTTAGTCTGCCAGCCTTACCCCATAAGAGATTTCGATTTGAAACGGATCACTTGCTATGCACTGAAGACTGCACACTCAGAGTCACAAGCATGAAAAATAGGATACTTATGGAGAGAAATGTAGACCCGAATTTAGGGATTCGAGTGCACAGAATAAATACTACTGCTGGAACCCCTCTTGTGCAAAGATACCGGCCTCCATATGCCCTATAACTAGAAACCTTTCTCCATGGAGTTTGGCCCATGTCCTTCTGAACAAACAACCTATTGATAGACCCGCTGGCCCTGTAGGACTCTCTCCCTGTTCTCCTGCCCTCCTATTTTCTAGGTGGTACTTAAATTGAGGAAGGAATCCACTATTTTCTGGATGAAAGTTGACTTTCCAGTTGATAACGCATTAGCGTGACTTTCTCCGGGCTACCATTCAGCACTTATCTTTATAGTGATATGTACAAACCACTGAGATAATGAAGTTCATGAACTGGGTGGACAAGGCTTTCCATCCTTCCTAGGGAGCTCACTGTCCAAGCTACACAGCTGCTTGCTTCCAGCAAAGAACAGTGCTGTGATGCCAAGACCACCAAAAAAAAAAAAAAGAGCAAAGAACTTGACAGTCTGAAGATCTGGAATTTGGACAATTTAATTTACTTCTCCAAGTGTTGATACCCTTCATCTGAACGTGAGTCATTTAAGAGAGCACCTAGCCCACAGCATGTATTCAAAAAATGTTGTTATACCTTCCTTTCCTGGAAGCTACTGAGGAGAATTAAAATTCATTCACCCTCCATGTCTTCCTTGCTGAATTACAAAACAAAGTTTTAACTTCAGTGCTTAATGTGTAAAGCAATATTGTTCTAGATTTTTTTTTACTATAAGAAGTGTATAGTCCCAATTAATAAACTGTTTTGACTATATGACAGTGACACTTGTTTTACAGGCATGCTCCAAGAAGTCCAAGGGCAATATCCCTTACTGCCTTTTGCAAGTTTCTTGATGGCCTTGGGTCTCAGATGAGCACCCTGTGTGAATGGATGATTTTTAGAAAGTAGGGGAAAAGATGCCAGGCTCTGAGCTCACAACTTCTAAATGCAAATCAAGTTCCCAAATTTTAACAAACTGTGAGAACAGACTCTAAAAGACCTAACATACAGCAATCCAACCCCAAATCAAGAACCTGTATCATAGCTAGAAATAGAGAACCTTTTTGTCTAACATCTTAGTGAAGCCGCCACGATAGCTCAGCTCTCTGAATTTCATTAATGCTGCCCAAAGACAAGAAGAAAGATGCCAGGAAGTCAGCCAAGAAAAAGATCCAGTGAACAAATCTGGGGCAAGGCCAAAAAGAAGAATGGCCCAAAGGCAAAGTTCGGGACAAGCTCAATAACTTAGTCTTGTTTGACAAAGCGACACACGTGACAAGCTCTGTAAGGAAGTTCCCTGCTATGAGTTTATAACCCCAGCTGTTGTCTTTGAGAGATGGGAAGATTTTGTGGTTCCCTGGCCAGGGCAGCCCTTCAAGAGCTCCTTAGTAAAGGATTTATTAAATTGGTTTCAAAGCACAGAGATCAAGTAATTTACACCAGAAATGCCAAGGGTGGAGATGTCCCAGCTGCTAGTGAAGATGCATGAAGAGGTCCCACCAACTATGTTTTGAAAAATAAAACTATTAAATAAAGCAAGGGAACGGGGGGAAACTTTTATTCTAACAAATTCATTTTTAATGTACTGCTTTCAAAAGCTTGCTTGATCTCCGTCTCCCTGTAAGTCTAGAAAGAAAAAAAGAACTTGTCTTTCTAGTAGTTTCAGTAACCCAGAAATGAATCTTGTAGTTTCTACATTAGAAGGGGTTGGGTTGTGGTCTCTCTCCAGGAGAAATGCCATGCTGCCACTTCAGTCACTTCATCCCAGGAAGTAGCCCTTTCCCCTTAAGTTTATAAATTAAATTTAGCATTTCTAAGATCCTTATTTTTAAAAAACAGCAAATTACTTATGTTAAAGCATGTCCATTAACCATTTTTCTCCTCTTCAGTACAGCTTGTGTTCATTTGTTACTGCTCTAGTGGCTCCTGAGGAACTGAGGCCCCAGGTCCAACAGCCCATGAGAAATGATCATGCCAACAACCACGTGAATGATCTTGGCATCGGACCCACCCCAGTGGAACCTCAAGGTGCCTACAGCCTGTGGAGAACTGAGCAGAGGACCCAGCTAAAGTGCACCCAGATTTCTGACTTGTGGACACTAAGGTAATAAGTGGTGGTGTTTGAAGCACTCAGTTTTGAGGTCGTTCGCATGCAGTGACAGATAACTAATACATGCTACAAATGACTGGATTAAATCCACTGGCTTTAAGGTGCTGGTGTAGGCTCAGGCAGGCACCCCCTCTCCTTCCCCACAGTGTAAGTGTATGTGCACTTGGCACAAGGGTCACATGTCTGGCTGCCGTGCCCATGAGGGGGGCACTGAATGGTACCTGTGTCCTCCCTCAACTACCTGGACCTACCCCAACCCCTCACTGCCTGACTAGAATGCCCTCCCCTCAGGACTTGGAAAATAAAAATAACATCTCCACCCCTAGAAAAAACTGCACCAAAGGAAGCTTTGTCCAACTAAACTTTAGTTGCTCCTAAAAGACAGAAATGAGAAACTTTATCCTTAAAAGGAAAAGAATGGAAGACTCTAGTCCTGTGACCAAAGCAGGACTTTGAGAGAGCAGGAAGCCTTGACGTTCCACTCACTGTCTAGAGCAGCAGTCTCCAAAACAAGCAAGACAGTCCACTGGGATGTGTGAGAAAACAGTTTTTTATTAAAAAATAAGAAATAAAGCTTTACTAGTAGCTATTTTACAAGCTGATCCTGGGGCCCTCTTAGTCCAGATTAGCTTTGAGAACAGCCCATGGGCAGGCCCAGTGCAGAGTAGCAGACAGTGGCCACCTCTTCATTCACTGTAGAACTGCCAGCAGGTGCTGCTAATTTCAGGCCCTACGTAGCAGGATGCACTGATCATACCATCTGTATATTAATACTGACCAAAATTAACCCTCAGCAAATGGATAAGGACCTGAACATTACTTAAAGAAACCGGTCTGAATGCTAATATGTGAGCACAGGGGAACTTTCAGAAAATGGTGGAGCTGATTCTGCTATCCCTAGTATGTTAGCCACATTAATCCTTTTTTTTTTAAACCTTGTAATAAAATATAGCAGGAGGTCAGCAAAAAATATTAAAAATTATCAAGATAATCTGAAGTACAGTAAAATTTGCTCTAACATATATTGTGCCTCCAGAGATTCGCTAGTGGTATAAAACTTATAAATAAATTATATATGTGTGTGTATAAATAAATATACTCAACTTTTACCAATAGAGTACATAATCAAAAACATTTAGAAGACATGGGTGTACAGGATTCTGTGACATTTTCTAACCTAAATATCAGAGTCTGGGAATGAGCAGCAGGACCCACCTCAAGGAGTATAGAGGGTTAAGAAGAGGAGAGAAGAAAATGAGAAAACAAAATAAGTTTATTTGTCCTCATCCACAGAACATTTTCCCTGAAATAGAGTCTCCCTAACACCAGGCCCAACTTCCAGACTGAATGGATGGGACCCTTCCCTCCCTTTACTTCCCCAATAACCCAAAGCTTTTAAAACAGATGCCTAAAACCAAATCAGAGGGAAAAGCTGGTATGCCTCCCACACGTCAGTTTTAAAATGTTCAGGCTGCCACAGGAGAGGCTGCTGGGAGCGGCCTTTCATTCTGAGACAAGAGGCCCACTGCATGCCCGCTGCTGCAGTCACGGGGAGGAGGCTGGTCCTTTCAGAAGGAAGGGCTTTGCTGCCTCCAGGATGTCCAGCTGGGGGTCCAGGGAGCGGCCAAGCCCCTCCAACACCATGATGGCAAACACAATAGAGGCAAAGTTGCTTTCAAGTTTTACCTGAAAGAGAAAAACAGTTGTTCTTTCTGAAGCCCATTGATAACCAAGAGAGTATCCTGGATAACCATGTCACTGTCCATTCTTGGCCTTTTGTACATGCCCATGTAATTTTTCCTGTCTCCCTAACATTGTTTACCCATCATTTTACCCTCCATCTTATCTACTCATCCAACCTTCCATCCGCTAGCAATATTAAGGAAAATTCTGGGGGATGCAGTATGTCCTTCTTGAGGGGTATGTGTGTGTGTGTCACTTAATAAAATGGACATTTCACACCTACACCAAAAACTAATCTAAATAAGGGTCATTCTTCAAAATATGCAGTAGCCTTTCTGAAACCTTGCACAACTGGCTGTGCTCAAACACAGCAGTTTCCTCCCTTTTGGAAGCAAGTTAATAGTAGTAACAATTCACATGGATCACTCAGTTATTCTTCAGAAGTACCATCATTGTTCCCATTCTATACATAAGGAAGCTGGGGTCAGGGTGATAAAGTGACTTGCTCAGACCCCAGGATGAAGAGGAGAGCCAGTATTTACACCTAGAAGGAAAAGAATCTATTTTTCAAGTACACAGGTCAAGAAATGGAAGGTTGACTCTTGGGGAAAAAGTATTTGTTAAAAGTAAAGGGTATTTGTCTCTGTTAAGGCCTCAAAAGTTGTCTGGGGATCAGACTAGCTAGTCAGGAGAAAGCAGCATGCTCCCATTAGAGCGCAGGCCCTCCCAGCCGGCACGTGAGACGTGGACAGAGGACCGTTAGCCACACAGGTCTGTTTGAGGCAGGGGACCTGGGGCTTCTACACTTTGGGGAATGCTTTCATTCTTAAGCTGAGTAGTGAATTCTTAAGTGTTTGTTGTATTCTTTGCATCTCTATTTCTGTCAAATATTTTATTTAAAAAATTAAGTCCCAAATAGACATTTCTCCAAAGAAGAAAAATGGTCAACCATCTTATGAAAAGATGCTAAACATCACTAATCAAATCATCTCAAATCAAAGAGAAATGCAATCAAAACCACAATGAAATAGCCCCTCATACCCATTAGAGTGGCTATTATCAAAACAAAAGGTAACAATTGTTGGTGAGGATGTGGAGAATTGGAACCTTTGTACACTGAGGGTGGAAATGTAATACTGTGCCTATTACAGAACACAGTAAAGAACTTCCCCAAAATAAATATATGATCCGGCAATCCCACTTCTGGGTGAATTCTGTGTAAAGAAATGAAGGCAGGATCTGTTATTTGCACACCCATGTTCACTGCAGCATTACTCATCGGCCACAAGGTAGAAGTCGCCCAGGTGTCCACTGATGGATGAACAAATAAAGAAAATAGGGTGTATATATCTATCTACACAAGGAATGTTATTCAGTCTTTAAAAAGGAGATCCTGTCACATGCTACCACCTGGATGAACCTTGAGGACATTATGTTGAGTGAAATAAGACAGTCACAAAAGGACAAATATATAATCCCACTTATATATCTAGAGTCATCAGAATCATGGAGACAGAAAGTAGGATGGTGGTCGCCAGGGATTGGGAGGAGGGCAAAATGGGCAGTTGTTCAATGGGTGTAGGGTTTCAGTTTTGCAAGGTAAGAAAGTTCTGGAGATGTGTTACTCAACAATGTGAATACAGCTGACACTGTTGAAATGTTCACTTGGAGGTGGTTGGGGTAAATTTTACTTTTTTTTAACCACAATTAAAATTATTTTCATTTTAAAATAATTAAGTGCCCAGTGAAGTGCTTAGAACTGGGCCCTCTCTCTGCTCTTCCATCCTGGTAATAACAACAGCAAATATTTAAGGAACCCTTAACCGCTGTGTCCCACACTGTGTAGGGAAGGCTATCTGCAGAGGAAACATACAGGAGCCAGGAAAGCAAAGCAGATCGGAATGGGGTCCGCAAAGACTGCTAGGCCCTGGGTCCCCACACTGACACAGGCTCATGGGGTCATGGGTAAGTTGCTTGGCATCTTGCATTGCTGCCTGGCGAGGAATGTTGAGGGCTTTAAATCGGACACTAATAGATGAGATAATAAGCTAAATTAGGTACGGCTTACAGTACATTGCTAAGATTACTGTTGTCATGGCCTCATCCAGCCCTCACAGCAGCCCTGTGGGCTGGGGGAGGCTCGCACAGGTAGAGCCGGCGGCTGACTGATCTGGGTGTGAGCCTCTTGTCCTGTGCAGCTGAACTGCCAGGAGTGTGTGTGCATTCCTGTTTACCACCACACCACCTCTCTAGCAATCTTGAAAGCCTCCCCAGTCCTAGGGTGATATTTCATCATTTTTTAAATAGAACTTGTCAAAAGCTTTGGAAGGCATAAAGTTTTTCACCAAAAACAAAACTCCACAAAATCAGAGCCAACCCTGGAGTCAGAGACAGGTGCAGACCTTGTCTCCGCTGAGCCCAATCAGTGGGGCTTGGGGCATTATTTAACTTCCACCCCATCTCCTTGGGGTAATACAGTAGAGATCATACCTGCCTGTGGGGGACTGTGCTGGGATTTAAATGAGAAACTGGATGAAAATCCCCCAGTACAGCAGATCCCCGGTGGTGGGCTTCCCACATGCTAGCTGTATCCCTAACTTTAATCATTATGAGTCCATAGCATGCTTAGGGAGCCCCTTAGTCTATATGTCTTTCCTGTCCCAAGAACACAGCTACCACAGAGTAGTTTTGGAGCAGCAAAGAACAGTGAACTGAGATGCCTGGTGATCCATCAAGTCCTGACTCTGCCTGTGAGGCCTGACCCAATGAGCTGACTGCCCTCACTTCTGTAAGACAGAGGCAGCTTTCTGACCTTTAATTCCATGTTACGATCGTGGCCAAATGGCTGCCTCTTCCATGTCTTGTTTCATTATCAGATTACTGAACCTCAAAAGAAACCTTGGGAAAGGCCTTCAGATGAGAATCACCCTTCCCCACTTTCAGCACCCTGTACCTTGGCTGGCAGCTTTACTTTGAAGAGTGGACCGGGACCGCACTCCTTCCCAAGGAGTGAGGGTAAAGGCCAGGGTGGAGAGCGTGAGGCTATCTCCCTCCAAGGGACTGGGGCAGCAGGCAGAGACCAGGATGGCCTTGCCGGGGCCTCTGAACACACCAGGACGAGAGGTACCTCTTGAGCCACCCCAGACCCTTATGCCAGCACAGGAAAGAGCTAAGTGTAACTCATACTAATGTCACACATCACTGGTGTGAACCGAGGAAGGAGAAGTCATGAAAAGCCTGAGTTAGATGGTGATTACATTCACACACACACATTTCTACAGCTACACGTCACAGACACTTGGACTGCACAGACGGGCAGACGCAGACTGGCTCCACCTACGTCAGGAAACAAGCAGCCTTCTTCCCAAATGGATGAGTACGCAAAATGTTTTCAAAACCGAGATCTATGAGAGAGGTACCTCTGAGTGCCCTGTGGCCACCTGCTGGCCTCCCCTCCAGGCTGACCAGAGCACAGCACAGCCGCACTTGGGCCTCACCTTGTGAGTCATCAGCAACTTAAAGACATTCGAGAGAAGGCTGGAAACTTGAAGCTGGAAAACAGAATAAAACCAATTGCAGAGCCCCCCGTCCCACCACCCACACTGTTCACACCCACCTGCCCCCACACCTTGGGCGCACACATTGTGACTAGGAGAAATGCACGCGTAAGGGCAAAGCCCATGTCACAACTGAGTTCAAAAACCCCTTCTGGAGGACAAGCCTTGAGGCCTGGCCACCCTAGTACACACACAAACCACATCTGAATTAGGTGAAATGGGCAGCACTGGTCAGCTGCTGCTCCTCACTGCCTGTGAGCCCCGGCTTGCCCTGCTGCTCAGGGACCTTAGTCCTCCGTCTCTCTGTGCTCAGCTGGGCCCCACATACAGATGAAGCAGACCAGCTACACCCAAGACAGAGGTGTGGCGGCATACAAATGTTACTGGCCAGCAGCCCCCTAAGAGCCAGGAATTTCAGTGGGCCGCCTCACACCTGGAAGAGGGAGCCAAGGAAAAGATGTTCTTTTTCTGCCTTAAAACTCAAATCCCCTCAAGATCTCTCCACAAAGAACTCACCCTCAGACCTGGCGTTTGCTCTGTCTCATAGCAAGGGTATTAAGCACCCCCAAGTGACCTGCTCACCTTTTCCAGGGTGATGGTGTTCTTTCTGGCCTGCGTCACCAGTGTGGCCATCTCAGCCTTGAATCCCTCCACATCCCTGCACTCACTGGCCCGTGCATGATGCAAGATGAGCTCAGCCACTCTCTGGCCCTGGAAGATGCAGGAGAAAAGAAACTTGGCAGAGTCAAGAGGGCATAAATCTAGGTGCTCTGCCCAACTTCATATTCTAGTTTCTCCACCCTAGTTTTTGGCCACCCAAACTTTTTTAATTTTGCCCCTCAAAAATGGTAACCCACCAAAGTCTCCCAAAATCTCCATTGGTCAGTGAGCCCCCACCTGTGCTTAGCACCTTCACCCTTCAGGGCAAAGCCAGCATCCTGCTGTTTATGTTCCATGACACACTGCCAACTAACCGCCTGGGCCCAGGGCACCAGGGCCTGCCACAGGGCTGGACCAGCCACACTGTCCTCATGGGCTGTCTTCCTGCTGGAGCCAAATTCCCTCCTCACAGCCTCTGTGCTCCAGGCTTCACCCAGGGTGCCCTCAGTCTCCCAGAGGGCCCATCTGCCCTGGTGGTCAGGCTAACGCCTTTCACCTTCTGGAGCACTGTCCCCAGAGCCAAGCTCTTCCTCTGCCAGCTGTGACCTGCTTCCTTCACCCGAATCTGTGCAGAGAAATGTGCCCCACCTCAGTGTTTGACCTGGGCCTGGGGGATGCTTTCAGACTGCTCAGCCTCAAGACTTTGGCTTACCCCCTCGGAAGCCTCCTAACCAGGGGCTCCCCTGAATTTGCCTGTCTTTTTTTTTTTAAGCCAACTCTCTTTCCCAGGGTCTTTCTTACTGGAGAATTACACCAGCTGACCAGAGGATTTCTTCTTTGTCACCCCAATTTATCACTTTATGTTGACTCAGTAGAGGCTATGCTGAATCTTTCTCTAAATAATTCCCAGCTACTGGAGGCCCTCAGAGCCACGGGGTTAGGGGTTAAAAACGACTCTTACTCCTCACCCCAGATTCCTATGCATCTTCCCACAGTTGGAGAGTAAGTTCTCTATGCCTCTGCTTCTCACCAGCCCACTGTCTTGAGCAAATAGCACAGGCCACGGCAGTGTTAGTCAAAAACTAGCACCCCAGCACACAGCCCAATACTTCCGAAGGAAGAGAAACTGCTAGCCTGCAACTGCATTTGGGAAGGAGGCATTTCTTCCCATCATCCCAAACCATGAACTGCTTGGAACAGTCCTCAGACACCAGCACCACATATTCTGACTATAGCCCCTTGGGTGGCTTCCTTCCCTCTCCTTCCGCTCACCCATTTCCATTAGGAGCACCCCTGGAAAACAGGCAGTTACAAGAATGACGAAGACTGAGTAGTTCGCGAGAGTCTAAAAGGTTCGGCCCCACTCCCATGGGCCTGGCGGGTCTCACCTGCCCCATTGCCACAGCCATGAAAACTGCCCGGAAGTTCCTCAGGTCAGTGGCCTGCAGCTCGGCCACGATGCCGGCATCCAGCAGCACCAGGCGCAGAGGGCACTGCGCAGGCATCATGGCAGCCGCTAGCGTGTCACAGACAGCCGCCTGCTGCAGCCGCGCCTCTTGGCTTGTGCAGGGACTGTCGGCACCCTGGACGAGGATGTTCCCGGGGTGAAGGTCTGCATGGACGAAGTTGTCCACAAACACCTTGAAAGAGATTAGCACTGTTCAAGGCTAAGCCAGCCCTCACCACCCATCAACACCAGGCCACACGCAGAAAAGCTCTCCAGGGTGACAGTGAGTTCCCAGGGATTAGTTAACAATGGCAGAGGGGTACACATTTTACAGAGCCTCATTGCTTAGTGTCATCAGTTCAGAATTTGTACAGGGACAGGCCAGGTTGACGTTTTTAAGACAAAAGTTATTTTCAAAGTCAAAAGCATTAAAGAAGATTATAAGGGAACAAGAAAAATTTAAGACCAAACTGCATCTCAGAGGACTGATATTTAGTCTATTAAGTAATTAATATTCTGATTAAAAATAATTATTGTTTAAAGATTTGCCCCAAAACTATGTTCTTAAAATTTGTGGAACTACAGAAAGAATTTGTGGAACTATTCTTTGAAAGCATTTCATAAGTCAGACTTGCCCTCCATCACCTCATCTGTCCACAGAGTGCTGGCTTGAACCTTCTAAGCAGGTAAGAAAGCCCCAGACCTGTGATGGACAGGAAGTCAGGTGTGACCTTGTGGAACAGGAATCGACCTCCTGTGAAAGGTCGCCTTGGTGATGAGAGAAACCACCAGCGGCTCTGTGAGGGGAAGGAGGGGCCCAGGGGACAGCTCAAAGCAGCTGCTCCAAGAGAGGTGCTCCGGGAGCTCCTGCTGGTACAGGTTGCAGAGAGACCACGGTTCTGGTTCTAGCTTTGCAGGTGGTAAGAGGCTGCTGCCCTGACTGAAAATCCTGGGACCTGGGGAAGCTGGGGTCTGCATACCAAGATGTGGTCGCCAAGGGCTGGCTGACCCTGACTCTGGGACTGAACCTCCTGGCATTTTGCTGTCAACTCGGCCACCTGGCCTACACCCCCATGCACGAGGCCATGAGCTGGAACCCCTCATGATCTCACTGCTTCTGGTGCTGCTCAGCATTGCTGCTTCCTGGTACTCCCTGCTATACCCTCCCCTCTGGCCCAGGGTGCCCCCTGGGCCCTGTCTTTGAGGACAAAGTCCCCTCTCTCCCCACTGAGTTTCTCCTGCACTGACTCACTGGAAACCTGGCTCTATGAGACAACCTGCCTTCTCCAGGAGCCCTGCAGGAGGGGGCTGTGGCTTTCTCATCCATGAACCCTGGGCCTGGAGGTAGAGTCAGGGTCCTGTTCAGCCAGTACCCTCTTTTG
>JAQQAC010008880.1:76263263-76302704 GCA_029783875.1 Phataginus tricuspis | reverse complement strand
ATCCTCCAGACCTGGGCATGCATCCTTTTTCCACCCTAGACCCTGCCATTCATCCCTCAACTGCTCTCTCCTTCTCACCCCTCAACCCCTGGGAACACCTCAGACTGCAGACAATCTCAGTATCTTCTGTCTGCTCCTACAAGTGACCTGCTAACAGGGCTGGGTTGCTACTATTGCTACAGTGAGGGAGCCAGTGACTACCGTGGCTTAGGGCTCACTGTGTCCTTGGACGAGTGTCAGTTCATTTAATCACCGTCAGGTCATCCACTGGTAGGTGACCCCTAGACTTCCTTCATATCCCAGCTGAGATGGAGCCACTTCCTAAATGAATCCCTTTGCTGAGATGGGTCCCTCCTAAATGGCCCTTTGGTGCCTGTACTATGTCATTTACTTATTCAGGGCCTGTCTTCCCACCAAACGGGAGTTCCACGAACATTGTAATCATGACTGTTTTGCTCACTGCTGTAAACTTATGCCAAATGAATGAAGCCACATTAAACATACATCTTCAGCTGTTTGTCTAAATTGTAGGTGACTTGGGCAAAGCCTGGGTCCTGCTCACCACTCTTCCACAGCACCTTGCACAGTAACAGAGCACATGCCACTGAGAAAGTGCTTACCCGAAAGGTGTAGACAAAGTAGGCACTTTGGTAGGCTCAGCTATTTCTAGAGCAGGCTCTGTCAACATGGTGGCTTGCTGTGGCTCAGCTCCCACCCGCAGTAGCTGAGCAGTGTCCCCGCTGTCTTCCCACATGCAGTCTGACCCCGCGCTGGGCCTGAGCACCCTCTCCGAGCCCACGAGCTTACCATCTTCAGGAGCATGTTGATCCCCAGCTGTGCAATCTTTCTCTTCAAGTCAACGGGAATGCCTGCCTGCTGGTAACTGGACACAGGCACACTCTCCTTGCAGGAAGATCAGAGGGGACAGCTTTACCCTGGAGAGCCTGCAGACTGCCCTGCTCCTCATCCCCACATGACACACCAGCATTGCCTTCCCACTGATGGGTAAGTGACAAAGAATTTTTCCTTTCTTAAATGCCTGTGAAACTATCGCCCACGGGTTGATTTTAACCTATTTCAATAGTACTTCTGTAATAGTTCTTAAAGGAAAACAAATCCCATTGATCTGTTAGTGAGGAAACCTGTTAACTCTGCCACCCACAGGTAAGAGATGTTGGAATGTCATAGGGAAAAATTGGAGCAGGCCCCAGGAGAGCTAGTTTCTGGTCTAGAATCAGCCAACAGGGACATGAATGAGCTCTGTGACCTTGAGCAGGAAAATGGAAAGAAAGGGAGGAGAGAAGAAAGTGGAGCTAATAAACATTTCATATAGGTTAGTTATTTAGTTGTCAAAGTGCCCAGTGAGCTGGATCTTGTTGTCCCTTAATAACAAATAAAATAACTAAAGCCCAGAGAGTTGAAGTAACTTGCTCAGAGTCACACAGATAATAACACATCACTTCCCTGGACCTCATATTCCCATCTTTACAGAGGAGGCTGGACCAGGAGACAGTTAAGGCAAATGACATGACACAAATACATGTTGACCACTTTCTCTGTGCTGAGGGCATTCTGCGTTCAATGTGTCATCAATTCCTGGGCTAACCAGGAACTGTTGCCCCTGGTACACATGAGAAAACTGAGGTCACCTTCAGGTGAACTGGCAGAGCAGATTTTCACATCCAGGAAGTCCAAGACCATGTCTAGGCTCTCAGACGCCTTGCTGCACTACCACCCACCCTCATGCCGCATCTGCACTCCTCTTGGTTTTATAGTGATCACATGCTCTCTCAGCTTTTGTCCTTTCCAACTAAAGCCTTCATGTGGAGCGCAGGCAGCTGGCCAGGAGTGAAAGGCCCAGCCAGGGGAGCTCAGACTCTTACTTCATAAGTTTCCACCAAGACATCCCTGGTGACAAAGGGACGCAGAGGGGTGGGGAATTTGACAGAATTCACATTCAGGAAGTTGCACTGGAAGTGTTCCAGATTCTGAGCTTCGTAACGCAGGTCGATCTGCAGGGAAATGAAGAGAAAATACGAGGGGTCATCTGGGCACAGGCGTAGCCACACTTGCCAGCAAAAACTTAGCAAGTCGTGGAACTCACCTGGCTTCCTCCCCTCCTTTGCTTGTGTAACTCCCCAGGAAATCAGTGGAGCAGGGGCATTCTGTGACTAAGGGCCTCCCAGAAGTCCTGAGCCTCATGTGAACTCCTCTAAGCTACAGACAGCAGAGACCCTTGTAGGATCTGGGCATTGCTGCTTCTCCCCTATCCCTTCTCTGCCCACCCCTTCACACCAGCCAGTCCCCACACCACCTCCATCACCCAGGGGCTTCGCTTCACTGACTCTGTGGCCCACTGCCCTCCACTGGCCTGCCAACCAGCCCTTTACCCCCAGATTAAGGTCCACTTCCATCACAGAGCTGGCTCCATCCCTCGCCCCAGGACAGACACTCTTCTCCCTAAACTCACCAAGCTTTCATTTGCAGAATTCAAAGGGCCAGCCCCGTTGTTGTCCTAATTAACCAGCGGTCTGGTGCCCCTGATGACCTGGGCCTTCCTGAACAGCTCTTGGCATCTGCTCTTCCCTCTCCCAGTCCTCCTCCGCCTCTCCAGCAGTTTCATCTTGGTCTGGCCTCCAGGCCAGTCCTCCTCAGCACACCCCACAGATGCTGAGGCTCCCCTCTCCTCCCCGCCTCATCCTCAGCTCGCTCTTCCTGATGACACAACCTTGATCTCCAGTCCAGACCCCTCTACCAGTTTCCAGACATATGCAAGTACACCAGGCCATTGCCTCATGGAAGCCCAGAGACCCTGCTGTTCCCAGAGTGACTCTCAACCAGTCACCTGAAGCCAACAGAGGTATCTTAATTGGGCTCCCTGACCTTGCCTCTTCCTTCACCCCAGTCCATCTATGGGTGTCTCCCTACTGCCTGCAGGATAAGATCTAAATTCTTTTGAATAACATCCAAGGTGGGTCACAGTTTGGCCCCTGCTTCTCCCTTCACGTCCATCTCCTGTGCCTCCCTCATCCTCTACCACCCTGAACTCTGGCTTCACCCAATCTGGGCCGTGCCGAACATGCCAGCCTGCCTGATGCCTGCCCCTCTCCTTTGCCTTCCATATTCCCACTGGTTGGAATGTTCTCCCCCATTTAGTCCAACTGTAAACACCCCTCAGCCTTCAAGACTCAGCTCAAGCCTAGGGAGCCTTGACCCTCAGGATGGAATGACCACTTCCTCCTTTGAGTCCCCACTGAACCTATAAAAACTCCTATCTTAACTCTGACCACACTCCATTTGCAAGTATTTACAGGTCAGCTCCCCTCTGCCTACTATGTATTCCTTACAGACAGGAAAATCTCACTTGTTTTCTTAGTTCAGCAGCTTCTAACAGAGTTCTTAATAAATGTTACATAAATTTATAAACAAATGAGCAGACTCCCACACATACACCCAGAGTCTAAGGTTCCCAGTACAGAAACGTGGTAGGACTACTGAGAGATACAGCTAGTGTGAAGAGTTGATTTTTGAGGCAAAATGGGGAGAGATACAGAGATCTGAGATAAATGTGATGGGATCCTGTGATGTCTTAACAGATTTCTAGAAGGGGAACTGAAATGCAATGGGTGGTAGAACTCAGAATTAACACAAGAGGTGGTGGTTGTAATAGAAGCTGTCTTCTCTGCTTTAATTTTCCTTTATTATTGAAACTCCATAGCATAAAGCAAAGCTCTCTAAACATTAAAACGCAGCCCTGGGACAGGGAGGAGGTCCTTATCTACTCAAAAGCCCTGGAAACAAAGCAAAGTAAAGGCACAGTGTCTGACTTGGCTAATGCTCTTCTCACCCTGAGGTTCAGCCGTTGGCTGGCGCACAGAGGATGCTGTATTTCCACCAGAATCATTTCACTTTCCTCCAAGGCACTAAGGAAGACTATTCCCCATGCACCCTTGCTGTTACACTGGGCCCATGTGATTAAAGCTCTGACCTGAAGACTAGGAAGAAGTGATTGGATCACTTCCAGAACTGACCACAGAATCTCCTACATGATCTTCCATGGCCTCTCCCCCATTCTACAGTGACCCTAGATGACACATGTGGAAGATGGCAGTGCCAAGCCTGGGAGGACATTGGGTCCCTGAATAACCATGGAGAGGAACTCCCTTTCCCTCCTTCAGTTCACCTGCTTGGAACATTGATTTAAGCAAGAAATAACCTGTTGCATTAAAGCCACTGGGAATTTGGGAGTTCTTTATTATATCAACTAGCATTACCTACCCTGACTGATACACCATACTGGTCATGACATTCTGGGAAATTATTCATTCAGCACTTATTAAACAGTGCTAACAAGAACTATGTTAGATGCTATTTACAACTGAGAATTCACCTGTTGGACCATGAGCTTCTCAAATTCCTCCACAATCTCAGGCAAGCTAAGCCACTTGATTCCTGGTAAAAGGGCAAGGATTCGGCTGCCCATCTTCATCAGTAGCAGGTCCATCTGCACCTGAGTGAGCAAGCCAGGGTGTAACACCTGCCAGAATGGGGAACAGTGAGACAGAGAAGGCATCAGGAGGGCACATTCACCCAGCCAGGGCTGGTCCCACATCAAAGGAGAGCCAGGTTGGCTTCTCAACAGACAAAGGAGAAGTGGACCCAACTCCCAGGTTGCGCCTGCGTCCCTCACTCCCACTGCCTTCCCCGAGGAGGTGCCAAGGGCAGGTGGGCTCTTCCTTGCAAATACATTAAGTTTACATCAGTGGCTCCCAAACAGTAGAGTGCATAAAGTCACCATGCATTCCCTGGCAAAAATGTGGACCCCAAGGCCTCCTCCAAGACCTACTGAATCACCTACTCTGGGAGTGAGTGGGGCTGGAAATCTGCATTTTACCAAGCACATGGGGTTACTCTGAGCCAGGTAGTCCAAAGTCTGATAAATAAGGCTCTAGAGTCGCAGGACTCCAGCAAGGGTGCACTGAGGTGGAATGGTGCTTTCAAATTCCGGTTCTGCAACTGAGGTGAGAGCTCTGCTTTCAAATTCCGGTTCTGCAACTTATTCCCAGGATGAAACTGGGCAAGCTACTAAACCTCTCTCAGCCTTATGTTCCATCTTTAAAAACTTGGAGATAATAGCCCCTACCTCCACCTCAAATCCTTTTAGGAATAAAGTGAGGCATAAATAAATAGATGTAAGTAAAATAAATGTCTACCTCAAAGGCATCTAATAAAAAGCTTTTTAAAAAGAGGCATCTAATAAAAATTAAATAATACATCTGATAGGACTGGCATGTTTTCCAGTACAGGGCAGGCATCCACTCCTGTCTCTTCCATAGAGCAGAAGAAACTTTCAGGATATTTTAGTCCAGTGTTTACCAAACATGACTGACCATGAGAATCACTTGCAGCATTTATAAAAAGCCAAGCCCCAGGCTCCTCTCTTGGAAAGTAAGATTCAGTAGGTGTGAAGTGAGGCACCCTTGGGAGGGTTTTTTCAGAGAGTAAAAGAGAGCAGCATCAGAGGCGTCTGCTACTGTGCCTCCCTAATCACCTGGAGTCATGCTGAATGGGGATAGAAAAGTATGGAAACCAGGAACGGTGAGGCCCAGACCAGAGTGACCAGACATGAAAGAGAAGGAAACTACTTCTGTGCAAATGAACACCACTGTCTTGGGCTCACCACAGCCCTTCTAACCTACATATCTGCAGTTTATCCTGACCCCAGAGCAGAGGGTCAGCTGGATGGTGGTCCGTCCACCTGAAGAGGCAATGGACTCCAAACCCTCTTCATTTTCTTTTATCAGACTATTTGCACCACCACTCCCTCAAGCCAAGAAATAAAACAGCTTGTACATAGGCACTCAGATAATGGTCAACTAATAGAAATCAATGGAATCTAATGTGAGGTGATTTGTAAAGTGTGTGCGTGTATGGGGGGGCGTCAGTCCAGATCTGGGATAGCTAAGGGTCAGTGAGATTTTGGAGATGGGAAGGGCCCAGCTGAAGACATCAGAGCACTTACTTTCACTGCCACAGGAATGAGGTGATCTGGCTCCGGTTGGAGGGCAGGGGTTGAAGCCTGAGACACGACTGCATTTGATCTGACCGGGTCAGCTTTAGGGAGGAGGAGCCTTTCTAGAAATGACTGGTCAGCCAGATTTCCTTGAGGCCATTCTTTCCCCACTTGTCCAAAAAGTTCCCTTAGGCCTCCAAATGTCCCAGCTCCTGAAAAAAGCTGGAGGCTGGAGGCCTTGGCAAGTCTCTGGATGCTGTCATTCTCCAGGAAGGCAGGATTGGCACGTGCTCTGTACACTTGGGCCACACAGCCTGAACCCACAGGTTCCTGCTTATCAAAGCAGAGGACCTTCCCCCAGTCTTTCCCAAATGCTTGCTGCAGGAAGTGTTCAGTGTGAGTCCAAGGGTGGGGGGTCACTTGGACATGCAGCTTGGAGAAGTGGGCACAGAAAGCCTCTGAGAAGAGGTCTCGACGGGTGCTGGCCCACTGGCCCAGTTTGATGTACGTTGGGCCCGAGGTCTCCGTGGCTTTCAGAAGCAGGTGGAGCCAGAGGTTGGAGACGCTGGGAGCCAAGTAAGTGAGGGGGTACAGTAGAAGGAGGGGTAAGAATTTCACCAAGAGAGCCCCAGCTCGCAGCCAGATACGAAGGTGGAGGAGGAGGAGGCAGCCTAACCGCCCCTCTTGGGAGACAGCCTCCAGCGGGAAATTTTCAGCCAAGTCACTCCAGCCGGCCGGTCGCTGATACAGGCTCTCAGAGGCCCCCTCACCAATGTTCTCATGGGTTGAGATGAGTTTGGGCAGAGTGCCAAGCAGAAGCCAAGAGAGTCTGGCATTGCGAGAGCATCCAGAGGGTCTTAGAAGACCGAGTTTCTTTCTGAGCTCAAAATTCCTTAGGTGTGACAAGCAGACCCTGACAGAGAACCACCAGGGGGTCACCATCCTCTCCCAGAGGGGCACTGCCTGCCCGCAACTTAAGGGACACCCATCTATGTTTACACTTTAGGCCAAGCTATTGTGAGTCCAGAGCCACAGCTGAGAATTCCACTAAAGAGTGGGGCAGCAGCGAGATCCAGCGACGCTTAGACCCCGCTTTCTGCGTGCAGCCTGGGGCGCCCCCCTTAGGCCGCACATCCCTGCCTTGCCTTGGCCACAGCGGAGGCTCCACACACTGCCCCTCCCGGCTACCTCGCCTGGTCCTAGGGCTTGGGGCCTACGCCCGAGGCCGGCTGCACCAACGGGGATCTTTCGGAGCTGAACTGACTGCGAGAGTGACAAGGGCCCAGCCGGAGGCGAAGCCAGGACCAAAGCGGGGACCCGAGCTGCGCGAGGTGGCCGCGCGGGCGGAGACTGAGCAGGAGCCCGGCGGCCGCAGGGTCATCGCTCTCCGGGGCCGGTGCGAAATCGCCGGGGTGGCCGGGCCGCCGCCGAAGGCCGGAGCGCGAGAGGCTGGGTGGGTCGGTGCGGAGGGCCGGAAAGCCGAGAGCCAGGGCTAGGGCCCGGGGAACTGCCGGGGACCCCGGCACCGAGTGCCGGGTAGGAAGAAGCCAGGCGCACGGGGAGGGTTTGCAGGGGTCGAAGCACCGAGCGCCGTGGGGGGCCGCGGCTCCAAGGGCGAAGGAAGAGGAAGGAGGGCTGGGAATTGGGGCGCCGAGGGCAAGGGAGGAGGACCGGAGGGCCGGAGAGCGGAGCGCCAAGGGCGAGGGAGGAGGAGCGGACGGCTGGGGGTCGGGGCGCCGAAGGTCGGGACAGCGTGCAGAGGGCCGGGGATCCCAGCGCTGAGGCCGCGCTGTCCTCGTCTTCCGGAAGCGCCCCGCCCGCCGGCTCGGGGACCGCCCCTTAAAGCGGACGCACCGTAGACAGGGGCTGCGGCGGCTCCTGGGTCCCAGAAACATTAGACACAATAAACGCGGACGCGCCCTGCACGCCCCTTCTCCCAGCGCGTACGTCTCTTGGCTGATCTCTGTTGCTTTCCTTACGTAGAGTGGAAACGCAGACTCACGCGTCCAAGGAGGAGCCGGCTCCGAACCTGGGTCAGGATTCCTTCCGAGCGGATGGAGTGGACTGTGAGGGGGGCGGGGCTGTGGGGTGTAGGTTATCCGTGGATGGCCGGGAGTCCCAGGCTGCAGGGACTTGGGGAACGTGTTTGGGCCTTGGGGAGTGGCACCTGAAAGGTTATATTCAGTCATTGAACTCATGCTTATTGAGGCCAGTAAGTGTTTCTTAAAGCTGTATCTATTCTTTATCGAGGCTCAATAATATGTATTGAACTAGGTCTCGTGCTGGGCCCTGGAGATGTAGAGACTCGCGTCCTGCCGATGGGTTATGAAGGAGACCCCACAGGGGAACACAGAGCAAACATTTCACAGTGTGGTAAAACCCACAAAAGGCAGGAAGAATCGGGAGAACGGATAGGATGGTGGCTACTTTGGAGAGTAAGGGAGGCCTTGCGGATGGGAGGCATTCAGATACATACAGGATAAAGGCCTAAATAAAATGGGAAGGCGTTTGGTGTGAGGTTTTGGGGGGTGTTTTGTTTGTTTTAACCTTGAAGAACTAAAAGGTCCTATGGCCCTAGAGAGTAAGGGGGAGAGAAACAGTGCGTGGAATCAGCCAGCACAGCCAGAGCCCGCGCAGTGGTGCTCTGCTCTTTGGGGTTTCTGAGGCTATCTGCCCTGGGGTGGTTCCACAGTCACCTCTGCACATACAACCCTTCACCGCTGTGTGGATGAGAGGCTTCCATGGAAGTCTGCCTTGGGGTGCGCCTGCAGGCCTCACAGGTGGAGGGACCCCTGGGGAGAGAAACATGGACATGGCCCATGCACTGTTCTGCTACTGGAAGTGTGACTGCCACTCAGCAGCCCTGAGGAGAGCCAAAAAATGTGGGGACCTGGGTCACTGATGCAGACAGGAATGGGGAGTGGCCAGTGGTTAACTCCTGCATTGGTAACACTAATGCCTTTCCCATCTCCACAAGATGCTGCAGACCCCTTTGAAGTTACCAAGACGAAAGTCTGGTTTGCAATACAGCCAGCCATTAATTATCTCCTTCCCAACTTCCTCTGGATTTATTTATCCACTCAGTCCCAAAAGTGCACAGACTATTCTTATCTACTTCTGAATCACCAAAGGGTTTACTGAAGACTTAATTTGAAACCAGAGGCCCTGGGGTTAGCATCCTAATTAGGAAGTAACAGCATGACCTCATGATGTGCGCTTCTGTTTCTCCTTGAGCGCATTGGGGGTGGGAATCCAACAAAAGCTGTACAAATCCTCTAGACTTAAATTTATGACTTTGGCAATCAGTATCTTTAAAAGTATTTAAGAGCAAAATTCTGGAGCTAAATAAGTCAGCCTTTAATTCCTGGCTCTGTGTAAACTGTACAGCCTTGGGGACAGGTTACCTCACCTCTTGGGGCCCATGTTCCTCACTTGGCAGGAGTAGGTCAGGACAGTACCTGGCTCTCAAGGCTGTTCAAAGCCACAAGCCAGAAACTGTATGTGATGTGCTTAGCACCATCTGTCAATAAATGCTGGCAAATACTGCCATTTATATTATCCAGATAAACACAAGTTATTCTCTTTCTCTTAAGACTGCATGGCAGACATATTTCACAAATTTGGAGGTTACATTGTGGAAGGTCTGACTTAAAATAAGGCCCTTGTGGCACCGCAGTGGCTCTCAAACTGTATTATCCACAAGAATCACGTGAGGGCTGCCTTCATCTCACTATCTGGTTCTGCAGTGAGGCCCAAGAATTTACATTTCTAACCATTTCCCTGATACTGCTGCTTCTCCTGGCCCCAGGAACTCAGTTTCGTGGGAATGTTCCTGGTAGTGTCGTTAACTCTAGTACCAGTAGGTGGCACCATGCGCTTGTGCTGTCCCACCGGAGCAGTTTCTAGGTTCCGAGACCTGGCTGAGAAGTTGGGGGTGAGGGGAAGAGAGATGCGAAGACCCGCCTGAATATGCTTATCTTTCACAAGTTCCAGATGGCTGTGATTTTAGCTCCTCCCACATAGCTCTGTGACTGGGCAGATGTGATGCAGGCAAGTACCTGTTCGAGACCCTGGGTTGTTGTGGGGAGAGAGTGGGGAGGGGTTCTCAACCTCTGCACTTCTGACGTTTGGGGCAGGATATTTCTTCGGGTGTGAAGGAGTTTGTAAAGAGGAAGCCGTCCTGCGCATTGTAGAATGTTTAGAATCCAGAGCTTCTACCCAGTGGAGGCCAGAAACGACCCCCTTTCCCAGTTGGGACTTGAAAATATGTCTTTAAACGTTGCTAAATATCTCCTGGGAGCAAAGTTGTCCCTGGATGAGAACCACTGGGCTTAGCTCCGTGTAGAGCATTGTTCTCGCTGACACCCTTTCGGCACCGCCCCCCACCTCCCTACACACACCGCTTAACTTCCTCAGAACAGAGTCTGAGGGAAAGGAAACCCGCCCAAGCCTGCCGCAGCCTGCCTTCCTCGCCTCTATGCGGACTGGAGCCACCTCCACAAAAACACCTGGGGTACCTGTAAAACTGCAGCTTGCCAGGCCCTATCTCAGTCCCCTGCGCCAGGATCCCTGTGGGGAGGATTATAACCTGCTTTTTCCCCCACAAACCGAGGGAATTATCAGGCACTGACCTCCGCCCCACCACCTTTGGTCCTGCTTGGCACACCTGGCCTGCAATCAGCTCCTAAGAGTTGGACCTTGGCACGAAAATTCTGGCCCTGGGCCACCCACGTCCATCTACTCCCCGAGCCTGTGGAACAGAAAATGTCAGAACAAATCCTGGAAAAGCCCCTGAGGGAGGGGCTGCTGCAGGCTCGCCTGCCTCCTTCCGCACTTGCTGCACTCGTTCTCGCACCCCTTCCTCTTCCGCCGGCTGGCTGCCTGCTTCCTTTCTCTTTCTGTCTTAAGCTGAGTCGTCGCCATCACTTCCCACAAGAATTGCTCCTCATCTGGTCCCCGCCGTCTGTTCTCCAGGTGGGTTGCTCCTGCACAACCCAGATGCAGGTGCTGCTGCTCTCCTGGCACCAGGTGGCCCAGGCAGGGCCCCTCCCTCCTGCCTGAGGGACCTGGCAGTGCCCATCTGTGAGGCCCCTTCCAGCTCTGCTACTCTGTGTGAGCTCTGCTGCTCCTGACCCTTTAACATCTCTGTTCTGAAGTCAGGCAGATGGGGACAGTAGCTCCTGAGAGGTTGTCCTGGGGTCAGACTCACTTGCATGGCTTTGGAAAGGACACCTATCTCTTTTTGGTTGTTTCTTCATTGGTAAAGGGAGCTGATATTAGAACCTACCTCTCAGGTGATCTCTGCAAAGCCTTAACACTACCTGGCAGGAACTCAGTCACACAGGAAAAGCAAAAGGGGAATGGGAACCGGCAGCTACTTAGCTCTTTTTCTGCCTATTTGAGAAGGCCGGGAGCCAGGAGAGGCCTGCAGAACCTGAGACTGAGAAACAGGGTCGCCTTGCCCAAGGCCACACTTCTGTCTAGGGTGTCAGATGTCACCCTGCTTACCTTGGGCCAGTATTTTTTATTTTACTCCAATTTGACCTGAGAGATGTGGGAAGTAGATCAGATATTAGGGCCTTTCAGAAACATGTTCCCCCAAGCAAGGTGTGGCCTCTGAAAGTGCAGTGGTGTATAGCCACTGGGAGATCTAAAGGCCGAGATCAGGCCAGGGGGATGTTAGTGGGGGGATGAGACAGCAGGCTTTAAGTCCTGTGTGCAGCACCAGTCATAACACAGTGTGATAAGAATGTTTGAAGAGGATTCTTGCCTCGCCCCTCAGGTCTGAGGACATTGTCTAGTGAGCCGGAAATAATCAGGGAAGGCTCTGAGAAGTGAGATGTGGAAGACCTGGGTCCTCAGCATGGTCCAGAGCATATGTTTCGGAATCCCAGTGAACAGAAAGAGCTAGAACTGCCTAGACACAGAAATTGGTGCTTCAAAAAGTGAATCTGTATCACCATACTCTTGTGCCTTTCCTTAACGTTTGCCTGGTTCTCCCAAAAGGAACAGAAGAGGATATAAGCACAGAGGGTATCTGGCACTGCAGGCCTAATACTTGAGGCTTTGCCTACTAGTGAATGCTGCAAAGAGCCCATGACTTTGTTCTCTGCTCCTCATCATAAACATACCAATCCTCACAAAGTTATCAGTGCTTTAATTCTTTGTGAGAAAAAAAAATGGCCCTCCAAAGTAAGCTAGGGACATAGAAATGAAACAGATGGTTTAGGCAAAAATTGTATGTTACTGTGGTCTTTGCCAGGTCAGTGATTCTTGGGGATTTCAAGTGGTATCTTGACAAATACCAGCCGTCTGTGGTGGCAAACAAATGCTGCTTCCCCCCCCCACAGCACCCCGTGCTGGGAACCCTGCTGCTGAGCATTTTCCAACCCCACACCCAGGTAGAGGCAGGAGAACATGCCTGGAGGGGAAGGAGGGGACAAAGCCTTCTTGGGGAAGTTGGGCCCTGAGCAGCCAGGAGAGGGTGAAGGAGCCCCTGGGCGCCAGTCTGGGTCCTGCTCACTCCTTCCCTGGGTGGCCTTCACTGCCCCGCCCAGCCTCCCCACTCCCATCCCACACCTCCTGGTTGACGTTTGATTGGAACCGAGAACAAACCAAGCCTGGGTTTGAGGTTTGGGTGGGATGCTTGGCGTGGTTTTGTTTTCTCAGAGGGAGGCAGCCAGTGGATGTGATGGGCTGGGACGAAACTCGCATCCAGCTGTCTCTAGGCAAGGGAAATGAGCCAAGGATGGGATAGCGAAGGAATGAAATGGAAGGCGGGAGATGGCCTCCTGAGGAAATGAGGGGGAGGCCTGCAAAAGACCCAGGGGGGCTCTGCCGCTGGCCCAGATGGCTCTGAGGGTGCAGGTCTGCAGTCCCAGGGGTGGGAGGATCTTGGCCAAGCGTGTGTCAAGGAGAGGACTTAGCCCTAAAATAAGTTCTTTCCTTGCTCTACCTCATCCAAATGTTGTTGGGTCCAAGTACAGATGAATGATTCCTCTCCCCATGCCAACTTTCTAGATAAAATAACAACCAAACCTCCATAGACACACAGTCATCTACTGTGTGTATACATTTCAGCTCTGCACTGGCAGGCAGGTGGCAATGAGATGGAAGCGGGCCAAGAAGCAGTAGATCCCAGTGACCCAAGCAGGAGCACCCAGTCTCCAGGGGGGGGTGTCAGAGATATCCCGAGGAGCTGCACTGCCTGCACCTTCCAGAAGAGGGAGCATAACCAGGCTGTGGCTTGAACCCTGATCCAGAAACGCCCCTCCAGAGTGGGTGGCATGGGGAGAGCCATTGCTCTCAGGCCACCTGGGGGAACAAAGAGAAGACAGCTTGAGTGATACAGGCCTGGGGCCCTTGTGCCCTTGGAACGTGGTTTTCAACCCATAAAGTGGTGGGGATGATATTTAATTGCTCAGGAGTGTGGGGAGGATTGTGTGACTTGACATATGTGAAGTGCCTAGAAACCAAAAAAAGATGCTCAGTAAATATTTAGCGTCCAAAAGAAATTTAAGTGGAAATTAAACAATCCTGGGAGAGGTGATGTTCAAAGTCTTCTCAGGCTCCTTCCCCATCTTAACCAGGCAAGCTTTCTGTCCCTCAGTTCTCCTTCATTGGGTTGGTGGCTGAGATGAACTGGGCTCTTTGCTGCTGGCCAGGCTCTGGAGGAAGGCTCTGAACCTAAAAGGGGTGGGACCGAGGGGAGGCTCAACCCTGATGGAAGAGAAGAAAAACAGCCTGCTCCCTCTAGTGAACCCTGAGCACCCTCTAGTTCCTGCAAAGAAAAGCAAGAGATTAGGAAAAGAATAACAAAGAGGTGCTACCAAGACTGCTCCCCAGGGGCCAGGCCCAGTACTATATCCTCTACTTGCCTGTCTGTTTTAATTCCCCAAACCATGTGAGGCCATTTTAACCAATGCTATTTCCACCTTATAGACGAAGATCCTGAGAGTTAAGAGGCAGAGCAATCTTCTCCAAAGCCCAGGCTCCTCCGCAGGCTGCTGCAGGAAGAGGAGGGAGAGGGAGGAGGTTCTTCAGTGCTCCGTGGCTGCCCTAGGTGGAGAAAGCAAGATACAAGATCAAGAAAAATCAGCTCTGCCACTGCCCCCACCTCCCACCCGCTCCTTTCCCAACTTGAGGCCAGGCAGTACCTCCTACCCTAGGTCTCATTTTCCAAAGTGGAGAGAAGCTGAGGACAGACAGGCAGGGCAGGGGGAGGCTCTGTTGGAGCAGTGGGGGTCAGGAGCGGGGAGAGAGGGGCCCACTGAAAGGACTGGCCAGGCTCTGGTGCACAGTCCCCACCTTGGAGGCCTACGCCGCTCTTTGGAGCTAGTGAACCGGGGCTTGGGAGGGACCAGGAGTAGTAACATCTGGGAAGGCTCCAGTGCTGAAGTGCCTGCAAGGCAGGGCCTGGAGGAAGGGAAGAGGGAAGGGAACCATGTGTGCGACCCCTGCCTTGACAACAGAGCTTGTCGGATGACCCTGAGATGGGCGCAGCCAGCCCTGGGGAGCAGTGGGGTTGGGGATTTTGACAGCCAGGCAGGCATGAAAACTTGCACAGCACAGGTTCCAGAGCCTGGCCCCAGGAGCTGGGGTGGGGATATTTTTCTAAAACAAGTTAGTGTCCAGAACTCAAAAATGAAGGAACCGAGTCTACCCACCATCTAGGAAGTGCCACTAAGGGCTCCCCAGCCTCTTCTGTGGCTTGCCCACCTAAGGTGTAACTGGCAATTTGAAAGCCACAAAATCGAAGGCAACAGACCCATTTTGTGCATTGGGTTGGGGGAGGCAGCCAGCTGGGCTCTCAGCTCAGTTGTTCTCCATTTGCTATTTTCTCCACTTTGCCAGCTTGCCTCAAGGCACTCCAGGATGCTGAGAGTAATTAACCCTGCAGAAGCCAAGTCTCTGATCTTTTCTTAGAAAGTAAAAACTTAATGATGCTTCAGCAAACGAAACAATGTAAATGCTTACATCTTTTTAAAAAAATGGTTGCACCTTGCAGATTTGTATTCTTAGTTTACTGTACCTAGTTGAAATGGGTATGGCCTGACGAGTTCAGGAAGCTTTAATAAGCCTGAGAAAAGCTTCAAAGATCTCAGAATGAGCAAAACCATCAGGTAAGGAGACAAAACTTGTTTCCTGTGACTGATACCTGAATAAGTCCTGTAGATTTCAGGCCCCAGCCTGTGGGGACTTCTTGGCAGTATCTAATGTTCCCCACATCTGGCCATCCTTTGTTTTCCCTTTTTTCTCTCTCCTGCACACCCCTTTTGTGGATTTGTAGGCTAAGCTTCTCTCTTCCCTTTTCCCCCACTTGCCTAGGCTTTAGGCCTTCCCTTGGTGCCCCAGTGCTAAAGACAAGAAAGTCTCGCCTGGAGTCTTCCACCCCATACATCACCCTTGCCAGTCCCGTGTCCCTTTCATCAGGAAACCCCTCGGGCTCCAAAATCTCCTGTGGCCCCCCATTGCTCTCAGCATAAGATGCCCACAGCATTTTCACGTGTACTTATTTGGCAGTCCTAAATCATGAGATCTGTGTTCCTTGCATGTCTTATGTGAGTGGGGGAAGCAGACACTGTAAAGTAATTTCCCTCAGGAAGCTTTTCCTAGTCCCTCCCCTCTCGGTTTGGAGGCCCCGGTGCCCCGCACTCAGGGCCCCCGGGCTTCAGTGCCTGTGACACACCAGCCAGACTGCAAATGCAGGGGGCAAGGGTGGTGGTGACTCATTGCCCGGGATGTCTCAGCCCCCAGCCCCGCGCCTGACCCGGGGGTGCGCCGTGAAAGACAACTGGAGTCAACGCGGGGCAGGGTGAGTCGCAGCCACTTGCGAACATCCAGCTCAAGATCTCTGCCCTGGCTGAGCCCCCGCACGAATAAATGCCCGGCTCCGGGGAGATGGAGAATGCTACTCGGTGGTCCCCAGCACAGGAAGGGTTAAGCCACCCTCTCCCCACCCCTGGAAAGGCGTGGGGAAGAGTCCGGCAGAAGGTCCTGTTTACGGGAGCTGCCCGGGTCCGCGCGGCCCTGGAGGCGTTGCCGTGGCGACGGGCCCGGCGCCCGCCAGCTGCGGATGAGCTCACCGCGCGGGACAGGCGGGGCGGGGAGAGGGGGCGGTGCCCGCCCAGCAGCCTGCACTCGCCCACAGCGGCGGCCGGGCGGCGGGACGCGAGCGCAGAGGCCCGGCCGAGCCCAGCGCGGAGGGCTGCGGGCCATGGCGCCCCGGGCCCCAGCCGCCCGCCGCCCCCGCTCGCCCGGGCGACCCCGAGCTGCGCCTGGGAGCCCGCGGAGCCGCGGCCCGAGAGGTAGGGCCAGGGGACCGGGGAGCAACGCGCGCGGTCACCGCGGAGGGGACGCACAGGGGCACCGTGGAGGGGACATACGGGGGGACAGAGGAGGGGACGCGCTGGGGAAAAGGGAGGAGACGGCTGGAACTACCCCAGTCCGGAGCTGGGAAGTGGCTCTTTGCAGACTGAAGTCTGGGTTTCCTGTGTGCGGACATGGGGACCCAGGCACTTCAGCCCGACCTGCGAGACTTCAACAAAGTGCTGTCCAGGCGACTTCCCGGGGCCTCGGGATGACTTCCAGGGTCGAGCCGCGACGCCATCGTCCCACGCCTCGGAAACCTGCAAAAACTGGGCAGACCCCACTCCCCACCCCCACCCCACCGCCCTGCGCCCTGCAGGGTCCCAGGGGGCGTGAGAGAGGGCGCACGAGCGCTTGTAGGGAAGAACCGAGAGGGGTTGAGCAGCCAGCCGGCGTCACTGTGGTCAGAATTTGTAGTCTTGGGAAAGCAGGAAGGTAAGGATGTTCTTATTTCTCCCACTTACGCCCTAAGGATGAAGCTGGGAACAGATGGATCCAGGGGGTCTTCCAACAACACAGGATATAATGCTAGTTAGGAGAGCCGCAGAAAACTGGATTCAAACCGCTGAAGAGCCTGACCTCTGCGGTGGAGTCCTGCCCTTGAAGGGACCCAGGGGGCTCGCTGGGCGGTGCACTCTGCGGCATAGACTGGGATAAGGGAAAGGCCCACACTACTTTAACCAGCTGGCGCTGGGGAAGGAGCAAGCCGACTTCTGGCGGCTGTTGAAACATGCTTCAGGATGGCTTCTCCGATGCCCCAAGTGACACCGGCACTAATGGCCTGACAATAGGGTTATAATTGGCAGTAATTTTATTACTAAAGTCTCACACCTTCGGTGGTTGTTACATAAAAGAAAAGAACAAGGTCTTTTCGGCTTGTGTCATCAAGTATCAAACACACCAAAGTGGAGGAGAACGTCTTTGGGGTGGGCCGCTTAGATAGGACAGAATTCTGTGAGAAGTCAAGGGCAAACAGTGACTGCTCGGGGAATGGTAGTCAAAGGCTGGCAGAGAGGCTGACTTTCAATCCTTTTATTCTGAAAGATCTGAAGCCTGCCTGCGTCGTGCTAGGTGTTAGGGACACAGTAATGAATAAGGTATCTATCTCCCTTTCTTCTAAGAACTCACCATCCTAGTTGGATAGTCAAACAAAAAATTAAAACCAGCCCTAGTCTGGCTGGCCCAGAGTGCTGCATGGCTAGGGGAACTCAGAGCAAGGCCACCCAGTTCAGGGGAGGCCCACAGAGCAGGCAAGGCAGGGGCTGGGCCCTGAAAACCTCTTCACCAAGAAAACAAAGCAAGGAAGGTTGTTGCAGGCTGAGGGAACAGCATGCTCAGAGTCAACCAAGAGGGAGGAAGGAGGACAGGCGTAGTTGGGGAGAATTCATGGCTGCAGTGTGCCCCGGAAGGGAAGGAGCGTTTCACTGAAGGAGGAGTGATGGGACCTGCTTGGTATCTTAGAAAGCTCGGCCTGGCAGGTGGAGGCCTGGAGAATGAGACCAAGGCCTTGCAGCACCCAGGCCAGAACTACTGATGACGGTGGTGCTGAGGTGGATAGCAAAGAGCCAAGAGATAAGGAGGTAGGGCCTAGTGACAGGCTTGGGCACAGGAGACAGAGAATACAACTAAGTGCAGAAAAGCTCAGGAGAAAACAAAGCAAAAGGGATGGATGTTTTGAGTGGCCTGAATTTAGCAGATTACAACACTTGGACAATGAATTCGGCTCTAAATTTTCTGGCAGTTTAGAGACAAATTCACTGGATTGCATAGTTTTGGATTTTGGACAACAGAAGGCATATGAATTAATTTTCAGAACAAGTTTTTTTCCTGGAATTGAACCCAACTGGGACTTTGTCATGTGGAACTTTGTGTAAAGACTAAAGGTGACATAGAAAAAAAATCTTCATTGTTGGTGTTGCAAAAGACAAGAAGATAAAATCCAACATCACTCTCTTCCTATGCCACTTTCTGTTGTGTTGTGACTTGGGAATGTACTGCATCTCTGTGGGGGGCTGAGTGTCAGCCCAGGCCTGTGGGCAGTCATGGTCCCGGGCAGCTAGGGCCAGGGGACTGGAGCCCCTGGTCTCTCCGGGGTAGAAAGAGGGGACACCTGTTTTAATGAATACAGAGAGGTGCTTCCACTGTGAAGGGGGAAGCAGGCATACCACAGTATGGCTCACGGGCAGGTTGGGACTCTAGTCTGGAAAAGGGGCCAGGTACTGCAGAGTGTGATGGGAAGCTCAGCCAGCAGAAATGCTGACCAGAGGAACAGTCGTGGAGCATTTGAAGATTCTGGTCAGGTGGGCGAGTCCATTTCCCTGAGTGGGCCCGCTCCCTCTGCCCTCAGACCTCATGGTAGGCCTGCTTCTCAGGGACGGGGAAACGGGGGGTTCTCAGGAGACCAGAGGTCCACGCCAAGTGAGTCCAGGCAGGGTGGGAATTTTGTTTGCTGCAACACAAGGAATGCCGCCGGCGAACAGGGAGTGCTAGCTGGAGGCTCTGCAGACTCCTGGCCCTGCCCTGCCCTTTGGTTTCTGCAGAGGGGACAGAATCTGCAGAATCTGTGTCAGTGCACTCCTAATGTGCCCTCTAAAGCTTAAGCCAATTTCTGCCAAATATAGATGTCTTAAAATTGAATAGGTCTGAGATTCTACTTCTCCCCCACCCCATCACATTTCTTCACATTTTTAAAGTAGGGGTACACATTAGAATACACATTTAAATACCCCAAGGGGGCGGTTTTTTAAACAACTGATGGCTGGGCCCCACCCTACACTGATTAAATAAAAATCTCTGGGCCCGGGACATCAGTGTTTTTTAAAGGTCCTAGGTGATTTTAAAGTGCAGCCAAATTTGAGAATAGCTGATTTAACAGCCACCTAGAGGACTCATTACAGCAAGGAAGAGGAAACTCAGATTCCAAAAGCAAGGACCCCGTAGAATTTTAAATTAGAAAGCTTATTATTCCTAATGAAATCAACTGGCTCACCAGCCTTCAACATCAAGATCTAAAGCCATCTTGGACAGATACAGATAAGGAGGCTAATAACAAACACCCATATGTGAAGCCTCTGCGTGTGTAAAGTATTCTTTTGAGCAGAAATTCTAAACACATAATTACAAGGTTCCTGCAGTTAGATCCATCTGGTCTAATACAACTGTATGCAGTGCGGCACTTCAGCCAAAACTGAAAAGCTTCAGCACTCTTCTCTTTGCCTGGAACCCATGTAGGTCTATGTCTACCTTTCTTTAGTGCTGAGACTCTGAGCTCTGGGATCTTTCTCCTTGATTCCTGATAGTCAAGTGTTATTAGTTCTTAGACCCCTAGACCCCTGTCTTCTGGATTGGAAAGAAGCTGGGAGAAGTCGTTTACAACTTAACATGCATAAATTCCAATCGAAAAGAATGAATTCGAAGGGCTGAATTTCAGGAACTCTGACAGAAGGATAAGGATGATATTTTGAAGCTCGGTGACTTCCCCAATAACCCTCAAATACAGCTTGTAGGCAGTTGCTTCTTTGGCTGTGGGCAAAGTTGACCCAGCATCTGACACTATTTCTGGAGCCCCTGCCCCTTCCTTTTTGCTCCCTGAGGGCCCATGGAATATCTCACAGTGACAAAGGCTGACCTCTGCTTGTGCCCTATGTCACACACAGTCTCCTGTGTCTAGGCATGGACCCTTCTTCCACCACCAGAGCCAGATGTCCTCCACAGGTACCACAGGCTCTTTTTGAATCCCCCAAGTTGGCACATCTGCCCCTTTAATTATAGGGGGCAAGTCAGTGCCTGGAACAGAGGCAAGTGATTAACTCAGTCCTCTACATTTGATGTCAAAATACAGCAATATGTTGGGAAGCCAGATTCAGACCATCTTTTACCCTTCCGTTAAAATTGTTGTCTGATTTGTAAAAATGTATCCCATTGACTCTCAGTTTGCCTAGAAATTAAGCTCTTTGCCAGCTGGAGCCCAGAATTGCTTGTCTTTGGTTTCTCTTTGACACATTCATCCTTGGCCTGCAGTTCATCCTTGGCCTGCAGTTGGCTGAAAGAGATGTGAGCCCGAGATCCCCTTTCCTAACTGGCTAAATTGCCAAAAACTAAGTTATCATCTTCCGCCTGGCTTTAGGGGAGAAGGTGTGAGTCACCTTTTCACCAAGCTTAGGGAAGAGGTTAGCTTCCTTCAGTAGTGGGGATCTGGGAGGTTCCATGCTCCCCTTCAGAAGGAAATGAGAGCAGGATCGAGCTGGTGAGTGGGCTCAGGACAGGAAGCTGTGACTGTGACCATGGCCATTCTTCATGGTACCCAAGCTCCCATGGGCCAAATGTTTTATCAGGAGGGCTTGTCGGACAAGTTCAAGCAGAGGATCAAATGCATTTCCTTTTATTGTTTTGTTTTCTTAAAAAACACACTTTAAAAATTTAAGATTACTTTTATGTATATACTTTTATACATACATATTTGTATGTGAACTATAAAAGTTATGGTTGTAAAGCATTTAAGGTATATAAAAAAGAATAAAATGAAAACTGAATGTTTATCCCAGACTGTCTCCCTCACAGGTATTCACTGTTTGGTATATCTACTAAATCCTCCTAGTCTTTTCTTTTTTTGTGTGTGCATTGTGTTTGTTTGATTTACACAAATGGGCGCATCCTACCATAATGGAACAGCATTTTGTGAGAGTAATTCCATGTGAGAATAACTCCCTGCCCATAGTCCTCTCCTTCAAGCTGCCTAGTGTTACTTTGCATGGATTGACTTCATTGGTTTAACAAATTATCTGTTTATGAGCAATTGGTTGTTTCTGATTTTAGCTGCTACAAACACTCTCCAGCGCTTGTGCCAATATTTCTGTAAGGTAAATTCCTAGAAGTACAACTGCTAAATTAAAAGATATTTGAAAGCCAAATACATATTGAGCATATTTGTACCCAGTGATAGATATTTTTAAAATGGGATTCCGATAGTCTTTAAAATAATTGTTAAATACATTATTACCTCTCTCTCCCTTAACCAAATGTCCCCACTGAATTTACTATGAGTTTCTATTTAAGTTAATATGAAAATTTAAATTCCTAGTGTGGTACGTTCATAGAGGCAATCTGTGAATCGATCCCACATCTCACATAACCAAGATCCCGCATGCTGTGTAGGCTGCAACCTGGTGTGTGTGGGGGGGGTTATACGCATGAGCTGGTACCGTGAAACAATCCTGAGTGCCTCGCTTTTGCTCCTTCACACCGCCTCACTTCTTAGAAGAGGAGCCGTTGTCAGGGTTGAATTTGACTAGGCACTAAGCTCTCTGCAAACCCATTGTGGATAATAGATAGGATAAGCTAGTATATGAAGGGGACACTTTGAAAGTACAAAGTGAGGCTGTGAGATACGTTGTTAGTTGATACGCGACAGGCCTGTCCTGAGACTTGTCTTGCAAACTGCAGCTTGTGGTTGCCTGGTTCAGGGCACGAGTGGGGCACACCCATCCATTCTCCCTGCTGGTTGGGTGCACTGACCTGGCCAGGCATGATTTGGTGCCATCCCTCTGCCCTCCAGCCTTTCTTGGCCCATCTCAAGTAGAAGCCTGAGCCCAGGGAAGGGGAAGGGGCAGGTGGCTAACCCAGTGTTGCCTGTGAACTTCCTTCCCAGTAAGTGAGTAAGAGGAGGTGGGTCTCCTGTCCTGGCCCCTCCCCCCAGCTCACCATGGAAAAAATAATCACTGACTGTCGTTTCCCAGTAAATTGGAACCATTAAAGCAGGACACCATAGGTTTATTTGTGCTTCTCACATCCCTGGGAAATACAGGCTCAACCTCCCCAGATGACCGAGAAAAGGCATTTCTATGGGATCAAGCAGCAAATCAGGATTAAAACTGACCTTGCATGGTTAGGGGAGAAGTTAGTTGGGGAAGAAGCCACGGAACAGTGATTTGGTCACTAGACAGAGCAGTGGGACCACCTGAGGTACAGAGCTGGCATCCCCTGCAGTGGAGTGGGACCACTGTCACAGCCACAGACAGTCAGGGTGGCGCTGGGAAGCTCTGCCTGCCAGCTCTCTGGGGGTGCAGAGGGATTCTCTCCTTAATACTCTGAGCAGCAGGTGAAAGCTGTTCAGATTTGGAATGAAATGTGTGGTCGGCCAGCATCCCATTCCCTAGCATGTGTGGCCACTGTCGGCCTTTACATCTGGCCCATTTCCTCATCTGTGTTTGTGACCAGCAACAGATATAGACAAGCTCCCAGGACATCAGAAAGGAACCAGTGCTCCCTGTTTGCCCTCCAGCTGAACTTCTGCATCTACCCGGGCAGGAAACACGTCAGAGAGGAGGGAGCCCCGTGCTGCCTCCTCAAACAGCAAGACTCGAGAGTCCAGCACCACAGAGACAGGGCCAAGAGATGCTCTCATTCGAGGCTCTCTTTTCCCCAGGACACAGTACAGCTAAAATCTCTAGCCTGGGGCAGAGGAGAGAAGTGGGGAAGGTCGAAGAGGCTGCTTCTCGGTGCACACACAGCTCCAGGTCAGGAACAGAGAAGGATGCTGCTTTCAGGCCTGCAGGCTCTTCCACACATCCGTCCCTAGCTGTCTGCTGAGCCCTTATCCCAGGTTCCAGTGATACATCCAGTGGCCAGTTCTCCCTAATTTCTGCAACACAACTGACCAGGTCAAGGTCCGTCTGAATCTGCCATGCACTGACACAACTATGCCACTTGTCAGCATGCCAGAATGCTTCTCTACAGGTGGGTAAAGTCGCTGCCCTGGGCCCCCAGCATCCCAGATTGCTGGGACCCGCACCCCCCGCATCCAGCCATTACAGGGTTAACTGTAAGGCCGTTCTGATTGGCTGGTGTCCCTGCCACACCTTTGTGGAGTATTTTGACTACTGCCTCCTCACCTAAGACATCCTGCTATCACCCTGTCTTGGTTGTCCTAATTGTGTTTCAGAAAGGAGATTCTCACCCACAGGAAACCAAGATCTGGGCTAAACACTGTGGAGGAATAAAAAGAAGCCCGGTGGTGGCTTTCTGCCGTCAGACCTCACCTTCTGCTTGGAAGGCCCAGATAAACAAAAAGAAACGGTCACACCAGTCCCAGGGGCAATGAGGGAGCAGCCCACCTGGGCTCCGCACTCAGCAGGCCTCCACTTCCCCTCAGGGGGCCCGTCAGGGCACCAGGCTGCCTCCCCCGTGTGCACCCCAGACCCTTAGCTCTTTACCTCTCACGGCCTACTCCACACATCTCCCGAAGGCACCGTTTTAAGCTTACCATGCCAGAAAGAGCACGGATCTGCATTATGTCTCCTCACTTTCTGGGGGAGCAAACCTTAGCCCCTCCCACTTTCAGGACATGCCCAAGTCCCGTCCACCAGCCCATTCCATCATTTCCCGGCTCCCGACCACTTCCTGGTACCCCAGTCCATCCATCTGTCCGTCCTGGTCAGGGGAGCACCTTCTCCTTCATGCTTTTGCCTCTCTGGGAACAGTTCCTCCTTTCCCAACTACCGGGACTGAATCCAGGCCTTACAGGCCACCAGATTCAACCCCTTCTTTGACACAGTCTGGGACTCCACTGACTCTCATTGCCTGCCCCTAAATTCCTCCAGTTTATGTTTGTTTGGTAACATTTACCACTGTAGTTCAAATTTAGTCCTTAAACCAATCTCACTTTGTGACTTTTGTTAGATGTGTGTCAAGCATTCCCTGGACTGATCTTGTCTTTTTGTCATGAACAATCTTTTACGGCCTTTAGCGGTTTTTCTCCCTTATCCCTAGCTGAGGTGGCGATCTCCCCAACAACACCTCAGGGAGTGCTGTACGCAGCCCCCTGATTAATCTCCTTGATTGATTTCCAACCCACCCATGCTGGCTCAGATTAGCTAAATAAAAGCATAGAGGAAAGACCATTTCCCATATCTCAAAATTTAGCTAAACAAAAATGAACACGTTCCCAAGCATTGCACAACTTCAGAGTACAAAACCCCAGACGCACATAGTAAACCAACAGAAAGAGGGCCTCCGCTTATAAGAAACCAGAAAACGGCGCGGGGGAGGGGGTCAGGATGTGCAGGCTCTGTGACCAGGCTGGGCCCCTCCTGCTCCCGCCACTGGAGCCGAGGCTGAGCCGAGGCTGAGCGCTGTCCAGCCACTGGAGAGGGAAGGGGGTCCACTCCCCCTGCAGTTGCAAAACCAACTTTTACAAATTACACTGTGACAGCAGTTACACCTTTACCACACTTGCAAAACAATTGAGGCTGGGTAAGGAGCCCTGCAGACCACTTGAGGAGTTATTATTAATTCAAGCTCCTGTGTTAGTACTCATATTTGTGTGACCTAAGTTCACTTTATAACAGAGGACATGTTGAGCGCTTTTATAGGACATGCACTGTGCTGAGCGCTTTACCGGTGTAATCTCATTTAACCCTTCCTGCTGCCTTTTGAAGTAGGTGCAACAATTATCCCCATTTTACTGAGGAGAGAAGTGAGACTTAGAAAACTAACTTGTCTGAGGTCCCACAGCTCTCAAGTGGCAGAGCTGGAATTTGAATGTGCGTCTGTCTGCCTCCAAATCCTTTGCTTTTAACTCCCACGATATTCCGTCTCTCAAGGCCCCTCCCAGAGCTGGAAGCAGTGGTGGCAAGAGCAGCCTTGGCCCTCTTCCGCCTTGGGGCTCAGGGAGCCATGGTGCCGGCCCGGGAAAGGGGCTGGGAGATGACGTCTCCCTCTAAGATTGCTGCCTTTTGTCCAAATGTGCTGGCTGGGAGCCAGGCTGGAAACTCTCTGCTCATGGAAAGTAAGAGAACAGAAGCCAGCGAAAGAGGGTGGGAAAGGGTCTGAGGGGGAGGAAAGGAAGAGGAGGGCAGGAATTGGGGAGAGAGGAGGCGGGAAAGTGAGGGGTTCACAGATGGAGCCTGAGATGTGCCAGGAAGCAGAACAAAACGTGGCCTTCAGGTGCATCCCTTCAGGTGGCTGCTTGGTGGTGTGAGCATCCAGCCTGGGAGGCACAGGCCCTGGGGCAATGCAGGTGCTCAGAGGCCAGGACAGACCACACAGGGCGCCCTTCCTCCCCTCCTTAGTATTGCTGTTCGGTTATGTCAGGCTAAAAGTCAGCAAGGCCTTCAGAGGGAAAAACAAGGAACAACATGAAGTGGAAGGGATGGCCAGGTGGTTGGTGCCTTGGCGCTGGGCTGTGCGTGGTGGGCAGGGAGAGGTTGGAGGGGTGTAGGAGAGGGGAGGGGTGCTGGGTGCTTCAAGTAAAATCCAGTCTTAACAACTTACTGAGTAGCTACTCTGTATCTAGGAGGGGAAGGTGGGTCCTCTGTCCCTAAGGCAATCATTTGGGCCTTAGGCATTGAACCCTTAAATCTGACCACCTGGATTCAGTCAGCATCCATGTGGCCTTGGGAAGAATTAATCCTTCCAGGCCTCAGTTTCCACATCTGTAAAGTGGAGGCAATAATGGGATTGATGTGAGGATTCAATGAAACGGTTCCTGTAGAATCTTGCCTAAAGAATAGTAAGTGCTCCAGAGAAGACAAGTAGTGACTGTGGCATCTTACTACACTGATGGACAGTGACTTCAGTGGGGTATATGGGTGACTTGAAAATATGGGTGAATATAGTAACCACAGTGTTTTTCATGTGAGACCTTCATAAGAGTGTATATCAATGATACCTTAATAAAAAATAAAATAAAGAATAGTAAGTGCTCAAGTAATGTTAGCCATTCATTCATTATTACAGTTTAATTGGAGGTGCCAAACATAAATTTGTGAAGCCTGAATAAAACACGTACATAACAGTTGAAGCCAGCTATAGAAGAGATAACACAAGGTGATGCAGATTTAGTTCGATTCTCAGGAATAGGTAAGTTAACAAGAGCTCTGGAATTGTGAAGAGAGGGAAGAACTTCAGTGCAAGGTGGCCAGGGCAAGCTTTATAGAGCAGGTAGGATTTGAACTGGATTTGGGGTGGGTGTATTTAACAGTGAGGCAAAGGCCGATGACACTGAGTAAAAGAGTATGAACAGAAGTGTGGGGTGGGAAAATTCCAGATCCCTGGAGGCCAGTCCTTGCCAATAGGACATTCTAGCTGTCCTCTTGCCATGACATACACTTGGGTAGAGTATTTCATTTATATACATTTCAGCTGCAAAAAGTTGACTGCTGGGATGCTGTGTCAAAGGGAGAGGCGTCTGGATGCAACCTCATGAAGCCCCCTGCTCAGCCCGCATCTCCATGAAGCCCCCTGCTCAGCCCGCATCTTCTGGTGGGTTTCTCCTCCTCTGGGTTTAGGTACCATTTTCCCTGTTTCTTTGATTTTCAGACTTTGTGTCTCCTTCTGATTCTCTGTCTCTACTTCTCTCTGCCTTACCCGCCATCTTCACTTCATTTCCTTTAGCCTGTTAACACTAAGTCTCTTTTGGTCCCTGGTATAGGGCAGAGAAGTTCTGAACACTATGTATATTTTTTAATTTAAAAAAAAAAAAGAAGAAGAACAAGCATTCAGTGGGAGCCAGTGGCTAATGTTACCTGGCAGCTGTGGGGCAAATGTTTTTGGGTTTTGTTGTCTAAAAGAAAATCTCTCTACATCCTAATAATAAAAAACATTTCTCACTTCCTAAAAGGAAAACAAAACAAACAAAAACCCGCTAACTCGAGGAAATCTCTCTGGGTTTCTGAAGAGACAGGCTCCTCTGCTGACCAAAAAGAGAAAAGACGAGAGCCACCTTTATCAAGAATACGTAACGGGCAGACCCCGGTTCTCCTGGACAGCTTCTCCATAGGGCCCTGCGTCACCTGGGGAAGCAACAGGGGTGCAGAGCTGGTGGGTGAGTCCAAGACCGAGCGACAGTTACCTCGGTGCTGCTACCCAGCCAGGTGGCCGCGGCTAGGTGCGCTACAAAACTCCCTGGCTAGTGTGGTCATTTCTAGCCCGGACTTCCTCCCTGTGCTCATATTTGGGAGCTGCTCCATGTTAGGGGCTCTTACAGCTCCATTATACCCTTTTCTTCCTTTCCTCTTTCAATTTCCTCTAGACTGGGGCCTCCAAGAAGCACTGTCACTTACAGGCTGGGTTCCCAGTGACCGACTGGGTCAGGAGGGGAGAGTTGCTGGGGCCAGAAGGAGGATGTGGAAGGCTGGGTCAGCCAGTGCAGGCGTCATTCCCAACAGGGTCCTGGGAGAAGGGGCTCAGCATTTCCGGAAGGGAAATGACTTCCATAAATAGAGGGATGGGAAAAGGGCTCGTCTGTTCATCCCTTTCCTCCCATCAGCTCAGCGCTTCCCTTTGGTGTCCAGACTATGCAAACTCTTATAAATGTTTTTCATTCACATGCGTCCCTGCCAGTGTGTGTGTGTGTGTGTGTGTGTGTGTGCGCGTGTGTGTGCGTGTGTATGCAAGAGACGCGAGATCTGCTTGCTTGTATGCCCGTAGAACCAAACTAAGAACTGAAGAAGGCATGAATGCCCTTTATTTGTTCATTTACCCACAGTACCTGCCTTGGTCCATTCTGATATGGGGCTGCAGTTTTTCAGTGGGGTTTTATTAGAAAGGAAGGAAGGAAACTGTACACCTTCCGATCCCATGTCCTATTTAACTTCATTCAAGGGTTCAGCCGATATTCCTGTTGAAATGGGTATAATATGCTGTTCGTGTCCTGACCAAGGTTAGGCCTCGTGACATTGGGCTTACTAAGACTTCAGATGTTCCCAGCACCCACAAAGAGTGTCCTCAGGGAGGGAAAGGGACTTCTTGAGAGCTGCCCTTCTGACCCTCACTGGTGTAACAGAAATGACCAGATCACACCCAGCCTCTTGTGCCAGGCTAGAGGCAAACCTAATAATGGGGGCTGTCGTTTCGCTAATAGCTGAAGTTTGCTCAGCTTCAGCCATATGGATGCAGGGTCACGTTTAAAACCCGCGCACAGTAGCTTTCCTTTTTCGCTTTGGGAAAAGTAGTTGAACATAGGCTGAACATGACACTGTGTGTTAGTAGGACTCTTTTGGTTGCATGAAGATACCTGTGGAGACCATGGGCAGGAATGCAGCCTGGCCTCAAGAGTGGATTGGAGCCAGGAGTGTGGAGCCATCTCTCCGCAGGCATGGTTTTTCTCCCCCACACCTCAGCTCTCTCTGTTCCTTAGTCCACAGCCTGGAAAATGGCATCCTGTTTCTGGTTCCGGAAGTGCAGACCGACAGCTCGCACTATTGGTCCCGACTTGAGTTAAACCTCCGCTAGAGCGAATCAGTTTGTGCCTGGGGGTGGGATCATCGTTCAAACATGGCTGCCCGTGTCCCTGTGACCCCTTGGATGAGGGAAGGGGCATTTTGCGGAAAAAGGGACTTCCTTGTGAGGTAGGCAATTGCCACATAGAGCCTGCCGTAGCTGCCTGCTGTTTATTTTAACTATTTTGTGTTTGTCTTAATTACTGTGTTCCTGAGAATGCTGGTTCCTGGGATTCACCTGCTAAATTACTTTGCCAGAGAGATGGCTTGTGAAGGGGATAATGGCGTACTACAGCAGGGACTTTGGGGCTAGGCACTTGAAAATCCCAGTGATACTATTACGACTTCCTGTTATGTTCCTGATACTAGATGATGCTTAGATTCTTTCCTTCTTTTCATCTTTTTTTTTGGGGGGGGTAACCATTTTATTGAGGTATAACTCACATGCCATAAAAATTCATACATTTGAAGTGTACAATTTGATGGTTTTTAGTATATTCACGGAGTTGTATAACCACCACCACGGTCAATTTTAGAACATTTCATCACCCCAAAGAAGAAATTATTACTCCTTAGCCATCACCCTCCACCCATGACCCCTCCTCCTCAGCCCTAAAGAACCACTAATCTGCCTTCTGTCACTATAGAGTCCCTTGTTCCAGACATTTCATATAAATGGATTCATACAATATGTAGACTTTTGCGATTGGCTTCTGTTCATTTAGCATAATATTTGCAACATCCGTCCATGTTGTAGCGTGCACCAGTACTTCATTCTGTTTATGGCCAAATAATATTCCATGGTGTGGGTAAACCACCTTCTGATGATTTGGTCAGTTGACGGCGTTTGATCACCTGATGGCATTTGGTTTGTTTCCATTGTGTGGCTAGTTGAATAAGGCTGCTGTGAATGTTAGTGTAGAATAACTGTGGACATATGTTTTCATTCTCTTAGGAGATGTATTATATCTATGATTCTGTTTGCGAAGTGCTTAAATCAATGCCTGACAGATCATAGGATATAACTGCTAATTCCTGACCTTCCCAAAGGTTATGAATGAAAGCTATTTCCTGCTTGCTGCCCTTAGAAGAAAGGCAGGCTCCCCCAAAGAGCCTGACCCCTGTGAGTCAGACTGTGAGGTCACTGCCCCTGGGGGGCCCTGGCATCATGAAGTAGCAGATTCTTGCATCAGGCTTGTGAGAGGTGCTGGTCTAGGGTTCTGGTGGTTCCAGATGAAGGTACTGAGAGAACAGACGGTGGGGGGGGGAGGGGGACTTGAGCAGCAAAATACAGAATTTGCAGTTGAAAGATACAAATTGGACTCCCTGTTCTGCTGCTGAAACACTGAACCTGGGCAAGTCTCTGAACCTTGATCTTGCCTTCAAAATGAGGATAACAATAATTTCAGAAAATGCTCAGAGGGAGGGGCTTATGTATGTTAGAATGTGTGTATAATATGGAAATCAGGTGTTATACAAATGTATTATAAGTGCTAGGCTGCCATAGAAAAGGAATCAGACTTGTTCAACTCTTCCAATCACAGCGGGTTCAGAGGGCGGTTGGAGCTCCTCAGGAGTCCGGCAGCACCGGTCAGGTCCTTCGGGCGCTGCCGTTAGCCCGTCGGGGCTGCAGCCCTTCTGCGAAGCCAGTGCTAGCCTGCGGCTGGCGCACTGGCTCTGAGAACCACCCGGGCGGCCCTCCGCTCACCAGGGCGGCAGGGGCGCGGCCTCTGCAGCGCTCCGACTTGAACACCTTGGGGCTCTTTGGTTTCCAGCACCATTTACTGTTTAGTAAAAAGTCCATCTTTGCCCCGGTGATTTAAACTACCGCCTTTACCATATGTAACATTCAGTGTGGACTTGGGCCTGTGTCTGTACTTGCTATTCTGTCCCACTGGTCTATTGAGCTATTCTTGTGGCAGTACCACAGCTGTTATAATTGTAGAGGCTTTGTAGTGTGTTTTAATATCTGGTAGGACGGGTGGCCCCCCATCCCCCCCCTCCACCCCCCTCAGCACACACACATCTTTGTGATTTTTCAGTGTTTTCTTAGCTCTTCTTGCATGTTTGAGAATCTGGCCTTAAAGTTTCCAGTGCCTTCCTGGGTGGCCCTGGTGGAGGGCCAGGGGTGGGCTGGGGGTTGTGTTTCCTTTTGGACCTGGGCATGCTCACTTATTTCAGTAAACTGGTTTGTCAGATTCCGTTTACTTTTGGATTCATGAGCACAGAAGTGGCTCATGGCAGGATGCTACTCATGTTCGCTGAACCTCCAGGCCAGCATTTTGCAGCAGTCTTTAATTGAGAGAATATTAAAACTTGGTAAATTTAGGTAAAGGATATGTAAGAGTTTTCAGTACCATTCTTGCAGCTGTTCAGCAAGCTTAAAATTACTTCAAAATAAAAACATTTAAGGTTATTCTACTCTAGAAACATCTTGGTAGGAGTTTTCAGAAAATCCACACAAGTTGTCTTCCTAGATTCTGCATTGGTTCACATGTTGATTGACCCCTGCAAAGAAATCCAGCAGCTCTATTGGGTGTAATCTGACAGTCATGGCCCTTTTCAGTGGGGCATTGTGTTTCCTTAAGCAGTTAGTCATCCCGAGTTTATGCAAACATCTGTGCCTCTCACCCTTATACCCCAAAGGAAAGTGGGCCCATCCTTCAAGGCCAGATCCACCACAGAGCTCATCTAAATCTGTTTTGCTTATCATATTGTGTTGTATACTGGAGACATTTGTGTGCATCTCCCCACCACAACTTTATTGACATATAACATTGTGTAAGTCTGAGGAAGGTGTATAACATGGTGATCTGATACACGCATAGGTTGTGAAGTGATTGACCACATAAGATTAATTAATGCATCCATCACTTCGCACAGTTAACTTGTGTGTGTGTGATGAAAACATTTAAGATCTAGTGTCTTAGCAACTTTCAAGTATATAATACAGTATTATCATGTGCATCTTATTTCCTGTGTAAGAATGAAAACTCCCGGAGGGCAAGTAAATCTGTTGATTTTACATTTCTCCCAGGCTTTACTCATTTCCCTGTGTGAAGGAGACACAACTAGTAGTTGGAAGAATGAGTTAGTACTATTACTTCCCTGTTAGTCGTAGGTCCCCACAGACTCTCTCTCTGGACCATGGAAACATCTGTACTGGGAAGTGGTCACTGGAGAGCGGGATCCAAGTCTCGGAGGTTGCCTGGAAAGGGCGTACAGAGACCCTTACCCTGTCGTCCAGGAGACACTCCTGGCCACGCAGAACAGAGTGGACTGAAGAGCTCAGCTGAGCCTGATGTCCTACAGCCATGTTTCTGGTGAGGCAACGACGAGGCTGACTGGGCTCCTGCAGGGCAGGCCAGAGGTGCCCACAGAAAGCAGCAGGGTTCACATTTCCCCCAATTCTTTGTCATAGTAATCATAATGCAGGCTGATTATAGAAAACTTGGAAATCTGTTTTCTGTTGTTGAAAATAGAAATGAGTAGAGAGAAAGGGCAAACATCAAAGCTTCTGATCCAGTGACAACTACTGTTAATCCTTTGTTACATTTACTTCCAGTCATTTTCTTAAACATCTTTGAATAGGAGTAGATCTCCCCTGACCCTTTTCAACCATTTTTAAATTCATATTGGACACAAGTTTTTGTATCCTGTTTCTTTTGGCTAACATTAAAACATGAGCATTTTTCCCTTTAATAATAATCCTTTTTTTTTTTAGCTAGACTTTTAATTTGCCTTTTTAAAATAACAGCTTTATTGAAATATAATGCACATACAATTCACCCATGTCAAATGTAGTTTAATGGTTTTTAGTATATTCACAGAGTTGCGTAACCATCACCACAGTCAATTCTCATCCCTCCAGAAAAAATCTCATACCCATTAGCAGCCATTCTCTTTCCCTCTTACCTGCCCACTCCTGACCTGGGCAGCTACGAATCTCCTTTCTGTCTCTATAGAATTGTATCTTCATTAACATAATTTAATTTACTCTGAATAGGTATATTATAGGTTTTTATCATATTGCTTGACACTTATTTTTTATTTTTCAATATTATAAATAACATAGCTATAAACATTTAAGCAAATATTTTTTCATATTTAGAATTATTCTTAGGATAGATTCCCCAAGTATAGAAATATATAATCACAGAACCATAAGAAGAGAGACCCTTAGAAAACCTTCACTCTCTCTCCCAACTCAGTTCGCAAGTGTGTATGAAATTTGGCATGGTATAAATAAAAGAATTATGGAACAGTTGCTATCTTGAAGAGCTGAATAAGACAGTCACTAAAATAATGATACAGAATCTAGTTCTAGTCTAGATTAGATAATATAAAAAGGTCACAGAGATCATGTACAAGGACTTAGCTTTGAAATCTACACTCATTCCTGGCTCTATCATGATCTTAAGCAAGCGACCGAACTTCCATAAGCCTCCGTTTCCTCATCAGAAAATGGCAGGACCACTGACATGAACCTCTGCGGAGGTTAGCTGTAAATGGTCTCTGGCCTACCCAAGAGCAGAGAGGAAGAAGAGCAAGTTTAAATATTTGGGAAATGCAAGAGGTTAGGACCTGCCTCCACCTAGTTTAGTGACCTGTAATACACAGAAGAAAAGAATGGAGATGTGCTTTTTTACTTAAAAGAAAACATATTTACCTGAGTTCAGATTTTTAAGCCATATTTTGGCAATACAGGCCTATTTCATAACTTTCGTAACTTACACTGTCATGATTTATGGCAGACTCATACTAACCTTTTCCAGAGAGGGGACATGAGTAGTTACCAGCATTAACTCAGGAGGGCTGACAGAATGACACCCTTGTGGACGCTGAGGTTTCAGCACCTGTGTGTCATGCTGTCAGCCCTCCTGAGTTACTAGTGTTCAGATGCAAGATGGCCACCTAACGGTCCTTTTCTTCGTTTTGCCCTCCACCTAATGGTGAACCTAAAGGCGACATATGGAAGCATTTCCACACTGCAAGTGAGTGAGGGGAAAAAAGAGGGATCTGCAAATGTTGTCAAGTGACAAATGTGTTCCCATTCCACTGAGGTAGCCAATACATCTCTCTATGTAAGACTGATCGGAGGTGTGACAAAATACTTCCTGGGCTCGTGAAAGAGGGCAGTAGAAATCTTCAGCTGCCTCCGGCCTCAAGGAGCATTGTGAAGTGTGGTCCAGCCTGCAGGCCCAGGCTGCTCTAGCCACAGGTTCCCAGGGGCCTCATTTGTCAGACAAACTGACAGGTGTCGGTCAGGAAAATATTGATCAAATTGTTAAAGGAAGATGTTATTGTCAATAACTGGGTATTCATACCAACAGAAAATATTAAAAACCAGATTATATTCTTGGTCTTGAGGTCTCCTTTACAGTGAAAATGAGCCTTGATATTGAAGTCTGTGTAGGGTGGGGCCCAGATCCTCACTTTTAGCAATTGTCTCTGCTTATTCTTTTTTTTTTAAGTATACTTGACATAATATTCTGTTAGTTTCAGGTGTACAACATTTTTTATAATAGTGTTATTGAGATATAATTCACATACCATAAAATTCATCCTTTTAACATGTACAGTTTTTTTTAGCATAGTCAGTGTTTTATGCCACTATTGCCACTATTTAATTTTAGAACATTTTCATTACCCCAAAAAGAAATACCATGTCCATTATCTGCCACTCCCCATCCCCTTACACCCAACCCCTGGTAACCATTAATCTACTTTTTGTCTCATGGATTTGCTTGTCCTTGACATATACATTCATACACATGGAACCATACCAGGAGTGGTCTTTTGTCACTGATTTGTCACTATGCATGATGTTTTCAAGGTTGATCCATGCTGTATCATATGTCACTCCTTCATTTCTTTTTTATATATATATATGTTTTATTAAGGTATCATTGATATAAAATTTTATGAAGGTTTTACATGAGCAACATTGTGATTACACCATTCCCCCTTATTATCAAGTCCCTCCACCTACCCCATAACAGTCACTGTCCATCAGCACAGTAAGATGCTACAGAGTCACTACTTGTCTTCTCTATGCTATACTGCCTTCCCTGTGCCCCCCCCCCATATTATGTGTGCTAATCATAATGCCCTTTAATCCCCTTGTCCCTCCCTTCCCACCCATCCTCCCCAGTCCCTTTCCCTTTGGTAACTATTAGTCCATTCTTGGGTTCTGTGTGTCTGCTGCTGTTTTGTTCCTTCAGTTTTTTTCTTTGTTCTTACACTCCACAGATGAGTGAAATCATTTGATACTTGTCTTTTTCCACTTTGCTTATTTCACCGAGCATAACACCCTCTAGCTCCATCCATGTTGTTGCAAATGGTAGGATTTGTTTTCTTCTTATGGCTGAATAGTATTCCATTGTGTATATGTACCACCTCTTCTTTATCCATTCATCTACTGATGGACACTTAGGCTGTTTCCATTTCTTGGCTATTGTAAATAGTGCTGCAATAAACATAGGGGTGCATATGTCTTTTTCAAACTGGGCTGCTGCATTCTTAGGGTAAATTCCTAGGAGTGGAATTCCTGGGTCAAATGGTATTTCTATTTTGAGTGTTTTGAGGAACCTCCATATTGCTTTCCACAACGGTTGAACTAATTTACATTCCCACCGAAGTCCTTGGTTTCTTTTTATGGCTCAGTACTATTCCAGTATATGGCTGGACACATGTTATTTATTCATCAGTTAATTGACATTTCCAGATTTCACTTTTTATTTAAACCATGATTTTTGTTTTAAGATTTGGGAAAAATCAGTTCTCCTCCCAGTAGCTCAAACATGTCCAGATTGTTTTTCTAGCAGTCCCTAAAGCAGTAATATCTGAACTTCTCTTTGTAGGTGACTCTGATAGCAAAGTTTCTGTAGACCACGTACCACTTGCCCTGCTGCCACCATAAAGCCCCACCAAAGTTAGTGGAAAGGCTTTATCAGTGTTGGTGAGGGCTCAGTGACATCCAGTGTGATTTTTTAATATCATAAATGGATAATTCATTAATGTTTAGAATAAAGTAAACAGTGCCCTCTTATAAATAGGAGTCATCAGAGGCCAGGCCTCAGACCCCAAGTAGCAGACACACTAGGCTTCTAGCACTGAAGACTACACTGGCTTCACCAGGCTGGTGTTCCCAGATGGTCTTTGCTGATTCCTCAAAGACAGGAGGAAAGAGAGCAGCTAGGCAGGCATGGAAGGACTGTAAAGGAGCTGCCCCCCACCCCAGTGCGGTGAGGGGTCAAGGGGCTCCTCGCTGTGCGCGCTGACTCAGCTCTCCCTCCTGCAGGTACCCTCAGGCTCTCCGGTAAGAACGGCTCCCCAGAAAAGATCTGATACTGGTCACCTCCTCCTCCTATGCGTGCGAACACATTCATTCTCTCTGTTTTAAAAACCTGACCCTTTTCAGGAGGTATTCGTTTTTTAATTAATGATTTCATGTTTTAACTCTCCAAGCCCCTTCAGAAAAGAAAAATAGTGTTTTTGGAGATCAGGCTAGAACTTTAAGCCTTAGTGGGTGAACTTAAAGGAATTATAAAATAATGCTAGTTTTTTGATTTGGTGATATCAGAGCAATTATGTTTTTCTGTGGGCTTTTGAGACTGACCAGAAGCATCTCACTATACATTCCTCCACCCACTCCCCATCTCCCCAAATCAAAGGTTAATTCAGAGATGTTATTAGAAGAGATTTTTCTCCTTGTCAGCAGGTCAAGACAGGAGAAGGCAGTTCCTAATAGATTCAAAGCTGAGAAGACTTTCCCACCACTTCTTACCTTCCCCTGGGCCCCTCGATGGACTCGACGTCATTGATACCCAAAGAGAACCTTTGCGTCACAAGCAGGCTTTACAGTATTTGATTTAACAAGAAGAAAAACAGGATTTGATTATGACTGGATTATTAAATATAATTGGCTATAGATATTGGTATTTTAAGAATATTTTCCTTCAATTTGTAAGATAATTTTAAAAACTTATGGAAATCTCAAATGTACAAAAAAAAATGAGCTGTCATGCACCCACCATCTAGCTTTATAATTTTATATGACATTTTTAATCTAAGTAAAGTTATTAGTACTAGTGAAGCCCATCTGGTGAAGGGGAAGTTCTATCTATGGAAAGCAGTTGCATGGGAAAATGTGCCATTACTACTCATGCGTTCATTATGCCTCCTGGAGACCAGTCCTTTTGGATCACAAGGGCAAATTACCTAGGAAAAAAGCAAGAATTTGAGCTTGTGTAAAAGTCACCTGAGGTCTTTAATTTACCATGTTTAAGTTCATATTCCAGGCCAGTCCCTGGACAATCTGTTTGGAGTGGTGCCCAGCATTCTGTATGTCTGACGAGGTCCCCAAGTTGACTGGCATAGATCCCCAGCAGACTGTGCCTGAGGAAACAGCAATCCCTATGAAGTGGCCGTGCAGTTATCATGGCAATTTAAGTCACAGACTACGCCCACCTAGCAGATAAGGCTAGGCTTGTCACCTAATTAATGACTTTTAAACCTCAGAGGCGAACGGGGAAGGGTCAGCAGTGCTGCGAGAGCAACTCTGTCCATTCCTGTGAATTCGGACAGGCTGGCAGGTGGATTGCTGAGCCGTTGGGTTTCTTTGCCTTCTCAGTTCCAGTCCCTGAAGCCCACATAAACTCTCCCCTCAGAGCAGGGCATCAGCTATTTCCCTGGAGCCATGGTTTCAGTCCTGGAAGTTATGATTGCCCGAGGGGATTCAAGTGCCCCTAAGTACCATGTTGTTTAATGCTTCTTGTGATCTTTAAGAGCCAAGTCCATACTTGGTTCTGCATCAGACACAGTGAGCTCTGTCCCTTTTGGAAAAGCTATGGCTTCTTGGGTCACATAGGGAAATGGTTGCCTTGGGGAGAGCAGGGTTACAGGACGCATGGTGGCCCAAGCGCAGCCCTGGGTGCTTTCCCTGAGGGCAGGCGCCGTGTCTTATTCACATTTGAGGCCCCGGGCACCCTGCCCAGGGCCCAGCACTGCAGTGAAATGGGATGCCAGCTTAAAAGAAGAAGGTGGGCGGCAAGAGTTGCTGCTCACATGGAACTAGGCTGCATCGATGGGGTTTGCTCTGTGTGGAGGTGGGGTGCAGGCACGGGGAGGGCACAGGGAGTCCTTCACGTCCGATGGGGCCCCTGCCACAGGCAGGACTGGAGACCAGTGTCTGTCAGCCCCACCAAATGGAGAGGCTCCAGAAGCTTTGCAGGGCGTTACAGAGGGGCAGTGAGCTCCTTCCTGTCCCTGAAAGGCCTCTCAGGCTCTCCTCCGTAATGGGAGGGGAGAGCCCCAGAACCTGGCTTCTTTAAGAGCTGGGCTTGCCACCCATATTCAGTTTCTGCAAAATGGAATAATGAATCCACGTGAAAGATGCAAAAGGGTAGTCAGAGATCTGGATTTTAATTCATGTGCTCTTATTAACCACAGGTGATGTGTCCTTGTGTCAGCTTTTCTTTTCTTTTAAGGACTGCCAAAAATCTAATTTTATTTTTGCATTCTTTATGAATAAAAAGCAACCAATAACCATTTTCCTACTTGGAACCTTAGATACAACTTCAATGACTATTCCTGAAATACTTCAAGCATGTTGTGTAAAGAATAGTTTATAATTGCTTCCTACATATTTTTGTTTATAAACTATGGTCAATTCTCAGAACATCTTAAGTAAACTACCTTTATTTCCTTCAATAAAAATGAGTAACTTGAAATAAAAAAAAAGCTGGGCTTGCTTTCAGCCCTGGCTTACCTGGGAAAGGGGGCTGCTGGGGCTCCATCGTCCTCCCCAAACACACTTCCCTTCCTCGTCTTCTCAGCTCACCACCGCCTAACCCCTGTCTTTTTAATGTGTTGCCCGTGTTCCTTCTCCTTTTCTTTTTTCCTTTCTCTCTCTGGCTTCCCTCTCCTTGTTCCTAAGAGTTTTATGTGCATCGTGAAGCCCAGCCCTTTGATTTCTTCTGCGAGGGGATGGACTGCCAGGGCCTTGGGCAGCCACCTAGTCACCTGGCGGGAAAGACATCCTGAGAGAGGAGAAAGGAATATTGGAAACTTGAAAAGGAGTTGGGAGAGAGATTCCCTGGGGGTTAAGTGGAAAAGAAACATGAATCTCTGCTGTCTGAGCACTCCTGGAACCTCTAGTCAGAGTCACCTCCTCTCCATCCGGAGGGACCGGCCAGGAGGTATTTGAGCCTTACGGAAGAATCGCACGACCCATCCTTTTGGCATTCTCCGGAGCATCCCATGTCCGCCTGAGTCCGTTGGTCCTCATGTGGAGAGACACTGAGTTCTGTAGGACTTGCTATAGAAATAATCCATTTAATCTGTTTCCTTAGTTCCTGCGGCTGTCAGGCCCTGGGGTATCACAAAGCGGCCGGCTCTGTGCGGAGGCTGCTGATTTGATAGCCATTCAGTCCTTGTTATCTTCCAGGTTTGAGATGCCCAGTGGGATTCGTGGGTTTGCTGGGGCCACCTTCCAGTTTCCCTCAGACCAGGCAGATGAGCTAGGGGCTGCCGTTTCCTCCTCGGGGGCCGGAAGCCCCTGGGAGAGGCTGTCTGCGCAGGGCTCCTAAGCCAAGGGCTGTGGGTGTACACCTGCCGTGGAGGCCAGCAGAAGAGTGGAGTGCCTCTGCAGAGATATTTCTGCTTTGGCGGCGGGTCTGTTTCTTGTTTCGGATAAAGTAGCAACTCTTCTCTTCTTTGAAAGAGCCTGGAAAAGTGTTGTGCTAGTATTTATGTTTTGCTTTTTAAAGTTACATGTCTTAAAAATTTTTGTGGCTTTACCTCAAAGACATATATATCTTTACACACACACACACACAC
>JAQQAC010008880.1:76247410-76262763 GCA_029783875.1 Phataginus tricuspis | reverse complement strand
GGGCAGGGTGCATTTATGTGAAAGCGTGCCCCATCCCTGCTTCAGCTGGGAGGAATGAAGGCCCCAGTGAGAAAGACAGTCCTTCCCTATCTTCTCCCAACGCTGTGCCTTCATTAAGGTGGCAAATGAAAACAGGGCAGTTAATTGCACAGCGTGTGATATCCTTAGGATTCATGAAGCACTGTGATGTCTCTTTAATGAGAACCTGGCTCCTCTGGCCACCCCAACACCTGCCTCCCCCTCGGCACACTTCAGGAGTTTGTGTGAAATCCTGTATTTCCTTAGCAGCCACGCAGGCAGAATTAGATAGCAGGCAAATCAGCTTTGAATGAGCTTATAGTGAAAATATTTATAGTGAAAAATAAAAGAAGCTTCAAAGGCCAATTCTAGTGCAAACACTTCAAATGACAAAACATATCTCTTGTTGAAATACAATTTATGTGAAAGCATGTCTGAAGTTTTGCTCCCTGGGGCAAATTTTTTTTGAGTAAAAAGGAATAAAGATTGACTGAACCATATATGCCTCCACTTATTCTGTGGTCTGACTTACAGTGAGAAAACCTCGTGTCCCATTGTTTATGCCGCTCACACGGGGCTCGTGATTCTCTTGTATGACAGTTGTGAATGCATCTTGGTCCTCACTATTAGCTTATAAACTGCCTGAGAAAGGGTGCCAGGCCTGTATATCTTTCTATTTCTCACAGCTCCTAGCAAAATCCCATACACATAGGAGACGCTCAATATTCATTCAACAAATTCACAATCAACACATATTTATTGAGTACCTACTGTGTGCCAGACGTTGTTCATCCCATTTGGGTACTGGCCCTGCCTACATGGTGCCTACATTCTAGCTTTCGTTTTATTTGAATAGGTGGAAGGATGTTAACTATATTGTGGCTGTCTTCTTTCCAGTTACTCTTGGATATTTTGTGGGGAGATTTTGAATGGGTTTAAAAATGTCCTCCTCCCCAAAAAAACAAGTTGACCTAGCAACTCATTTGTTTTTTTATATTTTTTAAATTGTGGTAAAATACACATAACATAAAACTTAGCATTTTCACCATTTTTAAGTGTACAGTTCAGTGGCATTCAGTATGTTCACATTGTTGTGTGCCCACCACCGCCATCCCTCTCCAGAGCTTATCCAACTTCCTCAATCTGAAATTCTGCCCCCATTAAACACTAATTATCCACTCCCCCTTCCTCCAGCCCCTGGCAATCCATCCTACTTTTTGTCTCTATGAATTTGTCTATTTCAGGTACCTCGTATAAGTGGATTCATATAGTATTTGTCCTTTTGTGACTGGTTTATTTCACTTAGCATAATATCCTCAAGGTTCAGTCATGTGGGAGCAGGTGTCAGAATTTCCTCCCTTTTTAAGGCCAAATAATATTCCATTGGTTGCATACACCACCTTTTGTTTATCCATTCATACATCGATTGACATTTGGGTGTTCTCACTTCTAGGCTATTGTGAATACTAGCTAGCCTCTCATTTATACATGTCTTCTTCTGTGGGAACTGGGGTTGGCATGAACATCCCAATGGCCAGAGAGTGTGCAGAAGAGAAGAGATGGCCGTTTCAGGGCTGTGAGGTCTCCAGGAAGGAGCTGGTTCACGAGAGCAAATATAAAAACTGGCCACACAGCAGGGATCTGGGAGTGAAGACACAGACCTCATTCGGGTCAGACTCAGGGCAAAGCAGTGGCCAAGCCGGCACACTGCTAGGGACGAAGAGTTCACACAGAGCCTCATGGCCAGGCTGGTCCACCCGTCAGGAGCTGGGGGGCCCGGGTGTCTGAAGATATGGCAATGCAGCGGCAGTAAGAGTCTGCAGAGTCAGAGGGATGGGGACCCGGCCCCTGACAAGGAGATCATGGAATAAGCTATCTCCTCCCTAGGTGGGCCGTGCTCCAGGTTGTGGAAAGAAGCTGGCAGGCTGCTTCAGGGAGTGGATGAGAGGAGTAGAAGGCAAATTGGTAACCACCGTCTCCTGCACCCACCTGGGTACCCATCACCCAGTTTACCCCCTCCTGTTCTTTCCAGTGCATAAAAGAATTGGACACTTTTCAAGGCACCTTAACCAACACAGCTCTCCTTTAAAATCACTGGTTACTTTGCCTCAGTTATGCATGGGAAGACTTCCCTTTCTCCCAAGCAGGTGGACCCCAGGACGCTCCCACTCCTGAAAACTACAGGTGGTGCTATAAAGTCTGGTGGGAAGTGACCCAGGGCTTCAATCACCGGATGATTTCTGCTAGGACCAGCCTGAAGAAGGTGCTGCTAAGCAGGGCTGTCTGCTGAGTGACTCAGCTTCCAGTGCCAGGAGAGGTCATGCAAGGCCTCAGCGAGCCGGAAGCGAGTGTTCTCTGCAGAAGGGCACTACCCAGGTGGCCCCAAGCTAGCACCACACTAATCCTGCCTCCCTTCCCACTCAGCTGCTCACACTTTGGCTTGGTTCCCACGAAAGGGGCCCTGATGGGAAGCTTTTTTATTGCTGGCTCTTCTTGTTTTGGAGGCACAAGCTCATCCCAAACCACAGTGACATGGCAGTACCGGAGGGCAGCAGCCATCACGCCATCAGCCAGTGGAATGGGCGCCCTCTGTGTCTCAGCTGGATGCGATGGCGTGGTTAGGCAGCCCTGCTCATTCATCAGCGAGCCTCGTGCCTCCATTAGGCAGCCTTAGTGTTCTCCACTGTGGTCACGTTCCTGTCCAGCAGAGAAGAATGATTGAAAGACACCCGTGGGGTGGTGGGAAATATCCCCTCCCTCCGCTTTCCCTGTCCCTCCATCACCCTAGAAGAGACCAGGCAACCAAGGAGCCCCAGCTGCACGTGGGCAGGAGGCGCTAACACTGGCTTTCCTTCTGTCTGGCAGCTGGTGTTGCGAATCAATGCCATTTATGAGGCCCGGAGAGGAAAGAAACGGGTGAAGAGGCTGTCCCAGTCAACGGAGAGTAACTCAGGAAAAGGTAGGGCCCCGGCCCACCCTCCCCTGCCAAGAATCTGAAAACAGATTCTTCCTAGAAGTCATTTCCTGTTATTCTGGGGTGGCTCACCAAGGAGGAGAGCAAGTTGGTGCTTTGTAAATGTGTCCCACTGTCCCAGGAGCTCAGCCTGGTGGCATGTCCTCTCTCCCTGCCTGCCCGTCGGTCCGCCCAGTGCTGCGTGCCCTGACCACTCGGGGAGCAACCTTCTTTGCTTAGCATGTGAAAAAGGGCCAGTATTTCCGGCTGGATTATTTGACATAGGTACCATCTGAACTAGAGCCACATTCATTTGGAAATACATTTAGCTGGACAAATACATAGTTTGTCCATTACATTTAAATGGACAAACAGAAAAGAACCCTTCTGAACTAGAAATCTTGGATCTGTGCAAACCACCTGTAAAAAATTTCCCACATTAGGAAAACTCACATTTGCAACTTTTCTTCCTTTGTTGGTGTTTTTGTTTGTTATCTAGTGACAGATGAGAACAGTGAGTCTGACAGTGACACCGAGGAGAAGCTGAAAGGTAAGAAGAGCAGTTGCTGTGCAGGGCGCGTGCGGGTGGCCGGGCAGCCTCCTGCTCAGTGTGAGGGACGGGGCAGAGCCCCTGCCCGAGCTTGTGGGGCAGGGTGCGACCGTCTGAGGGGATGGGGCACCCACAGGGTGCTCGGGGGAGGGTCAGTGCTGAGCATGGCCAGAATGCGCCTGTTCCGTCACTGAGCCTGTGGCTTCACTGTAAGCGCAGTGACCCTCTGTTCCCATGCCCTCCTGTGTGTCATAGGTGTTTGTCACACCTGTGCAAGGTAACAGCATCGCTGGCCTGGGACGCCAGAGACCTGGGCTCTTGCCCTGCTCCTGTTAAAATTGCCATATGAGCTGGAGGAAATCACTTAAGCTCTCAGGGCCGCTAGGTCCTCATCTCTCAGATGAAGTTGTTCAAATAGTTGGTCCCTGTGGATCTAAGTTCAGTGATCTGGGTCTAGGTTTTAGTGAGTTTTCTGCCATTTCTCAATCTCCAGGGGGAAGCCAAAGAAAGCTAGAGTCCAGGGTTGCTGAGTGAGGTGACGGGAACCCGTCCTCTCGGTGGCACTGCCTTCCTCGCCCCTGAGGCCTCAGTGCTCCTGGCCCACCTCTGGAGTGGGGCAAGTCGGCTTCCACGCATAGAATGGTGGCCGGAGGGAAGGTGCTGGGAGCTCTTGAGTCAGTCAGGTCTCCGCCAGTTGAGTCACGAGGGATGTTTACAAAGCTCCCAGCTCCGAACGCTCTGTGGTCTGGATTTTGTCACATCGCACAAACTGAAAGATGAAGGAAATGAGGGGGGGGGAGGAGTCAGGGTCCCCACCCCCTCTGCCGCAGGAACGCAAGTGCTCCAGCCACTGCGCCAGGTCCAGAAGGCAAATCCGTGGCCGAGCTGAGGCCCCGCATTCCAGGCTCTTGGCGGCCTATCCAGTGTGGCTCCTCCCAGAACTTTGGCAAGAATCCCAAATAGAGTTTTGTGCTAATTTGTTAAATGTGGGAACACTTTTTTAGGATTAGGAAAAGTACTTAGAGCTGGGAATTACATAACCTGTGGCAACTCTGCGCCATTGCACACTGGGCAGTGAGTCGTTCTCCGGTGTGCGCTCTCCCCCCCAGCTCACAGCCAGCGCCTGGTCAACGTGAAGTCACGCCTGAGGCAGGCGCCGAGATACCCATCCCTGGACCGGGAGCTCATCGAGTACCAGGAGAGGCAGCTCTTCGAGTACTTCGTGGTTGTGTCATTGCACAAGAAGCAGGCCGGCGCGGCATACGTGCCAGAGCTCACCCAGCAGTTCCCTGTCAAGGTGCGTCCTGCCTGCGGCTGCGTCGGACCTGCCGCCACCTCGGTGGAGCTCGTGGTTGCAGGGAGCCGGGAGCCTGAGGAGCACTGAGTGTCTGGCATCTCGAAATTGGGTTCTGATTAGGGTGTGTCTGATGAAAACAACCTCTGCTGGAGAATTTGGGAGGCCCCAGGGGCTGAGATTCAAGGACTCCAGTATGGCCAAAAACACTCACTCCCGTGGTCACTGGGCTGACCACACCGCCCTCTTCGGCCTCCCGCTTCCCTATCCAGCCGTGCCTCTTCCCGACCCCTCCTAGAAGTCCCCTTCCTATCAAGCCTACGGCTCTCCCTAAGGAGGTCATGTCTGTGTCCATGCTGGACACCTGTACGTGCTAAATGTGGTACACCTCCGCATCTGTGTAAGCACAGGATCCTGTTCTGTCCTAGCGTGGCTCATGGCTGTGTGGATTTGGCCCTACCGTATTTTAAATCATGGCACCTAAAATGAGGTGGTCCTCAGTAAAGCCTAAAATGGCATGGAGAATAACATAAGTAATTCTTACACTTTGACACCAGTATTTCAGGGTTTCTACCACATTCTAATTCAGTTCAGCCAGAATTTACTGAGACCCTTTTACATTCAGGCTGTTTTCCGTTTGGCCCTGGAGGTTTACAAAGATGAGAAAAGTGTGTTTCCTGTCCTGACAAAGGGCATAAGAGAAGCTTACAAAGGCTTACAAGGTCGAGTGTGACACTCTCCATGTAGTTCACACACTGAAGGTGCTCTAAGGCAGGAAGAGGGGAGGGTGTCGCACCCTAGTCCCCTCAGGGCTTCCCTTTACTGCCACCTCCCAAGCATAACCCCAGCACCTGCCAAGGCCCAGGCCCCTGCTGTCCCTCCCCTCCTTTCCTGGGCCAGGCTGCCCCCGTCCCACCCACTGTGGTCTAGCACAGCAGTCAAGTCCTGCCCTTTGAGTTCAGAGGGGGCATGATGTGTAATTCAGATAAACCGGACACCCTATGGGCGCTTACCTTCCTCCAGCTGACCACTAGGGGTGACCCCCCGAAAAGGCCAGTGCTATGGTCTACCCCTGTTTAGCTAAGTCCCCCACAGAACAAATGCCAGAGCACAAAGGGCTGGCCTGGTACCCTGTTTGCTCCCCGCAGGGCCTAGCGCAGTGCTGTATACGTGGCAATACTTAATGTCCCAGGAATAAAGGCTGTAAGTCATGAATTAATTAATGAATCACCATAATTACTGAATGCTTGTAGTTTCCAACCTGGAATCTCTAGACTCCTAGATGTCTACATTAAAGCTTTTTTTTGAGTGGAAAATTGCCTAATTACTGTTGAAAAGGGGACCAATCTGAAATGTGTAAAGAAAAAAGTCACCTATAATCCCACTCCCCCGAGATCATCACTGTTAGCACTTTGTTGTATTTTCTTCCAGGCTTTTCTCCTAGTGTAATTTTCTTACAAAACTGGGATTGTACACTGTATAATTTTAATACCATGTTTTATAAGCCTATCATTTATAAACATATTTAATACAAATTCTAAAACATCATTTTTTAAACTACATTAATCTGTGTTATATGGGTACAGCCTGATTTGTTTAACCAGTCTCCTGCTAGAAATGTGTCTTGCTGCCAGTATTTCTTTAGGGATATAGATTTTTAATGTCATCGTGATTATTCTGTACATGCATTTTTTTTCTTTTTTTTTAATTGAGGTATAGTTAACATACAATCTATACTGGTTTCAAGTATACAACACAGTGGTTCAGCAGTTACCCATATTATTAGATCCTCACCCCCATTAGTGCAGTTACTACCTGTCAACATTCGAAGATGTTACAAAATCATTGGCCATATTCTCCATGCTGTACTACCATCCCCGTGACCAATCTATGTTATGATTGAGAATCTTTGTGCCCCTTTATCCCCCTCCCCAACCCCTCCCCCATGGTGACCACCAGTCACTTCTCAGTGTCTGTGAGTCTACTGCTCTTTTGTTCATTTTGTTTTGTTTAGTTTTTAGATTCCACAAATAAGTGAAATCATATGGTATTTGTCTTTCTCCATCTGTTATTTCACTTAGCATAATATACATGCATTTTTGTGTCAGGCTATTTTATATCTCTTTGCCTTCACTCACTCCCTTTGCCAGAAGGACCTTTTCCTCCTTTTAACCTTTTTTCATGATTTTTCCCCCATTCCTATAGTCATCTTTTTCAAAGTTCACACTCCATATCTGCATGCTAGAGATCATGCCTGCCCATTCCATTAAAATGTATGATATCATCCATTTGTCTGTATGACAGTTCCAGGAGAATGGAGTATTTTCCTGCTATCTATGACTGATTGTATTTGTGAATGAGATATCTACATGCCACTTCCTGTTGAAATGTGCTCGCGTGCATATGAGAGCATGTATGTGCACATATGGGCTGATAGCTCATATGCTGATGACAGTGTGTGTAAGCCCACATGTGTATACACATATTTGTGTGCATCATGCATGTGATCTGAAAGTGGATGTATCCAGATGGTAACTGGGCCATGTTGAAACCTGCTGCAACTCACTTCTATACAAGGCCTCATTTTCAGTTCTCTAATGCTGTTTCCACTATGGAGAAATGTCACTGTTCCTTCCTTCTGTATTCTTTAAAGTTTGTGGTCCTTCCCTCTGTGGTGGTGAGTGACCCCTTCCATCAGCTAAGCTGAGTTTATGTTTGCTTCTCTGAGGGACAGTCCAAGGGTAGGCAAAAATTACTGCTTTGGCAACCGCCTGAACTAGTCAATTATCAGCTCAAAGACTGTTCCAGGACCAGTTAGAATCTTCTGGATCATGAATAGAAGAGAGAACTGTTACATAGAAAAGAAATAGTGACTGTTTAAAAAGAAAAACCAAACGTTAATGGATGACTGGCTTTAAGTCGATAAGTGGTGATGTGACTGTTTTATTCATTGATAGTTGTCTCAACCATTAATATCAGTAGCAGCTTTAATTAAATTTGCTGTAGCCCAAAGGGAATCATACCAGAAGTGGGTTTTAAAATTGAAAACCATCAGCTCTGTTCCTTTGGACGCTGTTTTCAGAGAGCTCCTCCCTCACATTGGTGACCCTGGGAAGGCTTGTGAAGTGGTCGTCAGTACTGCCAGCCCGTAGACTTCAGAAACAGCAAGGCTGGTTTGAGTGGAGCTCAGGGGCAAGCTCTGAGAGCAAAATAAGAAATGGTAAATTTACAGAAGGATTTAGGTTAGACATCACAACTTCCTAACTTCAGAAATCCAGGCTCCACTCACTTCAAATATCTGATATTTCAAATTACTGAAGGTAACCTTAGCATCATTTATTTTTTAACTGTTTATAAAGAAAATGTAAAAACTATAAACTTATCAACAATGACAACAAAAGCCAATAATTCTTACCATCACTTCAGAAGTAAGTCAATATCATAAGCAAACATGCTAGTTACAGATTATTCTTTTTTGCTTCCCAAACTCGTTCTTGGAGTGCTTTTTTTTAATGTGGCGAAAACACACATAACATACAATTCATGCTCCTGACATTTCCAAGTGTAAAGTGCCATGTTGTCAGCTACATGCACACCGCCGTGCAACAGGTCCCCAGAATGGGGTGCTTTTTAAAAACACAGATTCTTGTTCATTATACAAAATAAGCAAGCATATGGCTTTAAATATTATCTCTAAATCAGATCTTCTTAGTTCGTTCTGTTTTTATAACAAGAGGCTATTCATTCAGTCCATGATGTTGAATAAATGAGAGATGGACAGACAGACACTAGAGATTAAGATTCCTAACTAGATTCTATGCTAGTTGTGTGATCATGGTCAACTACTTAACATCTCAGAGCTTATTTCCTCTTCACTAAAATAAGAATGTTAGACTGGATGATGTCCAGTGTCTTTTTAGTTCTGACATTCAAGGACTCTGAAATTAGTTGAATTAGATAGTGGAATATAATTTAACTGGCCGTATCCACTAAGTATTATAAAATGTGTTTGCCTGGATCCAGGAAGGACAGCTTTGCCTGGGCCAGAGGTTGGGAGACCAGATTTGAGGCTGCCTTAAAGATTCATGAGTCTCTTATTTGGAAGTGTTTGCTATGACACTTTTTCCTTAGGAAAATGGTTGTATTCCAGAATGTTAGGCATCAAGAACATTTCTCTAAAGTATGCTATTTTTTTCTTCCTGACTTCCCCCAAAGGACTGGAGTTGGAATTGCTCTAGGGAAAAAGAGCCCAAACCGACTGAGCTATAAACCTTCCCAAGGGAGGAGGTGGCGGTCACAATTGCAGGAAGGTGGGAGGCATGGTCTCGCCAAGCATCTGCCTTACTCTCCTGTGCTGGGGCTTATCCATTAACCTTCTATCATCCTTCTCTCTGCAGTTGGAAAGGTCTTTCAAGTTTATGAGAGAGGCTGAGGACCAGCTGAAGGCTATCCCCCAGTTCTGTTTTCCCGATGCCAAGGATTGGACTCCTGTCCAGCAGTTTACCAGGTATGTGCTACATCTCTCCTCTGCACCCCAAAGACTAAGATGAGGACTAGAGAGGGGATCAGAGAGGGCAGACCCCATAATTCAATACTACTCTTAAGTGATTCTGATGGACATAGGGCTCGTAGTTCCTCCCACCAGTATTTCAAAACTTCCTTGAAGATAAGAATCGCTTCTCTAAGGATGCAGATTCCCAGGCCTCCTGTGCAGTCCAGGAAAAGTTAGAAAAACATTGCCTATGCCCCATCCTTGTCTGTTGCTCCAGGAACATTTCTTTTAACAGTCCGTCCAGCTGTTACTCAGACTGTAATAAGTTTACTTTTAGCTCATGTTGTTAGATACCAGTATTTTTATCAGATGTTTCAGATGGACCAACTCAGTAGTCTGCATATCCTAAGTGTGTGAGAAATGCTGTGCTCTTTGAAGTTGGCCCAGCAGTCCTTAAGGACCATCCAAGACTCATGGTAGCTCTGGACGGACAGCTGCCTGGAGAGCCACGCCAGGCGCAGCTCCAGGAGGAGCACAGAACTGTCCCGCTCTGCAGCTTCTCCCTCACTGAGTCCCATCCCTACCTCAGTGGACACACCTCCCCCTCAAGCACACTGAGGGCAGTAGCCGCCATAGGTGCTTTGTAAATGACCGTGTGTGTGCAGCGGGACGGTTCAGGTGGTGGAACTGTAGGAGAGCTCAGGGTGAAAACCAATCCCTCATTTCCTCTCAGGACACAGTGCACGTTACAGCTCCCTCTCCCTGACATAGACTCGGAAACTGTAGGCACCCAGAGTCCAGCACAGGTGGGTAAGCAGGACAGGGAGCTCCACCCCTTGCCAGCCTCCTCCAGAATGTCACCCAGTCACCCACTGTGATGTCTTTTGCTTTGCTTTGTAACACACTTTCATTTTTCCATCCACAGTGAAACATTCTCATTTGTCTTAACTGGAGAAGACGGGAGTAGAAGGTTCGGGTACTGCCGCAGACTGCTGGTTAGTACATTCCGCCGTCAGCAGAAGCTCTTTGCAGAGCAAGAGCTGGCGTCCTAAGGTTTCTCCATGTGCCACGAGAGAAGGGACAGGAGGTGTGGCAGGTTAATTGGGTAGTTAAAAACATGGAAGAAGATCTGGGAGTTCGCCTGAGTCTTATCGATAGATAGGACCAACATCTGTGTCTCCTTTGGAAAGAACATACTTTCCCCGTGTTTTCCCTGCCACATAGAAGACCTTTCTCTCCTTAAGCCAAACGTCCTTTCTAATAAAACATGCTAAACAGACCCCAGTAGCTTAGAGGAACGTTTCTAATGGTTGCTAAGGGTCGTTTTATTGTTTATTGACACAAACAATTTGAGTGTCTCCTTCAGAGCAATCACCTTTAAAAGTCAGGAACTCATTCCAATGGAATACCATGTTAAAAAAAAGTTAGAGTTTGTCTTTTTGAGACCCATTCTTTTGAAAATATTTAGTAGTGGTGAATCCATTTCCTCTGGAAGTATATTTGAGTCTTAGAAATAGGCTGTTATAATTTTGAGTCAAGAATAATGCATGTCACCTAGTAGGTGTTCAATATAGAATAGTTGACTTAGTGAATAAAAAGTATGGATAATTGAAAAAGTGAAGTGGGATAATTTTGTTGGTAAAATTACTTTATAAAGTATTGAGATTGATTTTTTTTTGGTTTGAACATTAGCTTAAAATATTGTTTCCAAAAGGGATTTTCAGAAATTATTACTTGTTTGGAATTATTATTATAATAAGCATATGGTTTCAGGGTAACTCAAGAGAAACTACAGGGATTTGGGTAAACAAGTTAAGCCCCTCCTTACTTTATGGTTCTGTAAGTCATACTGAACACCTACTGTGTGTACAACACACTTGATTTGGTCCCTTCGGGAGAATAAAAATACATGTACCATGTGACCAGAAGTACTTCCCAACTATAAAATGCCATAACTACTTACCTCACTGGGTTTTCAAAAGCTACGGTATGTGAAAATACTCAAAACACTCAAAAATGCTCACGTTCTTTTCTTCCCTGAGTTGGTGACACTCATGATTTCCTTGTATTTCACCCAAAAAGCCTGGTGGCAAAGGGAAGCGCTTGCCTGAAGTGTACTGCATCGTGAGCCGCCTGGGGTGCTTCAGCCTCTTCTCAAGGGTGAGGACTCGGGCCCCAGGAGGGGGCGGGGCAGCCCAGGGGACACAGGGGACACCCACGCGAGACTTTATGATTGGATCTGCCCCTAGACCTCCTCCCTTCGTCACCTCCTTTATCCTCTTACCGCTGGCACTGGAAGTAAGAGCCTCCGGGTGAGGGTCAGGGCCTGGAAGATGGGGGAGGTAAGAGGGTCCGAGTAATTGCGGCTGAGGATGGGAGGGCAGAGGATTTTCCCAGAACATTCCATGTGTTTTACTTTCCTCCTTCTAAGCATTGGCTTTCATATGACATTAGCTTTTGCATGACAAAAAAGGCCTCTGTGATGGATGGGCGTTTATGTATATATGTGTGTTGTATGTGTGAGATTTATTATAATAGTGCACTAGGTCCGTCAAAATCTTAATATAATTTCATCCTCTTTTTGGGAAAATGAGCTAATAGATTGAGACATAGAAATCGCCATGTTGAATCAGCTCACCCCCTATTCTGGATTGGTGTATAGGAGATAGTTACTATCCTATATGATGCTAATGTCAAAAATTATAAATAATCCGACATTTATTTCCTATATTAACCAGATATGAGTATCTAATCCATAAATTATTTAAAACCCTTCTTGAGCATGTATTTCAATCTGAGCTTTCTTTTGAAGAATTGAAGCCTTATATCTACTCCCCATAGATGTCAAGCAGCACTTCCTAAAATCTTCCCGAAACAAATCTACCTCCTGTCCACCCTCCACCTGAACCTGGAGGAAGCCTGAATTATACTGATCTAGTGTAACCTCTGGCCGTAGTAGGACTTGTACGTCTATGTAAGTCTGTGTGAGATAATGAATGTCATCAATGTAGCTGAGATGTGGCCCTGCCCGCCCCACCCGGGTGGTGATCATCTCACAGGTGGCGGGTCGCAAGCTCCAGCACCGTGAGGCAGTGCCGCCCCTGCCAGCATTTCCCATGGGTTTGCGTGAACCTGGGACTGGGGCTGTAGGGCACAGCCCCAGTTGTGGGAGTGCCTATGAGAGCTGGGAGTAAAGCAGCTTCTGGGGGTTAGCCCAGCGGCGGCTCTGGGATTCACATAAGCCTCACTGTTTCACCCTGGCCGTGTGTGTGGAGCAAGTAGACATAGTAGCATACTTAGGTGATGCTCAGCCCTGTGTTTCCATGTCAGTTTTGTGGCCAGCCGTGGCTACTGCATGAGTGTACTGGGGTGGGTTGCCCAGGACCACGCAGCAGATTCTCAGGACAGAGCCAGAAACAGAGCTTCAGCTGACTGGTCCCCAGAATCCAAACTATTTCCAGATGGTAAGGGACAAGGATGACTAAAATGGCGAATCATCCTTTCGTACAGAAAGAGGGATCATGGATAAGAACCTCTGAAGAAAGGTGTATCATTGACTATTGCTACCATAATGCTATGTGGCTTAAAGCAGCAGCCTTTTGTTCCCACAGCCATGAAGGTCAGCGGGGACGTGCTCTGCTCATCTCCAGTGGGCTCACTCACATGTCGCAAGTAGGCTGGTGGTGCGCTGGTCTGGGCTGGCTGGTCTCTGCTTTAGGCTGCATGTCCGACCCGGGCTGGCCCACATCCATCTTCCTCCTTGGACAGAGAGCTGGCCCGTGCGTGCCCTTCTCGTGGCCGTGGCAGAGGTGCCAGAGGGCAAGCAGCAACACAAAAGTCAGGCCTCCTGAGGTCTGGGCTCAGAGCTGGCATTCTATCGCTTCTGCCTCGGTGTTCCTCAGCCTTTTCCTCTTCATTGCTTCCTTATACAGCCTTTTTAGATGTTTTTTCCCTTAATTGCTTTCCCCCATGAAATTATTTTTAATTTTTTGTCATATTCTTTTCTTTTTATTGGGCTAAAACATACATAACATAATTTACCATTTTAGCCAATTTTAAGTGTGTAGTTGATTGGCATTATGTTCATCCCTGTTGCTGTGCCGCCATCACCAACATCCGTCTCCAGAGCTTTTTCACCATCCCCAGCTGAAACTCTGCACCCATTAAATGCAGACTCCCCATTTCATCCTCCTCCAGCCCAGGGCAACCACATTCATGTCTATTTTAGGATCTCATGTAAATGGGACAATACAGTATTTGTCCTTTTGTGACTGCCTTATATCACTTAGCATATGTCCTCAGGGTTCATCCATGTTGGAATATATGTCAGAATTTCTTTCCTTTTTAAGGCCAAATAATATTCCATTGTTTGTATGTACCATATTGTTTATCTCTATCCACTGGTGGACATTGGGGTTGTTTCCAATCTTTTAGCTATTTTGAGTTAATGCTTCTGTGTGTGGGTGTACAAATATGTATTTGAGTCCCTACTTTCAATTCTTTGGGATATATACATATAATTGTGGGATTAGAGGGTCATATGGTAATTCATATGCTTAATTTTTTGAGGAACTACCATACTTTTTAATTTTAATAATAAAATTTACTTAAATATATCAATTTGGCATGTCAATATGAAAAGCCACTGATATTTTACATTCTTAATTTTGTATTTTAAAACCTGCTGAATATTTTATACTTACAACACATCTCAATTCAGGCTGGCCATATTTCTGGAACTCAGCTATATATGATATTACTATAGGTGGTATTTTTATTTAAATTCTTTGATATACTAGATAGTAGGGGGTATTGTGTTTGGATTTTTTCTAAGCAAAGTTTTGTTGAGACATAATTTGCAAACCATACAATTAACCTATTTACAATATACAAGTCTGTGGGTTTTAGCATATTCAGAGTTGCGTAATCATCCTTACAACTTTAGGACATTTCATCACCCTAAAAAGAAACCCTATATCCATTAACAGTCACTTCCCAACCCTAGGCAACCTCCAGACTGCTTTCTGTCTCTATGGATTTACCTATTCTGGATATACCATCCAAAAGGAATCATACCGTGTGTGGCCTTTTGTGACTGGCTTATCTCAGCATAGTGTTTTCTAGTTCATTCATGTTGTGGAATGTATCAGTATTTCATTCCCTTTTATGGCTGAATAATATTCCACTACATGAATATTATATTTATCCATTCATCAGTTGATGGACATTTAGGTTGTTTCCTCTTTTAGCTATTATTAATGCTGCTATGAACATTAATGTACTAGTTTTTGTGCGAACGTGTGTTTTCATTTTTCTTAGGGAGTAGAATTGCTGAGTCATATGGTAACTCCATGTTTAACTTTTTAAGGAATGTCAGATTGTTTTGCGAAGGGGCTTCACCACTTTACATTTCCAGCAGTGTTTGAGGGTTCCAATTACTCCACTTCCTCACCAACACTTGTTATTATCTGTCTTTTTATTACAGCTATCCTCATGGGTTTGAAGTGGTGGTATCTCATTTGTGGTTTGGGTTTGTATTTCCCTAATGGCTACCCCCTAGAGAAATTTAAATTCTGCAGATACATCATATATCTGTGTACTATGGCCCTTTGGAAGGCTACAAACCATTATGGTTTTTTTTACCACTACCACCACCACCAAGAATCAATTTTTACCCCACTGAGGGCAATATGGCTCCCACTGAGAATGCATATATTGGCCCAATAAGTGACATGGCCAAACTCAGAGTCCAGGGGGCCAAGGAACTATACTTTGCCCCTTTAGTGGGAAGAAATGCAAAGTCACAAGGCAAAGGAATAGACACAGAGAGGAGGAACACTGGGGCAATAACACATGGAGTGAAAGAGGACAGTTTGGCCTGATGAGGACGGCAGGGCTTCCCCAGAATTCTTTAGTCACTGTGGCAGGCCCACCTCATCTAGAACAGAGCAATGCCTTGGCACCTTGACCTTGGGATAGCTGGGCTGCTTTTCTGACCTTTGCAGATCTTGGATGAGGTGGAAAAACGGCGAGGCATCTCTCCAGC
>JAQQAC010008880.1:76209137-76237095 GCA_029783875.1 Phataginus tricuspis | reverse complement strand
GATATGTTCATGAAGAAGTCACTCATGTTTATGTCCAAGAGATTTTTGCCTATGTTTTTTTCTAAGAGTTTTATGGTATCATGATTTACATTCAGGTCTTTGATCCACCTTGAGTTTACCTTTGTGTATGGGGTTAGACAGTAGTCCAGTTTCATTCTCTTACATGTAGCTGTCCAGTTTTTCCAACACCAGCTGCTGAAGAGGCTGTCATCTCCCCATTGCATCTTAATGATTTCTAACTGTTCATCACCTTAGTGTTCAATGTATCTACATGGGTGCACAACCATCACCACCTTCCAACTCCAGAACTTTTTCGCCATCCACCACTGAAACTCTGTGCCCGTTGAACAACTCCCCATTCGCCCCTCCCCCCGGCCACTGACAACCTTTATTCTACTTTCTGTCTCTATAGATCGAACTAGTCTAGGCCCCTCACAGAAGTGCAATCATGCAGTATTTGTCCTGCTGGGGTTTCACCGAGCGTAAAGTCCTCAAGGTTCATCCATGGTGGAGCATGTGTCAGAATTTCATTCTGTTTCAAGGTAATATTCATTCATTGTATGTATATACCACATTTTGTTTATTTATTCATCTGTAGATGGACGTTTGGGCCACCCCATACATTTTTACATTTCCAATGTAGTGTTGGAACCAGAATCCCACTACCAGATTATAATCAAGTGAAATCAGCCAGCTTTCGAGTTAAATCCCACAGCCTTTCATTGATTTAGCTGAGGATCTGGTGACCAAGAGAGAAGATTTTATGACAAATTGCATCTTCTTAGGGGGTCCTGGGTTCACGAGATGGTTGTCCCTGAATCTCCCACTAGACAGAGAGTTCCAAAGAGGAAACGCAGAGAACAGGCAGGAAGAGCGCTGGATGGAGGTAGAGCAATCATGGGGGCTGAAAAGGCTTAGGTGTAAACTCTAGAGAGGGTACCTGGGACAAAAATAAAGAAAAAGGAATAGGCCACTGAGGATGAGGGTGTGTAACACAGGAGGTCAGGGTGGTCGCATGGATTTCAAAGCACCCGGAATTATGCTCTGGCTTGGGATAGGGAGACGGCAGGGCAGACGCCGATGTCCCTGATGAATGGTAAGGACCTGTTTACTTGATTCAGTTAACAGGGTTGATTTGTTTTCGAGAACAGCTTGTGTGTAGAAACCTTGCCTGGGCTTGGAAGCATCCCAGGTAGAAAGATAGATAACAACGGCAGAGCTGGCAGCTTCCAGACCCCGCGTGACCTTTCCTCCAGTGCTGGAGTGCGGTCTGACCAGCCGCGCCAGTGCCCTGCCCCAAACCTTGCAGGGGCTCCCCACTGTCTGCAGAACCAAGTCCAACTCCTCCCTGACCCCACCCCACCCCCAGCTGGCTGCAACATGCCCCTTCCTGCCTAGGACTTGCTGTTCCAACAGTGAAGGAAGGACTGCTTCCAGCTTCCCTCCTACACTTCACACCCCAGCTTCTGCAATCTGCAGCAAGGACACACGGCGAGCTCAGCTCACAGGCTACGTCTCTGGGTTCTGGCAGCACCTGGCAGATGCCTCTCTTCTCCGCGTTCCCTGTAAAATGCTCTGCTTTGGGCTCCTAAGAGGGGAAGGTTGGATGCTCCCTGGGGACAGGTACTGTTTCTTCTCATCTTTGTATCCCCCATCCATTCATTCATTTACTCACTGTCACATAATTACTGGATTGCAATGATGTGCCAGACTCTGTTCTAGTTAGAATGAATGCATGCTTTGGGGCTGGGCCTTCTCGTCATTCATTCATTCTACACATATTGAGTGTCACAGACACTCAGTACAGGTCCCTACTCACCCCTCTAGCTTCACCTCTAGAGGTACAACGATGAACAAATACAGATATGGTTCCTGATCTCAAGGGTTTATGAGAAGACAGACATTCAAATAATCATACAGAAAGGTCACGTTGTCCTTATGACAGACATCATGAAGGACAGAGAACTGGTGTGTGAAAGTGGATCACAGGGCATTGGACCTGGTCAGGAGCCTAGAGATCATCTCCCTGGAAAGTGGCATTTGAGCTGAGATCTAAGGAGAGGAGGAACAGCAGTCCAGAAACAGGAAGCAACATGTGCCAAGCCCTGAGTCATATATTGGTTAGAAATGCTTTTGGCTCCAAGAAACAGATAATCTGATGGCTAGTGGCTTAACCCAATTGAGTTATTTTTTTTCCCACAGCAGGAAGTGTGGAGGCAGTGGCTGCCGACACTGGTCCTATTGCTCCACGCCGTCGTTAGGGGGCCAGGCTCGTTCTGTTCTCTGCTCCACCACCTTCTGTGTGTTGCTTCTTGTTTTCAGGCTTGTCTGCCTATCAACCCAGCTCCAGACGTCAGGATGGTTTTCAAAGGTGGGGAGCCGGGAGGACCCAGCAAGATCTTGTCTCTTATCCAAGATATCTTTTGCAAAAGCTGCCCTGCAGTTTTCTCTTACAGCTCATTGGCCAAGCTGATGATATGGCAGCAGCCCAGGATGCCAGAAAGCCAGTGTGTGTTTGGCAAGGGGAGAAGATTGGGAATGGTTTGAGACAGCCATTGGTGGGAGAAGGCAAGGCAAGTTGTAGAAACTGAGCAAACGGAGCTCTGTTGAGATGTGGAGCTGGAGGGGAGAGTAGGGGCCTATATTACTCGGCTAGGGCTGCCGTCACAGAGTACTGCAGACTAGGTAACAACAGAGATTTATGGTCTCACAGTTCCGGAGGCCAGGAGCCCGACCACTGGTTTCTTCTAAAGCCTCTTTCCTTAGCTTCCAGATAGCTGTCTTCTTGTATCTTCCTATCATCTTTCCTCTGTGTATCTCTGGGTCCTGAACGCTTCTACTTAGAAGGACATCGGGATTAGGGGCCACCCCAATGACCTCATTTGATCTTAACTACCTCTTTAAAGGCTCTATCTCCAAATACAGTCAAATTCTGAGGTGAGAGGCTTGTATGGATTAGGGGCTTCTACACAGCAACTGGAGTCGGGGAGACAATTTAGTCCATAACAGGACTAAACTTTGTAAGGCCTGTAGATCATATTAAGAATTTAAATCTTTATTCTGAAAGTAACCAGCAATTATGAGAAAGTTTTAGGCAAGAGAATGACAAAAGTAACTTCAGATATAAAAGATGACTGGCTGCAATGCAGAAAATGGAGTGGAGAGGGCCAGAGTGGACACCCACAGGTCAGTGATGAGGACACTGAAATAGCCCTGCCCAAGAAACTCAGATATCTTGGCTTTAAGGTAGTGGTGGTAGGGATGAGAGGAGGGGGCAAATTTGGAATAGGTTTCAAAAATAAAAGGCCAAGACTTGGGCACTGGGAGCTGTGGGGAAAGAGGGAGAAGAAGGCATTGGTAGCCTCTGGGCCTCACTGGGGGTTCCTGTATGGGCACCAATGCTGTGAGAGGGAACAGGGGGGCTGCAGCGTCAGGCTGAGGTGGGGAAGCAAGGTAGGACTCCCTGCAGGTTGAGGGCCGGTGGTCCGTACTGCGTTTTGCGGGTGAGGTCAGATCCTAGTTCTATTAGTACAAAGAGATGCAGGAATTCTCTGTCCAGCTCTCTTACCCCAGGGCATTGGTCTCATCCATCACTTACACACATATTTTCAGGTTTTGGACAATAGACACAGGGTGTTGTGAAATGTTTTGCAGTGTGGGGACCTATTTGGAGCCCCAGGGTGACCCAGGGGTTGTTTTAAGCTGAAGACATTGGAGATTCAACAGATGCAGAAAGGATGTCTTTTCAGAGCTTCCCATACCTGACTAAAAACAGCAACTTCTGGAAAATGAGGTTACCATAAATCCCCTTTATGGCCCTTAAGAAAACAGAAAGACCCCCCTCATACCTGTATGACAGGTATGTGTGATAACCTTAGCACAAACTTTCTTATCTGTCATCTATTCTCCTGAAAACCCATTTGTCTTACTATAGAAACCTATTTGTTTTTCCCTCAGAAGACTTTTCTCCCTCATCCCTTTCCCCTACTAAGGAAGGTGTGTAAGCCTTTAATTCTGGCTGTTTCAGGAGGCAGCTACTTCTTTTGTTGGTTCTCTTTATGCATATGAAATAAATCATTTCCTCCTGTTAATTTCTCTTTTGTCCATTTAATTCACAGACACCAGGCTTCTCAACCTAAGAGGATAGAGGAAAAGTTTTTCTGCCCCCTTCCAATAACTATCAAATCCAGAATAAGCTGCTCTAATCTTTTAGATCAAAGCCTCCTGGTAAATGTTAAGCTGACACCAGAAGCAACCAGAAAGCTAAACAGAAGCTAATTACTCTGCAGTTGTAAATTATCCAAGGGTAAAAAAGGGGTCTGTTTTACACCTACCCCTCGCTCACAACATTCCCTGCAAGTAGCCACCCCAGGATGCCCACTGCTTCTGCATTGAGACTATGATCTCATTGAGTTTGATAACTTGAGCCTGGCTGGTAGAGTCACACCCGAAGGATACCCCAAAGAAAAAACAATATTCTGTTAAACAAAAAACTATCCAACAACATTTGTGATAACACAGCAAGATAGATTTATTTAATGGGAGGCATCGAGATGGTCACAGGGACCCTTGCACGGGGGTCTTGCAGTGGAGGAGAAATTGGTCTCAACTCTGTAAGCTTGGGCAAGTGGGAATGTATAGCTGAAGAGCAGGATCTGGGTTCAGGGTGGGGTGTCAGTGGATGGAAAATGCTAAGAGGAAACATCAAGGGTGAGGGGGGTTCTGGTTAAACCATGGTAACAATTCCAGCTGGAGGCAGGCAGGGTAACCAGACATCACCCAAGGGATGGTGGAGGGTGACTGAGAGATAGGGAGGGTGATCCGATATGGAAGATGGGGGATTGTAGCTAAACGAATTTAGCAGGATTCTTGCTGAAACTGGACAAAGCAAAGATGAACATGGAAGCCCAAAAACTGAGGCCTCATTGAAAAGTTCAGGGGACACTGAGTAGAATTTGCTCAAGGGGTGAATCTTTGTCATGCCTTTCTCTACTTTTAAAAATATTTGGGTCACATGACTGCATTATTAAAATATTTTTTATACAAATTAAATTTAAGACAGCATTTACTACGAAATAATTCAGAAATTGTAGGAGAAGACACCTATACTTAAAAAGGCAGGGAACCACTGGCCTATGTGAGAATACAGACTGTTTTTACAGGGACCAAATCATTATTTAAATCCCTTTTGGAAAGAAAAGAACACGTGGATTAACACTGTTTATTGTGTAGACTAGTTTCCAAGTTCAGGTCCTCCCAGTGCTCGCAACACAGTAGAAACTGGGCCTGCTCACAGTGATACACGTGCACCGTCTCTGCTACTTTCTTTAATTTTGTAGCACTCAGTGACCAGTGTGACTGTCCTGTTTGTCCTATTCCCTTTCAAATTAAAAGCCTCCTCAGGGCAGGGCCTGAGCAGGGGGAGAAGCAGGAGCCCAGAGAGTAACATTCCTCCAGCTCTGAGCTCTGCCCTCTCTTTCTGGGCTGCCTGGCTCCAACCTCATCCTCTCAGATGGAAAGGGGCAAAGTAATCTGAGCTTCTCCTACTTCAAAAGGCTGTGTGACACTGGAACTAGACCAGGTAGATGAAACGCCTTTGAAAACCATCAAGTATAGTTCTAATGTAGCATTGCCAGATAAAATACAGGACACCTAGTTAGATTTGGCTTGAACAATGAATAATTTTAAGCGTAAATATATCCCACTCAATTCTGGGGCTATAGTTATACTAAAAAGTGATTTATTTATCTGAAGTTCTAATTTAAGTGGGCCTCCTGTATTTTTATTGGCTAAATTTGGCAACTCCATTTTAATATCACATAACAACATCAGTGGAAACAGAGCAAATACTTATCCAGCAGTTAGTAAGTCCAGCTACTGTCCTTTGCCTTTGAGCATTGCATATTTTAATTCATTTAATATATACATTTTCTTACAGTTTTTTTTTGGTATCGTTAAGGCACAATCATTGAACAACATTATGGTTACTAGACCCCCTATTATCAAGTGCCCCCCACAAACCCCACGACAGTCACTGTCCATCAGCGTAGCAAAATGCAATAGAGTCACTGCTTGTCTTCTCTGTGTTATACTGCCTTTCCCATGTCCCCTCTCCGCTACATTATGTGTGCTAATCGTAATGCCCCTTTCTCCCCCTTGTCCCTCCCTTCCCACCCATCCTCCCCAGTCCCTTTCCCTTTGGTAACTGTTAGTCCATTCTTGGGTTCTGTGAGTTTGCTGCTGTTTGGTTCCTTCAGTTTTTTCTTTGTTCTTATACTCCACAGATGAGTGAAATCATTTGATACTTGTCTTTCTCTGCCTGGCTTATTTCACTGAGCATAATACCCTCTAGCTCCATCCATGTTGTTGCAAATGGTAGGATTTGTTTTCTTCTTATGGCTGAATAATATTCCACTGTGTATATGTACCACCTGTTCTTTATCCATTCATCTACTGATGGACATTTAGGTTGCTTCCATTTCTTGGCTATTGTAAATAGTGCTGCGATAAACATAGGGGTGCATCTGTCTTTTTCAAACTGGGCTGCTGCATTCTTAGGGTAAATTCCTAGGAGTGGGATTCCTGGGTCAAATGTATTTCTATTTTTAGTTTTTTGAGGACCCTCCATACTGCTTTCCACAATGGTTGAACTAATTTACATTCCCACCAGCAGTGTAGGAGGGTTCCCCTTTCTCCACATCCTCACAAACATTTGGTGTTGTTTGTGTTTTGGATGGTGGCCATTCTCACTGGTGTGAGGTGATATCTCATTGTGGTTTTAATCTGCATTTCTCTGATGTTTAGCGATGTGGAGCATCTTTTCATGTGCCTGTTGGCCATCTGAATTTCTTCTTTGGAGAAGTGTCTGTTCAGCTCCTCTGCCCATTTTTTAATTGGCTTATTTGCTTTTTGATTGCTGAGGTGCGTGGGCACTTTATATATTTTGGATGTCAACCCCTTATCGCATATGTCATTTATGAATATATTCTCCCATACTGTGGGATATCTTTTTGTTCTACTGGTGGTGTACTTTGCTGTACAGAAGCTTTTTAGTTTGATATAGTCCCACTTGTTCATTTTTGCTTTTGTTTCCCTTGCCTGGGGAGATATGTTCATGAAGAAGTTGCTCATGTTTATGTCCAAAAGATTTTTGCCTATGTTTTTCTAAGAGTTTTATGGTTTCATGACTTACATTCAGGTCTTTGATTCATTTTGAGTTTACTTTTGTGTATGGGGTTAGACAGTAATCCAGTTTTATTCTCTTACATGTAGCTGTCCAGTTTTTCCAACACCAGCTGTTGAAGAGGCTGTCATTTCCCCATTGTACATCCATGGCTCCTTTATCATATATTAATTGAACATATATGCTTGGGTTTATATCTGGGCGCTCTATTCTGTTCCATTGCTCTATCGGTCTGTTCTTGTGCCAGGACCAAATTGTCTTGATTACTGTGGCTTTGTAGTAGAGCTTGAAGTCAGGGAGTGTAATTCCACTTACTTTATTCTTCCTTCTCAGGATAGCTTTGGCTATTTGGGTTTTTTTGTAGTTCCATATGAATTTTAGAACTATTTGCTCTAGTTCATTGAAGAGTGCTGTTGGTATTTTGATAGGGATTGCATTGAATCTGTAGATTGCTTTAGGCAGGATGGCCATTTTGACAGTATTTATTCTTCCTAGCCAAGAGCATAGGATGAATTTCCATTTATTAGTGTCTGCTTTAATTCTCTTTAGAGTGTCTTGTAGTTCTCAGGGTATAGGTCTTTCACTTCCTTGGTTAGGTTTATTCCTAGGTATTTTATTCTTTTAGATGCAATTGTGAATGGAATTGTTTTTCTGATTTCTCTTTCTGTTAGTTCATCATTAGTGTATAGGAAAGCAACAGATTTCTGTGTGTTAATTTTATATCCTGCAACTTTGCTGAATTCAGATATATTAGTTCTAGTAGTTTTGGAGTGGAGTCTTTAGGGTTTTTTATGTACAGTATCATGTCATCTGCAAATAGTGACAATTTGACTTCTTTTTTACCAATCTGGTTGCCTTGTATATCTTTGTTTTGTCTGATTGCCGTGGCTAGGTCCTCCAGTACTATGTTGAATAACAGTGGAGAGAGTGGGCATCCCTGACTTGTTTCTGATCTTAGATGAAAAGCTTTCAGCTTCTCACTATTAAGTATGATGTTAGCTGTGGGTTTGTCATGTATAGCCTTTATGATGTTGAGGTACTTGCCGTCTATACCCATTTTGTTGAGAGTTTTAATCATGAATGGATGCTGAATTTTTTCGAATGCTTTTTCAGCATCTATGGAGATGGTCATGTGGTTTTTGTCCTTCTTTTGTTGATGTGGTGGATGATGTTGATGGATTTTTGAATGTTGTACCATCCTTGCATTCCTGGGATGAATCCCACTTGATCATGATGGATGATCTTTTTGATGTATTTTTGAATTCGGTTTGCTAATATTTTGTTGAGTATTTTTGCATCTGTGTTCATCAGGGATATCAGTCTGTAATTTTCATTTTTTGGGGGTCTTTGCCTGGTTTTGGTATTAGAGTGATGGTGGTCTTGTAGAATGAGTTTAGGAGTATTCCCTCCTCTTCTACCTTTTGGAAAACTTTAAGGAGGAACGGTATTAGGTCTTCACTAAATGTTTGATAAAATTCAGCAGTGAAACCATCTGGGCCAGGCATTTTGGTCTTAGGTAGTTTTCTGATTTCCAGTTCAATTTCTTTGCTGGTAATTGGTCTGTTCAGATTTTCTGTTTCTTCCTGGGTCAGCCTTGGAAGGTTGTATTTTTCTAGAAAGTTGCCCATTTCTTCAAGGTTATCCAGTTTGTTAGCATATAATTTTTCATAGTATTGTCTAATAATTCTTTGTATTTCTGTAGTGTCCATAGTGATTTTTCCTTTCTCATTTCTGATTCTGTTTATGTGTGCAGACTCTCTTTTTTTCTTGATAAGTCTGGTTAAGCATTTATCTATTTTGTTTATTTTCTTGAAGAACCAGCTCCTGCTTTCATTGATTCTATTTTTTTATTGTTCTCAATTTTATTTATTTCTTCTTTAATCTTTATTATGTCCCTCCTTATACTGTCTTTGGGCCTCATTTGTTCTTCCTTTTCTAATTTCATTAATTGTGAGTTTAGACTGTTCATTTGGGATTGTTCTTCTTTCCTGAGGTAGGCTTGTATTGCAATATATTTCCCTCTTAGCACGGCCTTCGCTGTGTCCCACAGATTTTGTGGTGTTGAATTATTGTTGCCATTTGTCTCCATATATTGCTTGATCTCTGTTTTTATTTGGTCATTTATCCATTGATTATTTAGGAGCATGTTATTAAGCCTCCATGTGTTTGTGGGCTTTTTGTTTTCTTTGTGTAATTTATTTCTAGTTTCATACCTTTGTGATCTGAGAAGCTGGTTGGTACAATTTCAATCCTTTTGAATTTACTGAGGATTTTTGGGGCCTAGTATATAATCTATTCTTGAAAATGTTCTATGTGCACTTGAGAAGAATGTGTATCCTGTTGCATTTGGATGAAATGTTCTGTAGATGTCCGTTAGGTCCATCTGTTCTAATATGTTGTTCAGTGCCTCTGTCTCTTTACTTATTTTCTGTCTGGTTGATCTGTCCTTTGGAGTGAGTGGTGTGTTGAAGTCTCCTAAAATGAATGCATTGCTTTCTATTTCCCCCTTCAATTCTGTTAGTATTTGTTTCACATATTTAGGTGATCCTGTGTTGGGTGCATAGATATTTATAATAGTTATATCCTCTTGTTGGACTGACCCTTTTATCATTATGTAATGGCCTTCTTTGTCTCTTGTAATTTTCTTTGTTTTGAAGTCTATTTTGTCTGATACAAGTACTGCAACTCCTGCTTTTTTCTCAGCATTATTTGCATGAAATATCTTTTTCCATCCCTTTACTTTCAGTCTGTGTATGTATTTGGGTTTGAAGTGAGTCTCTTGTAGGCAGCATATAGATGAGTCTTGTTTTTTTATCCATTCAGTAACTCTATGTCTTTTGATTGGTGCATTCAGACCATTTACATTTAGGGTGATTATCTATAGGTATGTATTTATTGCCATTGCAGGCTTTAGATTCGTGGTTACCAAAGGTTCAGGGGTAATTCCCTTACTATCTAACAGTCTAATTTAACTCACTTCGTATGCTATTACAAACACAACCTAAATGTTCTTTTTTTCCTCCTTTTTCTTCCTCCTCCTTTTTTGTATGTTATGAATCATATTCTGTACTCTTTGTCTAGCACTTGGGTGATATCTATTTAGCCTTAGGAATACTTCCATCTATAGGAGTCCCTCCAAAATGCATTGTAGAGGTGGCTTGTGGGAAGTAAATTCTCTCAGCTTTTGCTTATCTGAAAATTGTTTATTCCCTCCTTCAAATTTAAATGATAACCTTGCCGGTAGAGTATTCTTGGTTCAAGGCCCTTCTGCTTCATTGCATTAAATATATCATGCCACTCTCTTCTGGCCTGTAAGGTTTCTGTTGAGAAGTCTGATGATAGCCTGATGGGTTTTCCTTTGTATGTGATCTTTTTTCTCTCTCTAGCTGCTTTTAAAAGTCTATCTTTATCCTTGATCTTTGCCATTTTAATTATTATATGTTTTGATGTTGTCTTCCTTGGGTCCCTTGTACTGGGAGATCTGTGCACTCTCATGGCTTGAGAGACTATCTCCTTCCCTAGATTGGGGAAGTTTTCAGCAATTACCTCCTCAATGATACTTTCTATCCCTTTTTCTCTCTCTTCTTCTTCTGGTACCCCTATAATGGGAATATTGTTCCGTTTGGATTGGTCACACAGTTCCCTCAATATTCTTTCATTCTTAGAGATTGTTTTTTCTCTCTGTGACTCAGCTTCTTTGTATTCCTCTTCTCTAATTTCTATTCCATTTACTGTCTCTTCTACTACATCTATTCTGCTTTTAAATCCCTCCATTGTATGTTTCATTTCAGATATGGCATTTCTTAATGATTGAGTCTCTGACTTAATTCGTTCCTGAGTTCTTGAATATTTTTCTATACCTCCATAAGCATGTTTATAATTTTTATTTTGAACTCTCTTTCACAAAGATTGGTGAGTTCAGTTTCATTTGGCCCTTTTTCTGGGGTTTGTGAGATTTTGGTGTGAACCATGTTCTTTTGACATTTCATATTTCTGTGTGGTACCCACTAGTGCGCAGAAACTCCAGTCTCTGGAGCTGCTCAGCCCCTAGAGTGAGGTTGGGGGTCGTAGGGGAGTGTAGCTGGTGCCTGGGAGGAGGAAAGATCTGTTTCCTGCTTCCCGTCTGCAGTGCCTGTCTCCAGTGTCAGAGCCAGTGGACCAAGCACACACATATAATCTCTGTGCTTTGCGTTTGTAACTGTTGTAGGTGGGGCTTCCCTCTGGCTAGCCTGACCCTAGCACAGTGAATGCCAGTTTGCAAACTGGTGTCAGCAGGCTACGTGTCACAGTGGGGGCCTCAGAGCTGAGTAGGCAGCCAGGGGGTTGGAGCACCTGAAGCTCCTCAAAGTTCCCAACCAGCTGGGCAGACTACACCCAGACAACCTTGTGCAACTCTCCCTTCTCCCATGCAGCAAGTTCTATGCAAACCCCACCCCTTCAGCAGCCCTCTTGCTGCTAGGAAGCCTCCCAGACCTCCCACCCCTCCTCTGACACAGAGCAGCCAGTGTGGATCCCCCCCTCCACAAACGGCCGGAATGTCAGTCTCCCAAACACTCCACCCATCCGAGCTCCCCAACGACCAGAGCACCACACAATATAGGCTTCCGCTCACAAAGCAGATCTCTAGGGCTAGGTGCTCAGCAGTCCCAAGCTTCCACTCCCTCTCCACTCTGTTTCTCTTCCTCCCGCCAGTGAGCTGGGGTTGGGGAAAGGCCTGGGTCCCACTGGATTAAGGCTTTCATACATTACCTTGTTTCTTGAGGTCTGCTCTGTTCGTGTGACCTGTATGCAGTCTGGTTCAGCCTTCTTTCTTGTTGCTGTTTTAGGGTTAGTTGTATTAATTAACTATATTTTGTATTATTTGTGGTTTTGTGAGGAGTTCTCCATGTCATTTCTCATGCCACCATCTTGAATCCTCTCTCTCTACAGATTTTAACTGTCAACTCATTTAATATTTTTAAGGAAGGTGTACCAACGAGGAAACTAAGGCAGTAACTTGCCCATTGTCACACAGCCACGGTCTTCAGGCACTAAATTTCTTTCATGAATCCTATATAATGGGGATTTTCTGCCAGGCCTGACTTTAAGCTTCCTGTTCTCCTGACAGGTTCACTGCACCCTCCTTGTCAAGCCATGTAACGTGTTTGTTTTAAGGCTTATGATCACTATAGTGAGGAAATAACTATAGCTTTATGCAAATTACAAAGGAGCTAGCCACCATCCCCTTTCTTGGTAAACCACCTTTCTCTCCTTCCCTTGGCTCTGCCAAGTGTTCCTGAGCTGGCCTTGACCCCCAGTCAGAGGAGGCAGGTAAAGAGAGTGCTCCCATGGGAGTCTTCCCCACCCTACAGCCGTTTCCCTCTGGACTTTGGCATCTGCAAAGGCAATAATAATCTGAGAAGGTTCTCGATGCCCTCACACTGCGCAGGCAGCTATTACCCCACCTACAAATTATTACTTGGCTGTCTGGGTGGCACTGGTATAGCAGAGTCCTTAATAAGTATTTCATGAGTGAAGAAATGCATGAGTTGCCCTTGTGCTGAACTTCTCTCCCAGTAAGCTAAAACAGAGATAACCCTTTGTATAGCTTGTTTCCCTATAATATAAAAAAAAAATCATTATTTCTATTGGTACAGATGGTTTAAGACAATGCACAGTTATTTTTAGGACATCAGAGGATCCTTTCAATCATTGCCCAAGTATTAGTGAGCACCTACTATGTGCCAGACACTGTTCAAGGGACTTGGTATACATGTGAACAAAACAAGAACAAAACAAAGAGATCCCTGCGTTTGGACAGCTTATGTTCTAGCTAGGAGGGTCAGACAAAAACAAAACATAAGCAACTTCTGTAGAAAGTTAAAAGGTAAATACTATGGAATAAAGAAAAACAACGGCATAAGGGGATTAGCGGTACAGTGGGTGAGGGGTGAGGAAACAGGTCACAATATTTTAAAAGGCAATCAGAAGGGAAATCGAAATTTGAGAATTTCTTGTTGAGATTTGGCAAAAGCTCGGGGAGCTTGCCAAGGAATCACATGGTGATGAGGTTCCTAGCAGAGGGACCACGGATGCAAAGAGGGTGACTAGTATGTAGGGTCAGCGTGAGGCCAGTGCTCTTGGAAAGAGGCGAGAAAAGGGCAGAGGAGAGACGTGGTCTGAGACAGTGGAGAAGCCACATCACTGGGCCTAGCAAGGACTTAACCCTACTTGGAGGACTTTGAGCAGAAAGTGACATGATCACTCAGGGTCTAGCTGAAAGATCTAAAATTCATAATGCAGCTTGGTTTGGGCACATGTGGGTAGCCCTGGGCCCCAACCTCCTTCCATCTTAGGACCAGGTATGTATTATTTCTGAAATTGAGGCCCAAGGTCTTTCTGTGTGTGTGTCACCGAGATACTGATCTTTAATGACCTCACATATTGCACCGAGGGCTCTGAGCTGGGCACCAGCGCTTCCAGGTGAGGGAGAGAAAAGAATCCATCATTTACAGGAGCATTTTCCTAAAATAGAAGAACTGCTTTAAGTTGAAGTGACCCTTTTTCTTAACATAAAGAAGTTTAAGCGTTTGCTTCCCCACTTTTCATTTTTGGAAAACAATTTATTGCTTGACTGATAAAACCTAACAGATAAAGACTACCAGGAATACATCTGTAGGCCAACAAAATTAATCCTATTAACTTACTGCAGCAGAAGAGACCACTGCTGCCAAGGAATCAGAGGCATCTTGAGAAGGGCAGTAGAGTGGGGGGGGGGGTGTCTCTCCCAGATTGGAAGCTGGCAGGGTGATTCTGGGGACGCACAAGCAGAAGGGGACACCAGCCCCGGATCAAGTGCTGTAATGAGGTAGGGCAGCTTAGGGTCTGGGTGTCTCAGAAATGCCTGTGAGGCAAGAGAGAGACCTGGAACGGGACTGGGAAGCCATGAGTAAAAGCTGTCATTATTCAAAAGAAGAGGACTGTCAGTTTCAGTACGGCCATGGCGTGGCCTTGAGAGAAACATTGTTTTCTGTTGGCTTTGACTCTCCTTGTTTGTTTCCGTTAGCTGAAACATTGTGGTCTGATTAGCGGTGGGGTGGAATTTCACTTTCTCAAAGTAGAGACTATAAAAAAGCAAATTAAGAGTATATAGAAAACTGCCTATGGAAGCTCAGAATTTAACGTGCAGCATCTGAGAGGGCAGTGGGTATCAGTAGGGAAATAGCATCGTATATATGTTAATTTTCAGTTTTACAAATAACTCTTAGAAGCTGGGATATTCCAGACACCTTTTGTTATTATCTCTTAAGGATTAACTGTGTGAAAGCACAGTGCTAAGGGTTTTCCATGGTTTCTCCTTTAATTTTCACAATCAACTCTGGGGGAGGTACCAACATTATTTTTAATTATTATTGTCATCGTTATTGTTTTACAGAGGGGAAAAAGCAGGAATACTAAAAGCTCAAAGACACGTAGTTAGGAATGGGAGAAGCCAGAAGGTACTGGAGACAAAGAGGTTCCAGAGCCTTTGCATAGCCACCATGCTTATTTTCTTGGGCTTAGAGATCACACCTCTGACTAGAGGAGCAAGAGAGAACATTTATTGTTTACTACGTACCAGGCGCTAGGCTCAGTGATTGCCAAGCATATCATGTAATCCTCACAGCGGCTTTATGAATTAGGGCCTACTCTTATGCCCGTTTGAGAGACAAAGAAACTGAGGTTTACAGAGAATGGGTATCTAGTTCAAGGTCATACAGCTAGTAATTGGTAGAGTCAGTCAATGGGAAGGTCTAGATTCAAACCCAGGTCCCAAATCTGCACCCTTTCCCTAAACTTCTGCTAGAAGTACTGCTCTGGGTTAGCATCCCTGAATTTCGGACTTTGCCTTCCCAGAGGCGGAGCCTGAGCCAGCAGTTGGGGGGGAGGGGGGGGTCCCTTGGAGGAGCCGTCCCCGCCCCGCCCCGCCCCGGCCGTCCCCGCCGCCAATCAGAGGGCGCCAGGGGCGGGCCGCGGGCGCTCGGGCTCCGGCCGGCACTCGGAGCCGCGAGAGGGCTCGGAGATGCGACGCGCCGCGGAGGAGAGCGAACGAGAACCTCGGGTCTCCTTCCCCACCCTCGCCTCGCCGCCTTCTCCTCCCGGCAGCCGGGCCGGAACTATGTGATCCCGGAAGTTCCGGTGCCATTACTGTGTGGGATAAACAGTAATGGCGGAGGCTGCAGCTCCCGGAACAACAGCCACATCAGGAGCAGGAGCGGCAGCGGCGGCGGTGGCAGCGGCCTCCCCCACCCCTATCCCCACAGTCACCTCCCCGTCCCCGGGGGCGGGGGGAGGAGGGGGCGGCGGCGGCGGCGGAGGCAGCGGCTGGACTAAACAGGTCACCTGCCGGTGAGACGCTGCGCGGCCGAGCGCTGGGCGCGGAGGGGTCCCGGGCCGCGGAGGAGGGCGCGGGCGGGAGGGATCCCGGCGCTTCGCCGCCGTCCCAACGGCCGCCGCAGCCTCCCCGCCCGCGCTGCGTCAACCCCTGCCGGCCGCCGAGGCCCGGGCGCGCCCGGCCGAGCGGCGCAGCGCGCGGGGGGAGAGGTGGGATGACTCCTCCCTTCTCATTGTCGTGGCCTCCCGCATCCCCTGTCCCGTCCCCTGCCTCCAGCTCCGCAGGTTCGCAAGGGCGGGTGCTGTCGCTTGGAGCCGCTGGTCTCCCTGCGATCCTGCCGCCCGGGGAGCGAGGGCGCCCGGTGGCCAGGCCCGGCAGTGGTGTCGTTCGTTTGTAGCGTCTCCGCCCCTCGCCCCCCGCCCCACGCGGAGAAGTAGCTTTTGTCATTTCTTCTTTGTATGTTTATCAGGGTTGGCGTTTCTGAGCTTTGTCTTAGAACGGAAGGCCGGGGTGGTCTCCTCCGCCTTAAATTTTACGAACTGCCATTCCCCTCCCCCGGAGAAATGTTTCCCTTTTGAAACCCATGCGTATAACTGCCGAAGGCATCAAAGAGCTGGTCGCTCCCCAAGGAGAGAGGTTTTGTTTTGTTTTGGTATGTGAGATGAAAATATTTGGAAAATGAAGGAATTAGCGAATAGCAATTATAGGGACGTGTATACGCATGTAAAAAACGATCCGCCTGCACATAAAAGATTAGGGCATTTAATTGGGTGTTACACTTGGATTTTTGAAAAGTGATCGGTAGCGACTAGAAGCTTTTGTTTTTTATCGGTTGAAAAAATCCATCTGAAACTCGGGTTTTCACCTAGTTGGGATGATTGCAGAAACGTAAAAAAAAAATCTTAATACACAGAACTCACTGCCCTAGTGTTAACAGCGAGATTGAAGCGTTCCCGGTGTTTAATATGATACATTTAAGGAATGAATGATAAGCTGAATTAAATTTATTTTCAATAACGAGATGGAGAAAGCATAAAAGCAATTTAGGTAGCTTCTCGAACCAGTTACCTGGAGAGCCTAAGAATGGAATGAATTGCAGTATTCCAAAGAATGGGAATTTTAAAAAATGTGTTGGTGGAGCCAATTATTTGAGTCTCTCCTTCTCTTTTCTTTGCAGTGCTGCAGTTGATTTTTACGTGCTAGTTGAATCTTTGCAGAATAATTCGAGTAACCTTTATATTCCTGAACTTTTAGCCATTCACCCTGCAGTATCAAATCTACCTCTTTACACTGAAAATAATCTTCCTTGAATATGTAAGTTCTTTAAGAACTCCATACAATGTCTTGATTGTACCCATCATCTCCCACCTCCATATAATCTGACCTTGAATCCCCTTCACCACCCCGACATTGCTATAGTTATCTCATTATACTGTTGTGTCTGTGACTTGAGCCCAACTTAACATCTCTGCACAGGTTTCATGGTCACGTCTACACTTTCCCCTCTGTTAGGCACTTTTCCTTGGTTTATTTCCTCTTTTCTAATTCTTCACCAGTTATCATCAGTTCAAAACAGAGCTTACCAGATCAAACATTCTTTGCCTGCCTTTAGGATCTTTGAGTTAAAGAAATATCCTAGAACATTCCTGGACCAGTGGAGAATTCTTTGCCCATGAACCAATATAGGCTTAGATCTGCTAGTTTTTGTTTTTCATATGAATGTGCAGTAGCTTTTACTTGAGAAAGTTACCTAAAAAAAGTACAGGTTAGTTGATGTGTCCTACGTTTTAATATTTGACATAGTTTTCAATTGTTACAGGTACCAACATGATGTCCTATTTTAAAAAGTTTCTCCTTCGAAAAGGGGAATATCCAATATATATTTAGTTATTGTAAATTTTGAGCTCTTTAGAGCAGGGGACCTATTTTATGGTGGTATCTGTAGCCCTTAACTCAGTGCCTAGTTTACTCGGTCAGTGCTTGAATTGATACTGATAAACCGACACCTAAAATTACCCACTTCAATATGTGCTTGTAAGATTCCTCCGCTTTCATTTTTTAAAAATGCTTGTAAATTAACAAAGACAATGGACTTAACAGAACATGTGTATACTTTTCTGGCACAACCTCATTCAGTTGCTCCGTAAATAAGCATTAGTGCCTACAGTGGAAGGTCATACTGCTAGATGTTAAAGGGAATGCAGAAATGCCCAGTGTTATAAATGTTTTCATTGTATTTGATAGCTAAATCTCCTTTAAAGAGAATTCAAAATAGTGATGTATTAAGAGTACTTGTTTCCCCAATTTTGGAATTTGCCTGAGGCTATTTTCTTCACTGATCATATAATCCTCCTAAAGGTTGTTTGGACAGTGGGTCATTGTCTTTAATTGTTCAGAATTATCTCTTATTTTCTTGTTGGTTACTGCTTTCTTAATATCTCTTGAAATTCTGTTACATTCTGTTTTTTCTCTGCAGCATAAGGAAAGCTGACCGGTACCTTTCCCAAGCAACCGTATTGTACTGCCACCACCAGGCCGTTTTTCATATCTTTTGTTAAGAGAAATAATATGAAGTAGAAATGTATTGCTTCTAGTTTTTCTTGAGTGTGTGGGGTTACAATACTTAAAGAAAAGTTGAAACTTGCAAACTGTAATTTTGAATGTAGACGCCCCTTATTGGAGTACTTCTACAGTTGTAGGTGAGTGTTCTGGCGGCTCAAGTAGTACACATAAACCAAGTGTTTTTTCATTTTGATTTTTGAAAGCCTTTTTTTTTAAAGTGTAGTTGTATAGCTTAAAATGAATTAAATTCTACCACAAAGCCTTTATCCAAATGCTGTGATGTCCATAGTGAATGTATCTATGTATTATTTGCGAACTATGTAGTTTTTTTGAAAGGGTGACATTGAAAAGTTAATGCAGCCCAGGGAAAGAAAAATTAATTTGCTGCTGGCACTGTGCTTCACCATGACACCTAGCTGTCTTTTAAGTCTTTATTAAACAAATATGTATTAAATGTGTAGGTACAATAAGAGATAAAAAGCAGAACAGATCATGGTCCTTAACCACCAGGATTTTGCAGTCTAGTTTGAATAACAGGGTACATGCATGCGTCAAAAATTAAATGTCAAGATAAATGTCACAGCAGATTAAATGATTAAATCCCAAATTAATTCATATTCTGTAATTTTTGTAAATCCCGTCAGGTTGTTAGGATGCCTAGAGGTGTAGGGAGGGTATTGCTTGGTTCTGTCATACCATTACAGGTTCTTACTGGGGTTTCTTGTGGTGGATTTGGTGACCATGCTTAGGTTTCTAAGAGGTACAGCTGTAGGAAGTAGTCAGTTTTATTTGTCTTTATTACTGGACCGTGTCTGCTTGGAGACTTAGACTCTTCAAGGTGGAAGGAACCCTAGAAGTCATATGGCCCAGCCTTTCACCAAAGGCACCCTCAGCCTGGGCAGTGGCATCCAGGTGAACTTGGATGGTGGATTTTTGGTCATGGCATTTAAAAACAAAACAATACTTATTTTGGTTGGTTTTGTTTTGGGAAGACATTCTTGGGAATGTGTTGCCTCTTTTCCTCTTTCTGTACTACACTATGATGTCATAATCTCTTCGTAAGAAGAGATTTCACTCTGGGCTTGTTTATAATTCTGGGTATAGTGTTAGTATCACTAGGAGACAAAAGGCAAGTAAAACAACCGAAAACCCAGACCATACATACCAAACCACCACGTAAAGTAATGCTTAGTATTTGGCAGTAACAAATTAGGGCTTGTTTTCCAGTGTTTCTGTTGATTCTGCAGGATCAGGTGATTTTCTGTCTTGAATTCCTTCAGTGATGCTAATTCTGGACTTCAGGAACTTTTCATTGCTGGATAGTTCTATTTCTCAGACCTTAATGTTGAGCCAGATTTATGATATAACTTCCTGCATATGTTCACTTTGTCAGGAATGGTGCTGGAAAGAAAAAGTTATTCTTTTGTCTCCTCCCACCTAAACTACTCTAGCTACTTAAAATCTGGTGGCATGACATCTAGGTCTTGGTTGCATTACTTTCTTAACTGATTGGTTCATGTGTGCCTCTTAACAATGCAGGGTCAGAAATAAATGTGGCCAAGGTATGGTCTGATGGGGCAGAGGAGAGATGTGAGAATGCATGTGCACAGTAGTAAAGACACTGCAGTTTTTTTTTTTTAAGTTCTTAAATCTAAAAGGGTGAGTGAAAGAGCCTACTGAGGGCCACACAGCTAATAAGTGACAAAGCTGGGATTTAAACAGTTTTCCTAATGCTGAACCTGTGTGCTTTTTACTACTTTACTTGACTTTGTTCAGTTACTTAACAGGTTAAGGTCAGCAGCTTTCAGGTAGTGTTTCGTGAAAGACATCATTTGACATAATGAAGAGGATGGGAAACCTAAGTGAAACGGTTGAATGAATGAGGGCATGGCAAAACGGGATTCAAGGACAAACCTAAAATTCCAAGTATTGTGCCTGAAATTTAGAAATTACCTTCCCAGCTTGTGATCTCTAAGTAGATAGTTTATCAAGTCTGAAAAATTCTATCAGTATGTGCATCTCTGACTTCAAACTGACCCCAAAGAAATTGACAGTATAGATACCTTTGTCATATATTTACAGTGTGAGACTGAAAGTTCCCACTGGGCCTGGCTAAGAGTAAACAACTGTATTAAAACAGTGATACTGTTTCAAATGAACTGTGGATACCTTTAGATATTTTAAAGCATAATTATGCCTTAGTGGTTGATTACAAGGTAATTATCCCTGGCTTCTTTAGTTGGTTTTATTTTCAGTGTTAATCTCTTCATTTATGCAGTCAAAAATTAGCTACTGAGAAAAGTGGTTTAACTCAAATTTGGGGTACAGCTTCGAAGCTTGCAGAAAGTTGCTCTGTAGTTGAGCAGAAGTTCAAATCTGAGTTAGGTTAAGTTAAATCTAATGGGAGTTGAAATTAGGTTAATTATCATTATAATTTGACTTCCTGTTATATTTTTATGTTTTGTTATGGACTACAACCCTAGGGCTTTTCAGGATCTTGATGATCAGAACTGTTTCCACCAAGAGTTAAAATTCTTTCATTCCATATTATCTGTTGTCACATAGAAGGTTCACTAGGCCCTAATCTCTGAAAAGGGCCTTTCACATTTCAGTTGGGGGTGGCCTTCAAGTCTCCTTAGGTCAGTTGGAATCTGTTTCCTCTATATCATTCAAATCAGGCAAGTGGAGTGAGCTTACCTGCCATCTCTAGGTAACTGACAGCATACACTGATGTCCTCTACAAGGCCAACTAAACACACCCAGGAAGTAGGTACTTTTTCCTTACCTGGTACCAGCTGTACATAGATGCATCTTTGGGGAGTTGTGGCCTGCCAAAATGAAATCTTCATAACCCTGCTCAAGAGACAAGAGACCAGTAAAGGACCAAAGCATAAGACAGCGAAACCTGACAGAAGCCAACCTCCAGAGGGTGGAGCTGGTGGTGGTTGTACTCACTTTGTAGGATTAGGGTTATTTACACAATGAAAGACCAACCTGTCACTTCCCTAATCCATAGTTCTTTAGAGAAATACAGATTGCTATTCCATTCCCACTTCTGATTTAGTGGATCTGAGGTCTCAGTTTGCATTTCTTGCAAATTCCCAGGTGGTGCTGCTGGGGTAGGTCCACTTAGAAACTGAGTTGGACTGAATCAGACTCTGATACTTGGCGTTAGAAACTGCTAGTTAGGTATATATGTAATCCTTTAAGGCAGAGGAGTACTGCGCTGAGTGAAGGCCCCAAGTGATTTCCCTGTACCTCTACTTGTGCCACAGTATTTGCTTGTATATTTACATGTGGCTTTTAAAGAATTAAAATGGTTTCCTGAAGAATTAAAACATATACAGTAGTCTGACCCATTCTGGTCTGCGTTGTTTCTTCTTTATCTTTGGTTTTTTACAGATAGAGCTCCCATTATGGCTAAAGTTAGTGGAAAATGAGAAGCTACCTCCCTGTGACTGTAAAACGAGAACAGTGGTCAGACTTAACCTGCAGAGACAAGATTAATGTGACCTCAAAGTTTAAACTTAAATTGATACATGTATCTATAAGCAGCCCTCCTGTGGTGCTCTAATGGATACTTCTTTGGTCATAGTTTCTACTTTGTGTTCATTTCACATGTATGTGTAGAATATAATAGTAGAATATGTAACTGGTATACAGCACTAGTATATTACTGGTGGAATATATTGGCCCTGAATTTTTTGAGTACTGGCTTTAGTCTTTTTTTAACCCAACTTGGTTGTTGTTTGACTTGCAGGTATTTCATGCATGGGGTTTGTAAGGAAGGAGATAACTGTCGCTACTCGCACGACCTTTCTGACAGTCCATACGGTGTAGTGTGCAAGTATTTTCAGCGAGGATACTGTATTTACGGAGACCGCTGCAGGTAAGAATTTGTTTACAAATCAGTTTTGTTGGGAGGCTGGGTTAGGATAAAAAAATTAGAATAAAATGCGTAATTCCAATAGCTTTAAAGTAATAGATTTAAAATTCTTTGAAAAGTACTTTTTAGGAATGATAGTACACTGACAGGCATCTCTCACTTGGAATATATTGCTACATTAAAAAAAAATTAGTTTGTAATACAGCCCTGAATTTAAATAATGCCTGAGGATCAACCTCTGCAAACCTAGGGCTAGAGTGAACGTATGTTTGTATATGGTATTTCCTTTTCTTTTCTTTTTTATAGTTTGTTTGCTTGTTTGTTTTTACTGAAGTATCATTGATATACAATCTTATGTTTGTTTCAAATACACAACACAGTGGTTCAACATTTACCCGCATTGTCAAGTCCTCACCCCCTCCAGTGCAGTCACTGTCCATCAACATAGTAAGATGCTACAGAATCATTAACTGTATTCTCCGTGCTGTACCACCATCCCCATGACCAATCTATATTGTGATTGCGAATTATTGTGCCTTTTAATCCCCTTCCCACTCTCCCCCAGCCCTCTCCAATCCATCCCCTTTGGTAACTACTAGTCCCTTCTTGTTGGGCATTTTCTTTTCAAGACCAAGAATGAGGTGCATATTTGACCAAACAGGACTTTTGAAACAAGTTTCAGTTCTCTGTTAATACAAATTATGGAGAGAAAGTGGGATCAGTCATTTGAAATAGTGTATTAGGTTACTAGTTAAGAGGCTTTATGAGTCCAACTAAACTTTCCTGAACCCCCACCCCCGACTTGCAAGAGTAATTATAAGCTCAGATTGGAAAATGCTTGAGGAATGTCTCCAGTATCCATCTCAGAATGTTAGAGAACCCAGAGGGATTATTTATAAAGTAATCTATCCTTATTCATTGAATTACTGCCATAATCCTGTTAAATTGCAGTTTGCAATATTGAGTTGTGTTTAGAAGTAGAGCTTTTCTTTATCTTCCCAATTCAGAAAACATCTAGGCATATTATCTATTGATGTTGAACAAGTTACTCTGAAATTTAAAACAAACATTTATTATCTCATAGTTCCTGGGGATCTGGAATTTAGGTGTAGCTTATCTGGGTGGTTCTAGCTCAGAGACTGTCAGGGGAAGGCAATCAGGATTTTGGATTTTGGCCAGGGCTGCCATCCTCTGAGGTCTTGACAGGGGTGGACGATCACTTTTAAGATGGCTAACTCATATAGCTGTTGATGGGAGATCTTAGTTCCTCACCATCTAGGCCTCTCCCTAAGGCTGCTCTAGTGTCCTTACACCTTGCAGCTAGCTTTCCCTGGAGCGAGCAGTTTGAGAGAGACAGCAAGGATTAAACCGCAGTACCTTTTATGACCTAGTCTCAGAAGTCACACACTTTCACTTCCAGTATATTCTGTTCATAACAAGCAAGTCACTAAGCCCAGCCCACATTCAAGAGGAGAGATTGGCTCCACCTTTTCAAGGGTAGAATGTTGAAGAATTTTGGACATACTTTAAACCATCACACTAGATAAGGCATTTTGGCAATGTCCTAGCCAATTTTAATGTCCTGTTACCAGAAAAGAATCAGGTCAACTGTTGGGTTCAAATGCTTAGATTTCAAAAGACTAAGAAATTATTGATGGGTGGAATATTAATCTTAGGTAATTCCACATCTAGTATACTAGGAAATCTGGTAAAGATAAAAGAGGAAAAGAACAAGATATTCATGTGATTGTAGGAGCTCAGAAATGGAACCCCCCGATACCTGAGCTTTGTACTTCTCTGCTTGTTTTTTTTATTGCACTATTGCTGAATGGGAAAAAAAATGGCATAATGACACTCCTCAAAGAAACAAAAATACTCAGATATGTCTTTTGTAGTCACAGTATTAAAGGGGGAAAAGTTGTTAGAACTCCATCCTACTATGAATGAGCAGTTCCTTGTAGTAGGATGGTCTCTGCAGGGTTTCTAGACCAGCTTAATTGTAGGGAAGCTGGGTTCCTTGACTAGTCAGTCAGTTGAGACTCCTTGTAAATTCTGTCCAGGGAGAGAGCAATTAATGTTGAGAACGGAGGTGAGACTCTAAAATGCTCAGCAGAGAGACACAGAATAGGCTGTATGGACCAAATGAAGAAAAGTATGGCTGGTTAACAGATGAATCTCTTATTTCAGAAGAGGGACTCATCCGAGTGAATCATGTAGGTGGAATGCATGGGAAATAAGGTTAAATTTAAGAAATCTGAGCTAAGGCCTAGGCTCTGTGTTAATCAGCTTATTTTGTCAGGTAGCTTTGCTAGCCCCAAATGGCATTCCATGTGCCCCTTAAGAGTAAGTATACAAGCTCATCTTCAGCATAACTTGGTATTCAGTGGGCTTCCGTGTGGGAAACGGAGGTTGAAGGCCAGGGAGTGAGGTAGGTGCCCCATTTTGGTGAGGCTCTGCTATTTAGGCAGATGCAATTTCTTCATGAACTGCTTTTCTTTTCAGTTTTCTTGATAGTAAAGATAACAGCTTCCTCTTTGAGGAATGATCCTGAGTTGAGCCGGTTTTAGAGCTCTTAGTATAAAGTCAAACCTATGTACTGATAGTGTTCCTACAGGGAAAGTTTAGTGCTAATTGTTTGCGACAGGCTGATACAGGTGATTATTAAAAGCTTGATTATAGACTAGCTAACAGAGGAATCTTATGGAAGGTCTTGTTTTAAGACTGCTTGTTTTCTTGTTAAAATTATACCTGAGGATTTAAACCAACTTTTCTCTCTTACTCTGTAGGGATCCTTTTTGTACAACTTGACACTTTAATAATTCACATAATTTAACTCTTCATTGAGGGAACAGTTCATGATGAAAGGAGACATCCTAGTCCCAATAATTCAGAAGTGTCAGAGCATCAGGGTTTCATAGTTGTAGCGCTGTTATTAGTGAGGCCAGGTCTTCATTGCTCAGGCTCTTGGTCACATTGCAGGACATCTAGCATCCTTTGCCACCACCTCCTGATGCCACTGGAACTGCTGGTCATCGTTTCTGAGCACCCTCTGGAGCAAGGGCAGTAACCCTTGTGGTGGATCTTGGTTCCTTTGGAGGCGCTTTGCCCTATGGACCTACTGAATTCCTTAAGTTCAACTCTTAAAGGCAGCTGTTAGACCTCGGAGTGATTGGGGTGGGGAGTTGCAAGCCAAGTAGAGGGAAAAGTGTCTGTCTTCTCTTGATTAGAGATAGAAGAAAACTTGATTAAACTTCCTTAGATAGGAAAATACTTTATATCAAAGTATTCTTTGCACGATGTGAAAGAAAAGCTCAATATTGGCTTCAGTGTTGTCTCAGCATTCATTCATCACTTTACTGACTAAAAGGATCAGGGATTCTGTGATGATCCATTAAATAATTAATGTAATCACTGTAGCAGTGCTGCTGTCGTGGATGGCTGAGCAGGAGTTGGCAGACCTTTTCTGTGCCCAGCCAGAGAGTATTTTTGACTGTGTAGGCCCTGCAGTCTGTTGTAGTACAAAAGCAGCCATAGGTGATATAGAAGCTAGTGGATATGGTTATTTTCCAATGAAACTTTATTTGGGGACACTAAAATCTGAATTTCGTGTACTTTTCTTGTGTCATAAAATGATATTTTTTCCAACCATTTAAAGATATCAGACCTTTGTTAGCTCTAGCTGGATTTGGCCTGCGGGCTGTAGTTCATCCCTGCTCTTAAGGAGCTTGTGCTTCACTGAACCATATTTGTCATAAGCACATTGCAGAATGGGAGCCTTGCTTTTTCTTTTTCTTCTTACTTTATTAGTTTTACCTTATTTGTACTTGTCTTTCTTGATGCTTACCCACAAGCCTTCACTTCAGAAGCATATTTTATATAGCTCTACTCTGCACTAAGGAAGTAACTGTCTTACCTCCTTAATGTTCTTTAATGTCTTTCTCTAAATTGATATTATTTTCCCTTCAATATAATACCACAGAATAAAGTTGTTTTTATTTGATAGGCTTTCCTTCTCTAGAGAAACTCTGAAGTTAATTAAAAAGTTAATTTTTAAGATAGGTTCATACAGTGTGCAAGGACACTATTTTATTTGTGTTTGACTTCTTAGTAGGTGGTGCAGTTCTTAATGCATGGTAGATGCATTATTTTTATTGCCAGACTTATTTTCTAGTTTATTACTAGGTGTTGATCCAAAAAAACTGTTAGAGTATGTTCATCTCAATTATTTAGTCTGTACTTGAAACAGATTTTTTCTATGACCATAGAAAACTGTAGAATACTTGAAAGCAAGAAAACTTCATTTATTGAAGAAATGTGGACATTCTAGATAACTGATAATTCTGTGCTTTCAAAAATTGTATTATACCTTGTTGATTCCTTGATAAATGTACCTTAAAACCAAAATGTACTCCTTTGAAAAACTTTGTAGTATTTGCAATTTGGTAATTAGATGGTGATGAGCATTCTAGTCTTGTGTATTAGCTATTGTTTTTTAGTCATTTACCCTGAAAAATTCTTAAAATGCATATGGTGAAGGAGAGAAATATGGGTGTCATACCTATTTCATAGACCTTTTATGCAAATTGACATTTAATTTTTACTTAATCCTTTAGAACTTTCAGAAAGCCTTAAAGGCTTTCTGTGATGGTGGAGCTGGCATTTTAAATTCAAGCCTCTCTTAATTCCGAAGCGCAGGTTCTTTTCTAACCTAAAGGATGTAAAAATAATTAAAATATTTCTCAAATTCCCTTTCAAACCAGTGAATTACTTAATCTGAAAAATGAGGATTTGGGGCTAGATTTCTGAGGTTCTCTACAACTCACAGTAAACTTCAGAGCAGTGCTGTCCAGTGGAACTTCATGTGAGCATGTAACTGCTCTATCCCACTGTCTAATAAGGTAACTGCTAGTTACCCATCTATTGAACACTGGCTAGTGCAAGGACCAGTGCACTGAGTTTTAAATTTTATTTAAGTACAAATAGCTAAATATGGCCAGTGGCTGCCATATCGTACAGCTTTAGGTCTACATTAGACCTAGACCACCACTTATTTGACAGTTACATCATCTGCATCTTCTGTAAAATGATAAAAACAAACAAACCCAAAAAAACCTTCTTCACGGTATTTTGAAGATGAAATGAGATGGTCCAAGTGAAAGAGCTTATTCATATAGTGTCTTCCCCTCCTTCAGGTTGCATGATTCCAGTCTGGAATAAAATGCTTTGGTTTTTCATAGCTGTTAGCAGGATATTCAAATTGGTTGTACTGCAAACAAAGTAGGTTCCCTAATGGTTAGAGCAGGAATATGAAAGTTCGAGATAATATAATGATAAAGATAGTGCAGCAAATGTTTGCCATAAACTAAAGGATAGCCTGTAGTTAGTTTTACTTCTTTTTTAGATGTAAAAATAGACACTTGTAACACACATGACTGATGGTTAGTTTTGCCCAGTTAAGTAGTTGTGAGAACTGCTAAGTACTTATAGATTTACTACCTAGATCATTAACTTACTGTGTCTGAATGAATCTTAGCATAAAATTCTCAAAGAATTATGAGGATTTTCTCAGGCAGAAAGTTGCTTCTTGAAGGAATAGAGTTTTTTCTATATTTGGAGATACAGCTTAATGGTTTAATGATAATTTTACAAATGAAAAGGAATGAGAAAATGTATAAGGTAAGAATTTGGAAAAGAGTAATTACGTGAATGAGTGGACATAGGAAAGAATGCATTCTGCACATCTTGTAGACATTGTCTTGCTCTTTTAATTTGGAGCATTTTAATTTATGTGTTGATACGACATTCCACATTTCTGTTGTTGAATTTGAGTGTCATCCTTGTTCTGATCAGTCAGTTTTGCCTTCACAGTCTGCTTAGCAGAGTTGTCATGGGAGCTATAGATTGTGAACTATCAGAAATTCATAATTAGGGTGGAATCTGAAGGGTAATAGATGGTCTGTAGCAGGAGTGGGCA
>JAQQAC010008880.1:76192509-76209127 GCA_029783875.1 Phataginus tricuspis | reverse complement strand
GGTCCCTGGACCAGCGGTATTAGCATCATGTAGGGGCTTCTTAGACATGCAGAATCACGGGCTCCACTCCAGACTTAGAAATTAGGCATCTGCCTTTTAACAGTTTCCCACTTGATTCATATGCATAATATTTTGAAAAGAACCCAAGGACAGGATCAGGGAATAGATGTTGTATACATTTCATCTAGAGGCTTCTGGTTAGACAGTGACTGCAGACTTTTTAATTTTTTTAGATACGAACACAGTAAGCCATTGAAACAGGAAGAAGCTACTGCTACAGATCTAACTGCAAAATCATCCCTTGCTGCTTCCTCAAGTCTCTCATCAGTAATTGGACCAACTGTTGAAATGAATACGGGCGAAGCTGAGTCAAGAAATTCAAACTTTGCAACTGTAGGAGCAGGTTCAGAAGATTGGGTGAATGCCATTGAGTTTGTTCCTGGGCAGCCCTACTGTGGCCGTAGTGAGTATTTTGAAAAATAAAAACAAGATAGGGGGCTAGACAGTACTTCCTCAATTAGCTGACTTTTCACAACTTCCTGCTTCTAATTTTCATATTTAGCCTAATCTTAATACTCTAAATTGGATTACCTAAGACTTAACAGATTGAGTGAAAGAGTCCCAGTAGTAATGAATTTAGAGTGTTTCAAAAAAACTGAACCCTCTCTTCTTTAATCAATACAGTTGCACAAGAAATACATAGAAAACCTAATCTTGGAAATACTGGCATTAGAAGAAATTCTCTTTCTTTCAAGAGTAAGGGAATTAATTCAATAGACTGTTTTGGAGTTTAATTGAAGTTCTTTTCATTTTTTCTTTTCAGTTAGTTTCTCAGTTATCGTATCTTCTAGTTCATATATCTGTCTTATCCATTTTGGACCTTTACCGCCCTCTTAAACATTTTCAGCTGCCCCTTCCTGCACCGAAGCACCCCTGCAGGGTTCAGTGACCAAGGAGGAGTCCGAGAAGGAGCAAACCGCAGCGGAAACAAAGCAGCAGCTCTGCCCCTACGCTGCAGTGGGAGAGTGCCGCTACGGGGAGAACTGTGTGTACCTCCACGGAGACTCGTGTGATATGTGCGGGCTGCAGGTCCTCCACCCGATGGATGCCGCCCAGAGGTCACAACATATAAAAGTAAGTCTTCAGGGAGATACTGTGTTAATAGGTGTATCTTCCCTTTCACAACATTGTTGGTTTATTTCAGAGAAACATTTGATAAATTGAATGGTTTTCATCCCTGGGCTTCTTGAATGGTTAGTCAAGAAATCATTGCTTTCAGAACTTCAGACCGTCTTTTTTTCCTTTTTTTTGTAATAACAGCTTTTCAGAGAGTCACATTCCAAATAGTTTACTCTTCTAAGATGCACATTGCATTGGTTTTTAATATATTTATATGTAATATAATAATAATGTTATGTCAGTTACACCTCAATTAAAATAAAAAGTATGTGATGTCCTCACAAAAACTTAGACATGAATGTTCATAACAGCACTATTCTTAAATAGTTCCAAAGTGGAAATAGCTGAAATGTCTATCATCTGATGATTGGATAAATAAATTATAGTCTCTCCATATGATGGACTATTACTAAGCATTACTAAGAATATTACTAAGAAACAAAACAGTGATACCTTCTACAGTACAAATAACCTTGAAAATGTGCCAGGTGAACAGAGCCAGTCAGAAAAGGCCCCTTATTTATATGAAATGTCCCGAATGTGCACATCCACAGAGGAGGGGTTGCCTAGGACTGGGGTGTTTAGGGAGAAGGAGGGACCACTCTGGTTTTGGGCTTTCTCTCTGAGGTGATGAAAATACTCTAGAAATATTGACTGTGGTGATGGTTGCATACCTCTGCATATACCCAAACCTAGTTGTTTACTTGAATGGATTCTATGGTATGTGAATTATATCTCAGTAAAGCTCTTTTGTTTTTTAATGTGAAAATTATGTGCCTGGTACATAAATGTCACCTGATAATGTTAGTGTCCTTCACTCTTATTTTCTGGTTGTAAATTAGGGCCTTAATCGTAATTACATTTTCCATCTAGAAACCAGAAAATCACCAAACTTGGAAAATTGTGTTTAGTGTAGGTAACAGCAGGGGTTGAGTGCAGGGTAGAGAAAATGAGGTAATTTTTCAGTTCCTGAAGTTGAGTCCTCATAGTTTGACTCTATAGTAAACTCGCCAAATGTCAGTGTGCCTGTAGTCACTTGTGAACACAGCTGCTTTTAATATCAGAGTGGGAACATGTGTCATTAGCTGTAAGCTAAAGCCGTTCATTGTTATTCACTGACTTGGTTATACTTCTTCTCTCTCCACCTCTTCTAGTCTTGCATTGAGGCCCACGAGAAGGACATGGAGCTGTCCTTTGCTGTCCAGCGCAGCAAGGACATGGTGTGTGGGATCTGCATGGAGGTGGTCTATGAGAAAGCCAGCCCCAGTGAGCGCCGCTTTGGGATTCTCTCCAACTGCAACCACACCTACTGTCTCAAGTGTATTCGCAAGTGGAGGAGTGCTAAGCAATTTGAGAGCAAGATCATAAAGTGAGACTCCTCCCCAATCTTCGTTTGTGCTTTCTATTTTGGGGAAGAATTTAGTATCTTGTGCCAACTTTCAACCAGATGGACCGCATTTAAGTGCATGCATTTTATCTTGAAACGGGGATATTCTAATTGGGATTTCTTTGTATTTCAGCTAGCTTCTAGGTTAGTTGGTATATCTACGTTTGTTTGAATGAGGAAACCCTGTGTATCAGTTAGTAGAATCTTCGTGCTTTTTCTGAGGAGATTGTGTTTAATGGATTAGCCAGTTTAGGCTCAGTGAACAAACTTATATAGCTCTGAATGTATGTTTCCTGACGTTTTACATTTTCCACTTTCCTATTCCATCCATTAAGCTAGCCAATAATCCACCATCCTTTAAAGATTGTTCTCATAACTGAACAAAAACTACATAATCTAAACAGAGCAAAGTTACAAGAAATAAATTTATTTAAACGAAAGAAAAAGGAGTCTGTGTGAAATGTCTTCTTTTGTTGTTTTTTTGGGGTTTTTTTTTTTTGACCTAAGATTTTTTTTTAACGAACTGGCTAGCCTTTGAGTTGACCTTACAAAGGAGTTTCTCTTGCCTCAGAAGAAGTGGGCAGTTGTTTGACAGTGTGTGGAACCCCATTAGGAAATGCCCCTGTGCCTTTCAGTTAAGTCTTTAAATCTGGAGGAGACACACCAGGGTGTGGCCTTGAAGAAGCTGGGCCTGTAAAGGGGAATTTGCATTGCAGCCTGTTCATTGTTTCCCAGGTCCTGCCCAGAATGCCGGATCACATCTAACTTTGTCATTCCAAGTGAGTACTGGGTGGAGGAGAAAGAAGAGAAGCAGAAACTCATTCAGAAATACAAGGAGGCAATGAGGTATGGGCACGGCAGCCTTTCTCAAGCTAAGATCCCAGGGCCGCTTGGGGCTCCCTCTGAAAAGAACAGTGCTGCATTATATACTCCTACCTCCTTCCTACCCTTTCTTTGACTTCCCAGTACAGTTTATTTTGTCGCCCCAATAACACCTCCCATTAAGTATCTTGCTATGACACAGTCCTTTGGGTGCATGCCAGGGGACTGTGTTGTAATGAAGTCCGCTGCTGGTAGCTAGAGCCCCATGTGTGGGGCTCTACCTTACTCGGAGTCTGTGTCATAGTTGTCCTATATTCTTGTGTGTGGGCTTTCTAGAAGATTTTCTCTCTGCTGGATCTGTGGGTACTAGAGCTGTTCAATAGCATGGACTTAAACAGAGTGTCTGTTTCTGTTAGTGTTTCTTGCATTAGCACACACGTTTAAGAACACACCTTGGGGAGGGCTGTAGAAGACAAGCTGGTTCTACCCCTACCTGTTTAAAGAAACCCCGGATGATAGTCAAAATACAGTACAGACCTGAAATCCACTGTGAATAAGGGTTGCGATATTTTCCTTTCCAGCAACAAGGCGTGCAGGTATTTTGATGAAGGACGTGGGAGCTGCCCATTTGGAGGGAACTGTTTTTACAAGCATGCGTACCCTGATGGCCGTAGAGAGGAGCCACAGAGACAGAAAGTGGGAACATCAAGCAGATACCGGGTAACTCTCACTGTTTTTTTAAAGGAGGGGAAGTTCCACGCTATCAGTTGAGCCCCGCACAGGTTGGGGTAGGGGAAGGAGAAGATTAACACTCAGGTCTGGGAGCGAGAATATAGTATTAAAGGAGGAAACCAACCTCAGAAAACTGGGAGGGCTGTTAAAGGAAAAAATAGAATGCTTAAAGCTCTAGCCTAAACAGTTTGCATCAAGTAACCAGAGGGGAGGAGTTGGTAAAGTGGAAACCCTAAATGAGAAGTCTGGTTCGTCATGCCCTCTGTGTGCTGGACGTTTTGCCTTAGAAACCACAGAATAGAAGATGCTACTCGACAGTGCCCTCCCTATCACGGCCTTGTTTTTTACAGGCCCAACGAAGGAACCACTTCTGGGAGCTCATTGAGGAAAGAGAGAACAGCAACCCCTTTGAGAACGATGAAGAAGAGGTGGTCACCTTTGAGCTGGGCGAGATGTTGCTTATGCTTTTGGCCGCAGGTGGGGACGACGACCTGACAGACTCTGAAGACGAGTGGGACTTGTTTCATGATGAGCTGGAAGATTTTTATGACTTGGATCTATAGCAGCTTTGCGTGGCGTGTGAACTGGTCTGCTGAGCCCCAGACAGTGGCCGTCCCCTGTGGTGGTGTGGCAGCGCCCGTGTCTCTCCTAGGCAGGCCTACCAACTCCAGGTGCTGTCGTAATAATTGTTCCCAGGGCCTGTCTTCTCAATCCCTTGCCTTTCCCCTAGGAGTGTGGTGTTTTCCCTGTTTAAAAAAGTTACAAAAATAAATCTTAAAGTTAGTTTTTTTGTAACATGAATTTAACTGTCAGACAGTTAGTGTAGGTTTGTTGCGTCGCCTGTTTTCAGCCAGACCCACACAGTCCCAGGGTGGTGGTTATGGACTTCCCATGCCCGTTTTGAGGACTCCAGGTTCAAAAGTAACAGCACTGGCCCTGCTTTGGGGTCCGAGAGTGGGGTGATGGTGAAGGATCTGAACTGTGGCAAGCAGCTTTCTGCTCCAGACTGAAGAGGTGGAGACTTGAGGTTTCTGGTGGAACCCGCATCTGTGTTTTTACATCTTTCCCTCCCTGTGCTCCCCACCCTGTGCACTCGTTCAGTGGTTTTGGTCTCTTGTTTAATTGCACACAGGTAATACTACTGGGTAACCAGAACCAGGTGCGAATGTGTTGAGATTTTTACTGTGTTTAGCATGATAGGAAAATTGCATAAGAACACATATGAAATAAAACAGTGGCATAAAATAAGTGCAGAGTTGGCGGTTGACTCCCAAGGGCTGATAAGAGTTGGTGTGAGTGTGAGTGTGCGTGTATGATAAGCTTCTCATCCCTGCATAGATGCAGTGTTCTTAGCCTTCGTGGAAAACTCAGTTTAGTGGTTTCAGCCTAGTGTGGCAAATAGATCTTAAAGGGCAAAGCAGTCTATTGGTAACTGTTGGTAGAGCAGTGCTAACTCTGTCTACCTAAATAGAGAAGTGGACTTAGCCGTAGCTGTCGGCTATCCCATTATGTCACCACAAACTGGGGCTCGACTACACAGTTGTACTTACTGCTTTATGATCTCCAAGCCTTTCTGGTCCAGGCACTTTTTGACAAACTTTTGTCCTCGTTTGGAGTTTTGTTGTCGAGTTTTTGTGGGTATTTGCCTTGTTCATCCCTGAGCTTTGCAGGTAGACAGACTTGATTCAAAACTGTGTCCTAAGGTGTTTCTTGTAGTGGAGTAACTGTTTGCAGTAACAAGTCACGCTTTTCCACTAAAGGGGGAGGAGGTGGACATCCACAAGACACACTGAAGTTAAGTTGTTAGAAGAGTTTCTTGATTGGACATTTTAGCTTCGCGTTTTGTTGCTCTATTTCCCGCAAATACCTTGGAGATGCTCCTGATTCTTCCATCTGCCGCATTGATTCCTTGGATCCCACCCATTCTTTCACTTTAAGAAAAAAGTAATCATTGCAGAGGTCTCTGTATTTTGCAGCTGCCCTTTTGTAAGAAGCACTTTTCCCAAATAAAACAATAAAGAAAACTTTAAGTTGGCTTTCCGTTTTGTGCTGTGTTGTTCTGAGATGTCAAAGCATAGTGATTGTTCCTTTCATTGACCCTCTGATCAGTTCATCAGTTAGTTTCTGTGGCTGTAGTTTCATTTCTGTGGATATAGTTTCACCAAGGGAACTATATCCAGACATCTCGCCTGCCGAGAAGGGTTTGAGAGCTACGGGCCCTGTACCAGCCGGGATCATCAAGCCCCTCTGTGTGTGAGAATTTGCAAGACTACCTAGGCCGCCTTTGTCGGCCAGTTTTCTGCTGCCATATACTTGTAGTTGCACCTGCTTTGTACCTGCAAATAGCAGGTAGGTCACAACATTTTGAAAGGGTATTTTGTATCCTAATTATATGGATTTTTGTATTAATAAAATAACCATTTGCCACTCCTGTGGAAGACCTTTGGTGACTTTTTGCAGTGCTTATTTGTAAAACCATTGCTCCTTAGTTTTAGTATATCTGTTACGAACTTTTGCATTGAAAATGTTCCCACATCTAGGAATGGCAACTTATGGTAGTCATGGTAACGGGTGGATCTGCTGAGTGGTGTGTTTCTGTCAGCTCGTGGCCCAGCTGCTCCCTTCCGGAAGTGCTGAAAAGTCCTCCTTCAGCTGCTACTCATCAGGCCCCGCTGGGCACTTCATGTGCCTCCAGAGTGATGCTGGAGAGCCTCAGGCGAGGTAGACGTGTTGGGGCTGTGAGTGGGGGAGAGAGATTTAAAATGAGAAGCTTGTTTTTGATGTTTTTAGAGTAGGAAGAGGTGCATCAAAAGCTGTGCTGTTGGCGTTATCTGAGTCTACTGTGGGGAGAATGGAGTAGGGACGGCCCAGGCGGTGATGACATTACTTCTGGAGGGAGGGAGGCTGAGGTTAGGACCAGCCCCCTCTGTGTCCTGGAAAGAGCATTGGAAGCTTATCTGTTAGCCAGTCCATAGTGTGTGTTGCTGCCCCGTCACTGTCTTGAGGGTGGTTGCCAATTGCAAAAACAGCTGGGGGACCAACAGTGAGGGCTGAAACTTCTCACTTTCTCATTTGCACAAAACTACAATCTCAACCTCTCCTGCCACCACACAAAGTAAGTGATGTTCCCATCTGTGACTGACTCCTGTGGACATAACACAGATTCTTTTTAAAAAATGTTGCTGGAAACAGTGAAGCAAATACTGCCAAAGATTTGGGGGAGGGAGGAGGTGTGACCCTGATAAAGGCACTTGTAGTCATTGTCACTGGTGCCATTCACCGGATTCCCAAGACTCTGCTCTCTGTGTGCACAGTATAGTTGCAAAGCCCATCTGACCGCCTTAGGCTCATGAAATGGGAGCAGAAGTGGTATCATTCCAAGATGAAAATTCTTTTAAGAGCCAGTCCATGATTTACCTCATTCTCCACTTTTCCAAAGCAACGGATACTTTCTGAGAAGGTGACTCTCCCCCCAGCCTGCGTCACAGTGAGAGAGAGGTGGGGTGGGACACTCAGTTGACCTCTGAGGGACACAGAACATGAGCGTGAAATAAACCTTTGGGGTAAAAAGCCCCTAAGATTTTGGATCCTTTTCTTATCACAGCCTAATAGCCTATCCTGGGTTCAAATATCTGTTTAAAGAACTTAACTGTCATTTCATAAGGAAAACTAAATAAAAGAACTTAGTATTTATAAAAATATTCAGGTATTTTTCCAGTTTATTTTAGGTACCTCTATTCAGGGTAATCGAGTAAGACGTAAATTACAGAGTAGTGAATACATGGTATACGGTTGTTATTAGGAAAAGCATTATTACAAACAACTTCTTTGCCTACTACGCTTTGATAATAAACATTACTAATGGACATACTTATTTTTGTATAGAAGGATGAGGCTTTGCTATAGTTTTTAAATATGTCAGAAGCATTTTTTAGTTAAGTTGAGGTAAATAAGCTAGCTAAAAGGTAAAATTTTAAATCTCAGACACTAGAAGCAGTTCCTGGAGTTTCATGGGCTTGAGCAGCAAAGTGACTTACCTCTAAATGGGAAAAGAATTTTTTAAAAATTTGAACAGGAAACCTTTGTGATTGTTATATCTGAAGTGATTACCACAGGTTCATTATCTCCTACCATGGCCATGTTTTATTACTTTTCATAGTATCTAGGACTTACTTCACAAACATTTAAACAGGCTCACATTTTAGGTAAGGAAAGTGCTCTGCAGTGAGTCACTTTAACAAGAGTTGTGTATTTCTTTGTATTGAATGACAGGGCGAGATCCATTGCTGATAATAGAAAATACCTAAGATTTTACCCAGAACTAACCAGGTTTTTATTCTAGCTCCCACATAAGTGCATAAAAGAAACATACCACACAGTGCCCAAAATAAAAGTAATTTTAGGTTCAGGTGCTATGTTTAGTTTCCTTTTCACCAAAAGTTTATTCCCCTCAATAAATACTAGAAATTGACTCTAGTAGCCTTGACCCCACTCCTGTCATTGCCAGTAGTGGACATAATCTAAAATATAAAACTACTGAGACAAAAGGTTTGTTTAAAGGAAAACTCGTCTATGATAATATATTTGCCCTCTTAGAAGCGGCAGCTTTTGTCTTTACTTACATGGATGCAGGTGCACAAACTCACTTTCTTCCCCTGCTCTTGCCTCCTGTGTTAAACTGTTAGCGGATAACATTTTTAACGAAAGGAGGATAACCATTTGTTTTACTGTTCGAGTCCCTGCTGGGTACTCTCCATGCACTGGAGATGCTGTGAGCGCACATGAGGCCGGAACGGTGTTTGTCGCCATAGTCCGTCTGATCCCCTCCACTTCCGTCGCCTTCACAGCTAAGTTGGTGCCGTGTGACCATCCCTCCTCCTGCATGGGGATGAAAGCCACACGCTGAATCAGCATTTACGGGGTGGTGGGATCCTGAATCCCTAAGTCACTGGAGAGGAGACACTCCACCTCCAATTATGAACAAGAGATACATTGAGATTTGGGCTAATGTAAGCCTGGTGTGAGATGTCCTGATACAAAGTCATGATTCTTGTCTTCATGGAGTTTTAGATATTTATGTGCTTAGTTTTGATAATGATAAATTATGATAGCTACATGAAGGTGTAGAGTTAAATGAGAGCTTTCAATAGGAAGCCCAGCTAGCCTTTGGCCAGGGAAAGCTCATTTGAGCTGGCATCTGAAGGGGTGAAAAGGCACCCTTCAGACTGAAGACATGCGCCGAAACCCTGCGGCAGGGAGAGACAGACCGTGACAGCTTTTGCGGGACGCTACCATCACAGGCATTTGGTGGCCTGCCGCATATGGCCAGCTTAACTACATTAACTGTAACAACTTTTCTCCTTTTAGAAGAGTGTATCAAAGCAAGTGTGTCAGTAAAATTTATAGGGATAATATTAGATTGCTCTACCATGTCAAGACAGTCTTCATAAGTTTTTTAGTCCTTTGGTGAATTGAAACACACCAACTGGTCCTGAGAGTCTTGCGCGGTGCTTCTCAGTCTTCAGTTTGCTAATCAGTGGGGAAGGGGATCTTGTTAAAATACAGCTTCTGATGCAGTAGGTCTGGAGTGGGTGATGCTGATCCAGCTAGTCCAGCGACCATAACTGCAGCAGAGAACTCGGCTGAAGTAAATAAGATGCCTGAAGCAGGAGCTTGCTGCTAGCCCTGCCTACCACTGGGAAAGCACCGTCATTTAATTGGTTAATTAGTTCTTGCAAGTTTCCTTTCTGCACTTGGTGCCATAAACCAAATCCCATCGGGCAAAGAAATGGAATGGAATTTTGATTTAACTTTTGAAATAATTTCCAACTGAAAATGAGCATATGGAAGTACAGACTCTGTATTAAGAAGTGAGGAGATCTATCAAGGATACTATTAACCAAAAACAAAGCAGTTTTACCTTGCTAGTGTTCAATAACCAGTAGTCAAGTTAGTGATCAGTAAACCAGAATGCATGCAACTTGAAAGGCCCAGTCCTTTCCTTAGTCGAAGTTAAAGAGTATTTTTCTTTTAATTAAGGTATCATTAATATACAATCATATGAAGGTTTCACATTAGCAACATGGTGTTTACTACATTCACCCATATTATCAAGTCCCCACACACACCCATTGCAGTCACTGGCCAGCGTAGTAAGAAGCTATAGAGTCACTACTTGACTTCTCTGGGCTGTACTGCCTTTTCCATGCCCCCCCCCCACATTATGTGTGCTAATCATAATGCCCCTCAATCCCCTCTCCCTCCTCCCCAACCCCTTTCCCTTTGGTAACTGCTAGTCTCTTCTTGGAGTCTGTGAGTCTGCTGCTGTTTTGTTCCTTCAGTTTTGCTTTGTTGTTAAACTCCACAAGTGAGGGAAATCATTTGGTACTTGTCTTTCTCCGCCTGGCTTATTTCACTGAGCATAGTACCCTCCAGCTCCATCCATGTTGTTGCAAATAGTAGGATTTGTTTTCTTCTTATGGCTGAATAAGAATTTTGAATATTCTAATAAAATAAGCCATTCTGGTACCTAAACTAGTAAGTATTCAGTAAACATTTCTTTTCTGATGAGTGTCAGGGGAGAAGTTGAATTTGAGAGGCCATGTGCAATTAGAAAAGCAATTGGAATATATGATTGGCCCAGATGCTCTTTCAGTTTTTGTAGGTCAGATCAATATATATATTACATTTTGAGTCCCAATTCCTTGGATACTTGGGATATAAGGACAAACAAAATGGAATCCCCACCCTCCTGATGTCTACATATTAACAGATCCTTAATGAACCTTTTCTTTCTCTGGTTTATTGTACTCAGTGAATTAGAGCATCTTGTAGACCCACCATTCCCAGCATTGCCCCCTTTCTGATCCCAATCTCAGTCCTTAGCACCGTTGGGACCCATGCATGCTGCAGGGGCCATGCACATGTCACCCTCCAGCCCACTGTTCTTACCCTCCCTCTCAGCTCTGAGCCCTTTGTCCCCCTCCCATCATACTATAGATCACCTATAAGAACATCCTTGATCTTGGACTTCCGGGAAGATGGCGACGTGAACAGACCGGAAGAAAAATTCCGCCCAACATTATATTTATTCACAAAAACACAGCAAATACAACTATTCCTAAAAGAGAGACCAGAATACACAGGAAAGCTCACAGCGTGCAGCTACACCTGAGAGAGGACTCAGCACCTGGCGAGGCGGGTAAGATACGGAGCCGCGACCCGGCGTGACCCGAGCACTCCCCCACCGCAGCGCACGCACCAGTGGGAGGAGAGGATTCAGAGCCGGGAGGGAGTGGAAGTCTGCGCCGGGAGTGCCGACACACAGTGCGTGGTGTAGCGGAGATTGGAGAGACAGACGGCGCAGGGTCTGAGCGGAGAACACGCCAGTTGCCTGCGGCAGGCTCCGGGAAGGAAAAAGAAAGGAAAAGAAAGGGAAGAAAAGCGCGCGCTTTTTCTCAGCGGTCTTAAAGAGACAGGAGCTCAGCGGAGGGGCCGGATCGCCCCGGCACACTCAGCCCAGCAGGCTGGGAGTCCTGGGGAGCTTTGGACCCCTTAGCTGGCGACTGGGAAACGGTGGCCGCACTTAAGACTCCAACAGAGATCAACAGCCTCCCATTCGTTCCCACCCCAGCCAGAGCTATAAAGGGCCTTGTGGAGCTGCACGGCCATGGCTCTGGAATAGTGGAGCAATAACGCCACCTACAGCATTCACACAGAACCCAATCCCGGTGGGCGTGTTTTTATTTTTTAGTTGTTTTTTCTTCCCTTTCGTTTCTTTTTTTCTTTCCCTTTTTTATTATTATTATTATTATTTTATTTTCTTTTCTTTTCTTTTCTTTTTTCCTTTTTAAAGTCATAAAGAGCCCAGCTGACATACGTGGCAACTGCCAGCAACCAATTCTATAGCCATGAAAAGACAGAGGAATATTGTACAGACAAAGCTTCAGACCCAGACAACCCCAGAGAGGGAACCTGAAGGGATGGACATACACAGTCTTCCTGAAAAAGAATTCAGAATGAAAGTCATAGCCATGCTGACAGATCTACAGAAAAATGTGCAAGAGATGAGGGAGGAAGTGAGGGAAGTGAGGAAAGAATATGCAGAAATGAGACAAGCCATCGACGGGCTTAACAGCAGACTGTATGACATGCAAGAGATTGTTAATGGAATAGAAATCAGAGAACAGGAATACAGAGAAGCTGAGGCAGAGAGAGATAAAAGGATCTCTAAGAATGAAAGAATATTAAGAGAACTGTGTGACCAATCCAAACGGAACAATATTCGCATTATAGGAGTACCAGAGGAAGAAGAGAGAGAAAAAGGGATAGAAAGTGTCTTTGAAGAAATAATTGCTGAAAACTTTCCCACACTGGGGAAGGAAATAGTCTCGCAGTCCACGGAAGCCCACAGAACTCCCAACACAAGGGACCCAAGGAAGACAACACCAAGACACATAATAATTAAGATGGCAAAGGTCAAAGATAAAGACAGAGTATTAAAGGCAGCTACAGAGAGAAAAAAGATCACCTACAAAAGGAAAACCCATCAGACTATCATCAGACTTCTCAACAGAAACCTTAAGGCCAGAAGAGAATGGCACGATATATTTAACGTAATGAAACAGAAGGGCCTCGAACCAAGAATATTGTATCCAGCACGATTATCATTTAAATATGACGGAGGGATTAAACAATTTCCAGACAAAGGAAAGTTGAAAGAGTTTGCCTCTCATAAACCACCACTACAGGATATCTTAAATGGACTGCTCTAGAGGGAAGCACCCCTAAGGCTAAAATGATGTCACCAGAGAAAATAAAATCATAGCAAAGAGAGCAGATCATCCAAATACTAACTAAAGGCAAAGAATAAAACACCTAATATATAAAGAATGGAGGAGGAAGAATAGGAAGGGAGAGATAAAGAAACATCAGATGGTGTTCACAATAACTTAACAAGAAAGTTAAGTTAGACTCTTAGATAGTAAAGAAGCAACCCTTGAACCTTTGGTAACCACGAATCTAAAGCCAGCAGTGGCAATAAATACATATCTATCAATAATCACCCTAAATGTAAATGGACTGAATGCACCAATCAAAAGACACAGAGTAACAGAGTGGATGAAAAAGCAAGACCCATCTATATGCTGCTTACAAGAGACTCACCTCAAACCCAAAGATATACACAGACTAAAAGTGAAGGGATGGATAAAGATATTTCATGCAGACAACAGGAGAAAAAAGCAGGTGTTGCAGTACTTGTATCAGACAAAATAGACTTCAAAACGAAGAAAGTAGCAAGAGATAAAGAAGGACATTACATAATGATAAAGGGGTCAGTCCAACAAGAAGATATAACCATTATAAACATATATGCACCCAACACAGGAGCGCCAACATATGTGAAACAAATACTAACAGAATTGAAGGAGGAAATAGACAACAATGCATTGATTTTAGGAGACTTCAACACACCACTCAATCCAAAGGATAGATCAACCAGACAGAGAATAGGTAAAGACACAGAGGCACTGAACAACATACTAGAACAGATGGACCTAACAAATATCTACAGAACTCTGCACCCAAAAGCAACAGGATACACATTCTTCTCAAGTGCACATGGAACATTTTCCAGAATAGACTACATACTAGGCCACAAAAAGAACCTCAGTAATTTCAAAAATATTGAAATCCTACCAACCAACTTCTCAGATCACAAAGGTATAAAACTAGAAATAAATTTTAGAAACAAATCAAAAAGGCTCACAAATACATGGAGAATTAACAACATTCTCCTAGTTAATCAATGGGTTAATGACCAAATCAAAACAGAAATCAAAGAATTTATGGAGACTAATGACAACAACAACACAAAGCCACAACTTCTGTGGGACACAGCAAAGGCAGTTCTAAGAGGAAAGTATATTGCAATCCAGGCCTATTTAAAGAAGGAAGAGCATTCCCAAATGAACAGTCTAAAGACACAATTACTGAAATTGGAAAAAGAAGAACAAATGAGGCCCAACGTCACCAGAAGGACATAATAAAGATCAGAGAAGAAATAAATAGAATTGAGAAGAATAAAACAATAGAAAAAAATCAATGAAACCAAGAGCTGGTTCTTTGAAAAAATAAACAAAATACATAAACCCCTAGCCAGACTCATTAAGAGAAAAAGAGAATCTACACACATAAACAGAATCAGAAATGAGAAAGGAAAAATAACGACGGACCCCACAGAAATACAAAGAATTATAAGAGAATATTATGAGCATCTGTATGTTAACAAGCTGCAAAACCTAGAAGAAATGGACAACTTCTTAGAAAAATACAACCTTCCAAGACTGACCAAGCAAGAAACAGAAAAAACTAAACAGACCAATCACCAGCAACGAAATTGAATCGGTAATCAAAAAACTACCCAAGAACAAAATCCCCGGACCTGATGGATTCACCTCTGAAGTCTACCAGACATATAGAGAAGAAATAACACCCATTCTCCTTAAAGTTTCCCAAAAAATAGAAGAGGAGGGAATACTTCCAAACTCTTTCTATGAAGCCAGCATCACTCTAATACCAAAACCAGGCAAAGACCTCACCAAAAAAGAAAATTACAGACCTATATCCCTGATGAACATAGATGCAAAAATACTCAACAAAATATTAGCCAACCGAATTCAAAAATACATCAAGAGGATCATACACCATGATCAAGTGGGATTCATCCCAGGGATGCAAGGATGGTACAACATTCGAAAATCGATCAACATCATCCACCACATCAACAAAAAGAAGAACAAAAACCACATGATCATCTCCATAGATGCTGAAAAAGCATTTGACAAAATTCAGCATCCATTCATGATTAAAACTCTCAACAAAATGGGTATAGATGGCAAGTTCCTCAACATCATAAAGACCATATATGACAAACCCACAGCTCACATCATACTTAACAGCGAGAAGCTGAAAGCTTTTCATCTAAGATCAGGAACAAGACAGGGATGCTCACTCTCTCCACTGTTATTCAACATAGTACTGGAGGTCCTAGCCACCGCAATCAGACAAAACAAAGACATACAAGGCATCCAGATTGGTAAAGAAGAAGTCAAATTGTCACTATTTGCAGATGACATGATACTGTACATAAAAAACCCTAAAGACTCCACTCCAAAACTACTAGAATTAATATCTGAATTCAGCAAAGTTGCAGGATACAAAATTAACACACAGAAATCTGTTGCTTTCCTATACACTAATGATGAACTAACAGAAAGAGAAATCAGAAAAACAATTCCATTCACAATTGCATCAAAAAGAATAAAATACCTAGGAATAAACCTAACCAAGGAAGTGAAAGACCTGTACTCTGAAAACTACAAGACACTCCTAGGAGAAATTAAAGAGGACACTAACAAATGTAAATGCATCCCATGCTCTTGGCTAGGAAGAATAAATATTGTCAAAATGGCTAGACTACCTAAAGCAATCTACAGATTCAACGCAATCCCTATCAAACTACCAACAGCTTTCTTCAATGAACTGGAACAAATAACTCTAAAATTCATATGGAACCAGAAAAGACCCCGAATAGCCAAAGAAATTCTGAGGAGGAATCAAACAGGGGGAATTACGCTCCCTGACTTCAAACCCTACTACAAAGCCCCAGTAACCAAACAATTTGGTATTGGCACAAAAACAGACCCACAGACCAGTGGAACAGAATAGAAAATCCAAACATTAACCCAAACATTTACAGCCAATTAATATTTGATAAAGGAACCTTGGATATACAATGGGGAGATGAGAGCCTCTTCAGCAGCTGGTGTTGGAAAAACTGGACAGCTACATGTAAGAGAATGAAACTGGACTACTGTCTAGCCCCATACACAAAGGTAAACTCAAGGTGGATCAAAGACCTGAATGTAAATCATGAAACCATAAAACTCTTAGAAAAAAACATAGGCAAAAATCTCTTGGACATAAACATGAGCGACTTCTTCATGAATATATCCCCCCGTGCAAGGGAAACAAAAGCAAAAATGAACAAGTGGGACTATATCAAGTTGAAAAGCTTCTGTACAGCAAAGGACACCATCAGTAGAACAAAAAGTCATCCTACAATATGGGAAAATATGTTCATAAATGATGCATGTTATAAGGGGTTGACATTCAAAATATATAAAGAACTCACACACCTTAACAAAGAAAAAGGAAATAATCCAATTAAGAAATGGGCAGAGGACATGAATAGACACTTCTCTAAAGAAGAAATTCAGATGGCCAACAGGCACATGAAAAGATGCTCCACATCGCTGGTCATCAGAGAAATGCAGATTAAAACCACAATGAGATATCACCTCACACCAGTGAGGATGGCCAACATCCAACACACAAACAACAACAAATGTTGGCGAGGATGTGGAGAAAAGGGAACCCTCCTACACTGCTGGTGGGAATGCAAATTAGTTCAACCATTGTGGAAAGCAGTATGGA